>OU015753.1:24373757-24404258 GCA_907169655.1 Acomys percivali | reverse complement strand
TATGAAGTAAACAAAGATGGGACAGAATTAACTACAAAATGCTGTAGTTTTCTATTTAATTTCCAGCACATCACATGGACTAAACCATAACTTCCAAATATTTGTATTTAATTTCATGACTGACTTGGAGTTTGTCCTTGGACAGAACCCTGCTTTTTGGCAATTTATGTTCTTGCCTCATTTGAAACTGTGACTAAAGACATATAACACATCCTTGTGGGCTCTTTTAAGACCTGGGTGAAACTGGATCTGAAAAGATTTTATAAGCGAGTGAAGAGCTGGCAAGATGAGAAGAATTATTCCCTTTCTTTTCCATCCTTGTCCTTTTCTTATCCATTATGCATTCCTTGTGATTTTTAAAGATATCATAAGTCTGATGTTTTCAAAGCCAATGCATCTCAAAACCTCAGTGGACTGGCTCGCTATCTGCCCAAACAACTCCATTCTGATACTAATAGCTGAAGATGGACTTACATGTTGAAGAGCCATCCAGCGGTCTACTTTCCTGATACCTGCTGATACAGCTTTGAAGCTGAGACTGTAGGGTGGAGTAAGATGAAATAAAAGGCTGATCCGGATTAAGATGCTTTCCCTCTTATATTTCTAAAGATGCTTAGGATGACTTTTGGCAAACACAATAGTGATTATTTACATGGCATAATGGAAGTAAACACTCAAGGAGAAAGTAACTTGACACTTTTACTCAGCATGCTCTAAGCCATTATCTCGTGTTTTCTCTGGAAAATAGTCTCTGCCGAGAAATTCTGTAACTCAGTAGGCTATTAATAGGATATGGAACGTGATTATTCCTTTTGGATTACTTCAATATGTAATTACTTTTAGGAGTCAGCAGAAAGAAACTCTATTAAATGATAATTATAGAACTGTATCTGCTTTAAGGTTCTGTAATAGCACTAAACATGGGAGTTTTCATTAACTGTTTGCCATAGTTAATAAAGTAATTTTTCTTTAAAAGTAGCAATTCTCTGCAAAACTATAGTTCAGCAGTAGAATAAGTCTCCTAAAAGGGTAGGAAGGAAGGACTGCATGGTTGGCTTGGCTCATTGGTGGTAATATAATCTGTGTGAAATTATAGATGACATCCATGCAGTACTGTGGCAAAATAAAATACTCATAAACCTCCGGAGAACAATATGCCATAGTACAGTGTTTACAGAGGGTAATGGAGACAAAATATGATTTCACATTTAAAAAAAAGACTTGAGCAGGTGATGATGATAAAGCTAGCCCACTGAGTAAAGCCTAGAACAGCGTGCTGATTGCAGAAGGCACACTGTAAATGCAGATCTAGGCATTAGATTTGCAATGTAATTTGAGGATTATATCAACACAGAGAATAAAAATATGAGTGCAATATTTGGAGAAAAGAGACCATAATCAGCAGGGACTAACAAGCATGTGAGATTCCATAGTTTTCTGGACAACTGATCATAGCACCTCACTGCTGACAAAGGTGAGTGAAAACTGATGTTAACACTGAAATGCAAAACAAGACAAGCTGTCAATCTGGAGTAGTATTGGAAACTGATTTGGAAAGATGGAAACTGGTAACTGGAAGGGCAGAGATTCCTTTCTGCTAAATTACAGACATACAGATACCTCAGAAGGCCTTATAAAATCGTTATGTATACCTTTCTCAACTTAGCTAAGGATACATTTATTAAATTCTCATCTGTACCTCATTCTGTTTGTACTGGAGAAATATCATAACAAAGGTGAGTTCCTATATTAATCTCTGTACCAACTAAAGGTATGTGAGAACTACTGTCTAACATACTGTTTTCCACAATCTCTCTCTCTCCCCTCCCCCTTCCCCCTCCCCCTCCTCCTCCTCCTCCTCCTCTTTCTCCTCTTCTTCTTCTTCTTCTTCTTCTTCTTCTTCTTCTTCTTCTTCTTCTTCTTCTTCTCTCTCTCTCTCTCTCTCTCTCTCTCTCTCTCTCTCTCTCTCTCTCCCTCTCCTTCCTCTTCACTCCCTCCCTTCCTTCCACCCCATCTTCTGTACTGTGGATTGACCTTTGAACACAGTGAACACAGTGCCTCTTGCAAAGCATACTAACACTAGGGGTCAGCTATATTTCAAGCACTTTTAATCAATTTTAATTTTGTTACAGGTTCTTATTAAGTTGTATAAGCTTTCTTGAACCTACTCTGTATATCAGGAAGTCCTTAAATTTGCAATCCTCCTGCCTCTACCTTCAGAGCCGAAGTGTGGTTCAATTATTCCTTGAAGGAGCTTACTCCTACGCTTAAAGCAAAGAATGTGAAAAAAAATCCCTAGGTTAAGGACAAAATAAAAGGATGCAAAGTAAAGATGCTATTTTGAAATGATAAGGAACATTTATAAGGTGAACTCTGGCTTTACTGTAAGGTTCCTTTAAAACACATGTCTGCAGATGACATGCCTTTCTTTGTTTGAGAAAACAATGAATTGGGAGAGAACAGCCCCTGACACAATACCTAGGGCATTTTTGCTCATAGATTCATACTGATATATGCTTAATTTATAAGACCCATAATTAAATGTTCTAGTCAGTTCACCAAATATTAAAATATGTCAGCACTGCCCCCCCCAGATCCAAGTAGCATAAGTGATATTGCTCCATTTTAATATCAACACAGAAAGAAGTTAAAGTAGTAACTAAACTCTTTTCTATTTGGATGGTTGACTTTAGGCAAACTACTTAATGATTTTGTGCTTCATTTTCCTCACCTGTAAAATGGGACTGATAATAACCCCTGCCTGTGGTGTACTGAAAATTGAGTGCATAGAATAGAGGAGGAAGCTCAGCATAGTGCTTGGGTCGTAGCAACTGGCATTATGGTACTGATATCAGTTATAACAGTGGTGGGGATGTAACAATGTCTGTTACATTCATTTGAGATCTCCCGTCTTAGTCTGTGCTCAGCCATGAGGAAAGCAAAGCACCTACGTTACTTACATGGACAGCATGGGGCTATAACAGCACCTATATCAATAAGGCCTCCTCTGTTTCTCATCCTGGATGATGACATTGGTTGCTTCTATTTCATATGCTGATATTTTCTTAGGTTTACATATATACAGTCTTCACTGGGAAGAAATGCTCAGAGCACAACAGTGTGGTCTGTGAATCAAAACGATCACTTATTCTGTGTCCCTAGCTCTGCCACTGAGTTGGTGCCAGGGCTGTGTCACCTTAGGTCAAAACCTCACCTTCTAACAATTTGAAAGTCTGTTGCTTCCTTGACTGACAGAATGAGAATCAAGAATTGCATTGAATTTCTGCAATGGACAAACAGTGCTTCACTTTAACTCTTTCTGGCAATAGCACCGTCAACACTTTTAGATATGGAATGCTACTCCCAGTCAAAACGCATTGCAACTATGTTTGGAGGGTAAGGCCTGTGTGTGAAAGATTATGCTGCCTTACAAAGTTGAACTAATCTCTTTTAATGCTTTACTTGATATCAATATTCATAAAGCCACGCTTCCCCTAAAGGGTTTATCAATCTCTTTTAAAAATTAGATAAATGGAGTTGTTTGCATATTGACCCTGTAAGCTTTCCCATTTGGTTTTCCCACTGCTTCATGAATATCAAAGTTAATATAAAAAAAAGAGAAAAATAAAATTAGATTCACTTATTCATATGTAACAAATGAGTCCATGTGTCAAAACAGAAGTGGCATTATTATTCCTTGTTTATTCTTCAACAGGAAGGCATTGTTGTGTTAGTGAAGGCATTTGGGCTCTGCAATATGAAAGGCATTTGGTTTTTCATTTCTAATTGTAGGTATGCATAGGAACCAGGGTACAAACCTCTGTTGTCTCTTACTGTGAAATTCGGGTTGTGAATGATTTCAGGGGGTAGGCTGAAGATAAATCTTGGTCCATTGGCTGTGTCATCCTGGTCATCTGCACTAACTGTAACTATTGGCTGAAAGAGAAAAGTGGCTCATAAGTAAATCCTGATGATATTGGAATATCATTTATCCAGAATTTCCCAGCAGGCTAAAAAGCCTGATTTCTAACATCTCATAAATATAATACTAAGGCATGAAAATTCCTTGGACAAAGGAGGTAACTCAAGTTGATATTAGAAAAACAAACTCTATTTCTAATGCATTGCTTATGACCAGGACAGGGGAAGCCAGTCTTACCTGGTTGGAGAGTGGCTTGGTCTGATCACTTTCACAGATAAAGCCTTCATAAGGGGCAGCAAATTTAGGAGCATTGTCATTGACATCAAGGACCCTGATGGCCACTGGGACTTTAGCTTCCTGATGTCTGTTGTCTGAGAAAGAAGAATTCAGATAGTAAACAAATACCAAGTAAGAATGTATAATAGTCCATGGTAACTCTCGGGCTGAACAAGCTTCTGCCTCCTACATGGGCAGCTCCGAGAAAAGCATCACTATGTTTCGATTAGGAATGTTCAGACACAGTCCTACTTTTAAGAGTCAGTTTAGTTCATGGGCTTTTGGAAATGATTAGATGGGGGTGGGGTCTCTGGTGTAATTAAGTACTGATTCATCATTGTGATAGTATTGGGGAAATAATGAAAACAGGAGGTAGGGCCAAGTCAGAGGATGGAAGTCAATGGGGCATATTTCATGTCTACCAGGATGTGAGCATCTTTGCTCCGTAGCATGTTGCCTACCAAGATGCTCAGCCTCCTTATAGGCCTACAAGAGAGGAGCAAGTTTCACCATGGGCTTGAAACTCTGAATCTGTGGGTAAAAGTAAATTTTTCTTCTCTTTATGTTATTCTCCTGGGTACTTCCTACAAAACTGAGGTTAAAAAATTAATACATGATTTTGGGGTGGGGCTCAGGGCCCAAAAGTGTCTTAGATCAGAAGTGTGTGAAATTTTGTGTAAGGATTTCTGGAATGAATGGCACTCCTAAACCAAGAAAAACTAAAACCATTCTCCTAGTTTGGCTGATAATAATTCTAGAGGTTTCTAATACAACCAACCTGGTTCTGTTAACAAGTAGTTTATTGTCATGATTCTCACAGTGAGGTCCCAAGAGCAACATCAAATCCACCTGATCCTTTGTGGCATATATAAATTCATCGGACTCTAGTACAGTTCTATTGAATCAGGGGCTCTCAGGATGGGGCCAAGAACCTTGGTTATAACCCAATTGCCATGAGATGTGTTGAGAGAGCCTGACTTCGCAAACCACCACAAGTCTTGAATCTAGGCAGTTGTTTAAGATTCAACACGATGACCTTATGTTTGAAACTGCTGGAGGCTGTAAGCCATCTGTAATAGCTATTCTTGTCTCTCAAGTTGACCACATCTGGAATTCACTAAAACCCATTTAACTGGACACACTGAGGGAATATTTTTTGTCTTTTAAAATAAACTTTTTATTAATTTATTCAGATTACATCTCAATTGTTATCCCCGTGCTTGTCTCTCCGTGTTCCTCCCTCCCTCCCTCTTTCACCCTATTCTCCTCCCCTAGGTGTGTGACAGAAGGGAAGTTTTTCCTCTTAATTAAATAACTTGAAATGGGAAAACACACTTCTAGTCAGAATCATTAAGTTTTTAACTTTTAATCCAGATCCTTTACAGTAGGAAAATCTACCTTTACTCTGGACCACACCTTCTGCTGTAGCCTACATAAAACCTACGGAGGACAAGTGCTTTCTCTTGGCCTGCTTGTTCTCACTCTCAGTAGCATGTCCATTCCTTCGCTAGTACGGGAGCCTACCTCTTTGGGATTTTGGTGTACACTGTAGAACAGTTAAGACATCCAGCCTCATGAATGGCACAGCTACTGGATTATTGACCACTACTGGATTATAGGCAGTCATTGCTGGGTTAGCTGCAAGTCAGTATAATCAATTCCCTTTCTATATAGAGAGTGATTAACTCTATAAATTCTGATACTGCAGAGAATCCTGATTACACCATTCTTCTGAGTATGTTTACAAATCTTCAAAGAAAAAATGAAAACATTTCTTATTGCCTAATTATCTTTCTATATACACAAGTAAAATTAAAATTTAAGAAAAACAAACAAACAAAAAACCAAAAAGCACAGGGACCTCAGGTAAAACCAAATAATGTTGTTCTAAAAAAAAATAAATATACCAAATGTAACAACAAAATGACTCTTAATGGCATTCTTCTATACTCATCGATCAGTGTCTTGCTTAAGTATTACCAAAGAAACTTCCTCTTCAGCAGATGGGAACAAATTTAGAGACCCACTGCCAGGCATTATGCATGAATGGAAAGACCTTGCATCACTCATCCCTAAATGGGATATCTGCATCAAATCCATTTCTTTAGGGCTCGGGGAACTGTGCAGAACATGAGGCAGAAGCAGTGTAAGAGCCAGAAGGGTTGCAGGACACCAAGAAAACAGGACTATCTAAGTCAACACGATCAACATTCATAAGAACTCACAGCCCTGAGGCAGCATGCACAAGGCCTGCATGGGTATGCACCTCTGCATAGTTATCATGGTTCCCCGTTCATTGTTTTTATGGGATCTCTGAGTGTGTGAATGAATAACTATCTCATTCTTGTGCCTCCTCATGGGCTCTTTTTATTCTATTGGTTTGGTTTGTCCAATTTAGATGTGCTAGTTTTTGTCTTATCTTACTATATTTTGTTATTATCTCTTAGAAGCCTGTTTGTTTTCTTTTTTATATTGATTATATTGTGTATATTTTTCTTTTTTAATATATTTTATTAATTTATTCATATTACATCTCAATTGTTAGCCCATCCCTTGTATCCTCCCATTCCTCCCTCTCTCCTGCCTCCCTCCCTACTCTCCTCCCCTATGTCTGTGACTGAGGGGGACCTCCTCCCCCTGTATATGCTCCTAGGGTATCAAGTCTCTTCTTGGTAGCCTGCTATCCTTCCTCTGAGTGCCACCAGGCCTCCCCATCCAGAGGATGTGGTCAAATATGGGGCACCAGAGTTAATGTGAAAGTCAGACCCCACGCTCCACTCAACTGTGTATCCACTCCCTTTCTGTCTCTCATTCAAAAACAAACAGGTCAAGGACAATACGTGTAGATCTAGCCTGTTTGTTTTCGAATGAGAGACAGAAAGGGAGTGGCTCCCGATGGAACTGTGAGGAATAGAGGGAGAGATGTAATCAGGATATCTTATTTGAGAAAAATTCTATTCCCAATAAAACAGGGAAATTTTCTAAAACAGAACAAACAGGAAAAACCCATCTCAGCAATTTTATTTTACAGACTACAGTCAGAAGAATTAATATTTGGTAACATCAAGTCAGAGCTTTTAGGAGAAGACTTACGGATTTCAGCTGCAAAGACAGAGATGTTGAGCCAAGCAGTTTCCTCTCTATCTAGAGGTTTTGTAGTTTTAATAAAACCATCTTCTGGATTAATCGTGAAAAACCTATCGAGGTCAGTATGACGATCAATGGAATACCTAAACAGAATGCAAATGAGCCAATTAGGTCAAGATATTCAGTGCAGCTCAATATTTGAATATTTTCCCCATGTTATATTTAAAGCAACTGCTTTTTCAACTGATCTCATGAGTTAAGTTTTCTTTCTAATCAAATTTATTTTTCAAACTTTACACATGAATCTTTTATAGAAATCATTTTAGTATGTTGGACTTCTTTATGCAGTACAATGAATGAAAACACTGCTTTGCATATTTGATTGAGAAGTATAATAATATGTTGCATATTTCTCCATATTTACTCTAATCACCCATCATCTGAATATTTATGAAATTGCATTTGGGAAATGAGTTTGCCTCACTCCAAAACTACTCAAAAAGTCACAAATGTATCAAACCTTTGCCAAATTTTTGGCATATGAAATATTAAATAGTTTCAAGTTTATCTAAATTCACCATCAAAGAACCTTTTATAGCTCTAAACATCAGTATTTTGCCACACTTAAAGAAAAGTGCTAGTTTTTTGTTGCATGGGTTTTTTTTTTAGTTTAAGTTTTAGAGAACTATAGGTAATTTGATTCTGACTTCCAAGGTACAAAGGCAACTAAGGCTAAGCTGGTTACTTGCAGGTCATCCTCTCCATACGTTACCGACTGTGCTACACTTCACAGAGAAGGGCAAAGGCTTTTTTAAAAAAAATCAAGTCCTAATTACTTGGAAGTTTGTCTCTTTCAGAAAAAGAAAGGTTCTCAGGATATTAAGGATCTACATGTAAGGTCAAGTGGAAGATGGGGAACAGAAGGTGACTTTGACTTAGGTAAGGTGGGATAACTTAGCCAGACTTGGCACATACTAGCATCTTAGTTTTAACAGGTTTGCTAAACTTAAAAGGTCCTGCCAACCCATTTCACCCTACCAACCCCAAAGTGAAGAAGAACAAAAATGAGTCATACAAACAGCATGCTGGGCTTCAAAAGTGTGTAGTTTCCTGCTCTTAGACATATGTTATCCTGAAATGTATAGAATATGTGTATTTTAAGGCATCAGCAAGGGTTAAAAGTATAAGAATATCAGAAGAAGCAAGGATTAAGGATATCAAAGAGTTTAGTCTCCTAAATTTATACAGGATGAGATTTGTAAATGGGATGTCTATTTTCTGAGAATCCAATATTGTGGGCCAGGTCTTCCTATCTCAGATAAGTCACATCCTTTCCAGGAAAGACAGTCACTCATGGGGGTGGCAACTTTACAGTATCCAAAACATGAGGTCACTCATGATGGACTTTGAGTCTACAGCTCCTTAAGAGAGATAAATTATTCTTTTTTTGCTGAGATGAACTTCAACTTGATCTTGCATTTCATCAAAGCCAGCAGAAGCTTTCTAGCTGAGTCTGCAGCAGATAACTCCATATCCAATAATAACAGAAGATGTGTCTTCTGCCATATGGCAGCTTTCTATTCAAATAACATGATGGCACATATACAATAAGGAAGATGGTAAGGAAGATTATATCCTACAGATATAATAATGGTCCATGGATCTGAATTTTGGAAAATATTAAATCCAATCATTTTGCACTATACACAATCTAAATGATATACTTTTGAAGAACTCACTTAAAAATGCTTAACTTCAGCATATTTATATTTAAACCAGAACAGGAGTTGTACCTAACTTTATATTGTATGTGAGAATTAAACAAAGCATCTTCAGGCCTCACTGACATTAAGCAATGTAACCCACAGTAGCTGCTATTTTAGTTGTTGCTCCTGCTACTGTTTTATGGAGGAGAAAATATGAAAGCTCTTGAATGTCAGAGGGTAACCTCCATCCCATGGCCAATAAAGATTCATGGAAGATCTTTAAGCAAATAAACAAATAAGTGAAATCTGAAAAATGAAGTGATTATTCAGGTAATGTAGGAAAGATGCTCTGAGAAAATGAGAGTGGAGAAAATTTAAGAATTAGCTGTAGAGCTGGGTGTGGTGGTGCTGGTTGTGGTAAGGGAGCCAGTGGAGGTTATACATCTGTGCATACATAAATGTATCTGTGTAGTTGGGGACACTTGTATGTACGTGCACATTTAGAGACAGCATTTTTTGTGGGTTCTTAAGATCCATCTAAGGTTTTCATGCTTCTAAAAAAGGTACTTTACTGACTGAGATATGTCTGAGCACTTCTTTTTTATTTTTAAATAAGACTAGAAGCCAGATGGCCCAGAGAACTACAGTAGAACCAAACACAATTAAAAACACAAAGTGCCAATGAAATGATTCTTAACGGTATTTCGCTAAACTCATAGATTTGTGCCTAGCCCTGGTCTAGTCATCATCACTGAGACTGCCTCTAGCAGCTGATGGGTGCACATGCAGAGTCCCATAGCAAACATCAGGCATACACCAAGGAACACCACAGAAGAGTGGAAGGAAAGACTGTAGGAAGCAGAGGGGTCAAGGACATCAGGAGAACGCAGCCAACAGAATCAACTATGTCCTGCTCTTAGGTGCTCACAGAGATACAAACAGCAGTGATGGACCCTGCATGGTTCTATGTTAGGTCCTTGCATATACATTTGTGGTTGTTTAGGTTGCGGTTGTTTAGGTTTGTCCCACTCCTAACACTGGTAATGAGGGCGCCTCTGACTCTTTTGCTTGCTCTCAGAATCCTTTTGCTCATACTGGGCTGTCTCATCCAGACTTGATATGATGGTTTGTGCCTAGTTTTATTGCATCTTGTTATGTTGTGTTCAGTTGATACCTGGGGTGCCTGCCTTTTTCTGAATGGAAATGAGGAGTAGTGGGTCTGGAGGGAGGGAGGAGCCTGGGAGGTGAGGCTAGGTCCCGACGGATGGTATGAGAGAATACTAAACAAAAAAAAAAAAAAGCACAGGAAATGTAAGCTCTCATATATCTTTATTGTTTTTCTACAGTACTGAAACCTGAACTCATGGCATTACTGATGGCTCTCTATCATCAGTAGAGAGCTATATGACTCTCCCTGGCCACATGTATCTTTAGGAAGAGTAACTAAGCCAGTGAAGAAAAAAAAAATCAGGGATAAAAACGAACAGCACACGTATCATAAATCAGAATTATAATCAGGAGAAAAATCAGCCCAGAGGCAGAGAATAAGGAGCACTAACTTCAATATTAGAATGAGCGAAAATCCTATAGGTGAGTGAACTTAGAGAGAGTTCGAAGTCAAAACCACTGAGCCTTAGGGAACCCCCAGTGCTGGGAAAGTGATCAAAGACTAAGCAAGATACCAGGCAGGAGGCAGGAACAAGAGAATATTGAGGAAACCAAGGAGAGAGAATGTTTCAGTAAGAAAATAAAATGCTAACCAAAACTGTGTCAAAAGCTATAGACTCTGAGAAAAGAGATCTACAAATATGCAAGAGACTCAGAGTTTGGGGGGGTGTTGGGAGATGGTTCAGTCATTAAATCACCTCTTATACGTATAGGAGGACCTGAATTCAGGTCCTCATCACCCACATAAATACCCATCACGGTGACACCTATCTACAACACCAGTGCTGGGGTGACAAGCACAGACAGATTTTTGGTGCTTGCTATATAGCCAGTCTAACTAATTGGTGAGCTGTAGGTTCAGTATGAAACTTTACCTCAAAAAGAAAGTAAGGGAAAAAGAAAAAAGAAAAGAAAGAAAGAGGGAAATAGATGTACATTTGCACGCATACATATGCACCCTCTGAACAAACAAATACACAACACCCAACATATACAATAACTTACACACACACACACACACTACACACACACATGCACACTCACACACATAATTTTTAAGTTTTAAATGATAGTACAAAGTCTTAACTTCATGCTAAATTCAGTAATACATCTAAGGGTTGAAAAGAATAATCAGGACATTAGGTGGTTAAAAAAAATAAAGTCCATTCAGTATAAAAGTGTGTCCACTCTCAATTTCTCTGACATTTCTCAAAACAGAAACCCAAACGGGTAGAGCAGACACTTGGCTCTATTTGGTTATTGAGAATCTGTGGGTAATTACAGACTTGGAAATTGCCTGCATGCACAGAACAGCTAGCACTGAAAACATGACCCAAATAAATGGATTGCAGATGTGCAGCCCTGGGGACAATGAAGTGTGGGACAAATAAGTAGTTGCTCCAAGTGTCTTTACATTAGTGCTCTTCTAAAAAGTCACCAACACATCTTGACATTTTAGGTCAAACGCTAATTGTATTAACTCATAACTAGGAACATACGGAAGTAGTTCAAAGGCACAGCAAGGGTCTCCTGCCATTACATAAGGAACTTCTTTTACCAAAAGAATAGGATAGCCAGTGTTTCTGGGGAAATGTTTTTGTTACCAATGGCCTATACCTAAGAGAGCCACCTGAAGCTAAAATAGATCTGGATTAGAATGCAGTCTCCGACACAGGTCACATGAGCTTAGCAGGTCATATTATCCCTCTGATCTTAGTGTTCCCAGCAACTGACTCCTGAAGCAGTCTGAGCCTTAAAGTGACCTAAGGATTTAGAAAAACTGCCTTAAATGTATTGTTTTGGTTCTAAGAAAAGAATAAAAAATTATTATCTTTCAGCAATAAGGAAACTATTCTAAGATGCAATGTACGACTGCCATTTTGAAAAAATTGGACACTGGGCAAAGGAATCTCGTGTAGCCCAGAATGGATTCAAATTTAATAGGGAGGTGAGGAAGACCTTGGACACATGATCTTTCAGCTGCCACCTCTGGAGCACCAAGATTATATGGCCACACCTCTGTTATACACTTATGTCTGGGGTTCAAACCACGGGGGCTCAGGTATGTTAGCCATAAGTTCTACCCTGAGTCTCATCTTGAATGCCCATTTTATTCATGAAATGTGTATATTCCATGCTGTGTTGCAAACTCCTTCTATTTACATCCCCTTGTTTTCAGTGTTGTTTTACTTTTATCTGTGGCTGTAGCATGGTAAAGGATTGTTTTTATTCTTATGTAAGAGTTGTAGAGAGGCATAGTTTTGATGGTGCGTCAGAAAATGTTTACATTGTGCAATTTTCAAATCAAAATCATTAACATTTCATCATCTTGAGCTTATCATTTCTTCTACTGGGAACATCCAAACCCTTTTCAAGATACATAACCAAGCATTCACATTGTTAATGTTAGTCACGGTCACACTCTTGTTTGCTAGAGTACTAGAGTTTATTCTTCCTATCTAACGGCAATGCCGAGTCTATTGAGCAAACGCTCCTCGGGTTCCCAGCCTTTATAGTCTCCCTCATGTCTCTAACCACTACTACACACACAGAATATCCCTGAGATTTGATATGTGCTACATATGCGTGAGATCATGTACTATTTGTTTTCTTTTGCTTTGGTTGGTTGGTTGGGTTTATCGCCTGGCTCAGCTCACTGAAGGGAATGTCCCCTGGTTCTTCTTTACCCCTGAAATTGAAAATGATAGAATTTCATGATTTCCTTTATTGCTGAACAGCTCTTAACTGTGAGTATTCAAAACAATTTCCTGTCTGTTATCTGTGGGTGTGCATCTAGTTTGCTTTGTATCTTGGCTACTATGAACAGTGCTGCAATGAACATGGAGGTACAGATGTCCTTTAAATCTTACAGATTCCATTTCTTTATATGGATGCACTATCATAACAGTGCTAGACCATATGGTAGTTCTAATGTTGATTCTTGAGCCTCCAGTGCCATTTTATGGAATGAGTATACCAAGAATCTAGATTCTTATTGACAGTGACTGAGTCTTTCTCTTGCTAGCGTTTTTCTCCTTTGCTTTTGTTTTCTGGCTCAGAATGTTCATTTTAATTTAGGCAAGGGGAAATTCTTTTTACTAAACATATTTTATTTTTTCCCTATATATTTATATTATTATATGTATATACAATAAACTGCCTATAGCAAGAAGAACCATGACACGATCAGGAATTATATAAATGTTACATTCTTAGTGTTTTGGCTATTTGTATTTGATAGGCTTGAAGAAACCATCTTACCTATTTTGGTGCATCTAAAATTCTGAATGTAAATCAATCTCCATCACATCTTTTTATTATCAACTTAAAACATCTATCTAGACCTAAAAACATCTTAACTCCTAAACAACTTTCATTTACATTTGCTTGGCTATTTAATACTATCTTATGAATATACATGCACATGAATTTGAGGTTATGTGTGTGCATGTCCATATGTGTGTACCTGTATGTAGGGGCTAGAGGACATCTTTGGGGTCATTTCTTAAAGTCTGCCCATTTTGGTTTTGGAGACAAGATTTCTCCTTTGCTTGGAGCTCACCAAGTAGGCTAGGCTGGCTTGGCAGTGAGCTATAGGGATTTTTATCTCATCTCTGCCTTCCTAGTGCTGGGATAATAATCATGCTCTGCCAAACAAATGTTTTATGTATATGTGCAAGTGTGTGTGTGTGTGTGTGTGTGTGTGTGTATACATGTATATGAACGTGTTGTGTTGCTTTGATTGCTTTTGATATTGTTTGTGTGTGTTTCTGTATGTTTTTGAGGGTGTGGAATATACACACTTGTGAGGCATGTGGAGTGTGGAGGCCACAGGAGAACATTAGATGTCTTGTTTCATTTCTCTCCACTGTATTCCTCTGAGGCAATGTCTCTCACTGAACCTGGAGCTAGGCTGGAAGCCAGCGAATCCCAGAGGTCCACTTGTCTTTACCCCAACCCTGCTGGGGTTACAGATGCACAAAGCCACGCTTGACATTTTGTGTGGATTCTGAGGGTTTGGATGCTAGCCTTCATGGTGGTACATGAACCACTCCTACTCACTGAGAAATATATCCAGCCAACATATGGCTTTACAACAAATGTGGGTTCTGGAAATCAAACCCAGATCCTTATCCTTTTAAGAATAGGTGAGCTATTTCCCCCAGCATTTATTACATAATTGTTTCCTGTTTGCACATTTTTACTATATACATCTCACAGTAAGTCTTTTTGTAGGTTGCTTGGATATATTGGGGATTCCCAGTATGTGCTCAATACAAGTTTGTTGAATAAATGCCAAAAGGAAATGTCATCACTTGCAGACTCAAATGTTTCTAAGACAAACCAGTGCCATCAATTTATTAATTTAGAAAACAGTTGTCCAATCTGGGAATAAACCACAGTTAGTGAAATAATTCAGTGATTACCTAGAGCACAGATTAGCAACCTCCAATGGCAAGGGCTAACTAACCAACATTTTAGACTGTGAAGGATGCAGGGTCTCTGCATGAAAGGATCTATGGACCATGCAAAATAATGCTGCTATTACTTTCCCACAAACTGTGATGTAAAAAATAATGAAGGAATCACAGTTGCTTATTTGAAAACTTCTTCTAAAGTTACAGTAATCAAAACTGTGTGGCACTAGCACATGGATAATAAAGGGATACAAATTCAGAGTCCAGAAACTGTCTATCCACATGCAAAGTCATGTGATGAGCTTTTCAACTAGAACACACACTGTCATCAACTTGAAATAAACCAAAGATCAAATTAAAATCTAAAACTATAAAATTTCATCAAAGGAAATACATCTGTAGATATTTTTCAGTTTATGTAAAATAGGCCATAATTTCTTATATCTGACAAGTAAAGTAGCAGCAACAAAGGAAGAAAAGAGTGTATTTAATCATAATTAAAAATATTTTTGCCTCTGCAGAAACAGAAAAATTTAGAGGCAGTACACAGAATGAGAGAAAATATTTGCAAATCAAGTAAGGCCAGAATATATAATGAATTTTTATAATTCAATAATAAAAAGACAGTTAATACAATTACATAATGGGAAAAAGATTTAAATAGCTGTTTTTCTCTAGAAGACACAGACTGCTGCTAAGTGTATGTTAATATGAATACTTCCTATCAGTATCTGTCAGTGAAACAACCATGACAAATGGTTCAGAATTCATTAAAATACCTAGAACAAAACAGATGTAAGCCACATGGATGACACCATTGGAAAGTGACATATTCGTTGTGGAAAAACCTGGTGGCTGCTCAGAAATTTAAACACAGGCTTGCTATATGATTAAGCATTTCTACCTCTAGTTACATAGCCAATAGAAAGACATTGCATATATGCAAATATTTGTGGAACAGTGTAAACTGAAGCAGTATCTGTAAAATCCAATAGTTAAAAGCGCATGATATTGATATATAAGATATATAAGCATTGATATATAAGATACTTGATATTCATATAGTGGAATATTATTTGGCAATCAAAATGAATTTCAGATGTAATCTACAATGTCATCGATTCTCCAAAAGATACTAATTGGAAGCACCCAGTTTTGTAAGATCACATGTGGCATTAGCTTACTTGAGTGAACCTAAATACCTATATGCTTTGAAAGGATGTATACTACACTTTATGGTACGGAAATTTTCATCCGGAAATAAGCAGTGAAGGAAAGGAGGAGACGATGCATACGGAGAAGGTGAGAGAAAGGGAAGGATAATAAAGCATTGTGTCTAGGTTTGGGTGGAAGGGTAAATCTTGGATAAGACAGACACAGCCCCATTTGAGACGAGTACAGTATTCTGTACACCACCAGTTGGAAAGCAGAGATCCCAGTTTAAAGACAACATCTAAATGGTGGTAATTAGGAGTGGACACACCTGCTTCAGAGAATGACTAAGCTGAGTTAGGGGATTGAAGAGGATGTTTAAAGGAGATTGTTTTGGCAGGAGAATTCAGGAGAGATAATCCAGTCACTGAGTTTTTCTGCTTTTCAAGCATGTGATTTTTGAATGTGCATCTTATGGCAGTCATTTGGCTACAAGGTTGATGTCAGTATGGTGTGTGGAAGCCTAGATGCAGAAATGTCCTGAGAAGGCAGATGGGGATGGAAGAAACAAAGTACAGCGATGGCCATGGAGAGGACAAAAGATAACCCAGGCCATGAAGCTGGACTTCACCCAACCTCAAATTTGCACCCTTTAAATATCTTACATCTGTGGTTCAAATCCCTTCTCAGCCTCATTCTCATTACTCTGCCCTCTTGCTCACCAGCCTCAAAGCTCAGTAACTCTAGTCAATGCTAGGAATCTGAGAAGCAAGATTCTGCATGTCTTTGCTGAATAACAGAAATAAAATCATGTGATGAGCACTCTATTGCCTTTGCAAAGTGCTCAGCTGGGGTTAGACAGCGCTTCCCTGTGACATGTACCAGATCACAAATTATACAATTCTCTTTGGTTCATCATGCATAACACCATTTTAAAAATCAATTTATGGGACTACAGTTCATATAAGAACAAAGTTGAGAGGGTAAATCGAATCATATTTCTAACATACCTACTAAAGTCAGTGGTGCTTAAGGAGATAGAAAATATGAGATAAATACTATAATTAATCTATAGTAATTATTTATACTGTATCAGATTCCATAAGGAAATAGATCTGGCTAATGGTTATATCAGCTAGCATACCTTAGGAATATGTTTCAGAAAAAACTAAATAGCTTGAACCCTACCCAAAAATGTCAGCACCAGAAATGAAATGGACTTATATCTTATAAATTTTAACTTTGCTTGATGTCTATTGGACCTGGATATATTTTGAAATGGAAGGCTAGGGTTCCTGTTAGGATCTTCCCAAACTTCCTGTCTCTAAAGTTTCCCATGTGAGTTCTTAAGGCAAACGCACATGTACCTTATTGGACTGTTGGCAGCATCCGGGTCTTTGGCATGTACTCTCCCAACCACAGTGCCAGCAGCTGCATTTTCTTGAACTTCATGGATGTAACTTGGGGCCAAGAACATGGGAGGCTCATCAGCATCTTCTACTGCAATCTTGACAGTCACAGTGTCCTTGAAAGGTCCATTGCTGATGAACTTTGGATCAATGTGTACATTGGCCGCCTCTACCTTCAAGCTGTAAGCTCTTTTGGTTTCAAAATCTACGGGCTGGTAGGAATGAAAAGAAGATTGACAACCAGTTCCTTGAAAGAATAATGGAAAGCAAAGACCTGATTGGTTCACTGGGTGAAGCAAACTGTTCCTCAAGGAGAGCAAAATCTATGCCAATTCAATATTCAATAATATAAGCCATGAAGTCAGAAAATAAGACCAACCAGTTATTGAAATATGAGGTTGTATACAACACAAGGAATATGGCAAACACAAAGGTGTCACTACACATAAAGCCAACTGCACTCTCTAGAGACACCAAGAAGGGAGTTAACATTTATTTCGTACACACTCTGAGAAGTGCTACAAATCTGAAAATCAAAGTATCCATTATGTCTTAGCCCCAAAGACACAGGTGTGTTCTATTTAGCAACTGCCCCCACACTGCCTGCTGCATGAACCCACATGTTTTAGTTTCATAATACTAATGACTTCACTTCTTTTGTTTAGTTTTGAATAGATTGTGTTTCCTAAAGATCACAACCTTACCAGCACATTCATAGGATTATTTATCATAGTTTATGGACAGATTTTGGTAGGTGGGGCTGTTAGATAATGTTGATTTACTCGCCCCTGCCTTTCTCATGTGTATATCTGTATGCAGGTCTTTCAGACTTACAGAGAGTCTCCCTCAATCTTTCTCCACTTTATATGTGGACACGTACTCACACAAGGCCTCTCAAGTGAGCTCAGAGCTCCCTTATACTATACAGTAACTAACCGAGCTTGCCGGCTTGCTCCAAGGATCCCGGGTCTGCACCTTTAGAGCAGTATAATCAGAAGCAGACTGCTCCACTAACCCATTTTTTTTTAAATAAGTTTGGGGTATCTGAAAGACTGTCTTTGTGTATACTGTTTATGCATCAAGGGCTCTAACCACTGAGAAACCTCTTAAGTCCTACTCACTTATTGACATAATTTTGCCTTTCCAAAATCATGAATCTTGGACAGTTCTGAATTGTACTAATATTTTTAACATGCTCTTTTTGTGTTTCCCGGTCCTCATTTTGATATAAGTTTACAGCTTTCCAGCTAAAATGGAATGCTATAACTTTGTTCTGAGTGCACTAATTATTAGGCTACCTTCTCTTAGGGTAAAGTTTAACAGTGAAGGCACTTCTTCTTTTTGGTCAGAAAACTTGGTCCATTTATAGAATAACAAGTATAAGCAGAATGCCACTCAGAGGTGGCATTTGAGTGGACACAGTCACAGGAAGGCTGATGATAAGTACCATTTACTTCTGGATAAACAATACAGAGAGTTGGAAAAGGGTAAAAACCAAATTCTATTGAGCCCCAACACCTAAGAAACCACTTTCAAAGCAATATTCCAATGAGGCAGAACTAACGAATGTTTGGAATAATTTTTTTAAGGCTTGCATCCACCTTCTGTGCAGTTGTCACTTGCCTAGCAAATACTTATTCAGAATGGATATACCACCACAGGTTTAGGACCGACCTAGTTCTGTGTTTCTTCAGACCCAAGACCATCATCATTTCAGAAAGTTTAAACGTATTCGGCATCCTTTACTGTCTTACCTCCTATCTTCATCTCCCTGTCATCAAGGACCATTCCTTTTTACTGCTGCTAAACCTATCCTCTAATTCTCCATCATTTTACCTTCCCTGTTGGGTCCCAGAAACCCCTAGACTCTTGGATGTATTGCTGAGAGGCAGAAATGAATGATAGTTATAGATTTGCATTATAAGGCTGCTGCAGTTTCTCAGAAATCTCTGTAATGTCTCGACTGAATCATGCATTGGAATATGATAATTCTGTGAATGGGTGATTTGTAATCAGAAGAGGCTCATATTCTTAGAGCAAAGCCTTTTGAACTTGATGAAGGCATATGCCTAACAACCCAGATATTTGTCACCATCCAGTAGAAAGCCCTGTTTGTGTCAGGTTTCATGGTCATACTATAGTCTTAACTGGCTGGCTGTATCCAGATCCACTCCATGCTAAGATCTCCAGATATTCACAATGGTTTCTATGGAGCATCTTTTCCCACAACAGTGAGACCCTAGGAAGTACTCTGGAAGTGATCCCAGCCTCATTGCCCCGAACAGCTGTGTGTGGTCTCAGAGCTCCCCTTCACTGCTAATGCGGGGGGAGCATCTCCAAAGAATCCACTGAGCCTTGTTGATCTTTACCTCGCTGTAACCAGGACGGACTGCATCATGTAGTCACATGCATCAATCATTTTACTGAATAAGAGGCAGGGCTGATGCCTGGATAACATTTTAGCATTTATTTACAATAAATTCCCCTTATCCTTCCAAACAGGATTTGAGGTGGTTCCCCGTGTGGACATTTATACCCCATGTTATGAATAGTTGAAATAAAACTAAATGAGGCAACACACTGCATAAGCCATAAAAACCTTAATGCCCACCCTAGCTTACTAATCCTCACCTCAGAAAATTCCCCCTGAGGGATTCATTCAACAGAAATGCAAACAAACAATATTGAAAATGCATAATATTTGTTATGTGTAATAGAAGGTTATATCTAATCTGGGGGAAATGTACACATAGAACAGCAAATCCAACTGTGAGATTTTATTAAGGAAATCATGGTCCATCGATAGGATGGGATGTAATGTAGTCATTAAAAATGATTATGTGTGTTATATAACAGCATGTAAAGTGTTTATGATATGACATTAAGTTAACAAATCAGATCACCCCAGGACTGGAAGCAAGCAAAATGTGTACAGCTTCAGAGACAAAATAAAATAGAAATAACATTGTTTGATTAAAAGAAGGAATGCTTTAAGTGTCTTCTATTGCTGTTCTCACACTACCTCGCAGGTTTATTTGGTTTAAAATAAAGAGCTCAGAAGCTGTGCATGCGTTTGTTTACAGTGGGTAGGATTTCTACCTGGCTGAGGGTACCACAATAGACAGATGGTTGGGGTTTTCTTCCTGACAGATGCCAAACCACCTAGAAGCTAATCTGTATTTTACATTGTTCTGCACATAACTGCACATAGAGTGGTCATTATATACTTAGAACACTATTTTTGTTTTCTTTGCCCTGAAACTCTGAACCTGGCCCAGAGGTCTATCTACAAACACTATTTTGGAAAGTATTTTTTGAAAATGAATCTGTCAAGTATTTCAGCTACCTAAAGAATGACTGTCCCACATGGTCTTATACATCAACTATTTTGACTGTATGAGCAGCAAGACCGTTGAGTAGATAACATTTAGGAATTTACCTAAAGTATATTCTTTTCTTTCCAAACATGACTGGAGGTAGCTCCCTCAGTCCTCAAGGTCCCTGGCACTTCTTGTCACTTAATGTTATGCCTTCCTCAGCTTTTGAAACCTCTTTTTTCCACCCCAGCAACAGGTTTTCAACTGGTCCTACTGTGTGTTTCCACTCTAAGGAGTGAATGACTTGCACTCTCTTTCTTCATTGTGCCCTGTTCTCACTGAAACAAGTCTTTCCCAAGCCTGGTTTCTGCCCTCTTTTCTCCTTGTCAGTTAGGGAAAGTGCTGCTCAGCTGTGAGGAATCAAGTCAGCATACAATCCTCTTGGAAACGATTTCTGGAGACTTGGGCTGCTCTCACACATTTTACGATTGTCGAGTTTTCAACTTCAGTCACTCCAGAGGTGTTTGAGAAAAGTTAGAGCAGTATTTTTTAACCGTTACCATAACAGTGAAGTGAGGGGCAGTGTGTGTCTACTAGCCTATTCATGAAGAATGTTCCGGTATGAGCTCACATTGTATAGAACATTCCTCTACAACCAAGACTTATCAAGCCTGAAACATCAGTACTGTCGAGGCTGCAAAAAGTCCTCCCATCATTACCAGCTTTCTACAAAATTCTCCTGTTAGTTTGTGATTCCCTGTGACTAGCACTCTATCTCTTGTTTGATTCCCAGCTTTCACCAAAGCCTGCTTGCCAAATAATTATAACTGATTAACTCAGGAGAAAATAACAAGTGAATCAAAAAGTGAATGAAAATGTCACATTAAAGAAACAAAAAGATTTCTATATGATCTCTCCACATGCCTTTATATTATTAGATTGCTCATAATGTCTTCCAAAAGAACCCATAATTTTAGTCTACCATTTTCACATTTAATTGCTTTTTCCTGTTGGGCATTTGGAACTTTGTGGTATGAGTTAAGGCAAATCTTCTCTTCCAAATTAAATAACAGCCTACATTGTTTTAAATTTAAATGTCAGTGCTTTGTAAAAAGCTTATCCCGCTCCCTGTAATAAACAGTGAATTGGGGGAAAGTGCACAAATTAATCATATGCAAGGAGCTCATTTGCCATGTATGAGTTTCATGGGTGTGATTTAAATGTTTCAGGATTTTAGAGAACAGTATGTGTTTATGCCCTGAAAACAGTGGAATCAGGTGACAACTTTTGCATAATCAACTCTTCAATTACTTGAGCAGCAAAGGACAGGAGGCAGGAATCGCTGATGTCAACGTTCACGTGTCAGTGTCGTGTGGAAGCGGTAGTAATATTAATTAATGGAGAAAGTTGACAGCTACATACGGTTCACAAAGCTACTTTTTCAAAAGAGACACCAGAAAGAACAGCTCTCCATCCTCTTGTGGCTGATAATTAGGCATCTTTGGTCAAGAAACTCGTAGTCAGGAGTGGAGACTTGGCAAGTATCTGAGCCTTACCTCAACTTCCACCTGAGATCTCGTTGTTTTCTCAGTGCTGTCATTTACCTTTCTTAGTTCTATGTACCATAAATGTTCCCCCACCCAATACGCCACCCATGCTCCCCCTCCTGAAAAAATGCCTCCCAGGGCCACAGTTACTAGCTCCTTTATTGATTCTGCAGTTTAATTTTTTTCTCAATGTTACAATCCAATCTTTTCTATCACACCAAGAAGCTTAATATTCATACCATAAAACCAAGTAGAAAATGAATGCTTGATTAAAACCAAGGTAATCCCTTCAACCAATTCATATTTAATGGTCCATACCCTGTGATGATGGAGAGGTGTTGATTTCTCAAGTGGTAAATCAGAAGGGAGCTGCTTTAGAATGTACGGTAATTGTTTCTTCACCTTAAAGGCAGTCTTATCTGACTTTCCAGCTCAGTTGCTTCCAAAATGACTTAAGAGAGACATAGCTCCTATATCATCTACATTTGAATTCCAAATTTGTCTACGTAATAGTGACTGAGTCTATGAGTCTCAAGTTCAAAATTAAATTGAGGAATTATTGATCACTGGAACAATCTATTTCATATGACTTTCCCATATTAAAAATGAGTGAGAGGTGGTCTATTTCTGTCTGATTGTAAGTACTGAGTAAATATGAGGTTGATTTTTTTTTTAATAAAACCAAAGAAAGAAAAAAAATAACGAAAACAATAAGCTCATGTGTATAATAAATTCATACAAGGATATGTTTTGTTTCTGATTAATGTTTCAATGAATAAGGAGGACGAATCATTACCGTGACTTCAAGTTCAGATTTGAAAGGAAAGTAAAAGGGAGATTAGTTAAATTTCCACATGATATCCCACAGTGGCATGAACTATGGATGTTGGAAATAAAACCACTGTACATTCTGTATTAGCTAAGTTAATCTGACAGACCTCAAGAAAATTCGAGTTGCTTTTCCGAAACCCAGAGTTATCAAGTTGTCATTTCTCTCACCCAATAATTTTGTCGAAACACAGGAGAGCAAGCCAGGAACTTCAAACAGCTATAATCTTCTCTTTGGCTAGTACCTTCTGCAGAATTAGTATGAAAAGGGCGTCTATTATCACCCCAGACTACACAAAGCTTGGCCGCAAATTGATAAAATCTTCCCTCAGTCTTCCATAAGTGTATTTCTTACCCATCAGTCCCCTGTCTCCTTCAGGCTTCCTGGGTAACACAGATCACCTGACTGACATGTCTGAATCCTCTAACCTACCTTTTTCAGCTTCACCACACCTTCCTGTGTTTCGTAGTCTGTTGTGATTTCAAACAGTTCTATGCCATCTCCATCAACAATATTGTATGTGACTAAGCCGTTTTCTCCAATGTCTGGGTCTTTAGCCTTCACTCTTCCTACTTCCTCCCCCGGGACAGCTGCTTCCGAAACAGACATCTGGTACACGCCTGAAAGAAGAAGAAGACGACATCTACTTTTATTTTCCTTCTTTTTTTGGCAGCTGAAAGACTTCAGATTTCATCGGGTCTGAGTAAATTTCTCAAAGGGTTTAAAATTGAACTTTCTATTGGTAGAACACAGAAGTGAAGGGGATGGGTGGGATGGGGAGTCCGTATAGCCTGTTTGCTAGAAGACTGTGTTCCATAAAGGATGATAAAACAATATTTGGGTGCTGGGGGGGAATAACGGGGCCATCTACTACATGAGAGGACAGAAAGGAGTGATAGAAAACTCCACATATTGGAATATCTGAGCCTCCCCTTTTCCTTTACAGGATATCCCCCAAATTAATTCCAAGGCTGCACTGTACTACTGCTAGTTGCTCCAGGAGGAACAAAACCAGAAATTTAGAATTGCCCCTCTGTTTAAAAACCTTTCAGCAAGTCATATTTATTTTAGAGACAAATACAAATCTTATCATTCAAGGATATCTCTTTATTTAGCACTGTATTTGTCTCTTATTTTACTCTGCATCCTTCTACTAGGCCAAGCATGGAATTCTCTGGAGGCCTTTAGACTGTATGTTCTCTATATATGTATATTAATCTGAAGTGCTAATGGTTCCATGCACATATTTATATTTATTGGAAATGTAAGTGATGCCACACACTCTTTTAGCTCAAAAACTCAGCAATAAGAAGAGAGTTCTGATTCCTAATAGAAGCATAAGAAAGAGAAAAGAGAACATATTTTTATACACTATGGCTAAGAAATATTGCATGGTAAGGGATTAAGTGTAATGAATGTGGGTGTGTGTTTGTGTGTGTGTCTGTGTGTGTGAAGCGGTGTGTAAGTTTCACAAGTGGGTATGAAATTACATATGTGACTATGATGCATATGACTGAGTGTGCATAAGGGAGTGTGAGAGATATGTTTTTCTATGCAGATGTATGTGAATGGACACATATTGTTTTGAGTATATGTGGATGAGAAGGAGAGCTGGATTAATTTCTTCCAAGTTCCAAAGGAACTGAACAAGATAAGTGTGTGTATATGTGAAGAATAAGTTTCATAGTGCCAGGAAAAACAAATGTCAGAGAGTCTCAGGTGAGAAGTTTCTGAAAATGAACAGGATAGCAAGAGCAACAGTGATAGTTGGACTTCTGTTACAAGAATACTAGCAGGTAGGTGATATGCAAAAGGGCATTGCGGAAAGTCAACGATGTGTTGAGTTTCATTTAAGGAAGCCACTGGACAGCAGCTTTCAGCAGAGGAGTGAGCTCTAGCACCATCACATGATACACTTTAAGAGCAATCTGTGTAAGACACACTACAGAGTGGTAGACCCCTATCCTCCGGTGCTCAGCCCAGAGGCATTGGCTGGATCCCCTATTCTCTTCATTTTCTCCCCCACAGTTTCCATTTGTTGGACTTCTTTTGTTTCTTTTGTGCTTATATTGTGCCCATTTTATACTTAGTCTTGCATTCCTTTCACATAAAAGGCACAGTGAGAATGTCTTTTGGAAAAATTACCAATGAATAACAAGGTTTAGAAGATCTGCTTAAAATGTTATTTTTCTCCAAATTCCATTCAAGCCATTGCAGTGAAAACACTAAAAGTGAAACAATGGTGACATAAATTTCTATATGATTCCTTATAAGAAAGGGCATTCATGGTCACCCATGAATAATTCTGCCTGCCCTATTTCTTCTGGCATACTGAACAATTGTACATTGTCCAGAAATATGCACTTTGACAATATTGTATGAGCATCAATCTTATCAAAGATGCTTAAATTTCAATCTGACCAGGAAGAGCAAGGTTCCTCCATCTCTTTTGGAGTCTTCAAGAGCTAACATGTGTCCCATGGACCTCTACTTTGATATGTTCACTTTGTAACTGTTACCTTTGGATTCCTTCGCATAACAAGATGACTCATTAATTATCATACTTAACAGCCTTCCTTTTGGTTGTTTATTTCTTTTTTTGAATTTTTTAATTAATTTATTCATATTACATCTCAATGGTTATCCCATCCCTTGTATCTTCCCATTCCTCCCTCCCTCACATTTTCCCCTTACTCCCCACCCCTATGACTGTGACTGAGGGGGACTTCCTCCCCATTTATACGTTCATAGGCTATCAAGTCTCTTCTTGGTAGCCTGCTATCCTTCCTCTGAGTGCTACCAAGCCTCCCCATCCAGGAGACATGGTCAAATATGAGGCACCAGAGTATGTGTGAAAGTCATACCCAACTCTCCACTCAACTGTGAAGAATATCCTGTCCATTGGCTAGATCTGGGTAGGGGTTTGAAGTTTATGGCCTGTATTATCCTTGGCTGATGCCATAGTTTGAGAATGGCAAAACAGAAGAACATTATAATCGGTTGTTTATTTTTTAATGTTGTTTATGTGGATGTATCTCATTGAATGTACAGCATGTGTTCAGGGGTATCTGTAGAGGCCAGAAAGAGTGTCAGATTCTCCATAGCTGAAGCCCAGGTGTGTGCTGCCTGATGTGTGTGTTGGCCACTGACCTCAAGCCATTTCCAGGAAGAGGCTCTAATGAGAAGGATTCTGTCACTGTGATGGTTTCCCCATTACTAGAAACCTCAGAGTCATTATGATTATGTTATAAATTTGCATTCACCTTTGCACACACACATATTGTGTAAAAGTGTAGCTTTGTATATGGTTTAGACCTCTCATTACACTTTCCCTAGACGTGAATGTTATCTATAAAACGTAGGCTCTAGATAGAATTCATAATATTGATAACCAATAATTAAGGGATGGTGCAATTAACAGCTATTATTAACTTCAATGTTTCAATACCATTTTATCTAACAAGTTGTTATATTTATTACTGGGGAATAGAGCTAATATGTGTCCCATGAGCCTCTACTTTGATATCTCCATGTTATAGACCACTACCTTTAGATTTCTTTGAATAACTAGATGACTCATTAATTGCCACACTTAATGTCCTTCCTTTTGGTTGATTTCTTTCTTATTGTTGTTAAGAGCTTATGTTTCTGTTCCTGCAGACCGTTTAGTTCCTAGCACCCTAGATAGGCAGCTCAGAAACACATATAACTACAGCTCCAGAGAAATCTCACAGGTCTGGCTTCTGTGGGCACCTGCACAGAGGTACACATACTCACACATAGGAACTTGCATAAACACATTATTTAAAATAATAAAAATTTTAAAGATTTATCATATATTCAAGTATGTTTATGTCTGTGGTTATGCGGTTATGTGCACAAGAGTGTAGGTGCGGCAGAGACCAGAAGAGGGCGACAGATCCTCCTGGAGCTGAGCTTCAGGCTGTTGGGAGCCACCACTATTGGTTCTGAGAACCTAACTATGGTCTTCTGAAAAGGCAGTATATACTCCTTACTGCCAAGCCAACTCTTTAGTCTCTTTATATACCCTCAATAATTATATAAATTTTGTACAAATAATGGCTGAACAATCATTGCCAATTTTTCACATGATACATGAATTAGTGCTAGCTGAATTAATCCAAATAATAACAATTATATTTAAATTAGAAGCTAAGATGTCATCTTCTAAAAGTAAACAAGAACCTTTCTCATCCTACAGGACTCTTCAATATTATTTTATGGTCCTTGCATAGCAAAGTCAGCTCTGGATGGACTTCCCTTAAAATTTGGCAGCCTTATGGCTACAGTAAAAGAAACCAGATGACTTCTGAGATCAGTTCACAAAAGGCAACACAGTTGGTGCCTGTGGTCTTGGAGTTTTTGTGATCAGAACTCAGCCACAGAGAGGCCCATGTGGAGAGAAAACACAAATCCATCTCAGCTCGCCAACCTTGCAAGTAATCTTAGAAGTAAGTTCTTCTGCCACAGAAGACTTGTACCCAGTTGATGCTGGAGTGAAAATAGAGCAGCTAATTCCCCTAAGCTCTGCACAAATTGAAAAGTCAAGACCCAAGTAAATGATTATTGTTTTAAATCACCAAGATTTGGCACAGCTTGTTATGGAACAATAAATAACAGATTAAAGTAGGTTAGCATCCAAGATAGTAATGAAGAACAACTGGACAGGAAAAAGGTTAATTGATTCCTTCCTTTTATGAGTAATACCTAGTAGGTAAAATACCTGAAAACACAGGTTTGTCTGTCTTTAGAGTTATGCTGCTTTTAATGCCTTTCTTACTTATTATTGTTTGAAATGTCAATTAACATCTTTTTATGTGTTTGTAAGTAAGTTGTTATTTGTTTTAGTCTTTTGCAAGAGTGATGGAAATGGCTCTTGGTTTTCTAGACTCTTCCATTTGAAAGCTGAGTAAATTAGGAGCAAATGAAAAGATGAGGATCTGGTTGCGCAGGAGTCAACAGCAAAGACCAACTCTAGCTGCTTACTCTGTGGAAACTTTGGTGGGTTGTCATTAACGTCAGTCAGTGTGATCGTTACTTTGGTTGTCCCTGAGAGTCCGCCCATGTGTCCACCCATGTCCTTGGCCTGGATCACCACATGATACTCCTCCTTGGCCTCTCTGTCCATATTGGGAAGGGCTGTTCTGATGATACCTGGGGAGTGAGCAATAAAAAACATTACAGATATTCATTTATGACAAAATTTCAACAAGAAAATATTTTACATCCTGGGGGCTTAAAGCTACATAAAAAATAGTTAACAGACAATTATAACAAAAACCAGTCAGGCCCAAAGCATCTCTGTATTTTCAAGCAAATAATAGAAGTGCTTACACAGCATCAAACAGTTTTGTCTTTCACTATGCAACCAAGTGACAACGTCTTCCTTCTCAGATGCAAGCATCCCGAAGACTAAAATGACAAGTGCCTATTGTATGCCTAACCATGATTGAAACTGTACATCTGGAATTCTACCAAAAAGCTAGACTTTAGTGCTATGTGCCACTATTAAAAATATCTCTACAGCCTATACTAAGTTTACAGAGGGCCCATAGACCTTATGCAATATATTAAAATGCTAATATTAATTTTGAATGAGTAAACTGATGAGTTAGAAAGATGTGCAAAACCTGTATAAAGATTCACTCTGCAACCACCTGTCACTGACAAATAGGATAAATTAATGATTGAATTATTCTTGATCTCTGTTCATTGAAACATGATTTGCTTGAAAATATGCTTACTTACATTTCTAGAGATCATATGGGAGTTTTCACACTCAGTGAATAAGTTAATATAAATAAGAAAGACAAAGAGGAAGTGTAAGTCTTTGTTACACTTTCCCAAGCCCTGGTGTTGATGTGATTCTTTGCAATACCTGGGACTCACTTTCCTTATCTGTTAGATATTTTCATAGATTTCAATTGGTAGTCACTAGCCATAGTTCCCTGAGCAAAGAAAACTAGAGATTTTAATATTTATAAAACTCTAAATGAATCCCCACATTTATCCTTGATTTAACCGAAAAACTAAAGATCTCTATGAAAATATAGGCAATAACTCCACAAGCTGTTGTTTGGAGCAAGGTGGTGAAAATGCATTAATACATAGGTAGGTGGGAGTTAATCAAGCAAATGAAAAAGTATCAAATTAGGGTACTATAAAAAAGTTGCTAATTGCATGAAAACTTCTTTCAAAACTACATAATATGTTATGGGGAAAGAAGAGATCGGTGTTATAATGCTGTGGAAGAGCAGTTTCATACTGTTTGTTCTTGTTGATAATCAATTTTGGTATACATTGTTTTAGTTTCTGTTCTATACTGGTTTACTTTACTGGTCTGATCTATATTTTATAGCACCCATTGGAAACCTCTGTTCACAGCAGGAGAGATTGGGAATGGGCTGAATCTTTGTGCAACATGAACATCAACAGTTACTCTGACACTTCTGGCTTACCTAGTGGACCTCCAAGATGCTTTGAAATCTAACAGTGCTTTATAACAGTCTTGGGCCCTTTTAATATGGACCCACAACTTGGATATTTCCAATTTATCAGTTGAGTATTTCAATGTTTATTATTACGAGCTGATATGCTAATCAATGTGTCTTACCCCATTCAGTTATATGCCTAGCACATGCATAGGCTGTCTAGCCCTCCTACTAACTCTCCAAAGTGTATGGCATGACTCACAGTGACAATGTAATACACTTTACCTGTTTGGGCCTCCACTGAGAAGTAGGGTTGTCCTTCAAGGATACTATACACTAACTTAGCACTGTTTCCATAAGTGGGATCATCCGCATCAGACGCTGTCACTTGGATTACTGATGTTCCTAAAAAGGGAAAAACAGCAATTAGCAAGACCCATTAAATGTTTTTAAGTTTCACTGCTGTTTACAGAATTTTATTGAAAATTAAGTCCTGAAGAAAAGCCCACAATGAGCCAATGTGGTCTTATTTTACTACAGTTCAAGTGCCAAACACTTCCCTCCATTCCTTTCTTCCTTTTCTAGTTCTCCTCCTTCCGTTTAGCCCTCATAGACTACAACTAAACTTTCTGTATCCACAGTGCTTCCTGCTTGGCTTGGTAGTTAAAATAATAACATGAGCATCCTCGTCAAACATTCTTAGAACCATGTGATGGAAAAAATCAGTGCATCAGATAATTAAATAAGAACCTTCCCAGAGAGTGTAATAAATGATAATTAATGAAGAATTGCTTTTATGAAAGGATAGAGTGCACTCTCCCATCTATAACAATAAATATATCATTTTATTGTTGTTTTGAACGCAATAAAATTGCTGCTAATACTAAATTTTAATTAATTTGTGGCTATAAATATATAGAATGCTGTTCCCTACTGTCATGAAAATTACTTTTTTCCTTTTCTGTTGGGTCTGGTATCTATGTCAAAGAAACCATCAGTGAATGCTCAGTGGGGTCAGAAGAAGGGGAAATCAGGAAATAAAGGAATGGCATAGCATTTTTTTTCTTTAAAATCTCCACTGTGACTGTGAGTATCTGGGACATGTCATGTTGTTGTGTTGATCTTCAGACAGAGGAGAGAGGGAGGGAGGGAGGGAGAGAGGGAGAGAGAGAGAGAGAGAGAGAGAGAGAGAGAGAGAGAGAGAGAGAGAGAGAGAGAG
>OU015753.1:24357178-24373747 GCA_907169655.1 Acomys percivali | reverse complement strand
GAGAGAGAGAGAGAGAGAGAGAGAGAGAGAGAGAGAGAGAGAGAGAGCACAGAAAGGAAGGAAGGAAGAAGCAATTGTTCTGTATATCAGTGCCAGGCACTATTTGGAGCAAACTCCATGTAAAGCTCCAACATTCCTCTGCTGGACATTTTTGCACCCATTTCACTTGAGGAAGATTTGGTGTGAGAAATATGACATTTTAAAACCTATTTCCCATGTTTAATGTCAGAGTCAGGAGTCTAATCCAGATCCAGCAGGAATTAAGGCCATGTTCCTCCCTTGATGTTATCAGCAGAGGCAGGGTTCCTCCTGGTAGGTACAGAACCTGATTACACAGCTAACATGTAGGTAGTTATCTCCAACATCATAGAGCTTTCTTGGACTTCCAAGAGAAACACAAGAAAATGTTCACTCTTCCAAATACTCTCTTCAAAGTCAGTTTTTTGTACCTACTGTCTTTTGTAAGCTCTTCCCTCCAAGCCAGGGACTATTCTGGAAAATGGAGATTATAAAAGTGAAAGACTTCTTGGAACTTCTAACAAAGTGATTAATCTTTGCCATTTAATTTAATTCTATAAGTTTTGCTAAGCAGTTTTCAAATCTTTCTACTTCACATATTTAATTAACCCTCATCAGTAAATATTATCCTGATTTTATAGTTGACAAATTGAGAACTTAGGAGGGTATACAAAGGGGCTGAGGCTCACATTGCTGTCTGATGACAGCATTTCATTGGTGTAGTAGAAAGACTGAGCACTGCCCTAGGCACCAATGTCCTCTGAAGAGACAATGTCCCCTGGCTATCAGTTTTGATGCCTAGCCACTCCTGCTTCTTTTTCAATCCTTTTTTGATCCTCATTAGAATTCATATAAAATGATACAGAGGTCAAAGGACAAGACAAGAAAAAAGGAAAGGAAGGAGGAAGAGATGGCTGAGCTTGGCTTATTCTCAGTAAAAGAATAGGCTGTGATCTTATAGTGGGGGACTAGGTCCCCTTCTGCTACAGAAGTAGGGGAGGGGAATAGGATGAAAGAGGGAGGGAGGAAGAAGGAGAAGATACAAGTGAGGGATAACAAATTAGATGTAATACGAATAAATTACTTAAATAAAATTGTTTAAAAAGAAGACCTTAGCTTACATGGAGGGCAATGACATTTCTGTCACAAGAGGTTCCACACACAGAATGGAAGGCCCTCAGAGCTCTAATTACAGCTGACTCTCTTGAGTAAGGTAATCCTCATATTCAGTGCTTGTTTTTCTCATTTGTAAAAATAAACAATCCATCCCCGATGGTCTTTGGATTAAGTCAAGCTCAATGGATCAGACTGACTCAAAAGACCCCATTCTGGAAATTCAAGTGGAAGTGATACCTAGGACTCAGCTACTTGTAGAGCTGCTATTGAGTCCAATATGTCTAGAATCACGAGATGATGCTAGTTTCATATGCATGCTGGCTAAATTTATACCACAAGTGACCCTGGCTAAATTAGTTAAGCTGTCTGTTCATGCTTCCGTTTCTCATTTATACATGACCAACTGGATTGTCTGCTTTGGAAAATTTGATCACACCGAGTTAAGCACACTGGGGTGTGTGCACAATAAACTAACGCAAAGCCCAACACAACAAATAATACCATGCTGCTACTTACTGGTCATCAATTCCCTAGTGATTGGGTGAATATTATCAACACTCTTTAAAGACCAGAAATTGTTAGTCCTGTTCTACAGAGGAAGAGAGGATATTAATTGATACAACATCACACAGCTAACACTACACGTCGGGACTTGCTAAACTGAATCACGTTCCTTCCCCCTTTCACTCTTCATAGTTAAGGTAGCAGGCTACTAAGAAGAGACTTGATACCCTATGAGCATATACAGGGAAAGGAGTTCCCTCTTAGTCACAGTCATAGGGGAGGGGAGTAAGGGGAAAATGGGAGGGAGGGAGGAATGGGAGGATACAAGGGATGGGATAACAAGTGAGATGTAATATGAATAAATTAATAAAATATTAAAAATAAATAAATAAATAAAACCTCAAGTCTGTTACAACCCTTCGAAAATCTGAGTCTCTGTGTCTATGTCCATTTCATTCCTTTTTCCTTGGGGTCTTTCCCTTCTGTTTGTTTCTTTTATATTAGTTTTTGTTTTATCTTATTATATTTCCCTATTGTCTCTTAGAAGTTTGTTTGGTTACTACTGAGAGACAGAAAGAGAGTGGACCTGGATGGGAGTGGATGTGGGGAGGAACTGGAAGGCATAAGTAGAGAGGAAACTGTAATCATGATATATTATATGTAAAGAAAAGATATTTTTTAATAAAAGAAAAAAATCAAACTAGGCAATTGTTCCTTGTTGATGTGCTACGAAAGATGCAACACATGCCCTGGTTCCTGAGTTGGAGGGCAGGCAACAGCCTGTTGACCTGAAGAGACAGCAGAAAGAAGTGGAGCAGGAGACCCCAACTTACGCACCCACATTGGACCTCTCAGGCACATTGGCGTGATAGGTTTCATGCAGAAACTCCGGAGGGTTGTCATTAATGTCCTGGACCTTGACGATGAATTCCGAAGGAGGTTCCAATGGTCGATTGGTGTCCCTGTCCACCGCCTGAGCCATCAGTGTGTACTGGGCTCTCTCCTCTCTGTCCAGCGTCTTGGTGGCATGAATGTTCCCTGATTTGTCATCAATCACAAAAATGGTTCCCGCACCTTCACCTGAGAGAATGTATTTAATGTTCCCATCACCAGAGTCAATATCAGAATGAAGCTAGAAAAACAGAAAACAGGATTTGTAATTTCACGAGAGAAACACAATAAAAACTCACAGGCTGATTCTTACACAATGTACACGCCCATGTGCCCACACATACACACACGCTCATACATGTATCACAAGAGTCATTTCCATCATCATTTTCTGAATGGAGAAATGCAGACTTAGATAACTATCATGGCCAAAGTCATTAAGCTAGGTAATTAGCTAGCTAATATGTAAGTAAATGTTTACTTTTGAGTTTCATGCTGTTCCTCTCTCCTCTTCCATATGTAGATGGGCACACATATAAAATATGTACACACACAATGCCTCAGTAGTTATTTTAAAAGAAATGTATGTGTCTATTTTGAAAAGCTGTAAGAATGTATGGATGCAGTATCTTTCTCTCACCTTTAATTCCTATACCACCACTTTCTCTAGGTAGAAATCATTTTTTTTTACCAGTTTCTTATGACTCCCTTTACAGCATATTTATTCAAGCCTATACATATTCAAACTTATCTCCACAGGTTCATAAACTGTCTTCGCTCAATTTCACATAATACAGGGTCGTCGGTTACATGTTATTCTTCTAGGTTCCTCTAACTCTAACTTCTGCAGCCCCTTCAGCATTGAGGTACAAAGGGCTTCCTCATTCACCATGAGATATTATTGTAATTCTCCCAGAGATCCTCTCTGAGAGAAGCTTGTATTGTCTAGTCCTTTGTGACCATAAATAATACAACTTATCAGACTTCCGCAGATCTGCTGTCTGGTACTACGGGTCTATGTCTGGAGCTCTTATCTCCTTGGGAGAAGAGTCACCTATGATCATAAAGGATGATGGAGTGGGGTAATAGACATGGTGCTCTAAGTCCCTTGAAAGAACTTCCAATCTCCTTGGATTTTTCACATGTTCAAGAGGGCCTAGGGACAAAATTGTTTTTGCCTAAATCTATTCTTGCTATGGTCCAGAATCACTCTTGTCTGTTAGCCTTCTTTTCTACCAGCTCTGACTCAATTCTGCCCTGTGCTTCAGAACCCAACTCTATGAAAGACCTCACTGATTTTCCAGCCGCAATAAATTCCTTGATGAAATCCTCATGATTTCTGCATTCCTTAGCCTCCATTATATAAATGCTTAGAGTACTGAAAAATAACTAAGAGATTTAAATATATACATTTACTAAACCTGTTGCACATGGAAATTCAGCAAAATAAAACAACAAAAAAACCACAAAATTACATTCAGAACAACAAAAACTGTTACTACTTTTCATTTAATACAATAACTTTAATATTATTACAAATATCACTTCATTATTATCAGCACAATTTCTACCATTATGAAACCAAGGCCCACAGGGCTTGCTCAATGTTCACCAAGAAAAATTGTATGCACTGTGTTTTTAAAGGTTTATATCACTTAGATTTCTTAAAATATGTCTAACTTATTTGTAATATTTTATGAAACACCAAAACTTTCAGCTCAGAGGTATATGCACAACTAGCATTTGGGTTGTGGGTTCCAGGGTTTCTGGTGCAGCAAAGGTAAGCAAACCTTACTTCACAATCATTAGTAAAACAATCTACTCTTTATTATTATTATTGTTATTATTACTATTACTATTATTTATTGTTATTATTGTTATTGTTATTATTATTGGTTTTTTGAGACAGGATTTCTCCACGTATCCCTTGCTGTCCTGGAGCGCTCTCTCTGTCTCTCTCTGTGTCTCTCTGTCTCTCTTTCTGTCTCTCTGTCTCTGTCTCTGTCTCTGTTTCTCTCTCTGTCTCTCTCTGTCTCTCTTTCTGTCTCTCTGTCTCTGTCTCTGTCTCTCTCTGTCTCTCTGATATATATATATATATATATATATATATATATATATATATCTGGCTGGGCTCACTTTTTATGAAAGATGGCTGACACTTTTCTGAAGAGTTTGGCCACTGTGGAGGAAAATATGGAGCTACTTGATGGACTTAAGTGAACAAGTAGGATTGCCCAGTCTTCGTGCAGTTTTCTTCATGGCCTGTGTTCCCCTCCCTGTCATGCCTTGGATTGCTGTGTTCTTATTTTCTCCACACCTCACAGGTCTCAAAAGTTGGAGGTTCAGTCCCATGCATGAGGAATGAAGAGGTAAGTATGAATGTCAAGGCACTTGAAGTTTCTAAGGGTTATCATACATTACTAAGAAAATATAGAGATGTATTTCATAACCAGCCAAGTAAGAACGAATTTTAGCAGGCACTCTGTTCATCGCGTTTTCACTCCTTCCAAGATTTAAAAAGTGGACATGTCCTCCCTAGTTTTCCTCTGTAAAAAAAAAGATGATCTATTGTACTGACAATACTATTTATTAGCTTCCACACAAAATCAGGTTGGGAACACAGCAAGTGCTATCAAGGGTCCAGTTGCTGAGGCATGCACAGCCAGTTCCTGACTCTAAAGACTGATGACTTCTCTCTTTGCACAGCACAGCATGACACAAACTGAATTTTGTACATGAAAACTGTAAGCCTTTTTTGCTTTGCCATATTCTACCTTTCCAGGGAATTTTAAAGCATTTAGCCTTGAATGTCACTATTCAAAGGTTGTCAGAGAACAAGGCAACTATTTCTCCTGCTTAAAGGGATCCAACTTAGCATTATTTCAACAGGAAGAGTTTGCCAGCTCCAAATCACACGCACACACACATGCACACACACACACACACACACACACACACGCACACGCATGCACGCAAGCATGCACACAAGCATGCACTCACGCACTCTCCATCCAACTAAGAGTCCTTTCAGGAGCCTACCTTTTCACACTCATGCACAGCGTGATGCCAGGTCTTCTCTTCCCCTCTTTACCCGTGTGCTTCTCTCTAGCACATATGATATTTGCTAGAGCCAGAGACACAAACGCATCTGACTCACTAAATCCTGTCTCCCCTGCCACTTCGAAGTCTCAACACACACTGTCCCCTGAAGAGACTCTAACAAAGCAGAAGGCCATTTTTTTCAGAGCAAGTCAGACACTGCTCTGCACATGGCTCAAGCTACATTGAACTGCTTTTCTGGGCTGTGATTTTCTTTCTGCGGACACAGCAAACTCTTCAGCTTAGGGATTCTCCTGGCCAATTGTTTTCCTGTTTCCCTTCTATCAAGACTATTTTTCTACAGCTTTTTTCACTTTATGTATACATGAATGAAATTATTTAGTACATCCTTTCTAAAAAAACATGTTTCAAAATCATAATTATGTTGGTATTATCAAGAATATTCACTGAGTATAAAACCAATGATATAAAAAATGGACTGCTGTTTTCATATCTAAAACAACTAAGATAATATTGTTGCATCTTTGGAATTCAAAAGTGATGGTATCTCTATCATTTATTCCTACATTTCTTCCTCTACATTGAATCATTTCTGTCTAACTTTAAGGTCAGAAGTTATTAGATACTTGTCTGTATTTTCACAAGCATTATGGACATAAATTTATAATGATTAAGTTGAATTTCATTACCCTCTTCATTATAGCTGGTTTTTTTCCCTTTCTTAAGTAACTACATGGCTACCTCCTTTTTTTCTATACTGTTTGGGGTCAGGTTTTGCTTTAACCTGATTTACTGTCTTTCTACCACTTCTATATAGTGGAGCTTCAATTTGTGTATATGAACATATGTATCTCTCAATAACTATTGTCAGTATTATCTAAAACACAGTCATGTGTTTTATTATAAAAAGTGGGAGGAGGTCAGTTTGCCAAGTGCATTTTAGACTCTCTCCATTTATATTTTGATAGGTCTTAAGACATGCACAACCTTAGCAGAAGTAGATCTATAGCATACCTACACCTGAAGGCAGTAAGCATGAAATCACCCCTATCCTGATGGCACACATTCATTCATTTCCTTGTGTTTGGGGTTAGTAGCAAGGGCGATCTGGTTAACACAGGCATGTGTAAAACAGAAAAGATGAGCATGATGAAAAGTATTAGGGAGACCATGAGAACATAAAGGTGGGGATGGTAAGTTGTGATTAGAATGTAATCAGAGAAAGTCCTCCAGTTGAAGGATGGTTCAATAAACTGAGGCAGTATTTCTTTCAATAGATACAGAGCAATTATCATAAATGGAGTTCTTATTGTATAAGAAGTGAACATTAAAAGCACTCTTAGTGTGGTTAAGGCTATGAATGAGGTGGGCAAGCCTGGAAGGATCTATGTACAATATGGCTGTCTTTTTAATGGCATCAGATTATTATTCATGCTTTCTAACTCAGTTTTTGTTGGATTGTTTTGGATTTATTGTGTCTTGCTTTTGTCTGTTTATTAGTTTGCCTGTCTTTTTGCTTGTTTTTTTGTTTTTGTTTTGTTTTTGTTTTTTTGTTTTTTTGTTTTTTGTTTGTTTGTTTGTTTGTTTTCAGTCATGGCCATGCGTGTCTTACTGCACTGATGATGGAGACATAGAGATAAATCAATATTGGATGTTAAGATCCTTACCCTGCCCACAAGCACAGGGTCAGGTCCAGTGTATTCTTCTATCACAAAGAACTGGTTCCAGACCCAACCTCGCTTGGAGCGTTGCAGCACCTGTCCCTCCTTGCCCTTCTCATGGTGCCCGTGGAATGAGGGTCGCAGGTGGCTTCGTCGCTCCAGGGCAAATGCCTGGCTGTGGTATAGCATGCTCAGGCACACCAGGGCAGCTTGTAAACAGTAGTTCTCCTTCATTTTTGGTTTTGCGGTAGGCACAGGAGAATGCAGCTGTCACTCCCTATACCAACAGAGTGGCAGTCTTTCAGATGGCGGCCTCCCAGATGTGTCAAGTAGACCTCCTCTGGAATGGAATACCTTCACTCACTGAGGACATCACGTCAGGGCTGCCCACTTCCCTGGTCAGCGTCTGCAAACAGAGAGAGCTTGGATTAGCTTCAGCCTTCATCCCCACATTATTTCATTTCCATTTAGCAAGCATGTTAGGTTTTTAAATATGTTTTATTAATTTATTCATATTACATCTCAATTGTTAGCCCATCCCTTGTAGCCTCCCATTCCTCCCTCTCTCACATTTTCCCCTTACTCCCCTCCCCTATGACTGTGACTGAGGGGGACCTCCTCCCCTTGTATAAGCTCATAGGTTATCAGGTCTCTTCTTGGTAGCCTGCTAGCCTTCCTCTGAGTGCCACCAGGCCTCCCCATCCAGAGGACGTGGTCAAATATGGGGCACCAGAGTTCATGTGAAAGTTATATCTCACTCTCCACTGGACTGTGGAGAATGTCCTGTCCATCGGCTAGATCTGGGTAGGGGTTCGAAGTTTACTGTACGTATTGTCCTTGGGTGGTGCCATCATTTGAGCAGGACTCCTGGACCCAGATCCACCCATCATAATGTTCTTCTTGTAGGTTTCTAGGACCCTCTGGATCCTTCTATTTCCCCATTCTCCATTGCTTCCAAGATGGCATGTTAGCTTAAATAACTGTTCACTACCTGACAGCTTTGGGAAAGCTGACTGCTTTCTCTGAACCCAACTTGCTCATTTAGAAAATGTAGATAAAAATCATTGTCATTGAAAGGTTGCTGCAAAGATCAAATGAAAAACAAGTTTAAGGCTCCTAACACAGTCTCCGGCATACAAAAAAAAAAAAAAATCTCTATAACTAATTGGTTAGAACTGTGCATGGTTATGTTGATGTCTTAGAGAAATTAGGGGTATTGAGGAGCCCCAGGACTGTAGCACAGTGCCCACAGCAGGATACCAGAGGCTGACACAGATAAGAAAACTGTCTCTGAGGATGTTGTGGATAGCTTGAATAATGAAGTGAAAGCTGCTACATTAAGAATGGAGAGGATCAGATACCACCAGGGAAAGCATCAGAATTACCCAACCATTACAGGTGACTAACCACACCATAAACCAATACTGTTGCACAAATAGAAAATATGAGGAATTTATATCACAGACTCTGCAAGAGAAGGGAGGATAAGGCAGGCCTTAAAAAATCATGATGGTAATAATAATAATGACTGAGGAAGTAAATGTTCAAGATGTGTGTGTGTGTGTGTGTGTGTTGTGTGTGTTATGTGTTGTGTGTGTTGTGTGTTGTGTGTGTTGTGTGTGTGTGTGTGTGTGTGTGTGTTGTTATGGGCCTACAATCCAGCCCTCAATAGACGGACAAAGAAGGATCACAACAAGTTTAAGATGCTTGAGGCTAGATTAATCTAACCTGGGCTTCATTGTGAATTCCAGGCCAGTCCTACCTAGCAAGATGCTGCTTTTATAAAGAAAAAATTCAAAAGGTCAAGTCTTCGTTGAGCTTTGTGAATCAATTAATTAAAGTCATAGTGGTCAATTAACACTACAGTGCCAACTAATAGGTCAAATTCTCATTGACTCACTGGTGAATCTATTAAAGCCATAAAGTCAATTAAAGCTACAGCATTAATTTGTTCTTTTCTTGTTGGAATGCTCCCTCATCAACTCTGCGTCTTATCTGGCTCGACAGGTTTTCATAGGATGCTTTACAATTTTACTCCAATCACAAGAAGAAAAATTGAACAATAAACCGGTAAATAGCTGAATATTTCTCCACAAATGCACCCATCATGTTACTATTCATTGGCAGTGGGAAGCAGCCATTGACATATGTTACCTTTCTAAATTTCTTGTATATGTATGACTACAGTCCCTCATGTTCCCAGACTTCTTGAGGTCAATACTCTAGTATTGGAAATAAACTTTCCCTTACGTTCTTTGCTCATTCCCCTCTCTTAAAACTCATAGGCCTGGTGGCACTCAAAGAAAGAAAAAGCAGGCTACCAAGATGAGACTTGATAGCCAATGACCATATAGTGTGGGAGGAGGTCCCCTCAGTCACAGACATAGGGGAAGGGAATAGGGTGAAAGCTGGAGGGAGGGAGGAATGACAGGCTACAAGGAATGGGATAACAATTGAGATGTAATCTGAATAAATTAATTAAATTTTAAAAACTGTTATTTCCTTGTATAGAAGAATTTGCTTCTTCTCAATGGAATCCAGAGTCTATATGTAAGCCAGATCTCAGAAACACACTTTCTTTATTACCCCATTACCAAGGTATAAACACAGAATAAGAACCTAGAATTCTTCCTCTTTTCCCAGAGTAGCAAGATATAAGACTGTCACGGTTGCTTATCAGATTGTGTACTTGAGCCTTGAAACTAGAGATGACAAAAAGGGGGTAGTGAGGTGCTCATAGAGGAAGAAACAAGAATTATAGGGAACACTGGAGCCATTTGGCCTTGGTAGACTAGGACGTAAGAGGACTGGTAGAATTCTTATTCACAGAGTAAATCTCTTTTCCGTTGGTAGTCTGACTTGGCCTTTTCCTGTCATTGCTCTTTGTCTTAGGACAAGATACTATCTGGAGAGGATACAGATCATCCAAAGTATCTACTATCATCCAAATAAAACTCAATACTGTTATTTCAGTCTCTTCTTGAGGAATAGGCAGTTGAAGCCTTAAAATGTACAGATACATTGGAATGCATAAAATGCAGTATAAAGAAAGGGAGTTTAAAAAAGGAGTGCTGTTACACGCACGCACACACACACACACACACCCCAACTTCATTCCTCATCAACATATGTCATTTAAATGTATTATTGTATTTTTAACACACAGTATCTCTCTCTGTCTCTCTGTCTCTGTCTCTCGGTCTCAGTCTCTGTCTCTGTCTCTCACTGTGTGTGGGGGGATATGTGTGTGCGTTGGGATGGTTCAGATGCACAGGAGACCAGGAGCCACCAGGTCCCCGGAAGCTGGAACGCTAGGTGATTGAGAGCTGCATGACATGAGTGCTGGGAACCCAACTCAGGTCCTCTGCAAAATCAGCAAATGTTCTTGACCGCTGAATCATCTTTCCAATCACAAAACTCATCATTTTTAAGATCCACCAAATGCTGCTTGCAACAAGCCCAGGACACTATGTGGAAAAAATACAGAGAGGACTGCCACAGAGAGGAGATCTTAAAGTGAGGCCATAGGAAGCAACAGAGCGAACACTGCCTTAACTGAGAAAACAAAACTCTACCAGTTCTGTCAATGAACCTCTGTAGTTCCCCTCTGCCTCCTGACTGGTAAAATGAAAGTCTTGAATACAATTTTATACCAGTGGCTCCTCTCTTATAAGTGGTTATGGTTATGGCTTTGATGAAATATTGTGAAGGGTGTTTCTTCAGATTCAGATTCTGTGACTTTGGCACCCTGCCTCTTAATAGTTAAGGTTATATTTACTACATGTGTCTAGGACCTGAGCTCAAAGAGGCCATCCATAAGAGCTCCATGTATGAATTCAAGCACACACTTGAACTTCAGACTTAATTCTGCCTCTATGGAATCTCTAGAAGAAGAAACGGAAAGAACATATGGTGCAAGGTCCTTGCCCACTTTGTATCATGCCAAGTATTAAGTGTTCATTCACAAGGTGATAAATTATTCCTGCATATAAACTGTGAAGTGTATTTGAAAGAAAGGGTTTAATTAAAGTTGATATTTCTGCACCTCTTTTTTTTTTCTAGCTGCCATTTTGCTGTAAAGCACAATTATTTCTGACACTAAAGTGCTGAAACTACATGACAACTTTTCCACTTTATAAAAAACAGTCTAGTTTCATACTAATGAGTAAGAGTCTCAATGTAACCAATAAACAAACCTTACTCTCTTTATTTAAAAAAATAACATTATAAACTTTCTTTTGAAAAAATAGCAAAATTAATCTTCTTTCTAAAGTAGCTAATTGGTCTCATGATTTTTAAATGCTTATATGACCAAACTCAATATATTATTCATCTTAATAATTAATCTTTAATTTATATAAGTTGAAATTTAATTCATCTACTCTCTTTAGAATAAAAATCTATTGGGCAAAATAGTTTTTATTAGCAATCATTCTAAAAACTTCACAATTATTAAGTTACCTATTGATTATTATGCCAGTACTACTAGTGGGAACTCTGAATATTTTGTTTTAAAGGATATTAACATTGAGGCCAGATAAATTAAAGACAACTTGTGCTACTATACATTTCTGGTGATAACTAGACTGATATTTGAGTCCATATCATCTATCTCTAATGTCTGTTTTGAACAAGTGAATAGTATCTTTTCTTTGCTTTTGTATGTTTTAAAAGTGAATAAAGAAACTTGAAAAGATAATCTAGAATATACAAGAGTACAGAATTTAAGTTCATATTGGCTGGAATTGGGTGTATAGTAACAAGCCTATGATAAAAAAAAATATGATAGCTATCACTTTTAGTGTTATCTGCCAAAACTTCTGAGAAAGAGCTTCCCAGAGTTAGCTAGTCACAAGAACCATACAAATGACAATGATATTGCCATCCCCATTACACATGCAAGACACACAGAGATGAAGTAGCTTTTCCAAGGTTTCAGAGACAGCCAGAGGAAAAGATAGGATTGAACCCTGTGAAATAATGGTTGCCAGACTTGGATTCCATCCCCTACAATTCTACCTAACTCTTCATCTCTACAACAAGGACCAAGGCCAAACACAGAAAGATGTCTCCATATCTGCACAATTGCTTTGTCATGATACTGATTTAAGATTGCGGAGTCTGAACTGAGTACGTAGACTATGATTTTTTTTTTAGATAGTCAAACCAAAAATCAAAAGATAAAGCATTTCATGGAAGTCATCAAAGTGAAGATAGACACCAGGTGATAAATTACCACCATCAAACATAACAATGTTGTGTGACTAATCTATATTTCTTATCCTTAAACTTCTTTCTCAGAAGGTCTAATGATGGGCTTTAAATGGGGTATGTGGGAGTTTTATTTACCTAATTCTGGGATTTTTGTAAAAACAAAAAAACAAAACAAAACAAAAAAAAACCTGAAGCATCTCAAGAATGGATTGATGAATACAGTAGAAATTTAGCACAAAATCTCACTCAGAAATTAATAGGAGGCTGCCCTCCTAAGGAGATCTTGATGTGGGTAATAATTAGGGAAATATATCAATGTTCTAATTAGTATTAATAAAGAACCCCAAGGCAGTTCTTGAGCAATCTTTCCATTTGAGCACTTCCCAGCAGCTTGCCGGGATGCCTAAGCATTGGGGTTCCACTAACACATGTAAGAAGACTTTATTTTATGATGGGAGCACAGTGCTTGGAGGGAAAAATAAATGTTGTTGAAAGTCACAGGAGTAATAACGTGACAGGAAAATGGATTTGCAAAATCACCAGTCCTAAGTGGAAGGCTCAGCCCTCTATCTGGAGAGCAGATAGTCCGTCATGAGTGACTGCGCCTTGAGCATAAAACGTGCCTGCTGTGCCTGCTTTTGTCTCCATAAGGGAAAATGACATATATGGGTGTTTAAGTATATTTGGACGCCTGCTGGAAATTGTTATCGGGTAGAGAATGAAAGACCGAAGCGCTCAGCAAAAAGCAGGAGGATTTGGTTTTCAGCTTTCTCCTCCCCACAGAGCTGGAAAGATCAGACACACTGACCCATTCTTTTTATTTCTAGCTAGCTAATTTACAGCTAAAGACAGGTTATTACACTAAGAATATTATCAAGGTTCCCACCAGAGCTCAAAATCCTATTTTTGTATCTGCAATGTTCCCTTGTGGGAGAGCTGAGGGACTCTGGTCTCCCCTTCAACAAACACAGCTTTGTAACCAATCGGATTCTATTATGCAAATTAATTCAAGAATATTTTATTCTCCCACTCAGATCTCATCACTCAGTGCAAAGCTGGTTTCTCCTTTCAAATCAAATCACAGGAATTATGCCTTGTCTGTGAAAATCATAGAGAGGGGTGAGAGGAAGTATTACAAGAATTGTTGAAACATAATTCTGTATCTCATATTTCTGCATTTGGAGCAAGAGCTAACTTTGGAATAATCAGTTCTTCTCGGGTGCAAAATATACAGTGGACACTATAAAAACATTATGATCTCCGTCACTCCATTCTCGATTGACAAGATCAAATACTATAGTGTGCTATAGCAAATAAAGAACAATGAAGATATGTCCTAAACAAGTTTTTGCAGGGGCTCAAAGATAAGTCTCCCTCTTTGCTTCTACAGACGTAAAGAATCACAGGAGCACAGTTCTAGAAGTAGGAATGGATTTAATAACCTGTGAGTTGTGCAAAGCTTGGCCTATGATCTGGTTAAATTCCTTACAGATTGCATAAAATTTAGTAGTAATGGTGGTGGTGGTGGTAGTAGTAATAGTAGTAGTAGATTTATCCCTTCCATGCCATATGATTTTAGTAATACTGGCCAGTCTAGGTCTTGCTATAAAGGATTTTATTGTATGTTCAGCATAACAATATAAATGATACTCTTGGAGTCTCACAGTCATGAGGTTCATGGTAATCCAAGAGATGCTCTCATGTCCCACAATAATTCAATCATGTTTGGGCAATAAGATAGTTATGCTCAGTGAGCACAAATCACTTATACCACTTGTGCTCCAATCGACTCTAGAGACAGCCTCTCTCTCTCTCTCTTACTCTAATATTTTTAAATGTTAGTTATTAATATGAAATAAAATATGTCAACACATATAGGAAACAACATTGTGAGTCATGTCAGCTCTGACTGTGAGAAAGCGTTTCATACAAATGTGTGGAAAGATTTCACTTCCAACTTTTCTTTGGCATGAACTAAACTACCTGAGGGAAGATTAGCACAAACAGGCAATGGTAAACAGATGCTTACCTCAATGTAACATCATCAAAGATATCAAAGGCACACATTCAAACCTCCCTTTCTTGATAGGTAGAAAAAAAATATTTTTTCTCCTTCATGCATTCAGGGTCAAGCCCAGATGAGTCCTGGAAGATATGTAGGTATCAGTGTATTTCTGATGCTTAGAATTCTTCAAAGAGATGCAGCCCATGGTTTAAGCAGCAAATGGATGAGTAACACAAACAATACTATATAAAAAACATAAGGGAATGGGTGACCGCTGTCAGTTTAGCAGATGAATTTGTTCCACACTGGTATCTGGCAGCCCCAGCCCCTTCCACACAAACAGCCATGTCCACAACTTCCAATGCCTTGTCTACTATCTCTTTGAATTATAGCTGATTAAACCACTCCTGCGGCAGCAACAATTAAACCATAAACTAATCATTGATTATTGAAAGTGGTTTCATCTGTACCCAAATGACTGGCTAGGGAAACCAGATTTTCTAAGAACGTAATGAGTAAAAACAGAAAAATTTGTTATTAATGAAGAGACTGGAATAGTCAGGTTAGGAGGCACCTGAAAGATAAGAGTAGCCACAAGCTATAGCCAATTGTTTCAATAAAATCGAGGCCATAACCAAACCAGTTAGAAGCAAAATAGAAACTATATGATGTCTGCATAAACTATGCAAATGGCAGAAAATGTGAACTTGTTTCTCTGAAGACCTAGGTCCTTCTATTACCATCACCATGTGGGCCTATGGTACCCATGAGCACCTTACCTATAAGATGACAATGACCCCCCAGTACTTGAGCTAGCTAGGGGCTTTCTTTTATCATTCAAACAGCACAACTAGAAATGTATTGATAATCTTAAAGAAAAGAACTGGCAGTTCTTTCTCTGACCCAAAGAGAAATATTGTCTGTCACTGTGAAGATCATTAGTATAATTGTATAAAATGCCTTTTTTTTTTTAAATCTCTGAATGTCCAAAGAAGATTGGGCCAAGAATGCTTAGACAAAATAACAAGCTGCATATGCTGTAGCATAGGTTCTGTTAGTACACAGCTGTGGAACTTAGACAAAGTACTTCTTCCTTGGGACCAAATTTCTCTTCTAAAATAGAAGGATGGAAATAGTTCATTAAATGCCTCTGTGTCTCCAAGGGTCTATAGGTCAGTGAGGAGGCAGCCTTCCCTGGGTGGTAGTTTTCAACCCTTGGTAAAGGTCTAAAACTGACCAATAGGCCTGCCCATGAGTCCATGAAGACTCACTAACATAGAATTCATTGAAATCTAGAGAATGGTGCATTTTCAAAAAGATTCATTTTTAAAAGTTAAAAAAAAAGCTTCACTAATTTTAACAACATATTTCTTTGCATACTATATGCTTCCATCAGATAATTCTGGTGGAATTCAGGTATTCAAAATATAAGCTTTCTTGTTTTATTTCTATTTTGTTTAACTGTTTTGTTTTTGGCTTAGTGTGTATTTCATACTGAAGAGCTTAGAGTAGCCACATTTTTAAGAGCTGAGTGGCTATGGGTAGGCAGTGAAGAGTCAGACTGCAAAGCTCTTGAAAAATAGGTCTGCAGTCAGACCTCCTTGTGAGGACCATACTCCAAGCAACAACTAGAAAAATAGACTGCTGTAGTTAGGTAGAGAACTTTTTATTCTAGAAAACACGCAGAGGACCTTTGGAACTCAACAAATCCAGGATGAGGCACTGTGGAAATGGACAGAAGAAAGGATGCTGAAGTTCTTAGCCTTAGGAGAAGGGCTGAATTGGGGATAAGAACACTTTTAAGTCTTTTAAACACTTTGATCTTGTGAAACCACTGTAGGTCTCAAACTTCTTCCCGTAGAATCTATCAACAATGTAACTTTCTCTGTCTCCAGTGGAGAGATTCTGTAACATTGTTAACTTTCAGAACTTCAGAAGTGGATCAACTATTAAGGCTTTTTTATATTTCAATAGACAAGAGAGGAAACTAAAATACAGAGGTGAAAGCTAACATTTAAAATTATATTAAGTGAACAAAACCTTGACTCTCCACGAGAGAGAGAGAGAGAGAGAGAGAGAGAGAGAGAGAGAGAGAGAGAG
>OU015753.1:24325514-24357168 GCA_907169655.1 Acomys percivali | reverse complement strand
AGAGAGAGAGAGAGAGAGAGAGAGAGAGAGAGAGAGAGAGAGAGAGAAAGTATCAGGAGGTGAAAGACAGTTTTCACAGTATAGATGTCTCCTGTTTTAAATGTACTTTTCTGTTTAAGCCGTTTCTATGAAACCAAGATAGTCAGATTCCTGAAGGAAAACACATCACCAGCTAACCTAAGACAGCTCATTAATGTCAGGGACAAAAGAGAGAGGAGATATTGATCTGTATGTTCTCATTGGTACCTGAGGTCCTTCACAGAGCTACTGTCAGTCTGTTTTCTGGTAGATAAAACAGTGAAGAACTGTCTAAAGTTGGCCTTCATCTCTGACAAGGCTTGATGGAGTCTTCTAATACAGTCACTACAACCAGGGAAGAGAGTGACATCAGCGGTGCCCAGAAGCAGAACTTCTGTCAGAAAAGTATATTCCATGGCTTTATCCAGTGAGATCCACAGGCAGCAAGCACTCCAGCTAAACCAGGGAGGGATGGCCTTATGAGGAGTGAGGAGAGCAAAGTCAACCTGCTTCTAATTACCAGAGGCCTGATTTTCACCAGAGTGTGGGTGGGCTGTTTTAGAGGTCTCTTTCTTAAGGTTCCTGCCTGGACCACCCCAACTTGCACAGAGAAGTCTAAATAAACCCTGGAACATATTTAAATGGCTCTTTTATATATGCCTGCATATATTACAAAGGATGTCTCACCCATTTATTTTTAGAGCATGTCAGCATTATCTCATTGTTGTTACAATAAATCTAACCTTTAAAAACCCCCTTTTTTCAGCAAGCTCATGCCATTTGTTGGAAAGAATTGCTTAGATTCTTAAGTCGTGATGCAAGAAAAGCAATGGGACACAGCAAACTCACAGATGTCTCCTGTGTCCCTAGAGTGTGTGCTGAACCCTGAGCCTAGTACCCTAGACAGATAGGATTTCCAAAGCAACGTCAAGTGCCATTTGTGGATCTCAGATAGTGTGGCTCATTTAATTATATTTTCTATGATCCTGGAATAATTCTATTGAGAATTACTGACATAAATTTTTACTTTCCTAGAATAATCTATTGTTATAAACATATTCCTTATATTTAATTTATTACTACAATAATTATTGCAAAGAAATTTTTCTTCATTTCTATTCCCTCAGGTATAAATGACAAATCCTTTCCTTTGGGTCACACTGTTCATTGATAAATCCAAATAGGATACAACTTTCTAGCCTTAAAGAAGATATGTAGGATACATTAAATTCTACATAATTTTAGATGGTTACAGACTCCTTATTATATTGCTTGATACTGTGTACAAAGGACCGTAGAACAAACTGATTTTTGCCTTCATGGTATTTAATGTATAGAATGTCTACTCTCAAGCCTGACTGAACACCAGAATCATCTGGGCATCTTACAAAATTCCTTACCACACCCTAAATCAAACAAGGATAAAGAAATGCAGGAATATAATATTTTTGAGGTTCCAAGTGGATCCTATCATCTATAGCTCTTAAATTTTAGGCAGAGCCTTAGTAACAAATGTTTTAATGCACACGTTCTATGTAAATTATTGTGATCAGCCATTTTGAGTAGTTTTTAAGTCCCTGCAAAATATGTTTTTTACTCATCTTTTGTCTGAGATATGAAAATCATCCTTTGAAATGGGTCATTTTGGTTTGATGAATGAAGATACACAAATGAAGCTGCATTAGGTATCTAAGATCTGGCACTAACTCACTGTGCCATGTTCCCAAACACCAGTCATTGTATCTGTGAAACCAAGGAAGAGCTTTGTAGCTTGTTTACTCACCAAAGGAAATCAGCTAAGGAATCACCAAAGGAAAGGGCTACAGTGCATGGGGATACCTCAGCTAACAGGGTGTGCATTCCCCAGAACAGGAAAGGCTAGATTCAATAAAATTTCTCATTGAAAGCCAGCTCTGCTTTATTATAAATAATAAAAGAAAGTGAAAGCATTTGTGATATCTTGATGCCTTGTGGGCTCCCTATCTCAGCAGGTCAAGAAGTTCTTGCTTCAATGCCCATAATCTTCTGGCATAAGGAGGAGACATCCACTCCAAAGATGATGGCTACACTGACAACTGATAACTCACCTTCTTCTGCCCTGTTTTCTCATATACAGAACAAGATGAATGCTGTCTGATCTCCCTTCTTCCCTGGCTAATTTCAGATGAGGAAGCTTTTATGAAAGCATAATGTGGCTTATGTAGATGAGAATAAAGGTGAAAAAAAATGTCAATAGCTGCTAATTTTAAAGGCCTTGACTTTTAACCTTCAGCATTGTGGATTGTAGATATATGTAATTATCCTTTATTATTACAGGGCAGATATGTGATTCTCTCATTTTCTCAGCTAAAATATAGAATCTCCCAGGTACTGCAAATAGGCCTCTTTTAAATCTACACTCTTCCTTTCTGTTGGCCACCGAACCCACGAGGAATCCTACTGTATGCCCACGAATGGATGCTGACCACAGTTCCTCCACATGCGATGCTGTGTGGTGGTCACAGGGTGGAGGTATGATTCCAACAGGAAAGATGATACACATGAGTCACAGACACTAAGGAGACCCAGATGACAAGGTCCTGAATTTCTTCAAATTCTGGACCATTCAAATTTTCCGTGATATGGGATGAGACTCGAGAAATCAAAAGGTGAAGAAGCGAAGATAGTGGGAAGTTTGTGTAATCTATTTTAGCCAGATGTGTGTGTGTGTGTGTGTGTGTGTGTTACTCTTTTTAATGCTTAAATTCTTATTGTTGTTGTATTTTTAAAATTAATTTATTCTTGTTACATCTCAATGGTTATCCCATCCCTTGTATCCTCCCATTCTTCCCTCCCTCCCATTTTCCCCTTATTCCCCTCCCCTATGACTGTTCCTGAGGGGGATTACCTCCCCCTGTATATGCTCATAGGGTATCAAGTCTCTTCCTGGTAACCTGCTGTCCTTTCTCTGAGTGCCACCAGGTCTCCCCCTCCAGGGGACATGGTCAAATGTGAGGCACCAGAGTACGTGTATTTTATCTAACAAAATCTTTTTAATAAACATAATGTAAACATTATGCACATTGCCTTCTACCCTGTCCTGTCCCTCCCCCTCAGTCTGTGTCATGCATGCAGAATATTCACTGGCCAGATGCCCTTACTTCCTTTAAGAAAGGACTATTGTGTTACAATGTTGTGGATCTGTTTTCTTTTGCTTTCACCCACACCCAGAGGTCTAGTAGAAGCTATACAATCTTCCACAATTTTATTATGAAAAGTTTAAAACACTTATAAATACATTGGTTTGTTGAATTGCTTGATTTTTTTTGTGTTTTGTTTTTATAATAAGTATCATGTGTACTATGCCTACATGTAGTGTCAACCAGCTAAGGTTATGGCTTTTGTTTTAAATACCCTTTGTACATTAAAGAAATTAAAACACAAAGATGGTCTTCTCATTTGACCACTCAGTCCCCCTTTCTCTTACTAACCCTTTCTTCTTGAAGCACCCAGATTTCCATCTGGCTCCATGTCCTTTGGCCTGAATTCTCACATTTCTTGTATTACAAAGTTGGCTACAAATGCATCTTCTTAACTTCCATTAACTGAAAACATCTTTATTTCAGGAGAATATTTTCCCTGAATGTAAGATTCTGAACTGGCAGCTCTTTTGAGCTTAACTTTTGGTCTTTAAGATATTGTTCTGCTGTCTCTGGCCTCAATTTTTCTCATGAGGTTATGAACATCATTTTATTTTTTTTCCCTCTGGATGTGACACTTCCTTTTAGCATTTGGTAATTCAGCTATAAAGTGTCTTGTGTAGTTCTCTTTATATTAATCTATTTTCACTGGGCTTCATTAATGTGCAACAATGTCTTCTACTGAAAGATCTTTGGGATCTTGCATATTTGAATGCTTTGAAAAAAAGATTGTGACCTTTTAAAATATTTTAGATCCCAGAACTGCATTTTAAAATAATTGACTTTATTGTTCAATGGTTTTATATATTTATATAGTGAAATTTAATCATTTTCACTCACTCTCCATGTTCTCATCCTCCTATACTCAGAAAGTGTTCTGATCAAAAGCTCAACTTTGAGAGAACAGCTCTGCAGAAACCACATCTTGCTGCCTCAACTTTCCCAGCGGACCGCTGTTTGTAAACCACCAATTTGATAGGTGTTAATTACTTGCTTTTTCACTCAAACTACCCCAGTGTCAGCTGGACTCTCTAGCAGTTCTGTTGTTGCTTTTCTGGCAGTCTACTGTGTCTATCTACCTGCTAGTTGCTGTTTATTCTTTCACTTTTTGTTCATACACACTCAGTATTATCTACTTATTTAAAATCCAAAGTGTGGCTGGTGGGGATCACTTCCTTCATCTTAAAGAATGATCATTAACCAGCTCCTCTTTGCTGTTAATCTTCTATGCAACAAGCAGAATGACTTGTGCTTTAGTTCCATCGCTGATCATCTTATCTACAACATCTTTATAAATGAAGTTGACTTTGCTTCTACGGCCCAGATAAGGAAACAAGCCATGGAACAATTGAATTTGTTCTCAGTTGACTTAACTAGTTCAAAAAAAAAAAATAGCTTTAGAAGCTATACGTGGTCCACTCAGAACTTCTTGCCTATCTGTCTATTTGGCATTTGGCAAAGATATAATTCACTATAATTCTCCCAATGTTTGCCTCAAGGATGTACTCAGAGCTCAGCTAATTCTTTTCCTGTACTATAACTATTTAAGAAATATTGGTGGAGAGTGGAATTTCTGAAAAGGTAAAGTTGAAAAATGAAGTGAAATATATTATTTGTGGTCAAGGAGCTTATGTGTTTCTAGAATTCTTAGAGAATACATGTTCTCCCACAGGACTTCACCTTCTCCACCTCAAGCCACGACCATGCTGGTTTAGAAGAATCCCCCATAATGCTACAGATGGTTTTCATCCTAACCCACTCCTCGAAACAGTTTTCAAACAAATAAATCATGATTTTTTTCAAAGTCCTTTCCTGGACCATTATTATTATTTTTCTTTTTTTACATTATAACAAAATTTTGCTGTGCCTAAATTTCCTAAGATTGTGCTAATAAGTATCCAACAACCGAAGCACTGCAAGGGGCTGTAGGCAGGCTGCCAGGTGGTAAGTAGCTTCCAGCAAATGGAGCCCACCCAACAGGAGATGGTTCAGTGAGATGTCGTGAGCTAATCACTGTCAAAGAGATTTAGTATGTTGTTCACAAAAGACTAGTTAAGTGGTGTTAGCAGAAATAATGGCTCTCCAGGAGGAACATACATGGCCAGAGATGGATTTGTCCTTTGGTTTAGCAGTCTTACAGCCTACTGGCTGTTTACATCTTCTAAAGAGATTTTCCAATAGGATAAATTTGTAATCCGTGGGTAGCACTGGTTAGAAAATGCCCTTTGGCAATACCTCCTAAGGAAAGCTCCACTGAGTCACAGCAGTCCCAATAAAGCAAGGATCAGATTGTAAAAGATAATACATCATACACTCTGCCTATCAGGGCTGGCTGTCTTCCTGGTAAAGTATCCATGCTAGAAATGCAAACCCTTGCATGTGAAGGCTGTCTAACCTGTAAACCACTGAAACATGCTTGGTCTCATGTTCGTAGGCTCTGACTGCTTCTCAATCTAAACATGACAATTGTGCTGACTACATGTACCATCAAGGTACCGTTCATCTTTTCTATCCATAGATTCTATCTAGTGTCTCAAAGTTTAAACCCCCCTACCATAGCCTAAACTAGATAGTACTCTCATAGGTAAAACTTCAGTACCTGGAAGTAAGGTGTGTTAAAAAAAAATATTCAACCAGAGCAAATGACCAGAGGTCCAGAGTGAGCCAGTTGGTTAATTCAATATCACATATCAGTACTAAGACAAGTAAAGATACATTCAGGATTACATGAAACACCACAAAGGTTCTAGATTCAGGAAACATAGGTATAAGCTTTCCAGGTAGAAATGGAAGGAAGATATACTCCTGTCCCCCAGTCCATCTCTCCTCTATGACTGTTCTCTCCATATCACCAAGTTTATGCCATGTTTCCTGGCAAACTAACTGTCTGGTCCTCACTGTGGCCTCAGCCCTTACTGAGAACCCCAGTTTAAGATCTGCTTAAGTAGTAGGCATCTGCCTATGACTCGGTGTTTCATTTGTGTGCAGATTGAGAAAATAAGAGAGGAAAAAAAGGGAGTTGTGTCCTACTTATATCTATACATCTCTGCTGTGTCTACACACCGTCCCCAAATGAACATTCTGTGGATGAAACCATATCAAACATTCTTAAGGGAGTATTTATAGCTTTACTACCAACCTTCTCCAGATGCATATGTGCATGCCTCATCTTTCCAGTCCCTCCACTCTGCTAACGAATGCCACTTTGTATGGTACAGGGTGAACTGAGATCCCTATTGCTGTTCAGTGTAAGTGCTTTTCTTCTGTTGATAGATTTTTCAGCTCATATATCCATGGCAACAAAAGCCCAGCCCTTAGTACTTGGGTGAGTTTTGAGATCTTCTTCCATAATATGCAACAATATGGGAATAAAACTCTCTAGGAAATGATGTGGAATGAGACAAGATGATCAAAAGAAGACAAATTTCACATGACCACATTTGTATGAGATATATGAAAGATTGAAATGAGTAACATTAAACATTTGTTTATTTCTTTAATCACTTTATAGCCTGATCAGAGCCCCCTCTTTCCCCTCCTCCCAGTCCTCCCTTACACCCGTCTCCCATCTCCCCTCTCCTTCAAATGGAGGAACAGTAGTATTAAACAATAATTATTGTTTGGAGATATGAGGTGGAAAGAGAGATTTACTAATTTATTAATCAACAGATATAAATATCAGTTGAACAAAATATTTCTAGAGACCTGCTATACAACATTGTACCTATAGTAAGCAATACTAAAAATATAAAGACACATAAGGCAAATTTCATGTTGTTGTCAAAATAAAACAATTCTGTACAAGTAAAATATATTTAAACAGTTTTCCTCCTGAGTAAAAAAGGTTTAAGTGCTACACTGACTGCCATAGGGTGAGCAGAGTATTGTCTCCTTGACATGAGGGGATGGAGGTGTCACTCTGAGAAAACTCTGCGTGAAGTACTGCAATATCAAACCAATGCTCCTGGGAACAGGAGGAAGCACAGCAGACATGTTGTGGAGCATATTTTAAAGAGAAAAAAAAATCTTCTCCAAACAAATACAAATAAAAAACTTGGCACTGGCACTGAACTTTGAGAATACAAATGAGAAAAAAATGGAAATGAAGTTCCACAAATTGTCATAAAGGCCTTGCTGTTATGATGTCATTTTTCCTTCCCCATAAGCCATCTGAAACAAGAAGAGCTCAAGAAGGGGGCACTGGGGCTACAGAAGAGTAAGGCAATTCTTCCCCTCAACAATTACCCAAGAGCTCTGCACCAGCTCCTTGGTAAGCCCGGAGAACCTCAAGTTTATATGGTGAGAGTGTTCACTGTGCATAGGGCCAAGTAAAAACTTTCCCGTTAATGTGTTCTCCTTATTCTATAGTGCGGTTTGGTATGCCACAATAGAGTTCCTTTTGGTTCTTGTTCAGTGCCCTACACAACAAATTTTCTATTATTATATCTAAGAATAGAGCGTGCTCAAAGTAGACTCCTCTGACTTTGCAGCCAGACTTATTGAAAAAAAAACTGTCATAAATATTCTTGATCCAACTATCTTAAGGTGACTAATTTCTCTAGAGTTGGGGCACATGTTAAGTCGACACTGAACATGCTAAAATTTAAAAAAAAAGATATTCTATGTATCTAGCAATAAAAATCCCTACTTTGCAAAAAGCATTTTGTAGAAAGATTGAAAGATGCCTCCTTCTAATTACAGGACTTTAGCAATGAATAGTCCTTGGGACTCAGAAATCCTAGATAAATGATGGTTCAAACACTATATCATATGTTAAATCAAGGATTTCCCATAATAAAATCCAAGGTATCAACATATATGGGAAAAAGAGAATCAGATTTAGAAAATCAAATCAAATATTCCAAATTAAACTTCTGTTCTAGATAAGAGACACTAGTATTTTGTTTTTGTTTTTGCTCCTGGATATTTATATAGTTTAGTGGATTTGTACTAAAAAAATCACTATTGTCTATATGAAATTCAGTGGGCATTCTATATTTTGCCTAAGAACACTATTGGAAATAAAACAACTCATTGAACCAGGTAAACCAGGCTTCTAGCTCTAAATTACTGTAATTTTAAATCTTGGAGTCAGTTTCTTTGTAACTCTTAACTCTGTGAACTTAATATTCTCTGTGTGGTCTCCAAAGAGGCTGCCTCCCGGTACAGAAGAGATCCCATTTGGAGAAAAGCTGACAGTTTGGAAACCTTTCGTATCCACCAATCCGATGTCAGAGAGCTTCACTTGGAATCTCTGATTTCCCTAGAGAAAGCAGAAAAGCCCTTCCTATTGACAGGTGATCTGCAATGTAAAAGGCCTAAGGGTGAGAGGATTATCTTTGATGCTAATTGCTTGAGGAATTAGGGGTTCTCTTTCATCCTCTGGATTGACACCAGTTTTCAGAAAACTACTGATGCTGTAATCCAGGAGTCAAACTCATTTATATAGCATTAAGAGCATCACTACCCTGGATTAGTGAGCACCCTCTGAGCTCTTTTCAGGAAGCAGCACTCATAGTTTCCATTCACAGGTACTGCAAAGTAGGAGAATGTGTTCATGCCCAAGGTTTGAGCCTTTGGGCTAAGAGTCTAAGAGTGAGAGAGAGAGAGAGAGAGAGAGAGAGAGAGAGAGAGAGAGAGAGAGAGAGAGAGAGAGAGAGAGAGAAGATTTATGATAGTAACAAGAAAATTAGAAGACTTGTTGGTGTTGGCTGGCAGGCAGATCAGAATTTAGATAAGTGTAAATGCAATGTGAGAAAGCGCTTGGATGAGAGTTAATGTAAGGTTCAGAGGAAAGTCACAGAAACCAGGCTGCTATCAGATAGTTAATCAGGGAAGGCTTAGTGGGCAAACAAGAATATTTGAATTAAGTTTTGAAGTATGTGAAGGAACTAAATGTTACAAGGAATAGTAATCCAGCAGAGGGAACAACATGAGCAAATATATAAAACATGAAGAATATATTCTGTGTACAGGTAACCACAGGAATTCAGGATTTGAATCTCAAGTACTGACTAGACAGGGAACAGGGAAGGAATAAAGCAACCCATGTGGGCAGGCAGTGAAACGCACACAAGAATAGTAAGTAATACATGGAATAATAACAGTAATGACTCCACTTATTTGGTCACTATCAGTGAAGAAACTAGCTATGTTGAAGCTTGCAAAGATGGCAATAAGTTGATTAAGCTTGCAGAGAGAAAAAAATAAAGCCAAATGTCAATCATGTCTGTGTCGCTGGGTCAAAATAACTGAATGTTCTGTTTCAGTTATTCAGCTTTCGTTTGGCTGTATTAAACTGGAATTTAGAAGAGCGCATTGTCATGTGATTTAGGATGTGTCTGTGACTGGGGTTAATAAAATACTTGTGTCTACCTTTGGACAGCCAGTGCAAGAGCAGGCAGAGAACACAGTAGACAAATAAGCATGGCATTGTTCATCAACTCCATTAGACTCGAGCTAGAAGCACGAATGATATTTAATCCTTGAAATCTTGTGAGAGGGCAGTTGCCATTCCTTCCTTGACACACAGACTTAGGAAACTTTAAGTTCCCCAACTTCTGACATCCGATAAAAGGGCATAACCCGAATTTGACCCCAGGGACAGAAATGAGCCCACACGCACATGCCAAGTGTTCATTCTCAAAGTCTCCAGCAAAAACATCCAAAGAAAAGTAGCTCTTGGTATAACAGGGGCGACGCCTATGCAAAGAAGAAAATTAATTTCATTCTGATTTCCCCTGATCTGTGCTGTATGTATCAAATCATGGGCCTCTTTGCAAAATCCAGGGGACTAGTTATCCTCCCATTCAGCCTCCACGGCATTAGACTTGCATGCAGACATTCCTAGCTGAGATGACGGATATCAAGTTTTTACAAAATCATTCATCAAGAGGTGAGACCTAAGCCTGATTAGCGTTTCAGTAAGAATGCTGGGACTAAATAGAGAATAAGCAGATGATCACAGCAGCAATTAGGAACCTTCTAGACAGCCACGCTTTTCCTCAAACCAATTGAGTTTGAGCAAATGAGGATCCCCCCCCACCCTTCTCTCTTTCTTTTCCCCCTGCTGTGAAACGAGCTGCCTTAAATAACTGACGAGGTGACATCAAGCCCATTAAAAGAAATGTTTGCCCATTAAGTAAAGCTTAACTAAGCAGAGCACAGGCTAAACACTCTTCCATCTAATAAGTGATAACGCCTTGGTTCAGCTCATGCCGCTTGCTAGGCGTGGTCCACGAGGCCAGTAAGCTACAAAAGCCACACACAAGAGCAGCAAGAACTCTGCAAAGTCACACAGGAGTCAGAGCTACGAACATGCAAATAAAGGGCATCAAATATTAATAATGGGATCCTGGTTATTCTCTCAAGATTTACTCAGAAAAATTAAGCTGAACTGGCTTTTCTCCTTAGATAAGCCATTTGGACTTAAGGACACACAAGTCTAGCTCGGGTTCTGTTACCAACATGGGGTTCTTCATGAAGGTGAAGATCAGAGGTACAGGATTTGTCACCTTATCTCTCCTAGAGGCATAATATTGAGTATGTAATCACACTTCAGTGGGTGTTTGATGAATAAATGTGAAAAAAAGGACATAAATTTGTATATATTTGTACCTGAAAGGAATATCTGGAAATTAGCTTTAATGATATGACAAGGCTAGTTTTACCAATCCCCAAAGATATTGGTGTCCTGTCTCCTAATAAACATGAATATGGCCTTGTTGGAATGTAGGATCTTGGCAAACGATCAAGTTAAGACAAACTGTGGAGTTTGCCATCAAGAGAATCTAATGTGACTGATATAATTAGGAAAAGAGGGATTGACACCAACAGATGTTTGGCTCCCAAGAGAGGCAAGTGAGGAGATTCAGGAAACAAAGTCGAATGCATGAACCTACCCTTCCTAAAAGTCCACAGAAGAAACCAAATCTGCCTATACTTTGACCTGATCCTTCCAGCAGAACTGAGACAATACATTCTGTTATTTAAATCTGACTATGGGATACTTTGTTACTTTGCCAACCACAAGACACTAATACAGACAGGGAGGGTCACGTTGCAGACTGAGTTAGACTGGAGAAGAGCCTAGTTTTCTTATGTCTCCCATTTCCCAATCATCTTGCCCACTGGCCACCAGCTCCCTGCACACAGACCCAGAAAGAGCTCACCTGTTTTATTCCTTATAATTAGCCTCCATATGAAATTAATTGTGTGTTGATTTGAGAATCAAATGAGGTAATTTTATAACACGCTAAGTATTTTCTATTGCATATCATAAATGCTCAATAAATTACTGTCTTTTATAATTTTCAACATTAAGATCTTAGCTTCTGCAGATAATGATGTTACATTTCCTTTCATTCCTATCCTAGTGTTGTAGAGTTAGCTTTAGCTGGACTAGAGGCAGCTGGCTGCTCATGTGAGTACAGTTTCATAGGTCCTTTATCATTTATGGGGAATGACTGTGCATATTGGGTTTAGTAATTGATCTGTTCTGCTCCATTTCTTCCATTCTATTCTCTTCTCCATTTCTCAATTTATCAAGAAAAGGCATTAGAGTCTGCAGAAACCTCATTCTGTTGGAACTGACCCGGCATCCTCTTGGATCCAGTGAAGGGCTGCAAGTGAAGAGGCAGAACTCGTGCAATGATCTCGGGTTCCTGGGAGACCAACCACAGTGGACATTACTAAACCTAATTAGTGTTTTACAGAGTGGCCTGACAAGCTGAAGAGAGATTATTTGTCAATAAAAAAAAGAACAACAACAGCAAAACCCATTCTTCTACAGTTATGAGATTTTCAAGTTTTTTGCTCTAAGAAATGTGCCTTGGCTTTGTGGTCACTATCTTATTTGCTCTCAGTTCAAGATCTGAAGATGAAAATGGATTCAATGATAAACACACAGACAGAAGGAAAATGAGAACATGAGCTCTCTTCAGATTCTCAATGAGGTTGGTTTTCTACATTTATTTTTTTCAAATGAGGAAGTGGAATCCAAAAGATAGTTGACAATTAGGCTATATCACAAACTACATCGGGAGTTGAAATACAAACCCAGGGGAACCACAGGATGTCATGGCTAACTATTGTGACCCATGGCCTGCTAGCATCAACAGTGTCCCCTGAGACACCACTGCTAGAAAGAGGATCTTAATGAGCAGGTGCTGATGCTGAAATTAGAGGGTTGCATTGCTCGCCCATCTACTGATGGTTTAACAAGACACAAATGTTTTATAGATTCCAGCAGTATCCACATTGTTTATGGACTATCTTTATTAGAGCAATCAGGTCACTATCTCATGTTCTAGAGTAGTTAGTTATTGACAAAGGACTTTTATGAACATTTGATCATTTTATACATCAGCTGACTGACAAAGATGAGGATTTTTTTTTCATTTAATCAATGAAGTGAAGAATAAGCCAGATATTGTCTTTAGTGCTCAGACTAGTTTTTAAGTAGATAGTTGTTATTTAAGAAGAGAGCTGATGCTGGAAATCTTCTCTCATGAAATGAAAAGGCCTGCCCACTCCCATAAAGACAACTTTTCGGTCTCCCCAGTGTGCAGAAGGACAAAGCTGGTGATGACAGTGACTTACAGTGGATGCTCAGTACTGGGCAAAATGCTCTCATTAATGTGCACACAGTCTTAAGGGTTTGGAAAACTCATGTTAGTCACATCTTATAGATGAAAAACTTGAAGCATTAACAGTTTATAAAACTCACCCAAAGCCATATCACTGTGGTCTTGGACAACTGATCTTAAAGGTTTTGTTTTTAGTGATTGGACTTTGGCAGATGACGTGATTTGTACTGCCTCGTAACAGCCATGTTATTGTCACAAGTCCTTTGCCTTCTGAATCTCCTGATTTACCTTGTGGCTTTTTCTAGGTCAGAAGTATGATGAGTGGTTTGATACAAAGGGTTAGCTTTGGACTGCTAGGAAGTTAGGAGACTCTAGCTGTGAACTACCACTGCTTATAGGAGAAGGACGCTTGGATATTCTCTTCCATGTTAGATTATTCTTTCTGCTGAAAGAAATCAGTTTTGTGCGAACACCGGGAGGCATTGTATTCAAATGTATTGATGGAGAAAAAAAGATCAGGTCACAAAATAAATGCCAGTCCATCTCTTTGGGGTAACACATCACTGCTTACCACTACTCATGTAAAAAAGAATATTCTAGAGTTCTTCACTATAATGTCTCCTGATGACGTCAGAAGCTTCACATATTCTCTCAAGACAGAACCCAAAATGGTCAATTCCAAGGTAACCCCCAAGAACCATTTCCAGCCTTTACACAGAATGAATTTTTAACAGAGGACACTCAAATGCTTAAGTCACTGTTTTCAATCAGTCACTTGGCTCTGCCTAAAACAACCGGAAAGAAAGAAATTTTAAGATAGTAAGACAAATAGGAGATCTAAGATTAAAGGGCTTTTCAAAGGAAAACACTGAAGCAAAATATAAAAATATACCACGGCCTTGGGCATCTGTCAGTTAGGGAGAAGGTAGGGACATCCATGGGTCCATTGAATCCCATCCTAGGGCCTGCTGTGTGAATCATTCCAATAGGGAGAAGCATGGCAGCTTGGTGAAAGCAGATCCCTCACTGAAGATCCAAACCGCTGTTTGGCTGTGAAGTATCAGTTTAAGCTCCTCCTTGTGTCAACAGCTTCAAGTTCTAGATGACCGAATGTGTCTTTCTGTTCCTCTTCCCCACAATGGCTAAAGTCACAGGAACTAAGTATACGGGACGTTTGCAGCATGCATTTGAAACCTCGGTGAGTTTCCATCTCTTTTCATATGGTCCCTGTTGAATCACTTATTCACAGAGAATGTAATTTTTTTTTCTAATAGAAAAATCCAGCTTTGACCTTGACCTTGGAAACCTGAATTCAAATCAACTGGACTACTGACTCATGAACTACTGAATCATTCCATCCAATTTAAAAAAATCCCAAAGTTAGCCTGTCTTATATGGCATTGCTTATCTTGGAAACGGAAACACTCCTGATGAGGAGGCCTAATAAATCATCCTTCCAATGGCTGCAAAGAATAACACTTATTTTTTCCCTATAGTGCTACTGTCATTATTTTGTAATAGGAAGCTAGTTAACCCACCATAACACCAACTGCACATCCACTGATCCTCTTGGTACCACTTATTACAGTTCATAGATTTTTCAGTGGAACACAAAGCCCCAGAAGCAACACCCTGAACCCCACTGACTGCTCCAAATTTACAAAGAAAAGCCAAGGCTCATAAAAGAGGCAACACTTGGCCAAGACAATCCGCTGGATGAGGTTCATCCAGACAACAGCCTCTCTGGAAGCCAACTTCACTTCAGGATTAAAATGGCCTCCAGCTGTTACTGAATAGGGAGACAAGCTGTTGGAGCACAAAGCCGTTAGACAGCTGTCTGACTCCAAGAGGGATGTAAGCGGAGGACATCATCTACAATCCAATATTTTTCTGAGTCATTACTTTGTACTGAGAAAGGTGGATGGATGTTTTGCACACAAGATCTCCTCTAATCCTTGTAACCATCATACAAGTTGGTATGATTTATGTTCCCGCTATAGAAACAACAGTAGTTTCCTAAAAATGTTTCACAATAAACTTGGAGAATTTTAAAATGTGAGATCTTATATGGCAAATATATATGACAAAAGTCTTAACAACAGAGTTGATATAAGTGTCTTGATGGTACTTCATTTCTGTAATCTCAGCACTTGGGGGCTGAAGTTGGAGGATATTGAGTTTGAGGGCAGCCTAAGCTACACTGTAAAACTTGCTTCAGAAAAAAATAAATAAAGAAACAGACACAGAAACAAATAAATAAAAAGATCCTGAGATGGGAAGTTAACCTGGATTGGCCTGATAGATTAAATGTAATCACACAGATCCTTCCAAGTGGGCAGCAGGCAGGCTGAAGGAAATGGTGGGAGAAGGGAGGTTGTAGTGATGGTCTCCGAAGGTAGAGGAAGACAGCATGATCCAAAGGAGGAAGAATGATGTGAGAAGGCAAGAACAAGATGACGGCTTCTTCTCTAGAGTCCTCAGATGGAGCAAAGCCCTCCAGGCCTGCTACAACTTGACTGCAACCCTGAGGATCCATTGTGAATTCTGATATTCCAAGCAGTAAGATGAAATTCTTAGTGTGCTGAGCAATGGCATGTGGTATTTCGCTACAGCATCAAATGCAAGCTAAGGCAGCCTTTTGAAAGACAAGACAATGAAAACTCCATGGGGTGAAATTCCTTTGCTGAAGTCACAAATTAATTGACATAATGAAGACAGCATGTTTCCACAGCTCCATCTCTTATGCAGAGGATTGTATTACTTTGGGGAAGGAGCAAACAAATGCAATGCTTTTCATGGGTGCAAAAATGACACCAATTTGCCCTGCAAATTAGTAATTGGTAAAGGCCATCACTAATTTCCACTCCTTTCTCTTTATGCCAAAACAAAATGTGGCATACAGAGAGCAATTGTGCTATTCAAAGTCACAAAGTAAAAAGCATGTGTAGAATTCCACAGAACGTCCACCAGCAAGAGCAAGTTCACTGCTTGCTCTACACACCGGGCTGTTTCTGAAGTCTGTTGGACACTTTCATAGACACTGTCCCTCTGCAAAGTACAGCATTTGCCCATGGCATCCAACAATTCAAGTCACAGAGATCCATGGAGAAACCTTGCTTTCACTACTTGCATGAACTGAGCTTCTACACACACTAAAACCCCTAGATGTGACCTAGATTCCATAAGTTGCATCACCCTTTGTCTGTACATGCCTGGTTGGATACACTTGAAGGTCATATAGTATTGACATCCTCTGCTCCGGTGCAGGGAGGCTTCCCCTTGGCAGGCATTGGTCTAGAGATAGCAGAGATATGCTTCCTCTGATAGTTACAAAGTTCCAATATTTTAGGTATTGGTTATTATACAATTAGAAGCCTGGTATGGTAAAGATTAGAATCCAGGTGTCATTATGTCATATCTCAGCCCATCAACAGGGGAAAAAGTGGTCCAAGCTATCAGGGCCTATTTCATGAAGTGCCAGTTCTTTAAATAGTGATAGAAAATGAATTGGTAGGGATATGGATATTTCCTGTAGTTCCCTTAAAACTAACCAAATTGCAGAGAAATGAGGAAAGAGGCCATTTACTCCTTAAAAATTCCACTGGCTAAGTCCCAGGTCTTTTTCATTCTGGAAGACCTAATTATATTTATGCTTCTTGAATGTAGCTAACCAGCGGGGACTGACTCAAGTGAGCTCTGGCGGATCACAAACGGAGCCTTTGTTCTGATCTTACTGCTTAGGTTAATGCATCCTGACTTCTCAGCTGAAACCTGGTGAAGCTGCTATTCCTCTGTCTGCAGAGGGAGAAACTGCCCCCACCCCGAAAGAAACACAGCACTGTTTACAAATCCTGAGTCAGATTCTCATCCTGCTGAACAGGATGAGAATCTGACCCCTTATTGAAGTTAGGAGGCTGAAAAATCACATCAAAGCTCTCTCATGAATGCAGGGGAGATAATGCCTTAAGTGGCTTTAATCTAGACATGATCCTCACAATGGAAACACATATCTTCTCTTCCTACAAAGGAGAAAATAGACAGCACTCACATAGATAGTTTAACAGACAGGCCGTCTCACTCTAACCTTTGCTTCTATGGGTCCCACATCTCTAGGGTTTCACTCAGAAATTTCCCTTGCATCAGGGAAATAAGATGCACAGCAAAGTTTACAGAGACATGGTGCTGAAATTGGAGGCGGAAGTGCATGGGAGATACTTGAATGCCTGGAAAAGACAATCTAGTATCCCCTACATAGGCTAAAAAAGCAAGTAAGTGTTCGTGCTTTTCATGTCTTTGCAGATAGGTAATACTTCACCTCCGTGGGTGCATATACAACTGTCTCTCAGGGGTGCAATAAGAAAAGATGAGTGAAATGAAGGGGTGGAGCTTTTGAAAGCTTAAAGCATTCTGCAGAGGTAAGTCCAAGGGCTGTTGCTTACACAGTGTTCCTACATTCCAGAGTCTGTATTTCCTTGGCAATAATGGGATTGAGTAAGAAGAATTCAGACACTGTAGCAATAAAGGCCAGACAGAAATGGGTCCCCAGAATTGAAGCCTTGGATGCATGTCACAAACTGATCTTGTACTTGGCTTTGTATCTCCAGGATGGAAATATGTCTTCCCATTTTACTACATGAAGGATTTGAAATCCTCACCCCACCTGATGTATGTATCCTTTCAAGCTCTATCAACATAGCCCGGCTTTCTGAATAGCTTACAAAACTTATACTGAGTTATGTGAATGGTGTATAACACACCTTAAAATCACATTAAAATAATTTTCAATTGTCACAAAATTTGCCTCTTAAACGTAAAGTCTTTAGGACCTGGAGGGGACAAGAATTCCATAAGAAGGACCAACAAAGCTAGCTAACCTGGGGCTTGGGGGGAGGGGCAGGGCGTGCTTGTGGAGGGTGAAGCACCAACCAAGGATCATGCATGGGCTCAACCTAGGCCCTCTCCGCCTACATAGCCAATGGGCAGCATGGTCTTCACATGGATCCCCTAGAAAGGGGAGAAGGGGCTGTCTCTGACATGGACTCTGTTGCCTTCTTTTCACTCACTTCCCCCTGGGTGGGCAGGGATGCCTCACCAGGCCACAAAGGAAGAAGAGGTGCTGATGCGACTTGATGTGATGGTGTAGGTTGGTTGGGGGTGGGGCTCACCTTATCTGAGGAGTAGAGCAGGGGGTTAGGGTTGGACTGGGAGGAGAGGAGAGAGGGGGCTATCATCGGGATGTAAAGTGAATAAATAGAAAATGAAAAAAAAAAAAAAAAGTCTTTGCTGGCACTCACAAAACACTGCACAAATCCCTGACTATCTAGTTCTAGAATGTGTCACTGTCCCTCAAAAGCAATGCCACATAGCCATTAGCAGTTGAGGTTTCTAGAGTATATGCTGCTAATCAGCATCTCTCTATTCTTCAAGGCCTAAAAATCTTCTCTAAAGTTCACAGTGAATTATTCCATAGTTACAGCACTTGCATACATGGGGGTTACAAAGAGCACTCAGTGGTTAAGAGAAATCCCTGTTCCAAAAGACCCAAGTAAGGAGCCCAACACCATGTCAGATGGGTCACAGCTGCCTGCAGGGGGAGATATGACCCCTCTTCTGGTCTCTGTAGGCACCTGAACACGAAAAACTTAAGTAAAGATAAAACTCTCTGAAGCACTAGTGTACCTTTCTGGATTGCCCAATTTGATAGCAGAAGTCTTTCCAGCCTTCCCACCTATATGATATGCTTTTGGTTGGCAATGGAGATAAACTTTTTCTCACAGCCTTAAATACATGCTTGGAAAGTGTATAAGTAAGGAGAAATAGACCTATGCCATTTCTTCCAAGGACCAGTATGTTTGTCATTTGTCTCCATTCCTGAACTGGGCAAGCCTCCACAAGCTGTCATGTTCCGTGATTATTTCCCCCTAACACGTGTTGTTAATTTTTCATCTTAATGAACTGTCCAGTTGAGTTTAACAATCAGAATAGTGATAGGAACACAATAAAAGTGGCTTATGCCTGGCTATTGTTGGAATTCTCCCTGTTACACCGGCACATAATTGAAATAAAATATCTCAATGGCTACAAACACCATTTGTCAAGAATAAAGTGGTATAAGTGCTATTTCAAAAAATTCATGCTAACAGGCTGTATAAACATGGATTATAGACATATTCTTTCAATTGATACCTATTCAAGCCTTTAAGAGCATTGCTATTATTCTCTGTTTGCTCAAGTGAAACCACTTTGGGTACCATACTACATGTCAGCCCCAATTTCCCATAGTATTATAGATGTAATCTTTCCTGCAGGAAGATAGGTCAGGAAAGCACAAAAAGGCCAGTGCTAATGCACAGATGCACACATGGGGAAAGCATTATGCAGCCATTGGCATCTCAGGAGTGGAGTGATCCAGGACTGCATACCACTCACGTCTGACTGATCGTCCAGTAGGAACTCAGATATGTCCAAAGACTGTGCTCAGTCCAGAAATGCAGATGAACCAACACAAGCTCGTGGTCTCTTTTGTTAGTGAACCAACATAGCTTATAGACCCATACAGGAAACATTTAAAAAATGTACATTTGTTCTGTCATTCACTCTAGAAGTATTTTGAAAGATAGCTGGTATGGCTCACATTGCTCTTGGCCCTGAGAACAGAGACAAGGACAGAATTCCACAACTTTGAAGGTTGCTGATGGCACAGGTGACTTGGACAACATAAAAACTAACTGTAAAAAGGAACAGTTATTATATTCATCAGTGATGATAGTCTTTAAATGATTAGATGGAATGATGCAATATGTAAGAGTGGCAAAATAAGTAGAGGCTGTGGCTTTTGAGCTGTGACATCTTAGAAAACCACTCAAGTAGGGGCATCTCAGATGATGCCAAAATAATTAGAAGGTGCCAGGAGTATAGGCTGGCATTTCTTTCAAGGCTGACAACATAGAAACAGTAGAGTACCTGAGCCAAGAAGTAGGTATGTTATGTAGAGCTAAGAGATGAGACAAAGAGTACTCATAGAAATGGAGAAATGTGCAGCACAGTTATTGGCTGGCTGCATTCTGATTCAGGTGCCATGTCATTACTTGGTTTTGAATTGAGGCCATAAGAATGGCAAGGAAACTTCCACTTCACCTACCCCAAACCTTAGTCATATTTCTGGAAATTAAATTAAACTATACTTTCCTCCTTCATATATTTTCTATTTTTGATCATGGCAGGATTCCCATTGGCACCGGCAATCTCACATCTCTAAATCCTTCTGAGTAGCCATTCCATACTCTGTTCTGTTCCAGTCCATGTCTCCCTTATCCCAGACTACATTTTTACCATTATATAGGGCTGAAGAAAGTAGGTTTAGGTCAAGGTCATTCCAACACCACTATTGATCTCTTGGAACAGCTCTTATTCTGATACAATGAGCAGAACCCAGGCAATAGGAGGTTTCTCCTAACCTTCCTTCAAAGAAGATGTCCAAAATGCTTGGCAAGAAGCATAAAGTACAGACACAGGATTGAACTCTAAGTCCAGGGTAAAAGCCAGTTAAATTCTATGTGACCAGAGGTCTTGATCACAGCTCTATTTTTGTTCACAGTACAGTACTAAGAATCTGATAAAGTCTTCAATGAAAACAATGTTAGAAAAAGTGAACTCTATGGATTCATTCAGTGGCACAAAAGCTTGTTGCAATACTCAACAAAGATTGTCATTGATAGGGTTGAGATCAAGTTTAACACTGTGACGCTTCCCAGCTATTGCGCTTGGTAGCAACACCTGGAAAGGAAAAACAACAGAAGCAGAGACATTCTTAAAGAGTAGGTGGGGTGGGGTGTAATCTCACAATGGTTCTGATCACCCTGCATGGTCCCCTGGGCTATGGATAGATGATCCATCAAATTTATTCCCATTACAGATAAGGCGGAGAAACCTTTACTTATCAGCCCTCTGGTATGTGGACATTCTATTTTCCTAAGCGGCATAGAAGCTACAATGGAAGCCAGCTTTGAAGTGGATAAGCTAAAGAAGATTCTCTGCCAAGATCAGAGACCACAGATCCTGTATTGAATGAAAGACACTGCGTCATAGAGTGATAGAGTTGAACTGAACTACTGGTGGAATGTTGAATCAAGCACTGGAACCTTTAACGATGTCCTCTAGAGTAAGCAAGCTTGACCATTGGGGCATGCTCTGGACAGGGTTTGGAGATAGTGTACTATCCCATTTCTTTCCCTTTTCCTTCCCAGTCACCATTAGGTGATCAGCCTTGCAACAGAATGCACCTCCAGTGTGATGCTTTGCTTCCTAACAGGTGTAAAGCTATGGAGGTAGCCAGGGACTATGAATCTGAGGGCCAAGATAAAGTACCATCCACTTAATTGACATATCTCAAGGTATTTGTTCCAGCAATGAAATGTAACTCATCTGCTACTTGGTTGATAAGAAAGCCTACTCACTTGGTTCCTTCCATTTTTTTCCTCAAAGATCTTGATACTGACAAAATAGTTAAAGGAAAATAGAATAATTTCTGCCTGAATTAGGCTTAGCTGCTCGCTGGTTTGGGAGAAACACCACTGTTGTTTTGTGAGTAGGATATAAATACTAGGTTTCTGCCTTCGTTGTATATTACATACTGTATTGGGCCCTGTGCGAGAACAGCTCTGTTTTTAGGTTCTGGTTAGCCTCTCTCTGCTTCAGTTTGCTCTTCCAGGTAATGGGATGAAGTCGAGTGGATACTGTCAATTTAAGTGATCAGAGTGGAATGTTTACAGGAAATGTAATGCAAACTTTTAAGGGCCACGAAGTTAGTGTGAACAACAAAACCTGTCCCTTTAAAAAATAGGTTTGAAACTATTATCTTAAAGGTTAGTCTATCAAAGCCCACAGCACTGGAAAGTTTGGCAGTTAAGGATCATGTCTCATTCCTGCTTAAACTGTTCACCAAGAAAGCATGAACACTTAACCCATACTTCAACAGAAGTAATGACTTTAAAAGCCCAAAGGATTTTGTCCCAAACCTGGCAGACTAGAAACTAAATAAATGCCTGTGAATTAACAGAGGAGCAGCAGCACTGACTTCCCCAGTAGGCACAGTAAGCATAGTGCTGGGGGGCACGGTCCATGTAGAGAGCTACAGTAAGGTTCTTATTTTTTTTAAGTCAGAGGGAAAAATTAAAAAAATATTATTTATTATTTTACAACATAGTACACACATAGGTTTTGTTTGTTTGCTTTATTGTGGATACCTCACTATGTCTAGTTAGTGCTGTCTATATGTGGATGGTGTGGAGCCAGATCCATCCACTGACAAACAGGAAGCCTACCTATGTCCGTATCATCAGTAAAGAATGATTCTCCTTAATTGGTAACTGCATGTCGCCAAATGCTCTTCACTGTGCAGAGGAGCTTGGAGATCATATACCCCAACAGCCCTAGGTTCCAGCACTGCGTAGAACGTTATGTCTTATCGCCTCAAGAACCCTGGATAGCATTTTCTCGAACTATGAATACTAGCTAGCAGATAGAAATTTTCCAAGCTAGGTTGATAATGATTTCTCTATGCCTTTAAGCCAAAGAATATGGTGTCTTTAGCAAAAGCGTATTGTCAGTAGATACTTACAGTGGGCATCTAAGGGCAAAGAAAGTACAGAAATATTAACTTCTAAAGTAGAAATTTATATTCATTTTCTTCCAAAATTGTTGTAAAATATAATTTCATTATTTTTTGTGAGTAAATGGGGGGGCATGAAGGGAAAGGATTTATAGAACTTACAGTGAGATTCTGAGGGACCAAGATCTCCGTGAACAGGGAGGGGTAAGACACGGTTGGCTTTCTCATAGGATCTGCAATTCTTATAGAGAACAGAAGATTTCATGCTCAAATCTAGACAAAAGGGTTCAGAGAAAGCCATGGGTGTGGAAGCATCATAGAGGTTCAGGGACAGCCAGCAGTGTGTTGTGGGTGAAGAGTCACAAGGTAGGATGGATGGGGCTTCTGGTGATGAGAGAGAGTGTGTACATGGCTCATATAAGTCTACTATACCAGGCAGTGATCTGGGATTTTATTTTGTGAAAGAGTGCAAGCTTCTCAAGCTTAGGCCTCAAACTGAAGCTCCTAGACACAAATGTGTACCATAAAAACTACACTGAAGCTCAGCGGAGGTGCACTAAGGAGAAAACTACGGACTTGATCTCATTCTTATGACCTTGACACCATCCTAGCCAGCACTGTATGAGCAAAGGGTTGATTGCTATAGCAGTGTGAATGCTTATGCAGGGCAAGTGGTCCAGCCTCAAGCCTTGCAGAGAGTGAAACCACACAAACAGAAAGCTTTTGTCTTTCATTGCTCAAGAATATTGCACATGATTCAAGACAATCAATGTCAATCTTTCTAAATACCCTTCAATCTTTTCAGGGGAAATAGTAGAGCTAAGGGCTGAACCCAGGGCCCAGTGCATACTAGAAAAGCAATCTACTCCCTAGGCATGTGCCTGAGCTCATTTATTAAGTGTGTATGAGAAAACGTTGTTAAAAGTCTCAAGAGGTTCATCATGATATCTGCAATGGGTAAGCTATGATGCTGGGGAAACTTGCCCAATGTTCACTCAGATAGGCGCTTATTCACTAGCTTTTGCATGTATGTGACCAATATTTTTTAAATGCCTTTTCTGTGAAATAAAAAGTGTAGGAACTGTTACTATGGCAACAGCATTTGGCATGGTGCTCAGCTACTAAAATTCAGAGTCTCTCAGAAGGATGAACTCACTGGCCCCTTCAAATTTTCTGTAAAGCTTCCAAATGGAGGCATCTGCCAGGTGTCTTACTTTAACCTTCTGGATCCTCCACAGACACAAAGAAGTGGTGGTAGATTTAAAATGGCTTGTTACCTTTCTTTCTTTGTCCTTTCTTCTCTCCTTGCCTTGAGCTCTGAGCTTTCCAAAGGGCAAAGGATAATGTGGGTTAGTAGCCTCTAGAGGGAAGGATAATTTTTGGTTTTAGGAACCAGGGAGGGCAGATGAGCAAAGGCTTGATTTTCTTCTGAAACTATGTAGGGACCATTGACATGTTTTATAAGGCCCGCCCTAAGGAAACAGCAAAACTCAGAAATGGGCAACAGATGCCTACTTAGGTATGTGAGTTCCTTGATAATAGGACATACCATGAGCTGACTGGCAGGCGTTTTATGTAAGTTTAGTTTCTGTAAGCAGGCAATACCTGTGTGTCCAGTATATAAAAGAGTTAGTTACTGAGTGTCTAGGAAATTATTCCTTGAAATCTCACCCCACTGTGCTCAGATTCAATTGCTTTTTCAACTGCGATATTTCTCTTTGTCTCACCTTCATCTCCTGAGAGAACCAAGCTTGAAAAAAAAAAGTAAATTGTGTCTTGGCAAAGATCATGAAAGAGTATGTGCCCTGACAGCATTGGGGACTTGTTTGCTGAGAAAAAGAATGAATGAGGACCTGGGAACAATGCTTTTATGTCCCGACCACGGGGCTACAAAACCCTATCATATTGGTTTTCTAGGTTACTTCCTGCCTACCCCAGTATTCAAAGTTCCTCTCATTTTGCATGCACACTACACTTTGCTATGTAATACACAGAGGAAGTGCACAGATAACTTGAGCAATGCTGAAGTGCTTTGATCTTTCAAAGGGAGGGGGCGAATTCTACACCAGCCTTTGAGATGCCTTGTTGACTCTGACAAGCGGAACAGAAGAGATAATGCCATCTAAAGGGCTGGTTGTCGGAAATGAAGAGATTGGATTTCAGTTGAACTGTCTGTTGCTTCCCTGGACCACTGAGCATACAAGACAAACATAAGGAGCATGCTCTCCTGTCCTCAAACAGTTGCCCTTGACGAGCAATTAAGTCAGGGTCAAATTCTTCCCCAGAGGTCAAGGTATCCAAAGATGGTGCCCCAGCTCTGTCCATCTGTATTCTCAGGTTGTATCAGCTACTTCTGGCAGGTCAAGAAATATACATTTAGTTGCCAAATCATCAAGGCTGTTTCTCTACATAAGAGCATGGGGACAGGAAACTTACTTGCATTTCTGATGTAGTGGCATACAAGGTATAACCTGACCTGGGGTGATAATTCATTAAACCGTTGCATAGAATAAATCCAAATTACTTTCAAAATTCAGAGGGTCTAAGTAAAAGTTCATGAGGATTTCTTGTAGTGTCCTTTTACATACTTCCTTAGGTTTGTAATGTTTTAAAAACAAACAGAAGTGTTTTAGCCTAAGCAGGCACAAGAAAGAGGAAAACGGAACTTTCTTATTTTTATTGTAATGTAGGGCAGCGTCCAAAAGAGTACAGTGGAGTGTCATCAAGAACATAAATGTCTATGTAAATGGGAATCACTATAACTGCTTAGAAATTCTTTGGATAGTTATGTACTAAACCAAACATAGTGGTTGCCTACAGCGATGGAAATTAAGGCTCGAAAAAAAATTTCTGAGTGGCAACTTTTCCATTTTAATTTTAAATCACCTTTATTCAATCATCTTATTTGTTTGTACACAAACAATTTATAATATATGTTAGTCCTGGCCAAAGGTGGCTGAACTTCTGTAGCTAAACTTCCCTTGTCTTCTCTTGGTCAATCTTACCTATGCTCAAAAAGCTAAACCCAGTGGTTCGCTCTCTAGCTGAAGCCTCTTCGGATTTCACCTAGCAGAGTTATCTCTTCTGTGTGTGGAGCATTAAGACATGTGCCTGTGTCCAAGTTGTTGTCTGTCAGCTCACATCGCAAGCTGAATGCAGGGTAGGGCTCTTTAAAGGGACAAGTTCAACTTCCTACTTGTTATGTTCATACGGAAACATTTGTTTTACTGAAGTTTCAGAATGTAGCTCAAGATATGAAATACATTTCATCTGTGGAAGAAGGTGGATGAAGAATGACGCCCCAGAACCCTGTTGGTGCTGGAACCCACCATGTAACTTTTTAAATTCCTATGGAATTTTGAAACATGACTATACGAAAATAATTGCAAGAAATATCCTCTAACTCCCTACCACCACATTGACTGAGACTAACAGTTAAGGTACAAAAGACTTGTAAGAGGCAAATTGCACAGGGCCAAAGAACCATCCTTACCATTGTTGACCACGTGGCCCTCTGCAGGCTACTGTGAAGCTCAGTATCCTCATCTACCAAACCACCTAACACAGTAGTCAAAGTTTAGACAGCATCAAACAGTATAATAACCGCAAATCGTGAAAGACGGAGCCTGACATAACAATGTCCAGTAAACATCAGCCAGATACTATTAAAAATAGCCCTATTGTGTGATGTAAGTTAAATAAAGCAAGACAAAGCATTTGCTCCTTGATGTAAGCTTATCCTTTTAGGCTGGAGTCCGTGTAGTGATAAGATGTTTACTTCGCCTAGCCCATAAGATCATCATGCAAACCGTTCCTTAAATCAAGGAGTAGCTGTCACATTACACAGAGCGAGGAGCTGCAGTATACAGTCAACAAGTGAATGGAGTGTCTGTTTAGGATTCCAGTGACACTGGCTTCAGACAGATACTTGGCCTCCTTCTCCATGGTGGCCTACATCCCGAAATAGGAAATGTGCGTTCTCAGACAGCCCCAGCAGGCACAGAGGACACAGCAGCAGGCTGCAAGCATTTAGAGCTGTCAGCGACCATTCAGAGCCTGGTAGATTTGGCAGCACAGGTGAGCTGCCCTCCCAGCATCTTTCTGGAACTGACTTCTATGCAAATGGGAACTAATGTCTAACCTCTGACCTGAAGAAGCCCCTGCTGATTGTTACCCAGCAGGGTGTGAGTGTGCTTGCAGGCCTCTTCTGTAAAGGACGGTTCCCTTTCACTTCTCTAAGACATTCATTTGCAGGCCCCAGTGCCCTATTAACCACCCAGCAGGGTTGCAGGGCTGACATCTACCCTACAGCCACCTGGTGAATTCCTCTGGTGAAGTGAGAATAATATCTAAGCTACAGATAGGCTAGGGGTGGAAGTGAGAGCTCCAGGGGCTTTCCTGTGAAGTTACCCTAAATTTTATTCCTATGAACCTGGGCCTTCCTCCCTGTGAGGAAAGTCTCTCCTCTGTTCCCTACCCACTCAGATTTCAGTACATCAGACAGATCTACTTGGGCTGTAAGTAGGAAGGAAAATGTCATTTTCATCCTTACCTGTGTTTGTGGCAAATCACAGGGATGCAGTCAAGAAACTCAAAAATTCTTATGTATTGGGAGTCAGTGTAAAAGAAATGAACAGGTTTCTAGAGTCATCTGAGCCACCAAATTTATAAACGAAGTCTTGAGTGAAGCTTGAAGCTTGTGGCTTATCTGGCTTTGTTCTACCTAGAAGATGATCATTAACAAGCTATTTTCTCCCATGAGCACTTTCCTTAAAATCAGAAACCTGTCCTGAAGAGTCTATTCTATCTATGCCATGGTTTCTTGCAGTGGTAGTGGCTGTTGTTTTTAATTTAGATTGATATTTGTGGGTATCAGGCTTCTTGGTCTCGGTCATTTTTCTGGAACCAGAGGAATATTTTGTTTCCTTGCCTTGGATAAAAGCCATGCAAAGTTCCCAAGGAAAATGGTGCTTTTAATTTCTAGATGGAAAATAAAGCTAACAGATTTCCTCAAAGTGCTTTTTATTTAACTTTTGACTCTGTTTTGCTGGCACCACATTCTACATCCCCACTATCTAGAAAACTAGGAAATGTCACTAGCACATGCTATTGAAGAATTCAGAGGCCTGTGAAATGAAGAGGCCTATCCATCTTGGCAGAAACAGGATGATTAGCATTCACAGGCACAACCACAGGGGGATACGTGTCACTTGCAGAACCAGGCATCAGAGCAAAGGAGGACAGAACACTCCCAACACCTGAACAGCCCACCCCAGCATTGCAATTTCCTAATTAGGCCTCTGTTTTGCAGGAAGGTGCAGCTTTGTTTCCACTGTGGAAGTGTTCATGCATCGTGGTTTTGCTTGTGTTTTTGTTTTCCTAGTAACTGTTAACCAGAGCATGGGGGCGGGGGGAGTTTGAAAACTTCCCAAATGGAAATTCTCTCCCAAAACAGACTCTTATTAATATGAGACTCAAAAACCCTGGGAAATCTCCAAATATTTATATATTGCACAGAGTGGCTAGATGACTGCCTTTTCAACAATAGTTTCTGAGGGCTGAGGAAACAACCCTATGCAGAAGAAATGTTTTTGCCCATAATTTAGCAGATTCACTCTGAGGAAAGACAGAAGAGGAGATTGGTAAAAGACACAGTTATAGACCTTCCACCGATACAAACTAAAATGACATAAATTGCAGCACATTGCCACATGACTTATCTTCGCGAAGGTCAAGTTTTCTCATTTAAAATTTTTGAATAATTACAGTAGCTTCAGCATAAAGCAAGGATTAGAAGAGTGATATCTTTAAAGACAGCATGCTTCCAACACAGTGCAAGAATACAATGCCAGATAGCTAATCTTAGTTCCCTCTCTCTTTGTGTCTCTCTTTCTCTCTCCTCCCCTCACATGCACACGCACATGCGCGCATCTGTGTGTGTGTGTGTGTGTGTGTGTGTGTGAGTGAGTGTGTGTGTGTGTGTATACTGAAGGTGCCTTCCTTTGTATTCTGTTAAAAATACACTGAAGACACTGAAGGTCTCTATTTATTTTATTTGTCTAATAAGTAATTATTGCATGCATACTCTGGATCAGACAGAGTGCTTGAAACTAGAAACATGGTAATCTCTAAAAGAACTGTGACCTAAAAATCATGGACCTGAGAAGGTAGCCAATTAAGTATACTGCTGTGTTTCAAGTATAAAATGTCCCTCACAGGGTCTGTGTCTAAACACTTGTTGTCCAGAAGATGGCACTACCTTAAGAAGTGATGATGTTTTGAGAACCCATGGCCCAGCTGGCAGAAGTTGGTTGCTTGGTCATGCCTTGCAGGATGTGTATGCCTTTAGTTTGGTCCAGAGCTACTGCTCTGGTCTGGCCACAGTGTAAGGAGATCTGTCATACATCTGTGATGGACCTGCTCCACTGCTCCACACACTGCCCCTCCCACTACAGTAGACTCAGTTTCCACAAACAATAAGCTGAGATAAATCTTTCCTCCTGTGAGTTGTTGCTGTTGGATGACACTGATGAGAAAAGTGGCTAATATACTGACAATTATGAACGGATGTGAAAATTACTATAGATGGCTTGATCTACGGTCGCTAAAGTATTGTCTAGGAGATTGTGGGGAATGAAAACCTCAAGCAATCAAGCAAATAAATCTTTTTGGAGATAATGAGGTCCAAACTAAGATATAAAAAGAAGACAGGCGTTATTCATTACTGTTTGTAGAGAATAAGCCTGTGTCCTAATGGATAGCTCCTATGGGACCATCTCCCAAAGAGTGGGTGTGCAGAAAAAGCAGCTGAGCTGTGAGTCTGGTCAGTAAAAGGGTGGATTTCTTATTAAAGGATTCTGGAAGTCTCTTAAGAAAGTCATAACTAATATCTCTGGCTTTAAAAGAAACCAGGCATAAGAGTAACAATAATACCTGGATGTAGAAACATTTCTCAAGGTGTGTGTGAAAGATGGAACACTGTACAGCTGATGAGGAGAGATAGCTATGGAGTCCAAAAGACCAGTATTGTTAGAGAAGAATTTGCCTTGCATTGGATAGTGTCAGTTGGAATAGATGAACCAATAATAATTGAGGAACAATTGAAGGTAGGAGGCATAGGAATCTACTATAATCAGTTACCAGGAGGGATACAGGCCTGACAGACACAGGGATCACTTGTATGTTTCTAGCCTGACTAAACAGTTGAACTCTCATTGAACTTTGGGATACAGAACATAGTGAAAGTTTAGAAGAAAATATATGACATGCATTTGTTCTGTACACATGGACCACCTGGAATTACATGCGTCAGTACACACAATAGACACAGGTATTTGGATAGATAGATCTAGAATCCCGGAAAGTAACAAGTCATGGCAAAAGAATTCAAACTAATTTTTCTATCTGGAAGCAGGGCATGGTGGTGTACAACTGCAATCCCAGCACTTGAAAGACAGAGGGAGGTGGAGCTCAGGGCAAACCTGGTCTACAGAGTGAGTGTCAGGCCAGTCATGCTACACTGTGAGGTCATCTCTGAAACACAGATTTGTAACTGAGGGTATGAATGACCTGTGAAAATGGTGTCAGTCACCATTGAGAAGACAGAATGAAGAAGGTAAATGGATTTGGAAATTTCAAAACCTTAAAAACCATCAGAGACTCAGGATCCTATTACTGTACTGTCTCAGGAAAGAACTCGGTGACTTACATCATCCAGTCAGTGACCAGCAGCGCTCAGCCTGGCACTAAAATCAGACCTCCAGGCTCATTATGCAGGCTCCCTGGTTTTTTAGATATAAATGTTCCAGCCTCCTAGTAATTTCATTTTCTTGTAGAATGTGACACACCTTTCTTTTATTTTAAGAATTTATTTTAAGAGAAAAAAAAAAAGACAAAATTGAAGTGAAGAGATCAGCTTAACCAGTCTAGCAAGAAATGTCCATGTCAAGGATTTATTATCTTTACTCTCTCTTCTTACTTCCATATGAGATTTGGTCAAAAAATTGTCCTCAACAGAGTAACACCTAACAGGTACACAGGTAAGGTATGCATAATCAAAACAACATTGGATAGTTCTTCTTAAAGCCAAGTAGACAGAGATTTCTCTCCCTCTAAAGTTCTACTTTGAATTTAGAGAATGTCCAGATTGAGCCAGACACAAGGACTCTAACTGGTAAACATAAGTCCCATCTCCACAAACATGGTAACATCTTACCTTCTTCACCCATTGGATACTTGCTGCCAATTCCTATAACATACTCCACCCATCTGATTGGTCACTCAAGAAATAACAACAGAAATGAACGTCTTCACAGGGCCACAGAGCCAAAAGCACAGTGATTTCTGGGGGGAAAAAGAAAGAAAGAGAGAAAAGAAGCATCATTAGTAATAGAGACGGGGTAGAAACTGGGAAAGTGGCCCTTTGCTTTATATTGGGGATAGACAGCTGCATAAGATAGGCTTTTATAGACAATAGCCTAGGCATACAAAGGAAGTATAAATGAGCTATTGTAATTGTATGAAAAACAGAAGAAACTTGTGGAGTTAGAATCACCAGGGTAGTATGAGTCACCACATATGAGTTGAGTGCATAGCTATCAGAGGTGCATCTTGGGTACTATCCTAGTGCTTCTGCTATGAATGTCTCATCCACTTGCTCTAGAAATAAGCTAGTCCTCGCAGAGTAGAGGGAGAGCTTTAAGAGACAAATTCCTAGTAATGTGTACTCTGATTCAAAATCATGTATTCCCTCCTAAAGTGAGGAAGAGAGAGAGAGCTCTCCAGAGCTGACAGGTCCTCATGGGATGTACCACTCGAGGAGAATGAGGAACAGTGGTGGTGAAGGTTGTTGTGGTCCAGATTCAACAAGGTCAGAGCACAGGGTTGAGCATGCTTGCCAATCTCCCATGCGCTTGCATTTCCCCCTCACTACAACAAAAATCTAGATTTTCTGTGTAGGCAGCTGTGTTCCGCCTAGATATTTGTCTGATTCAACTTTGTATCTAGCAAAGTGTCTAACACATTCTCTATCCCAGAGCAGATGTTCATATATTAGTTGAATGAATGGAAAGAGAAGTCTATGGAGTGCCTAAACAGCTGTCGTCTTTGAAAGCCGAGGCACTGAACTAAGGAAGGGTGCTGACTGGCAGCCTACAGATGTTCTTCAATGTCCTTCAGCTCTAGAATGTCCACCTTCTGTGACCAGCTCAGCTTGCATGGGGGCCTTAATCTGAATCTTCACTGATTATATATATATATAT
>OU015753.1:24290125-24322803 GCA_907169655.1 Acomys percivali | reverse complement strand
ACACACACACACACACACACACACACACAACTCTACCTGCATATACATATATCTGTATCTCAAAATGTGAAAATACTCAGTGATTTCTTTTTTGACAGTTATGTTACCTTATATGCATGTGTGTATGCCTACTTGTCTGCATGTGTACCACATGTGTGCAGGTGCCTGAAGAAGTCAGAAGGGGTCCATTTTCTCGGAGCTAGAATTACAGGTGGTTGTGAGGTACTTAATGTATTGGACACCAAACTAGCATCTTCTACAAGGACAGAAAATATTCTTAGCCACTGTGCTACCTCTCCAGCCTCTACTCCACAGTTTCTAATCAGGTCGGGAAGTGCTCACGTTCATTAACACGGCCTGTTCATTCCTGAGTCTGTGTCAGCCTCACCTTTCCATAGTGCCTCCTGCATGAGGAAGTCCTGTTGTTGACTGACTTGGCAGCTGACAGTCTCTGTGTCCTTCTGAGCACGCTGTTTCTTCATGTAAGTTCTTTAGCCACTGTTGGTGGAACAGCACTAAACCTCTGCCTCACTGCCTCATGTTAACTCAGAGAGCTGCAGAATCCTCTTAGCATACCTTATTGGAGTGTCTTACTATACCCTATGGCTTTTGTGTTTTCTCATAGGCAAGACCTCTTTGTTCCTGTGGCCATCTGCCCTTTATAACTTTTTACCCAAAGAAGCTGTGAGCTACCTAAAGGTGGCAACTCATCTTATACTCAGTTTTGTTGTCTTGGGTCAGTAAACTTCTGACTTCTTCAGGGCTCACTTACTGCAGTAATAAATAAATGGCAGTAGAAAATATATATAGAGAGAGCAAAAATGTGTTTACATGTATGTATATATGTGTGTGTGACTAGAAATAGTCCTCATTTGTGAATTTGAAGACAGAGATAACTTGTGATTAGTTTTCCAGGATTATAATGATGCTCAGACTACTCGACTTTGATAATGGAACATGACATCATTTGGCTTGGCCCCTAAAATAATTAAAAGCAGAGGCAGAGGCTACCAAATATCAAAAAAACATGGCTATTGTAATAAAAGTGCCAAAACAACAGATATGTTCTGGTTGGCATGAAATGTCTGTGATTTTGTCAATACTGAATTTGGAAGAGCATTCCAATTGTTTCACTTGCCTAGCGAGGCATCTCAGCATCTGTGGGGATTTAATATGTGATCACAGTTATGAATAGGTGGCATAAACTCTCTCAGGAACTTTAGGTATGAGTTATTTAACCAAGCTTAATCCAAACAAGCACTGACAATTGATAACAGCTATTGGGTGCCATCAATAATTTGGCTAAGTACTTTCTTGTATGTGTAAATGTGTGTGTGTGTCTGTGTGTTGTGTCTGTGTGTGTGTGTGTGTGTGTGTGTGTGTGTGTGTATGCTTGTAGTCAAGTTCTATGCTTCTTCTGTTCCACAGCTAGGAAACTGAGGTACAAATAGGATGTATGAAATTTCCATCAACCACAGTGCCGAAAAACAGTGAGGCTAGGACTCAGGTACAGGTTGTTTCAATGTACAGCAATTCACTTAACTGCTCGAGTCAACTGTATTCTTTAGATATAAATTAGGACGAAGATTTGGGGAGGTAGCCCACTAATGTCATTAAGGAAGGAAGAAGGACTATATTAGTTCACTAGGCTCCTGTTATACACAGGAAAGATGGCCCAACACAGGGAAACACAAAAGTACAGTGAAGAACCATCTTTTAACCACATTTGGTTATATACAGGCAGTGTCCACTCAATCAAGATGTCAAATTATCTGCAAACTTTTGGATAAAGCAGATGTCAATGTTCACAGTCAGAGAGTCATTGTGAGACATGTGTTTACACTGCTGTGTTTCAGCCCAAACAATCACAGCCTGTTACCACTATCTCATGAGAAGAGAAGGAAGTCTTAGCCTCCCTAGCAGTGTGATTGACTTAAGATACATTGGTAAGGATCTCCTTCTGAAGATATGATGCTCAGAAAGAAATACAATAAAGATTTTCAAAATTAAGTGGGGCTATCCTTTGTCATGGAGACACTAAGCTCCGGCTGGTAAGACATTGCTCAGCAAGTAAAACTGCTTGCTTCTAAGCCTTATGATTTAAGATAATTTCCCAGACGCACATGGTGAAAGGAAAGAATTGACTCCCTCAAATTGCCTTCCAACCTTCATTCCTTCTCCAATGAAAATAAACAAAATTTGACAAAAGCAAAAACCTATCTTTTAAGTCAACTCTACTAAGATGACATGAGGACAAAAGCTTTGAGGATTCTAATAGTCTATGACTTCATAATGGAGAAAAAGCTTGCTTGTTTTCTTGTCCAGTCTCCATCAAGTAGACAAATGCCAAGCTCTTTGTGATTGTTATCCCAAATAGCATGTAAAGAGATAGGCTGGTAAAGAGACAGTGAGTTCCTGACACCATATTCTCACTGAGGCACCTATAATTTTGAAGGGCTTCAGTGAGTGAAGGCTTGTCATTTTCCTCAGACACAAATATGAACTTAGCCTCCATCTTAAACCTAGGGCAAGGGAATAGGGCGAAAGCAGGAGGGAGGGGAGAACGGGAGAATACAAGTGATGGTATGACAACTGAGTTGTAATCTAAATAAATTAATTAATTAAATAATAAAAAGAAAGAAGAAAAAGAAGAAAAAAATAAAGGGAGAAAATTAAAAAAAAAATATGAACTTGGGTACTGCAGGGGGACATGAGCCAGAGAAGTTGTCCAGTGGGGTCTCTGGGTCTTCCTTTTATGTCATTAAGTTCCCTAGGTTTATTCAGGAGGTGGGGGTGAGCAGTGATGTTCAGATGCTTCACTTATGTACTGCTGACCTTTGTTGGTGGAATAGCATTCTTCATTGCTATGACTACAGTTGGTGTTTTTGAAGGTAGCTGGAAAAGTCACTTGACAAGATCAAGAATCTATTCTTCTCAGAGGAAGCTTTCTCTAGGCCGATTCCCCCAGGATTTAGCTTCAAGGTTCTTGCAGATACGCAATGACATCCTCAAGGATTCATCTGACATTTTTTTCTTTTATAACTAGTGTTGAGTTAAAAGGGGTACATACTTTTAAGAATATTGTGAAGAATTGAGAATGAGGAAAGAAAAACAAAGCTAAACAACAATAAAACCAAACCAAGCAAAAAAAAAAAAAAAAAAGGAAAGAAAAGAAAAACAAAACAAAACAAAACAAAAATCCATGCCCTGCAGTTATGTAGAGCTGTGTCATGTCATCAGACAGGGCTGCAATTACTCTCTCTGTAGGAATGGCAGAAAAACAAAAAACAAAAAAGAAAACCATGCTCATACACAAAGGAATTCTGCTTAAGTCAGAGGATTGAAGATTCTAGAAATCCTTCTACCATAGCACTCATTAATTAATGGCTTTTATCTTACATTTTCAGCTAAGAGAACTGGGCTGGATTTAAGTCAGTTTTTCCTAATGTGGTCTCCTCTTTGATGCTTGCAACAATCTGAAGTGGCTGTTTGATATATAGATGTTAGATTGATAGTTAATTTATATGTAAATTTGTACATACACAGCAGAAATGCAACTCATAATTTGATTGCTAATATTTGGAAACACTTAAACCAGTTCCCTTATCCAGTAAATTATCAAGTTAATTTGACACTCGGTATCATGGCAAATATGGTAGAAAGTAAGTATCTCTCCAACTCAATTACCAGAAGTTCCCCTGACTGAAAAACCACCCATTTTCACAGCAGTATTAGCATTCTAACAAGTTATGCCTCTGTGGTGTTCAACATGAGTTGGGGTGGGGGTTCACGAGGTAACCCCAATATCACAATGAGGATGGTCTATAAGAGATATTGAATATGAAAAGAACTGTGAGGGTGAAGGGTAGGGAGGTATGATTCAGCTTCCAGGCAGCATACAGAACATCTAGCTCTTCAGTCTTCAGACTCACAGATGAAATGGTGGCCTCAGAGAATGCATGCAAGACCCCATCATTCACACAAAACATGTCTGTTTCCAGTAAGAAGAAAACAAGGAAGAGATGAATTGTGGTGATAGTGACCAGGTGTCTACAAATTATAGACAAAACAGGGTTCTCATTTGGCACCCTGTGGCTCACCAGACCTGAGCTTGGGACTCTGTCTCTTGTGAAAGCAGCCAAACAGTTTGCAAAAACCTCAGAAAGCCACATTGAAGCAAAGGAGATGAGGTCTGTAAATTATATTCTTGTTTGTAGGTCAAAGTTACTGCTTACTAAATAGTAATCGATATCATAAATTATTGTCCTGTTACCAAGTCTCTATAAAAATAAACGGGTGCATCACCTTATTGCTGGCATTAAAAGCAGCTAACCAAGACTGACTGAGCTGTCCTTACCGTTCTCTGAATTCTAATCTCCACAGAAGGAATCCATTTGCAGTGATTCCCAAGACTTCTCTTTGGTCAAAAAGCAATAAGGCAGCCTGAGGTATCACAAGCCAGGTGAGATGCCTAAAAGGAGCCACTGGTAAGAAGGGCAGTTCTCTTCCAAGGACATAAAGACAAAGAATCTTAGACAGAGACAATGTTGATCGTGACCTAGTGACAGGGAGAGAGCAGTGTACAAGAGCTGCAGAAAACTAGGTCTGCATAAATAAGAAACTAGGTTGGAAATTACAGAGCCCGGAATTCACCCTATGCTTTCCTTTCCTTAAAATTCATTTTGCACATTTATACATCCCCTGTTTTATTCCAAAGGGAATTTAAGACAACCTACAAAGACACCCCGGTACCAAAATTGGCTTTGTTTTATATAATAGGGTGTTATGGTGGGGAGGGAATAACATCATTAAATAATTTGGACTAAAGTTTAAATGCAAAACTTGTTCTCAGCAAAAGACAAGCAGTTTCAAGAGCTATGTCACTCACTGGAACAGAGACACACCACAAGGTCAAGTCTGATTGCAGCCATCCTAGCTGCTGATGTCACCGCTTTAATTATCCCATTTCCTTTCAAAAGATATAGTCTGGAGATCAAGCATCATCCTCAAAGGCAGAATTATGGGGCCTCACACATTGGCATGTGAGAACACAGAGTCGCTTCCAGGTGAATACTGAACACCCTTCTGCTGCCAGAAAGACAAAACCCATCCTCACATAGACGCTGCACACTCACACCAGCCATAGGCCTGCATATACCATTCAGAACTTCAAAGCACCAGCATCTCCGATTTCCTATGTCCTATTTTGAGTCTCCTATTTTGTATGGCGCGATTTGTGTGTAATGTCATGCTTTAATAGATTGTCACAATGATTGTGCCTGTTTGAAAGTAGGGGTATCTAAGACACTCAGGGTAACTTAGCCCAGGCACATAGACTGCAGGACTATACACTCAGGGAGTCTTCCTCCAGAGCTCCTCCTGTCCTGACAGCTGGTGTACATCACTGCAGGGAGGCTCTTCCCAGGTGCTCCTCAGGTGACTTAGCCTGGGCCAGACTCTGCTAATAACCCACTGGTTTCTGAGGGTTGCTGCATTGTTTCACCGTGCTTTTTCCATTCTTTTCACTCTGGATAGAATGGTTTCCCTTCTTCCTGAAATCTTAGTTCTTTAAGACCCTGACTCAAGACGACTTCCTGACGGTCTACCCTCAGAATTTATGTAGCCCACACACAAACACACATGCAAAACAAGCTCATAAAGGCATCATCTTGTACTGGGCCTGGCTAGTTGGGGCGGGACTCCCCTTTTCTGAGGAGAAGGGGAATAGGAAAAGGGGGAAGAGGGTCGGAAGGTGGGACTAGGAGAAAAGGAGGGAGGGGCTGTGATAGGAATGTAAAGTGATAAACAAACAAATTAATAAGAATAAAAAACAATAAAGCCATCATCAATGTAGACCACTCATTCTGCCCATGAGCAATTATTGAACATCTCCCATGTGCCAGACACTGATCAGTTGACTAGAGCATCAAAGAAGAGCCTTTCTCAAACATGCAAACAGACAAAAATTAAAAGGTGATCAAAGACACAGAGAATACCTTGAGATCTTTTTTGAAACAGAATAGGATGTGATTCTTCTCTAAGACCTATTTATACTGGAACACACATGCCAGCCAGGAGCTGATAGTCAGTGACTATGGTACAATGAGAGGCAGCAGCAATCGTTCTCAGGCAATAAACACTTCTGTCCTTGAATACACACTTAAAGACCCTCTTCCGAACCATTTGCAAACCACCCCACTTCTATGGAATTATGAAGGATAGAGGCTCTGTCCTATGCATTACTTATTGCTTATGAAACTAATGCTGTGCAGCTTTCTGTATGTGCTGTAAACCACACACAGAGAGAGACCCAGACTTCAGGCTTGAGAGACATCATAAATCTCAAGAGCTAAGAGCCAAACGGCGACTCAGTGTTAGAATCCAGTGGTTTCAAAATGGATCCTGGAAAGGCCTGGGTAATCCAGAAATATCCCAAGGGCTACTGAAGGGGCAATGGTAGGGTAGAGACAGCCCAGGGGTCTCACTCTTTCTTCCTGTTTAAGCAATACAGGCTCTCTCCATGATGGTTTTTAGATGTTAGCATTTTGGATTAAGATCTTTTTCCTTTGTTATCGTAAACTTGTTTGTTTTTCACTTTTAGCTAGGCTTTCAGTTTTGTGTAGCTCAGCATGCTTTGTCAGGGCTTGGTTTTCATTGGCAATCCTGTCAATCTACAGCGCATTGTTCTCAGGCTCCATGTTGCTTGCTTTTGTTTGCTGGGTATTTGTAATGTCTTTGGTTAACAGCCTTCCATAATTGTGCATAATAGAATCCTCTATATTCATGTGTGTGGGTGGGAGAGGGGAAGTGGGCATGCACATGCCACTGCATGTATGCTGTATGTGGAGAAGAGAGATCAACTTTTGGGAGCCAGTTCTTTCTTTCCATCACATGGGGCCCGGGGGCCTAACACAGACCATCAAGTTTGGAAGTGAGCACTTTTGCTTGTTAAGTCATCTCGCACACCCTGCAGAAGGACCTTCCTAGGGAGCCTGTGAAAGTACCCATATCTGGGTCACCTGGACTTTGCTTCTTTTTTTTTTTCTGTAGATGGTCTCTGATAAGATCTTCAACTTAAAAACAAGAGGGCTGCTAACATAAAGTGACTTAAAGAAAAGACAAGGTGAAATGATGACATGATTGGATCTAAGAGACCATCTATTTTTAGCGGCCTGAGAAGGCTCCCCAGCAACCTGCCAAATTATGATGTAAACCTAGTTAATAAAGTTTCTCCACCCTCCCTTAGAAGCCAGCTCATTACCATGTCCTCTCCTCAGACTCATAGCCTAAAACCCTGTCACCTCAGTGAAGGGCTAATCTCTACAGATTTAACCTGGAAGCAAGTAAATGCATTTGATGTGATTGGTGACAATCCCTTCCATTTATTTACAGGGAAGAGGCTTCTGAGGCAAGGTTATCTTTTAATAGTGCAGTTCTACACTAGGTCTTTTTATCTGAATGCCAGGAAAAAAACACTACTCATTTTCAGGAATAAGGCAAGTGTTTCTAGCAACCATGAAAACTTCTTGCTTCATGCAAGACCACCTTAATTATTTGAATTATAAAATGTGGAAAAAGGACACAAGAGTCCTGATATTGACTATTTATATATATTTTTCCCTATGCATGTTTCAAGGATTTCTTTTTTTCAATTACAGAAATAAAACATCAAAGTTTTGGCCATCTGACTCTTGAGTGAAGTAACTGAATTGATGTTAAGCACCTCATAAATAAAATGATTTTTAATAGTCCCATTCTGTGACACCCAGATTGCTAAAAGGGATTATATTTCTATGTCCACATAACATAGCAGTGACTTGTAATACGAGAACAGAAAAAGTGCTGCCCTCAGACTGCATGAAAAAGGAAGCCTGTCCCACCTTGGCAATTCCATGAATTGAAAGCAAAATGGAAAATGCAGCAGGCTGCTTTGTTATAATTCACTATGATGTAAAAATCTCTACTTAAATGACACTGATGTAAAGATATCCCTGCATTTTATAACAAAAGAAAAAGATACTTTATGAGTCTCCATGAAAAAAATGTGGTGAGGTTTTTGTTCTTCTTCCTCAATGTTAAAGTTACTGCTGTGTGACACTGTAAGCACATGATCTCAACCTCAATGTGCAGTGTGGCATATTTCTTCTGCAAGGTGGATCCCTGAACTGGCCAAAGCCAGAATGAACTAGGGTGTTGAGGACTAAACCTTTTCTATTGCTTTCTCCAACAGCCAGGAAGAAACGTTCCACCTCCAGCTGCCAAAAGAAGGAGCCAACATATTCTAAAATAGAAACAAGAAAAGAGTTTACAACACTAAATGCCTGAATCATCGAGGTGCCAAATTAAATATTGATAGCATCAATTTGAGTCTAAAATACTCCTTGGTGTTTGGAGAATCCAGGAAGGGAGGTCAGCAAGTAGCAGGCGGATGAGAAGAATGCTCCTGGAAGACCCATCATTCCATCCAAGACATCCATTCATCTATCTGACCATCTTTAGTGCACCTGATGCTGTATTGGGGTTGAGGGACACACTGATGGATTAATACTGGATCCCTGTCCTTAATGAGCTAGTATTGTACCTAATTTTAGCTGTTCTCTCTAACAGCCCGGATAGCATTGCATAGTGAAACACTTTAGAACTGCCTAGTCCCAGAATAAACTATGTAATGCACTATAACCCTCCGAACCAGTCTATAGACCTGAATGACTGAGTTAATGTGCAGGTCCTATGACCACAGGCAAATTGTTATACCACAGAAACCCCTCATTTTTTCTCATCTTTTACAATTAGTATTTGAGTAAGATGAATATCTTTGAAACCTTGAAGCTCAAGATATTCAGACTAAGCCAGAGGCCATGGGACACGGGAAGAACTTGAACCATATTCACCTCATTTAAAAGCAAACAGCTATGTAGTACCATTGAGAGAAGGAGTTGTGACTAATGACCATTGGGAAAGCCCAATCCTAGATTGAAACCACTGCCTCTACTTTCTCATAAGATGTGCTATTCCATCAAGGGTTGAGATGGTGAGGGAGTGTGGGGGGAGGGGAGGAAAGCAGCTCAACTCAGCTGAATAGGCCTCAGCTTCCTCATGTGAATCATCTTCCCGAAGACCTAACTTACAGAGTTGCCTGGAACATCATTATAGATGCATAATATACAATAACACAAAACTGAATGCACAGGGTTCTATCCCAGACACACAATGGCCTCTCAATAACTGCTTGACTCAAACAGAGAGAAAAAGAAGGTTATTAGTATTTGAGACACCTGAGGAGGCTGCATGTTGCTCACTTTTCTTTTCCCAGTTCTTGCTATAGGCCAGGCTTATAGGAGAAGCTTGGAAAATAAATGTTAACTCTGACGCACTCATACTGATTAAGACCTTTGATTGGCAATTAGATACATATGATTAACTTAATGTGGGGAAAGTAATTTGCTTGTTCCTTTTATCTAGTTTGTTTGGAGGGAGTAATTTCCACAGTGCATGTGAAAAGTCGTGACCAAAGGTCCTGGATTCTTGGTTATGCTGAACAAATCAAACTCACACTTGCTTGATGAGCTCAGTATAAACAAAAGCCAAATAGGTGAGTCACGCATAGCTCAGTAGTGCTGAAAGAGGGGCCAAACGGAACCTGGTGCTGCCCTCTGCAACTTCCCAACTGAAATCTTCATTCATTAGACAGAACAATCTAAAAGATTCTTTGAGAAACTCCCTGGTGCCCTTTGGCTGAGACTGCAAACAGTGTTGAGATCAAGGTGGGGAAAAAACTGTGAGAATTGGTGCTCAAAGAAAAGTAGAGAATAAAAGAAGCACAGACTCAGAAACCAGCCTGTTAACTGTTCTACACAGAAGCAGAGCCCTGTTTCCCAAAACCAGATTCCCAACACAGCCACGTAAAACGCCAGCCTCATTTAGAAAGCAGAATCCCAGTTACCCCTCCCCCACTCGTGTGAGCACACACATACTCTTCCGTGTTCACATCATACATAGACACACATCCACCAAGCATACTCAAGGGAACTAGCAGAACACTAAAATGACAAAGATCACTTTGAACCACAAGGAACAAAACATTAAGATCTATTTCTTGTGATGAGCAAGGGGTTACACGGTGGGTCCTTGTAACTAGGTCAGACACCAATTGGTAGTCAACTCCACAGGCCCAGGAAGATTTAATGAGGAGGCAACCAAAGACAGAAGGTGGAAACAGTGCCCAAAGCACGTGTCCCCAAACTCTGCAATCTGCCAGCAGCACCCAGTCCACACCAGCTCTCTCCCAGAGACACCAGAACAAACTTTCTGAAGTTCCTAGGACACAGATCCACGGTCCTAGCCAACCCAGCCACAGCTCTGGCTGCAGTGACCAGGGTGGAATACAAACAAACTGAATCCGATGACAATCATGACCCAAGGAAAAAGGAAAGAAGAAGTGAAAGTGGTGGTGAGCCTGCAGCTGCACAAGCAGGGTATAAATTGAACGGTGATGCCAAGCTAAAGCTTGCAAAAGCTGGCCCCTTCTGCCAGGATCTACAAGCCAGTGTTCCGTATCTGGCCTGCCTGTGCTGGGCAGGGTGACTGGCACCTGCACACTGGCTGGCAGATGGAGAGGCCAGACCTGAAAAATCCACAGTCCCTACTCACTGTACCATCACAAGGTCACAAGTAGCAGTTGGCCACTTACAGTCATTCTAGAGAGGCAGAATCCAGCTACGGTGATGAGAGTTCCAAAACCTTCCTTCTCAGCGATCTCATGTGTGGAAAAGCAAGATCCACAGGGCTGCAAGAGGGCTCGGGCCCAGCTTTGTTCTGCATAGCAGCCTCCCAGGATAGCTTGAGAGGCAGTCCCAGTCCCTGGCACAGCTAGCAGGCCTGTGAATGAACCACTGTGTGAGACACATACCCACTGCTAATGAGTCTCACACAGACACAAGCAAGAGAGGCCAGTGCGTAGCTGTTACAGAAGAGGCATATGAGAAGTAAACACTAGTGAAGTAAGTGTGTGGGGCCCACTCTCTGTCCACAGAGGCTACAGAACTTCAGCAGTCATGATTGGAAATAGCTATACTGCTCATACTGAAGACCCCATCCCCCCCCCATCCTCTCCTGCCTCGGTTATCAGGAAAGTGGGTGTCAAAATTATCAACAGAGCTCCCATTAACCATCGTTGTCCTTTCATTATTTTGAAGAACCCTTTAACTTACAAATATCAGAAGGCTATATTCACAGTAACAAGGTACTTGGCAATGTAGCACTCAAACACAGAAGGAAATAGTGGTAAGTTTGCTTTAGAATTTTGAATATGTTTCAAACTATTTGATGCAATTCTGGTGTAGATCACAGATCATTAAAAGCTGAAGGGTAAGAATGGGGTGTGGGAGGGAGGGAGGAAAGGGAGGATCCAAGTAAAGGGATAACACTTGACTTGTAATCTGAATAAATTAATTAATAATAAAATTAAAAAGAAAAAGAATGGGCTTTGAAGTAAACTACAGGTACTTGAATTCCTTCTCAGTTTACTCACTGGACACCCTTAGAAACATCTCCACCTCCTTATCTGGGAAACAGAGATTAGCATGCTCTCTGTGGCCTAGGCTGCCTTGTGAAACTGAGTTGACTGGTGAGGTAGACTTCACTGGAAGTTCCGTGATGCTTACCACCTGCTTGGATCTCTGCCCCATCCTGAATGTGACTTCTATCCTGACAACTGATCTGACCTTGAACTTTAAACTTCAGGTTATCACACTAAGTTCTTTAGGTCTAACCAGTTATTGACATTTTAGCAGTGGTTAGATAAGAAGCTAACAATGAGAGTGACTCGGTACAGTTTTGGGGGCTGAAAATGAAGAGACTCTAAAGATAACGAGAATGCAGTTTCTCACAATTGCACCACCTTCTCTTGCCGTCTCCCACAAGGACTCAAAAGGGGAAAGACGAAGATGTCTAAGAGTTATGTGAATGTGTGTCTCCTAAATACATATACACAAGTGCTCAGACATTGTTTGTGCTGATAGCTGTACTTTGTAGCCCCCTCTTAAGTTATGTACTTGGGCAAGAGGTAACTCATTCATCCATGCCATCCCATCCTAACCTAGCCCCGAGTTTGACCCTCCTCTGAGGAGAGGTGCTTCTGTGACTTGGTGTGCACTTCATCTGGGGGCTTCATTAAGCCAATTCTACTCTAGGAGGTCTAAGTAGAGATCAGAGGTTCTGCATGGCTGGTGACTCCCCAGGAGACAGTAAGCAAGCTCTTGGTCCAGAGGCAGCACTCTAAGAACAAGGCCTTGCAGGAAGCTGACACTGGGGATGTGGGAGGAAGTTTCCACTGGAGTTTCCTTTTGGTGTCTCTTTGATGTCAAGGCTGTTTCCTGACAAGGTGCAAACTCTTTCATTATTCATAGGACCACTGTCGTTAAATCTGCGCTTAAGTACTTAGATCCAGAGGTGGGAAAATTTACTGTTTTGTTTCGTTCTAAATCAAGCAAATATAATAAAGCAAATACTGATTGCTTGGCAACCGCCCTTTGGGAAATTCATCTAACTCCCTTTTTCCTTTCTCTCTTTGCCTGGTTGCAGAATCAGAGGTAGGAAAGGAAGGCACACAGGAGGCGCTGTGCCTCAGTTCACAGCACCATCCGTATCAGGGAGTGTCTAAAGGGAAGGAGTGGCTGATGAGAGAAATAAAACACGGCCTCATTCCATGCACCTGAATGCAATGCCTTCGCCTGCCCTTCTGCAAACCTCCAGGGAGGAACAAGAGCTGAAGTGCAGGTGATGCTTCCACCACTAACTCGCTGCATGGTATCGGACAAATGGCTACGCCTCTGTAAAACTCGGCATCTGGAGTGTGATCACAGTAGCATCTACTGTATAAGATGATTTCTGGGGAATAGCACACGTGTAAGAGAATGGCATTACTTCTCCCCAGGTACTGCTCAAAAGGCACCCGGGAGTCAGACTCTGTAACAACCAGAGGAACATCTTCAAAGTCCAACTCTTTTCTCAGATGGTGATATGGGAGAGAAACACAGAAACACAAAGATGAACAAAGCTCAGGAGAGAAAGGGAAAGGAGAGCCGAGGAAATCAAACGAATGGCTTTCACCAACAATGAAAAGTTTTGGTAATACGTCTTAATTATTGTACAGATTAGTGTAAACATTGTCAGAACAGGATAGCACCGAATAGTTTCCCATCCTAAATTAGAAGAAAAATGGTTCATTTCTTTTTATTAGAATCCATATACCTGAAAATGAAAGGGAGGAAGTATTGCTTAGCACACACATGGATAAATATATTGCCCCGCTCCTGAAATTCTGTCCTTCCTAGCACAAAGCTGACTCCTAAACATGGTGAATTAGATCTGGGAAGATCTGAACTGTCTGACTTTTTTTTTTTTTTTAAAGGCTTGTGAGTAAAAGAAAATGACACAAAAATAAGGACTGAAATAAAGGACTGGCAATGCACCTTCCTTTAATTTTCACAACTCAGAAGGACAGAGCAATAGTCAATTTTTTTTCATTTCCAAAAAGGACATAGAGACTGTGAGGGAGGACTAGAAGAACCCACACGTCACAGTGGCTTCTTGAATGATCCTGTGCTAAATCTCTTTCCACCCGCCCTGTGGTGTGAGCGGCCTCTTCTCATCAAACCCTACTTATAAGACCATCTGTGTCCCTGCCCATGCAATCAAGTCCTCGGCCTCCACTCAAGCATTGTTACAAACAGTCCTCTTCTTGATGTTTTTGCTCACTGCTGTGGGCCACTGCAAAGACCCCTTCTTTCATTAGGGATTTCTCTGTCTAAACAGGATTTATGGTGATCCTTGGCAAGGATCCGTGAATCACTGGCTTTCACAGGACAGCCAAAAGAGTGTTTCAGGAGAATCTACCTCTGACAGGCAATACAACCCTGAAGATTTATCTCCTTGGATGAAACAGGCATTGCCTGATGCTTCCAGGAGGCTGCAGCGCTCTGCACGGGCAGTAAACACACAAGACAGTGTCGGGGCCACCAGTCCTCCCCCAATGGGTGACCCTAGGGATTTGACCACCTTTTCTGAACAGCCACCTCAGCTATTAGACAGCAATGATAGTTTTCTATTGGGTCTGTCACGCATGCTAAGTGGAATACAACAAATCTTGATTTGGGAGGTGCCACTTAATATAGAGAATCAGTTAGTTTTGACAAAGGATGTTTTGCCTGAAACCACAGGATTGACAGACAACTAGAGGTCTGCTATTACGGTGGAGTAGAAGCTGTGGATACTTGGCCCCAGGGTGAAACAGAGCATTACACCTTTACCTCCCAAGAGTTTGCCAAGGAGTGGGAGACCCCTTCAAAGTGTAGTAATTACATTTCAGCAAAAGAAGCACAAATCCTACCTCCCTGCCGGGACACTTGTTAAACCCAGGTTTCATTTTCAAGACAATTTTCTTTGATTGGTCTCCTACAAACGCCTCTTCAAGTTCCTGCATCCCAATTTAAAAAGCATGGCTTTCTCTGATTTTTTTGTTGTTGTTGTTTCCCAAGCAGGCTGATAGATCTGAAAGAAAGTCTTCCCTCACAAGCTCACTGAGAGACAATCCCAGTTAGCATAACCTCACAGCCCAGTATGGGAAAATAGAGACTAGAGAGACAGAAGATGAAGAAACATTCCTCTCTCCTCCACCCCCAGCTCATTTTGCATTTCCAACCCTATAAACACTTGGAAAGAGGAGTAATGGGGACCTAAGTCTGTCTGACACCAAAAGCCATGTAGGATGTGTCTGACAGTAAAGAGCTGAGGATTGCCTGGGTATATACACGTTCCATCGCATGGAGTTATTTTAAGAAGGGGTGGGGGAGAAATCTTGTTAGGTTTCATCCTCCTGCAAACACTTCAAGCAAAGGTCATGAAATCGGTAAAGACACCAGCATATCTAACTTCTGGCTCCACCATTCCAACAAATGAACACCCGAAAATCACTTGATCTCCCTAAATGTCAGTTTCCTTATCCAAGGGGGAAAAAATGGTATAGATGATTACACATGGATAAAATGAGATAATCAAACATAGAGCAGAACTTGTAGAAATTTATAACACATGTAACTTCCTTCCTTAACCCCAGAACAAGAAAAATATTTTGTTGTAAGGTGCAAATAGCAGAAAAATGGAATTTTAACATAAGGAGAATAACTAAACCAATGGAAATAATACTTATTCATCTAAGTACAAAGGTGACACTCTAATGAACAACACAATGACAACTGAGAAAAAGGGAAAGTAAAAATAAATTTAACAAGTGTTACATATCACCTACACAATATCCTAGCATGTTGCTCATAGTCAAGACAATGAAAATTTGAATTACGAGGTTTTGTAAAAAGAACCTTATATGGGATGGGATTACCATCCGGCATAATATGTTTAAAGGAAGAAATATTAAGATCAAATACTAAGTTATTACACACCTACAGAACTAAGCAGCAAGGAATATCACAAATATTCGAGGGGATCTGTACCACGTTGTAGATCATGCTGTTCTGTTTATCTGCAGGTCACTGCAGTGTTTTCCTTGCCTGCTCCTCTTAGTGATGAACCATTCCCTTTGCTCTGTGAGCCACTGACACATCTGTATGTTGTGACTAAAACACACACAGATGTGAAAACACTGATGCCTCACTTGCATGTTGGAAGCAGATGGTAGCCACTGGTTTCATCCTCTGTTTCTTGGGCTAAGGTTATCTTCTCTAGCCCCCTCTAACCCCCCCCCATGAGAGTCATTAACTCAGAAACACAACTATGGCATGATTTCTCCATTCTGCTTGAGATTTTTATATTCTGACAATATAGCAATATCAAAGACTTCTCTCTGATGCGGAGCAGAAAACAGAGAGCTAAACATGTGACTATGTTTGTTCACAAGATTTTACAGGTTCTTGTTCTCACATTGCTAATTTCATGTAGAGGGAAACAATTCACAGATACTATAGTTAATAAATGGTCATGAATTAACTGGGGTCAAAACCTCTCACATTGTTTTTGAGGTGTAATTAGAGACACTGAGCATATTTCACATACTACGACGACAGCACCAAGGAGGATTCTTTGTGGCATAGCATCCCCACCGTAGACTATACAGTCTTTTGCTGTAAACTATAGAGCAACTTTCCCCCATCCTATGACACTGAGTTTTCCCAAGAACTTTCCAAGAATGTTATACATTGACATAAACTTCAACTCATGCAATAAAGGATCACAATCTAAAAGAGATTTTGATTCATAAATCATCAAGTGTTTTTTTTTCAAGTAGTGCTTCCCAATAGACTTCACACTAAAATCATGGGGCAGAGAGAAAATAAAGGTTCCTGGCCTAGGCTCCTGGAACCAGCAGCCCAGACTGATTCTAGATGCTCAATTAGAAAACAAACAAACACAAACAGGTGCGAAGCAGAACCAATGCTACGCATAGGACTTGAAGCCCAGGCTAAACTACAGCCCAGGGCTGAGGGCCGCCTGACGTTAAACAAGGCATAACCCAGGCATTTTTGTCTTCAAGCTGAACAACGATGTCAAAATGCACTTCAGTTTGGGTAGGAGAGGAGCATGAGCCCTGCCTAATAGGAATGTGCTGATTCCTACACAAGGAGTGAGTTGCCTGAGTCACAGCATAAATTAGCAAAGCCAAACTCATGAATTTTGACGAAACTTTTGAGTGATAAGAAGTTGCAAAATCCTTACAGGAAACAATTAGTAATTAGCTGCATCCCAGGTGCCAGGATACAAAAAAAAAAAAAAAAAAAAAAAAAAAAGCAGTAATCGATCTCTATCTACCTGACATTTGGGAGTGAAGTGAGATTCCTGACAAATTGCAGGTAGAAGGGAAGTCTCTCAAGCACAATCACTTAACCAAAGAAAGTCTGAGGGGTCAGAAAAGAGCATGCATAAAATGAGGAGATAGTATTTTAAGTACATTGTTTTTTAGAACATAATTTGTGTTGGATTTTTTTTCAAGCAGAAAAAAAAAATCTTTGACTCTCCCCCTCCTTCTCTCTCTCTCTTCCCCCCTTTCTCAGTGTGTGTGTGTGTGTGTGTGTGTGTGTGTGTGTGTGTGTGTGTGTGCGCGCACCTGTGTATGTGTGTGTTGTCTTGAGTACACTGGACAAGAGTAATACCACTGAATGAACTACACTTTATAACCTTATCAAGATGTTTTTAAGGAAGGTATTAGTATATTGTATACATGATGGTCCTTTGATTTTTAATGATTAAATGTATCATTTACTTTGCCTGTACTGTTCTGCACTTGGATGCCTTCATAAGTACATGCCTGAATATGTGTTCCCTAACTATCATTCTACAGTGACTCTTCTAGACTTTGTGATTACATTTTTTCCCTTAACCCCCTTAGCATAGCTTAAAAAAAAAAAAAAAAAATGGTGCTTCTTTACCTTGCCTGACTCAGTTGAGTCCTGGGCCCTGCAAAGTCTATGCCCTGCAAAGTCACAGCCAATAAACTTCATTCAGTGAGCCATTGATTGCACAGCCTATTCTCCAGAAGGCCTTGAACAACCTTCTTCTTTGTCTCCTGGAAGATCACATATGGATCTTTAACCCCTACTCATTATTTCCCCTAAACTTTTCTGTTCCTTTGTAAGGAATTAATACATTGAGTCCCTGGAAATCTCTCTTTCCATGGTTTAAATCTCTCATCTCACAGAATATTTAGGTTTTATTTATCCATCTTTGTGGGACCATGCTATTAAGGTTGAAGTCTGGCATTTCTCTATAGCTTCTGAACTTGGTATAAGATGACAGACTCCCTTTCTCAGCTGGGTTTCATCTCTTGAGGAGCATTGCAGACCTCCAGGAATATTATTACAAACCCAACCCTTCAAGAAACTCATTAGATGAGATGTCATAGTATCTTGGCATTCGGCCAATGACCTTTGACCTGGAGTTCTTCCCCCATCCATAGGATAATTAAGTACTGTGTTGTCCTTATGATAAGACTGTGTTACTGTATGTGAATCAAGTATCCCTGGCATCTCCAGTCCCATCAAATCAAACCCACTCACCCTCAAAACCCCTCCCACTGGCCAAGGTTTCACAAGAAAGAAATGGGCCAGACTTATCTGTTTCATCAAAGATCATCTGATACTCATCATTTATTCTTGGGAAGGAAGGAATCCCCTTCTCCCTGAAGGGGACCCCCCTTAGACCCCTGGGGCTTGACTTCAATCAGTCAGCCATGTATTGCTAGCTCCCTGGAACTTTTACCATTCAGCAGCATGTCAGCATAGGTCACTGCCACCATCTTTATAATGCAGCTCTGCCCACTGCAATGCCTATCTTCAGGAGCAGCTGGCTGTCCTTAATGCAGCCATATTGTCCATCCAGACAAAACCAGGCTCCTGCCTCTGAGGCTGTATGTTTCAGAGCTCAAAGCAAGCTTTCATGACTGGTTGGTCACGAAGTTATCCAAATCAGAGCCCTTGTTGCTGCCCGGCTCCAGTTCTGGGGCCCTGAGCTCCTCTGACCTTGTGTTTCATCTTTCAGGGTGTGCACTTCTGGTTTTGTTCTTAATGGGGCCTGGCTTCCCAGGAGAGTATTGGACAAAAGCCAGGCTCCTGCCAGATGTGGAGTGATACATATTGTTCTTATTACACATTGATGCATACTCTGTGTCAAAATATTAGAAAATAAAATGAATAAATTTGAAAACAAACATTTTTTCTTTTGCTATTTTTTGTGACACAATTCAGATTTTTTTTCTCCCTTTATTGCTCCTGACTGAATATTTTCCCTGGGCATTTTCCTTCATCTTTGGGAACTCTGCTTCTAATGACTGCATAATTACCTGCCAGGATGAACAATAAACTATAGAACCATCCAACTCTCTACTATTGGGCTACAGATAGTTTTTAAATTTTACTATTATAAGTAACAATGCAGCAAATGTTTTGTATATTAATCTCTGTCCTTACTCCCGCTAATTCTTTTGGAACAGATTATAAGAAGAAAAATTGCTGGGTCAAAAGAGGTTGGATTTTAAGACTCTGCATACACACTGAAGAATATTTTCAAGAAATGATGTTTTAATTATTGTATCTCCAACCATATGAGATGTACTTTACAGTATCTTTTTTAATCATAGTAATAAAAACAGAAGAAGAGAAAGAAGGAGGAGGAGGAGGAAGAGGAGGAAGGAAAGGGGAAGGAAGGAATGAAGAAACAAAGGAAGGAAGGAACAAAGGACATCATTTTGGTCAACTTGAAGGAAGTAGAGGAAACATGAGAGGGTGGAGATAGGGGCATGGGAATTGTGGGAGGAGAAAGAGGAAAGGGGGAAGTATTGTAATTATATTTTAATTTTAAATTAATGTAATTCAGCATGTGAAATACAAGAGGATAAAAAGCATTGCTCAAACACTCACCCCTATATTAATATCAGGACAGGATATTTTTATATATGCAGAATATCTTTAGTAATTTAATATTTCTCTTTATAGTTGAACTGTATGTTTTAGAGGTTGGCATAAAAAGTTAAAGGTAGTCCCTAGACTAGGCAGTCAGTGCAATGGTAATAAAATGCTGACTTAAATAGAGTAAGTAAGTGGCAATTGGCCCCCACATCTGTGTAATAGTGTCCATCACAATGCCGACTTACTTTAGCAACATGGCCAGCAGTCCATAGCAAAGCTTCAAACAACCCACAGAAAGCATGAGAAGTATTATTTTTGTCTTGGGTAAACAACAGACATCATGTCACTCAGAAGCTTTTTCTCTGATTATATACTAAAATAAAACTTTCAAGTAACCATAACCTACTACCACATATTAATGTGTCCAGAAGTCAATCTGTACTGTAAACGTAGGGATGATTTGTTATATGAGCAGAGAAGATCAAGAGAACACCACGCATAATCTACATTGTGTGCCTGAGGATGACTGATCTTATTATTTCCAGTGCTGGCCCAGCATCTCCACTGCATGCCAATCAAGGTTCGTCCAACATGCATTCTCACACTGAACCTGGGTGAAGAAGTGCCATCCAGAGGCTATAGTCAGCCAATCTCCAAGCCGGGAGTGAACCGCAGACTCCCTCTCCCGCCACACACATCTTTTCTGGAAACTTGGTTTCAGGTTTGTAATAGATTAAATTCTTGCCTGTAACTCAGGATTACAGCTCAGCTCATTCCTCCCTAGGTACGAAACAGGAAGCTGGAAGGTCTGAGTAGATCTGTAATCCCCATAATACATGAATAGGAGCAGCTGATTAGAGCAAGTCCCGTGCGGTATCTGAGCATGACTCGGGAATAAGCAGACCACACCTCATGCTAATTGTGGAAGCATTTTCCCTGAGCATATAAAGTCTAGTAGTCAATTACCCTCATCTTTGCCATATAAACACACTTTTCTGAGATTTGGTGAAAAGACCAACTTAACAGTGTAATGGGAACTAGGATGTCGGCCATGCTCCATGCCCCCATGGTCTGGGCCATGCCTTCCACACTCACTCAGCTCAGCATAGCATTCACTACATACTGTATATCCATCCCTTTCCCCCACACTGGTTAGTAAAATGTGTCAAGATTGTCTCTCACCACCCCTCATATCATATCACCTCAACTGAAACGATCAGTGTAATGTCCTGGAAAAAGCATAGACTTGGTAGTGGAACAAACTTGGACTTAAAAGTAAACTCTGAAAACTGACCGCTGGGCAATTCAAGTGAGATATACCCATGTTCTGTGTCTTCCTGGTGAGTGCTTTCTGAGTTGCTCTGAAGCTTTAAGAACGCTTACCTTTTCTATTCAAACTAGCTCCATTACTAAATTTTAGTTGACAAACATCTTTTGCTGACAAAAATACTGTGACAAGTGAGTGGCAAAGGGAGGATAAAATTGGAAAGACGGCACCTTCCGAAAGATCTCCTTACAAAGGCTCTAAGTGCCAGGCATATCTGGTGGCTATATGAGAACAGGAGAATTTACCAACATTTCATGCTTTTACAATAAAGCCCCACAAATCATGTGAGAAATAGTCTGATCCCTGAATAAAAAAATATTAAATAAATAAATAGGTATAAGTTAAGACTTGGTCCTGTGATGCAATTTTCAGAATAATCAGAGGACAAAAGGGATACGATGGTTCTTAAGTGGAACCAAGTTCTGTTCCTCAGGATATATTGCACAGTGTCTAGAGATGCTTTTGATTGCCACAACTAAGAAGGAAGCAATACTAGTGTCAAGCTGGTAGAGACCTGAGAGGTTAATCATTATCTCACAATGTGCAACAAGATAGTCCCTCATAGTATAAAGATGCCTTGCTCAAAATGCCAATAATGCTGAATGGGAGACACCTTGGGTTGTATGATAAAGAATAGTGGTTATTCAACGACAGAGGCTAATGAGGGAACTTGTAGATTAAACTAAATAAAAAAGATCTATGTGGATATAAAAATGGGAAATCTGTACTGTAACATCTGGGAAAGCACACAGGGACAATGAAGGGGTGATCACTGTATAAGTAAAGAAAGCAGGCACCTTTATGCATCTATGAGGCATGAAAGAGGTAGCCCTGAATGGCGGGGTAATAGTGGATTAAGGATGTTCCCCCGTGAGTAAGTCATTCACCTAAGGAATCATCTCAAGTGCTTTCTATGTACTGTATCTAGCCAAATGATAGGTGAAATAGCTATTCTTGGCTGTCAACATTGCATAGCTGGAAGGAGGGCCTTTCAACTGAAGAATACCTCCATCAGGATGGCCTTTGTGTGTGTTGGTAGGAATTTTTTTTTTTTTTTTTTTGCTAACTAATGCGAGAGGAATGAGCCCATTGTGGGTAGTGCCATCCCTAGGTATATAGGTCTGGGATCTATAGAAACATGGTCTGGGAAACAAGCCCGTAAAGCAGCAATCGAACAAGCTTTCTGTCTCAGTTCCAGCCTCCCAGTTCCTACCTTGAGTTTCTGCCTCGGCTTCTCTGAGTAATGAACTTTAACCTATTTCCTCTTCAAGTTGCTTTTGGCCATGATTTTTTTCTCATAGCAACAGAAGGGCAAACTAAAATAGTATTACATGAAAAGCATAATTAAAAGTCTACAAGCTAAGAAGCTTCCTTTTCTCACTGTGGCTAAAAAAAAAAAAAAATTAATTGAATATGGGTGCAGAATTGCAAAATCACCACTGAAGTGTCATATATTCATGTCTGTAGTCAGAGAGCTGGAGGAACACTGTCCATTCCACTTTACTAACCCAGTTTGCCTCCTCTGTATGTAAGCTGAGTGGTTGTAATTTCCGCATGGGGCTGTTGGTAGTAAACCCTCTCCTCATTCATAGAAATGCATTTCGCCCTATTCTTACTGATACCCACTCTCTTCTGCTTAGTTGTTGAAATTCATCATCTCTTAGACACAACATACACTTCCCGTTTGGAATGGGCAAAGCCACGGTGAAAGGATGACAGTCATTTCTATAGTTACACATCTTACAACATTGTTTTAGGCTTTGCTGATTACTGGGTCTTTAAAAAAAATTTTTCCAGTTGTTGTCTTGTTCAATGCTCAAAATTGCCCTGTTAAAGAAAGGTACCACCATCACTCCTTTTCAGGTATAAAAAATAAGGCTCCTGGACATTCCTTAACTCTCCTAAAAGCTACACAGCTGGTAAATGTCAAAAACCAAGATCCGACTCAATTAGCTTTAACTTAGAAACCTGTCATCTAATTTAAAGTCCGACGGGTCTTGTCAGGCTATTTTGATGCTGCTTTTAGGAGAACAAGCCATTACCTTCTGAGTAGAGCCATTACCTGCTTTAAAGGCAGGATTTGCTTGCGACATTGATTCTAAAATTTCTTACAAGGCTATAAAGTCGGAGAGATTCTCTAACAGGAGCTGTGATTTGGAAGAAGGTGATGTCTCATCTTTGGCACGGTGAGCTAGACAGCTTAGTAAATGGAGGATTGCCAGTAGCTCTGAAGGCCTCAAAATTATTCCTTTGGACCAGCATTTGCAAAACATCAAAATTCTCCAGTTGCCTGGATAGGTTTTCTTTTTATGGAGCTAGAGATTGCACCCAGGACTCTTATATGCTAGGCAAGTTCTATACCACTGTGCTGCGTTTCAACTTCTGGAAGTAGCTTTCAACAGTGACACCAAAGGTTTTTGACTCCCAAAATCAGAAGATGATGGCAAAAAAATGCCCCACTACCATAATCCCAGGAATTATTGATGTTGCTGGTCCAGGAAGTGCACCATCAGACAACCCCATCTTGGTCCATTTCCACTACTGCTGTGAAATTAGAATGCATCTCTGCCTTTGTGGTGTGGATTATATAGGGTGTACCCCCCCCCCAAAGGCTCATGTGTGGAAGGGATGGTCCTTGATGGTAGATCCAGACAGAGAAAAACAGTGCCTTCGTAAGGTCTCTGACTTAGACAAAAAGTTAATTCACCATTAGACTGACTGTTCAATTTACTACTGGGAAGTAGTAGATCTGCCCATGCAAAAGTGTGACATTTTCTTAGGGACATATGTCATATTGGCTACCTTCTTCTTCATTGTATCTCTGCTTCCTGGCTTCCATGAGCAGCATTCCTCTGCCACACCCTTCCACTCTGGTGTTTCTGACATGGCTACCTTAAGCTGAAATATCTTGTCACCATAAACCCTTCCTGCTGCAAATCATTGTTTCCCAGATACTCTGTTGCAGAGCTGAGATGCTTTGATTACCGTGCTCTGTATGGATATGCACGTGTCTAAAGAAAGCATTTTCCTATGCAATAAAAATACAATAAGGAGGGGGAAAGCTTAATGTAAGGGAAAAGGACCAAGTCCACCATTTCTTAAGTTAGAATGACTGTGATCAGCTGAAATTGTAATAGGAAGGTGGTTTCCCAAAGACCATTCCCAATCACAGAAGGTCTAGGTTACAGTTCTAGAAACTTCCTTTGAAACAAAGCCCCCAAATAAGGTTGAGTCAGATGATCCACAGACAGACACCCTGTATAAAATAAAGATAAGCCTACAATAGGCCTACAGCCCTCACTGTGACAGCTTCAGTGTAGTCTGGATACTCAGCACCCAACAATATTATACACTCTAGGTCCTCAAAAGAGAGTAAAAGTAAAGAAATCCACTAATTTTTTTTTCATGGAGAATCTAAATCAAGCATTCTACTTTAGGACCTTCGGAATGAATTTTAAATGAGAAAAAAATGATAGCATCTGAGATGAAAGAGAAGCTAGGCCCACACACTCTCTAATCTTTTGATTTAGGAAAGGTTTCAGAGTTACGTGTAAATGGTAAATGTCCCAGAAGATGGGTACTGAGTAATCAGAAAATTAAATTTTGCCCTTGTCAGAGGTATTGCTTCTTCGAGCTTCATTTCAACATCTTAATCACTTTCCCTTTCTTTCTGATCCAAGGAATTTATGTTATTCTTTTGCTTCCACTTAGGAATAATGAAGTGCCAGCAGCCATGGAGAATATGCAAGTTGCTTTGTGTATGAAGTGTTTGCTACAGTTTACAGGAATATGCACTTGAGTTAATGGATGGTAGGGTATCTGTTCACTTCCTGTGCATGAACCCAGGTTCAAACAGGGAGAAGGTATGAAGTGGTAAATGTTAGACCATGATGTGAGTTGCTCACCTTGTGATGCCAGAGTGAACAAATCCTGCTCTTATTACTCTAATGTGCGTTGCTAAAAATAATATAAATTTAAACATCATGAATGGCTAGATGTAAAGAAGGAGATATGTGCAAGTTAGTGAATTACATTAAATAAATTGTTTGTAAATCATTTAGCATTGTATCAAAGCTGATTCTCAACATTGTGATTGAGAATATTCAATGTTAATAAATTTTGTCAGTACTGCTTAATTGGGTCACCCTGGCGCGCACACACACACATATATATTGGAGTTGAATCCTTTGAAAGGAACCTACAGGTAGTCATTTTAAACATAGAAAAACGTTTGAATATGATGACTCCTCACTGTACCTTTTTTTAGTTGAAAATTATAACCATCATTAAACATATTGGAAATATAGGGGTTAAAATAAACTAGATTATTAAAAATATTTTAATGAGCATAAGTAGTGGTTTCTCAGGTTAAAGTTGTATGAACTATTACTATTTAAAGATTTCCTTTAAGAAAGAAACATGTTCACATTTGTGCCTAATAATAACAAAAACAAAAAATAATTTTGTCAGCTTTATCAAAATAAAATTTATAAGAGATGAAAATCACATGAATGGACTTTACATGCATATATTCATCCTTTTGTGCTCCCTAGATTATACAAAGGCTGAGTACCAAGTAAGATATATGGTCTGTGTGTATTCAGATTCAAGACAAATAGTCAAAAGCCCCCCTAATGCTGATGTTATCCCTCTTATTAAAGACTTAGCACTTGCCCCTTATTTCCAACCCAATCACATCAGTACTATCCTATATTCATCTTTTCATTTGAAAAATATTCAACACAGCAATGTAGAATCCAAAACATGGAAATAACATGTATAAATTTTGTTTTGACTTATTATTTGCCTCTATATCCTTTGTCATGTTCATCCTGCATTGTTGTGGGGTAACACTCTAGTCCTCTCTAAAAATAAACCTGTTAATAATAATTAAAATGGAGAACTGAGGCCATTGCATAGAGCTAAAAAAAAAAAAACTGGACTCCAAACCACAGGTTCTTTAGTGAAGAGGAACATTGCTATGACTTCAAGGGGCATTGTTTTCCTACCGGTAAAAATAATGATCCAAGCAGATGACAAAAATTCCAAGCCTGCAACAGTAATTGTCCAAGCTGTTGTCTGGGACAGGTGACTTCCTCTTAAAGTAGGTAGGCCGCCATTTACTAAACAACTAAACTCAAAGCCGTACCAAAAATAAGAGTTTGCTTGCAAAACAACAAGAAGCCCAAAACAATGAAAGCAAAAGTATATGTCTCAACACAGCAAATAATTTGAAGCCACCCTGTGCTTAATAATAGGAAATGTCCTTTCAGTGTTCTCCCCTCAAATTCCAATAGGCCCTGTGAAAATCCATTGTAAAAACCATCAAATAGGAAAGTGACTAATTATGTAAGAATTACTCTCATGGCTTCTCCCATTCTCCTGAGGCATGCTGTGCTTAAAAAAATAATAAAAGATTTGTAACTGTTAGCTATCAGCACTTCATGTAACTTTTGATTCAAGTAACAAATAGCATTTCAGCACTATGCGTTCATTATGCTACTAAATTGCCAAGGAAAGAAGCCAATTCTAATGAATTGTAACCATAGTTTCTTCTGGGTATTACATATTAGAAGTGGGAAGCACTTTAAATTATGGTACACAAAACAGCATATAATTAATTCTGAATAAAAGATAATGTATTCTTGCTAAATACGAGTTATTTTAAAAATCTCTTAATGAAGAACTAAGCATATGCTGTGTCGCACTGTGAAAATGTTTAGCATATGCCGTTACAGCCAACATTTCACATTTATTATTATATTTATTTTCAATAATAATATATTATTTTAAGTGAACACAGGAAAAAAAAAACTTAATCGCTAACATTCTGAATGTGGAAAATATATGCAAATTACAGGAAACTTTTTGGCTCCCCATAAGTTGTCACTAAATAACTTTTTGATGACATGGTGCGATTGCAATTTGCAATCGAATGAGAAAAATGGAAAAGACTGTTACTTTTAAATCACAGAACATATGCACAACGAATTTTAAAATTCAGATATGGAGATAAACATTTCTATTCTGAAAGCTGACATGTTCTGAGATTTCATGGAAAAGCAAAGCTTAAACCTAGATCGTGAGTCCCCCATGATTGGCAGTGGGTTCATTACTCCCTCTATGACATCGTGTTTCTGTTTGTGAAAAAAAAATCCATTTTGAAGATTCTACACTTGAAATCACACAGCATATTGTACCTCCCAACTGAGCAGGAGCCTGATAACGTATTCTGTCTTGTTCATCACTAGTAATCATAAGGTAAGATTTGCTTTGGCCAAACTCTTTTTTTTTAGCCATATTTTCCACATATGTATCTTGGTGGCATTTCATGTACCTATAAGTCAGGCATGTGATTAAGCTTTACTTTTTAGAGCTTTGAGATGCTTAGATCATTGTCATGAAGAGACTACACAAAGATCCTTCTCATTCATGGTTACCCTGTCACCTTTCCCCCAGCCCACTCAAGGGTGTATACAGAAACACAATAAAATAAAGGTTTTCTACATTCATGTATGCTTCTGATTCTTATTTCACCTTAATCTGGGGACAAAAGTGTAGGCAATATCACAAATGCCTCAAGCTAAATAATTTTTATAATCCAAGGTTTAGTTTCTTTTCCAGGGGTCTGGTGACTGAACCATCTAAACAGTCAAAATAATCTGAACCAAGTCAAGGGTGTTTTTTCTTTCCTTCCCAATTGCTCTAAGTTTGAAGTGATTTCAATTATGTTTGTTACATGAGTATTGATATGCAGCAATGAAAAAAAAAACCCAGCAAATCTTAGAACCATAAATAAAAATGTAAAATCAAAACATAACCAGGCATATCAGTGCTGTACCGTTCTGCTGGTATTTGGTCATTATGTTTTTTCATCCCCTATGTATACAATGTGGAAAACTGAATAGGATTGAATAAATAATTCAGTGGCCTACCCTATACCACTTAGGATTTTATTTAAGCATGTGCCTGTTTATGTCTTTATTATATCCAGAGAAGGAATCACTGCTTATCATAATATATGTAATTTGCCTAACTGACCCCTTCTGGTTGATATCTGTTTGATTTTATTTTTTTCTTTCTTTTCAGGCCACATGCATATTTAAGACACAGCGATGCTTAATTTATTTATTTGTTTATTATTTATTTATTTATTTGTCAAATTGAAACAAAATAGGGTAATCCCGGAAGAGAAAACATTGGCTGGGAAAACACCTTCCTCAACTGGCCTGCCGGCAAGTTTGTGAGGCATTTTCTTGATTCATGATTATGCAGGAGGGAGGGCCCAGCCCACTGTGGGAAGAGCCATCCCTGGGCAGGTGGGCTTGTGTTGTATGGAAAGGCAAATTGAGTCTGACCTGGAGAGATAGCCAATAAGTAGGACTCTGTTTCAGTTCCTGTACCCAGGTTGCTGCCCTGAACTCATTCTCTGGCCTCCTTCAGTGATGGAAGAGTATACCACATAAACCCTTTCCTCCCCAAGTTGCTTTGGTCATGGTCTTTACCACAGCAATAGATATCGAACTAGGACAGGCACTTCCTTTTTAAACATGATGACGACAACGATAACGATGACAATGATGATGGTGATGGTGATGATGGTGATGATGATGATGATTCCCCACCACCATCTCCATTGTGGAGTCAGGTCTCTGCCACCTCTATGTGAACTCTGAGAATGAAACCCGGTGGTCAGCCTGCATAGTTGGGATGAAAATGCCTATCCCCACTGAGGCATCTCACCAGCTATTTATTTACCATTAATTTCATAATATTGTGACATGGTTACAATAGAAATGCCATTGATCCACAATGATATGGGTAGCGTTTTACTACCTAGACATTTATCCTCAGCATTTTTGTGTATTATTTTGATGGTTTCTGATGTCTCTGAGGTCCCATGTCCTATCAAGTCAACTTTCTTACAACAATAGAAAAAGATTTGATTCTATATATCTCCTTCACCTCTAAATTAGTCCTTGTTAGAGAAAAATTCCTGTCAATTAAGCACACTGAACTCAGTCTGGGTACATAGTAAATGCTTAACAAATGTTTACTAAATCGATTAACAAATCTTGAAAGTTGTATATCAAACTCCATCTTTTTCTTAACTATAGAGATGTTTTTCTTGCTGAAGTTTCTAAGACTTATTACTATTTACTTTCCTTTCTTTATGCCTTGGCATATTCCACACAGAATTTAAGGCAGAGGAATTGTTTGCTGAATCAATTCTATCTGCTATTGCTGTGACTTATTTATATAGGAAAAAATCCTATATTTAACTGGTTTTGCAATGGTGGAGTGGTAGGTCAAACCATAGCATCACCTAGCAGAAATCTTTCTAGGTTCCCTTAGCTAGAGGGAGCCACTACATCTTGCATTTTGCTACCTGAGTCTATTTTCCTTCGTAACAAATGTCACCATGTAAGATAATCCTGCCATAGCTAAGCCCGTGCTACTTTCCACACAATGCAGTGGTCATAGATGACATCAGAGCTGTCCACTGACTTACTGACACCCCATGGTCGGTGTCAGCCTCTCAGAAATGGTAAGTACTGAAGGTCAAACTTTCAAAAGAAGTCATTATCTAAAAATATGTGTAATCAGATCTCCCAGGAGGAAAAATGACTTGCTAAGGTTTAGATTAAAAATAACAGAATCTAAATAAGAATCTAAAATCCCAGACTCCTGGACCAGACTCTTCTCATAGCTGCCAAGAAGTGACCACTTCTGAGCCACTGAGTCCAGTAATAAAGCGACCTGAGCCAATCTGAGAGGAAACTCTCTCCTAGGCTCTAAATGGCACCATCCAACCCTTATCAGGTATGATATTTTGTGTTGTCACACCATTTTCATAGCAATCTGAACAAGATGCTGAAGCCATTGTACCCTTCTAATTATTTTGGGGACACCCTAGAGCATGAAGGACTTTAGGAACATGCCACAACAAGTGAAAAAAAGCACATCAAAACCCAGGTGTCCATTTACCCCTTTTAGAAGTCTATTTCCTGTGTTCTCTTATAACTCAGCCCAACCTACTGGCTTTTCATATTCTCATGCTTAGATTCATTAACCACAATTCTACTATGGTTATTCTGAGTCCTCCCTTTCACTTGAGGAGCATTTTCTATGAGAATAGCCTTTACACTTTGCACAAAAGGGAAAGAAAGAAAATAAAAAAAGAACACTGTGTTCAAGGTAGTTATATGGGAATGTGGTTTGCTTTTTGTCCAAAAGTCACAAAGCATCCAATATTATTTTTGAAATTTTTCTTCTTCTTTTTTTTCAAAATTCAAAGGGGAGCTCCACAAGTCAGGAGACACCTGGACACTTTATCTGCTCATTATTTAGGTCTGAGACCCAGATATTCTTAACTGCATGGAAACACACTCCTGTATATATATGCAAATGGATATGCCTTGTCTGTAATTACAAGAAGAGGTGGGAAATAGGGGGTCAGAAAGTCAAGACTGCTGAGGATTTGAGGTCAGCAAACTTTTAATAATGTGTGGTTCCCTTGGGCATGCTTACCTCTGCCCCTCACTTCATTATTATTATTATTTATATTTCTTTTTTTAAACATATACATTTATATTATTACACACAAATAAAATAAACTACATACAGCAGGAAGAACCCCAAAACAATCAGGAATTACATACGTGTTACTTATATAGTGATTTGACTATTTGTATTTGGCAAACTTGAAGTAAACAACTTTCCTATCTTGTTGAGTCTAAAATGAAATTCTGAATGAAAAATCAATATCTATCATATCACATCTCTATTAACCTATGACATCTATCTAGATCTAAAACATCTTAACCCCTAACCATCTAAGGTACTAAACTGTAAGATTAAACATGGTCTGCTATACTTGGTCTCTGCCTGGATTAAATAAATGCATATGTAGTCTTCTGATTATTCTTAGATCTCACTGGTAGAGTTGATGTCTCTCTAAGGCTCTTTGGGGGAAGCTCCCATGGCATCAGCTGTGAAGCATTCAAGCCTTCACCTGAAGAGGAATGCATTGCTACTTGGTGGTAGCTCTCAGGCTATTGCTATTTCTTTTGGTTGCTCTGGTTACGAGAAAACAACGTTCTATAGCATAAATGAAGGCGCGCTCTCCAGTGGAGGTCTTCAGTCCATCTCTAGACTTCACTTTCACTTCCTCCCTGCCCTCCACTGACCTTCTGCAAAATGTCCATTTACTGAAGTCTCAGCTCATTGCTGATATTTATGAAAGCTACTTCAATTGCTTTTTAGAGCAGGGAAGACTGTAAATAAAAGAGCAACCACACAGACCTCCCTGGCTGGAATTTGCACATGGCCAGGTGCTGGAAATCCAAACCTATTTCTCCTGGGAGGCCTGCACGGATTTAGTTAAAGCCAAACAGCACTTCTTTGCTCAGGAGGACATAGTTTGAATGTCCATCCAATTAACACACACCTGGATGATAAATTTAAAGCTAAATAATTATGATTTCCGCTATTTAACATTTAGTGAGGTCTTTATATGGCTTCAAATGCGTATATTATTTCACATATCAGAACCAAATTTTCACAGGCAGTGTATTGCACTTCAAATTAGCATTTGGAAGTTGGAGGCCGTGATGTTTTCTAAAATATGTGCACCTATGACCCAGTGCTGTGGCTATTACAGATTAGATACGTTGATAAATGAATAGATGCATGCATACATGTGTCTTCTCACAACTCCTTGTTTGGATGTCTGTATCTTCCTTGCCAACACACTGCCTTAGCAACTCCCAGGCAAACTTTACCAAAATCTAGGAAGCAGTAAACTAATATTTCCTGCTTGCTTTCCCATAGCTCTCACACTACACTGTGTCCAGGCCTTCCTTCCTCACACTACACTACACTGTGTCCAGGCCTTCCTCACACTACACTATGTCCAGGCCTTCCTCAAGCTACACTGCTTCCCTCTTTCCACTTTGTCTCATCAAGGCTCAGAGTGACATTACAATGAAGTTCAGCACAGAATTGCAAATATGTATGTAGCATACAGAGATGCCTCCTCCAGGAAGGAAAAGTCAGTTGGAGCTGAAGAGAAGAACAGCGTGATTTGCATTTCTTTCTACCTATAGGTTTTGTTATTGCAATTTCACAAGCAGAAACAAAATTAGGGTTAGAAAAAATAACAAATGTGTGGAATGACTAAATGTTTTGTGTTGACAATTCAACCCATGATATTGCATGAGTTAGGCAAGCACTCTATTATGGATCTATGTCTCCAACTCGAGGCATAACCCAAGCTGTTTATTAACTTGTCTAGACTACTAATGCCAATAATATAATTGAGCACCAAGTTACGCATCAATGCTCAGTCTACCCCTTGATAATTGAGATACTTCTGATCACAAGAAGTGAAAAGTCCTATCAACAGAATTGAGCCGTCGCCCCTCCCCCAGTCCCCGGGGATGGTGAATATCCTCATGTGGACTTCAGCTTCATGTCATCTGTCCATGATCTCCGCTATGATGCCTGGCCGCACCCATCCCCCTCAGCCTTCAGACCTGTCTACCCAATTCATATGTTGAAACATGCACTGCAGTGCAGCAAAAGACCTTCTGGGAAGTGATGTGTTATAAAGGTCTGTCCTCTGATAAGTGTCCTTAGAAAAGAGATCTGAAGGAGTCAAAAATGGGGTTTCAGTAGAAACCAAATACTCATCACTTTACTATTGGGCTTCCCAGTCACAAGAGCTATGATAATTAAATATCTGATATAAATAACCTGGTCTTTGCATTTTATAATTTTATATATGGAACATAAAAGATAAATGGAACATAAAAATATATGGAACATATTCTTACTCTCTCTCTAAAAATTGTTTATTTGTAACTTATTAGAATTATTAATAATACTGTGTGTGTATGTGGGGTGTGTGTGTGTGTGTGTGTGTGTGTGTGTGTGTG
>OU015753.1:24276943-24290115 GCA_907169655.1 Acomys percivali | reverse complement strand
TCAGATTTCCAACTGGAGAAAATAAAAAGAGGCTCTCCAGTCTTCTGACAGAATGGAGGAACATATTTTAACTTCCCTGATTGACAGCTATTTCTTTACCTGTATCCAAAGGTCAAATTTCAGCTAGCTCAATAACTAGAATGCAATGCTTCCAGCTTGCAATATTTTTTTGACAAGCTCTGGGCAAAAAGTAATCCAGGGTGGTCTATTATTATGTTTCAATAAAGGCATGACTGAAGGAGGCCATGTGAATAATATCTTTATAAAGTTTTTCTGGTTACAACTTTTCCTGTTGTTTTACATGTAAACATACAAACAGATGCACACACAACCATTCACACTTACATACAGATGCACACACACACACATGCATGAGCTCTTAGCTATGAGAAAAACATAAGCATAAAATTTCAAAGTATTATTTTGTACTGCAGAAGTAATAATAAAAGTTGGATATTTATTGTAAACGTCAATGGTTTGGGCTTCATAAGGACCTGCACTCTTACCTGTGTGATCTATTAGCCCAAGAGTCCTCAAAGATGATGCAGATATATATGGCTCTGTAAATGGAAGTTGCCTTAGTCTCTTAGCAATGAATCTTCATGATTAATTCTCATACTCTAGGCAGTAATTCTCAACCTCAGCACTGTGAATGCTTTTGAAGAAGCTAGACTCTTTTTTTTGGGGGGGGGGAAGGAAAGATATCCTATGCAGTGTTCATTTAGCAGAAACTCCGGCTTCTACCCATTAGATACCAGTAGTATCCTCTCCCAATTTTGAACAACAACAACAACAACAAAAAACATACTTCCAGATCTTTCTAAACAACTTACGGTGAAAAAGCTGCCATTATGAGACCCATGCAATTATTTTGAGTAGTATTTACTTTCTGTTGTTCTGAAATTTTAAAATATTACATATACACAGAGAACCATAGCTCCAGGGCTGATTTATTTGTTTTACTAACAACACATACCATGTCATTAGCCCTGTAAGGAAATAGAGTGATGCCATCACCCTTCCCCGCATGGACGCCTCTGACAGTCATGACTGAAGGCTCTCAGGAAAAAAACCAGACATGCATTTTTTAAAATACAAGATATTCAGAATATGGGTTTGTAAGCTAGTTCCCCATGAGAGTTAATCCAGATAATGGAACTCTGCAAGAATAATCTAACCAAAAATGAGAGATAGAGATAGTTAGAGAGAGAGAGAGAGAGAGAGAGAGAGAGAGAGAGAGAGAGAGAGAGAGAGAGAGAGAGAGAGAGAGAGAGAGAGACAGAGACAGAGACAGAGACAGAGACAGAGACAGAGAACCATGTAAACTAAGCCCAGCATGGAGCAAAAGATGAACCCAACTATGCAATCTAGAAAAGGAGCTCTAAACAGTGGTTACAAAAGATTTAGGCCCCATGATTGAACTCCGGCAGCTTTCCTTAAGGGGAATTGTCACATGGCCACAGAGAAACAAAAGTGTCCTCACTATGATGAGATACAATAAAAGAAAGCCCTATAATGCTATTTTGACCTTATACATCCTGAAATGTGACCCCCAAATTATCCATGGTTTTTTTTTTATAAAGCAGTCTGACTCATATATTTTGTTATAGCAATGGAAAGCTGCTAGTACATATTGTAAGGCTGCTTACACTATGGAGGCACTCTAGTTTCCTTTCTGCTGCCATAAAACATTCTAACCAAAAATCATCTTAAGGGAAATAGGAGTTTTTTTCAGCTTTGAGATTCAGTTGATCACTGGATGATGTTAGGGATACAGATACTCAAGTAGGAACTTGAAGCAGAACCCATGGGGGCAACGCTGTTCTGTGTGGTCCCCTTCTCATGCTTAACTAACATGCTTACACAGCCCAGGACACCTGCTCAGGAGATGGTGCCATCCACAGTAGGCTGCATCCTCATACATAACTTAACAACTAAGATAGAACTCAGGCATGCGTGCCCACGGTCCATTCTGATATAAGAAAGCTCTCAGCGGAGACTCCCTTCCCTGGTGACTTTAGACTGTGTCAACTTGACAGTTGATAACTAGTATATGATGTTTTTTTTTAATGACATCGTTTATTATCCCTTCTTGCTAAACAGCTCAGATTAATCTCTCAACTTAAAGTAGTGTAGATTTTATCCTCATGCATGAACTAGGAAAGATGAGCCATGAGGCTGGGTAGAGATATAGCCAGAAGAACCAACACTGTCAATATGGTAATCTTCAGAGACCACACGTGTTTAGTAATAAAAAGCCTGTAGCTATTGCCACCATATCCCTCTCCCTTGTCCTTAAGTCTTCTGCATAATGGTACATAAAAGACTGACAAAAGGCAGGTGGGTCACTGTGAGTTCGAGGCCAGCCTGGTCTACAAAGTGAGTCCAGGACAGTCAAGGCTACACAGAGAAACCCTGTCTCGAAAAACCAAAAAAAAAAAAAAAAAAAAGACTGACACAATGACATCTTCAGATGTCTCTATAAAACAAATCTAGTACACAGTCCTAAAAATAGTAACAACTGAACAGAAAATAAAACCAAGGGAAAGAAAACAAATGTTGAGTCACCTGGCCAGAATGATTACCCTCTGGTTTCTTATGCTTGTGAGTTAGGCTTGGCCAATACCATCTCATGTGTCTGGCTTTATGAAGAGTCTGAGCTCTAACACCCCCTACATCTTCTGGTGGGTCTGGAATATAGTGGGTATTTATCCCATGAATGTTAATTGAGAGAAGAAGTTGTGTAACAAAGGCAGTATCTCACAAGGACTTAGAAATATTTGTGCAGACACGCATGGTCGAGCAAACAGCAATTACAGCACTCATGTCTGGCAACACTGAGGGACTCTGGTCTACAAAAGAAAGCCCAAACTGCTCAAGTCTTAACCTTGCCTCTGCCAGGATTATGCTATGAGGCTAGGGATTAATAGTATGTGTTTCCCTAAACAATAATTCCTAAGTCTATATAAAAATGAACTGGCCCACAAAGTCACTTTTCTATCTTTGATATATTAGTATTCAATATAGTGGACAGAAACTGCCAAATCATCTTAAGAATATCTATTTTCTCATTTACTTATCCATATGCTTATTCATTCATCCTTTCAATCAACCAAGAACTCATTCCATTTTTCTAGATTTTGAGTGGGTATACTAATTCAGACTTCATAGAATGCAAAATACTGAGGCTTTTTACTCAGAAATCTGCATTATAATGAATTCTACAGGGGAAATGAAACACAGTAAACACTTGAGGAAGCCAAATATTAATTAATACATCCACTCATCTGTGTACCCACCCAATTTTTTAGAGCATCTGTGTGGTTAGTGAGATTTGCTTTCTGTCCAAACTTCACTGTTCACTGTAAGCCTGAATGCGTAGCTCAAAACACACATAAAATATCCTCAAAGATGAAATCCAAACAAGACAATCTCAATTCCTTGGACTTTAATAAAGATTCAAAGACAGATTTTTGCTTGTTTTCATAATCCTTAAGCACAAAGGCTATATTCTAAGACTTCCAGTGGCCATTGTGTCATTGTTTTGTCATTTATGGGAGCCCTCCCATGAGCAATAATGTTTATGGCCAATATTTGACAAAAAGCAGAAGTAAGCAGATGTCTATGTGTGCATATGAGAGAGATGTACAAAGACAGAGGTTTGGGAAAACAGAGTTCAAAATAATTCTAAGGCTTAAGTCTTGTATCCACTCCTGCCTGATGCTGTACCAAGTTTGAACTGCTCATTATAGGCAAAATATACCACCCCCCCTTTCAGCTCTTTTGATGTACGGTTATATAACCCATTACCACTACAGTCTGCCTTGCACTAAACATAGAAAAAGGAGTGATGTAATCTAGCATTTCACTGGACTCATATGGAGGAGGGTGGAGTCAAATTGAGGGTCACATCAAGGAGGAATCTCAGAAGGAAAATGGTAGAATGGATCTGGGACAGAGGAACTAGAATTGGTAAAGAGCAGAGACTCTTAAAGCCATATCAGAAACAAAAACATAATAGTAACTGGTAATGGACTCAAAATAAGCTTTCAAAGATGGAATTTTAGCTTGTGCATTTTTTTCTGAGTAGCTAAATGAGTGAATATAGTGATGTCATTGGAATATGAGACACAGGAAATGATCTATTGAAAGGTTGCTAGTCAGAGCATTAGCTAGTGTTAGCATGACTGACAATGCTAGAAATGTAAGTGTCATCACTGGAAATAGGGAACCCAAAGTTCCAGGTTTAAAATCTTGATACTTGGTATAAATGCATTTTTTGACCCTGAAGAGGAGGGACCAACTATGGGTTCTTAGATCACAGTGGTCATGCCCTCAAAAGAAAGTGGCAACTATTCCAGTCTCTGTCTCTGTCTCCCTCTCTCTGTCTCTCTGTCTCTCTCTTTCTCTCTCTCTCTCTGTCTCTCTCCCCTAGACCTCCTCTCCCTATTCTTCATGAATAGACACATCCCACATGAGGTGCTATGCTTGTTGGAGGCCCAAAGTATGGGTCCATCTGATTTGGGTTTCACCATGTCTGAGTAAAAAAAGAAACCTCTATTTTATGAGCAGCCAGTATCAGGCATTTTGTTGCAATAATTTCTTTGAGTCTGACTAACACACTAAGGAAAAATTTATCATCCCTAGAAAGGAAAGAAAAAAAATGAAAAGACTATTAATTTAAGGAAATTGGGGTCTAAGGACAGCCAGAGGCATCCAGAAGAGCATTTATTTGTGATGCTCAAGATGGATAGATGATTGCTGTGCTTAATGCCTTCTGAGAAAACAATTCCATGCCCTTCCACTTCCAGCGAACATGTCTTAAAGGGAGTAGTTCAGGTTTAATCTAAATTTCTCATTTTGACACACACACACACACACACACACACACACACATACACACAAACACACAAACAAACACACGCCCCACAAATGTTATATATATTATATATTCTGATATATGTGCAAGGTAAATCTGCTCTGCCATAATGGATTTAAGCAATTAAGAGGAAGACAAGCATGACCTGGGCATGCCTGTGATGTGCTCCTGTGCTCTTGTCCACCTCTGTACTTCTCTTCCAGTAAGTTGGGACCAAACACCAAGACAAACGAGGGGGATATAATTCATGAAAAATATCTGCCATGATACTGACACCTTGGCATACCTTCATGTTCTCATTTTTACTCCCCACCCCCGTCCCCCAATTTTTATTTGTCCTTCCTTTTTCTCCAACTTCTCCCTTCTCCACTCATCTTCTGGTGTGCCCCAGTAAGGGTAATGAGCTCGCTGCTGCCTTTCCCTCCATCCTGTGGCTCACAGAGATGGTGGCTCTCATTTGCAAATGTTGGTCATTTTGTCTCGTCCTGCTGCTGTGTGTTTTACACAACACGCTTAACACTGCTGGGTAATGTTTCAGTCACTTGTCGGCGTCTGTTGTTGATGTCTCCACCCTCAAACAAACATTACGGTCTTAATTTTATTCATGGCCTTGGGTAAAGATCTTTATACACTGACTCTCGGGGGCTGAGCCACATTACTACCCCTTGGTCAATGTGATATAAAGGAAGATGAGACGACCAAGCTATGCACATGAACACAGGTACACTGACCTGTACATTGAAACACGTGTTTTTGAGTTATTTCCTCTTCAACGTCAACCACCTTGATTTAAATCATCAAGAAGCCATGGGCATGAAAATTTGAGACTACAGTCAAGTTCCACGCAGGCTTTCCACAGACAGTCAACACTAACTTGATTCCCACGCCTGAGGTATTTTAGAAGTAGTGTAAACTCCAAATCTAGCTGCCTCATCTTCCAGACCAAAAAGTAGATATGATGTATGAATCTACATCTCAGTTGACAGAACCCCAAACAAATAAGTGGGAGTTATTCATGTGGTCCAAGTACCACAGCACTCTCTGCCACTAGTTAACATGCACCATAGCAATGCTCCCTGATCATAACAAGAGGCTGATTTCCTAGACAACGTCAACATTGGAAGTAGCTTGGTTTGTTGATTTATTTCAGCTTCTTGCTTCCTGGTTAGCCATGAAAACTTACAGAGATTCATTTGGCTCAGAAACATACATGAAATATGAATAAACTATGAGAAGTGTATAAGAACATGTTATCATGGTTTATCAGTGTCTTGTGTTAAAAGAATTGTTCCATTAATGTGTTGTCATTTTCTTCCTCTGCGTTCTTGGATGGCTATAGCAGTGCAGAAGTAGTTCAGGTCAGAGAATCAAAATATTGAAGCATAAGTTCAAGTTCGGAATCTTGCTCACTTATAATAATGATGAGCACATTAGAAAGGCTCATTTAAGGTTTCCAAGGCCTTTGTTTCCTTATCTGAAAGATATGAGTGGGTGTATAGGGATGCTTTGACTGTGAAAGAAGATAGCATGACAAGGCGTTCAACAGAGCATCTCCTTCACCAATAGTATTTCTTAAATGCTGTACAAATTATTCCTTGAAGAGCTGAGGTCTGCACCCATTTACACAGCTTACACCAAATGCATGTAGCTAGAGAGCATTTAAAATGTGTATAGTCCAAACTGAAATGAGCTATACATTCCAAGCACATACCTTATAACTGACATGCATAGAAAGATAGGCACGAGGTGAACATTAAATACATGATTTATATTTTGCTATGTGCTGTGTTGTAACATTTATCTATAGCATAAATACAATCTTGTACAAATTAACACAATTATTTATCTCTCACTTTAAAATATCTGGTTGCTGGAAATTTTAAATTACTCAATTTCTGTTGATGCTAAGGCGTTAATATAGCATAATGTAATGTAAGCATTTGAGCTCCCTTGGCAGCACTAGTTTGAAGATTTCTCCTGAAATTTCAATTACAATCATATAAAAGCTCAAAAACAAAGGATTTGGTGGAGAAAATTGAGTTCTTAACATCCTTGGCATTATGCAAATGTGATTCACACTGAGAAGGAAGCATTATAGACGTCAATGTCTTTCTAAAGGAAAGCATTAAAGGGTCACAGGTGACAAGAAGCTTCTCCTAAGTCTAAGTGGCAGTATGGTGTGGAAGGAACAGTAACTTAGACAACTCCAGTGAAGTTTGTGGAGAGGAACAAATGTGCTGCATACTCGACCTTTGTGCCAATGCCACCCACGAGCCACATGACTCAGTATAGTGACAGAATTTTTTTGTATCTCCGCTTCTCCAAAGAACAAAAACACTAAATGTACTCACACAGGATTACAACTACAATTTGTCACATACTGTTGGACCTGAAATACTTCCAAAGGCTCGTGTGTTGAAGCCCAGATCCCTAGTGCATCACTGGTTTGGGATGGGGTTTGTGGGATATGAATGGATCAGGAGGGCCCTGATCTTATAAATGGTTTAATGCACTGATTGTTTCATAATTAGATGGGCTTTAGGCAGGTGATGGAAAGTTCAAGGTTGGGATCCAGCTGAAGGAAGTGGCTCTCAGGAGTCTCTGCCTTATCCTTCAGCCCTCTTATGCATTCTCTATGCTTCACAGCCACCGTGAGATGAGCACTTCTGCTCGGCATGTGATCCTTGCCTCATTCTCTCTCACCATCAGCCTAAAAACTATATGACTCCAAGCTAGAATCCTCAAAATCATGAGCCCGGACTAACCTCCCTCTTCAGTATGCATTCCTCAATTTTTTTCATAGCTACCAAAAGCCAACACAAGTGTTCACTGCACACTTGGCTTTGGGTGCTGCCATCGTTCTAATTGTACAGATGAGAAAACTCCATCAGACGGCTGCAGCCTGCACTTCAGTCAGAGCCCCACAGATAAAGATTAGAATGCCAGAACTGAGTACAATTCACTTAAAACCCTTTGTCGCTTGAACCTTTGATCATTGCTATATACATAGATGAGGCTTTTATGCTGCAGCAAAACTGAATGAGATGATGGAACATAAAGCTGAGATCAAAGACAGATGTGTGTTTGTGTTTTTGTTATTGCCACAATGGGATATAGACTTTAAAGGATTCTGCACAGTAAGCACAACAGAAAAGGCCCCAAATGTAAGAACAGATAGAAGTCAACTTTGTAAACTCTGATATGCTAATAGAGACCTAGATGGGGTTCAGTAAATCAGAGAAGAGATGTGTCCAAGTTAACCCAGTAAGAATCTCTACCTATTGCTACTAGCCCTGGAGCCTGCATGTTCACTATACCCAGTGTCTTGGCTCTCCCTTTCCTTTAGATTTCTAGACTGATCACATCCTAGCACCAGAATCCAGTCACAATTTTTTTTTGCATATGAAGTAAAGCATAAATGCCCTAAGAATTCTGATATTTTGTAAAGGTTGGAGGTTTTGTTTTGTTTGCTCTCCTAAGGAGGCTAGGAGGCACGGGGAATTACTAAGTTCAGAGGGAGAGTTAAGGAAATCTCTCAGCTGAGCGGAGCCTGAAGTCAAAAATAGGCCCTAAGAGTGTCATGGAGGATGCAATGGGAACCAGCAGACTAGAAGATCTCCATCTGTGCCCCCTACATCACAAAGGCCCCTCACAGGGCAACAGTCAAATCTCTGTAGCAACCCACACTGGCACCGCTGTAGACATGCTTATTTTGACACATTAATTCTTTTGTTAAATTTGATGTAGAAATTAAAGTTAGATTAGCACAGTTCCTTATGTGTGAGGGCATGTGAATGGCATTCTCGGTACTTGTTGGTAGTAAAGCCAGCTGAGCCTTGAAGGGAGGAATGGTAATGTGGGTGGCTCTTCCACTCTTCCCCAAATTGCCAGGATCCAGCTCCACATCAGCCCTCCACAGGAAGGTATGTGCTATGGGTTTAAATGTAAGATCAAGAAGGCTGATGCCTGGATTGTGTGGGTATTCTCAGCAACAAGCAAACTCCAGCATTTCTCTAGGATTAATATTATTCCCATGTATTTAATCAGTTCCCATTCTTCCCATACATCTTTTGCTTTCAGACACTATTCACTTAACTGAGCTTGCCGACACACTTTGGAGGCTCCACGCAGGGCTGAGGATTAAATTCTTGAGTGTCAAATGGTCTAACGTTCATTTAGTTTTCATTGTCAAAATAAAAATATGATGCCTAGGAGCTGGATTGGGAATTTAGTCTCTGGTCAAGCAGAGGTCAAGCAGGAAAATTGTTGCTGTATACATTTTAGTCAGAGTTTAGCTGTTCTTTTCCGTGTTTTTTTCCACATAGTTTGCAATCTAGACTTTCTGCAGAAGAAATGTGAATATAGGCAAGATATGTTATTTCTTGGACATGGTAACTTAAATAAAAATGAAAGGCTCAGTAAAGAGAGGCAACCAATGGTATACAAATAGAAAAGACCCCAAGGATACAATATTATGGTAGATCAAAGCACAGACATATGGTGACCTCTTATTTTTATTTTTATTTTTATTTTTTTTGTGCAAATCCCTGCCATGTGTTGGCAATTACATTTGTTTTAGAGTGATTTCTTGGAATGTCAATGTAAGTTTTGATGTCTCTTAATGTGCTTCTGGAATCTATTCTAGATTATTTATTTGAATACATTAATGAGTTTTGTCTCTATGAAAATGTACCACAACTCCTAGAATGTGACTTCCTCTTTATCTTTTCACATGCGTGCCGTCCAAAGGAGACAGCAACTATGGATGGATCAAAACTAAGTGCATGTGTCTCCCTTCAACAACTCATAGCAGCACACTGTAAACGCTGAGTAGGAAATGCGTACTGTGATGTGACACTCTTGGTGGCATCCTCCTTTCATTATGATAGGGCTGGACAGAAGCCCAAACTTCAGGAGAGAATATGAATCTTGGAAGCACAGCTTCTTACTGTCTAACACTTCTTTTTAAAATATTTAAGTTGTGTGAATACATCACAGAAAACATAACACTCTGTGTCATCTTTAAATCACCCTGGGTGGGGATCGTGCCAAGAACCCATCAATCCTAGATGCAGTAGGAAAAGCATAGGAAAACTTTTCCAGATCATTTCAGTCCTGAATTCAAATCCTCTGAAGCTATCGGCATGTCATCTCAGGCTCTTATTATTGGGCTAACAAAAAAAAAAAAAAAGAGAGAGATAAATTACGGGAGGTCCAGTTTCAGGCACTCAGTCAAGAACTTCATAAGGACCCATGAACAATCTGTAATCAGTTTAGTGAATCATCTAGTGGAAGCATCTTATATCTGATGGCTATAACAGAACCGTACAAAACACAGGAGCTCTAGGCTCAAGTATGAGTCTTTCCACTTTTCAACTACATAACACTAAGAGAAGTTACTTGGCCATTCCTAATCTTACTTTCCACCATTTACAAATGGAGATAATTAGTTTCCACCTCATCGAGGTTGGTCTTAAAGATGGATAGAGGTAATTCACAGGAAGTGCTGCTCGTGGTCTGTTCATTCCACCTGTTACAATAGCACCTCAGTCTATATGCTGCACCTGCACTGTGGTCCTTATCCTCCTCATGTGGAGCTTCCTCCTCACAGTTTTGCCTCTTCCTTATTTTTTTCTCTATTCCTGTCTTGAAATCATTTAACAAAAACAATCGACACTCCTTTGTCTCATATCCTGAAAAACAAAAAACAAACAAACAAACAAAAAAAAAAAACCTTCCCAGGACTTTAGGGAATAATGCCCAAAGCCCTGAAGTTGGCATTTAAGTTATAGGTTCCATAAAGAGTTCTAAGTGTGGGCACAATTACTTTCAGGGGACATCTACTCTGCTCAGACAAACAGCACTTATGTGTTTACAGTCTGTTCCTTTCCTCCGCATGTCCCTTGCTCTAGAATCCTACAGTGGGTCAGCAAGTGCTCTGTCAAATGATTTCTGAATAAAGACTTGAGCGTCAGTCTATTTTCGAGCTGGGAAGTCCCTAAAATACCACTTTGCAGATGAGAGGACTGAGGCCAATTGGCTTTCCATGGTCACATGGCTATTAATAAGCCAAGCCTTTGCTGCACTGATGGTCCACCTGGAGTGATGACAGAGCCTCAGGACAGCCTATTAAGAAAAGTATTTTCCAACCTTCGAACCATGGAGCACTCCTGCTGCTGTGGTGTGGGGACCTCAGGATATGACTTTCACACGAACTCTGCTGCCTTATATTTGACCATGTCCCCTGGAGGGGGAGACCTGGTGGCACTCAGAGGAAGGACAGCAGGTCTCCGAGAAGAGACTTGATACCCTATGAGCATATACAGGGGGAGGAAATCCCCCTCAAGAACAGTCATAGGGGAGGGGAATAAGGGGAAAATGGGAGGGAGGGAAGAATGGGAGGATACAAGGGATGGGATAACCATTGAGATGTAACAAGAATAAATTAATAAAAAATTTAAAAAAACAGTATTTGTCAGCCATTGGCTGCAAACCTGCTGATGAGTGATCTTTGTCCATTTATGAGAAATGAGAAAAAAGGCGTGTACCTACCTAGTAAGAAAAGGACATGAGGCTTGTTTTGCTGTGAGTAGCAGGTACATTTTGGGCTTGCAGTGCAAGGAATGATGGGAAGAGGGGGTGATTGTGAGGAGGCTTCTGAAATGACTCCCTGTGATCTGATCTCTCATTGACTTCAAAAACGTGGTCTCTCTGGCTGGATTTGGTCCTGACTAATGCTCCCAAATACGCTGATGAGATTTTTCTGAAGTTGGAGACTCTCTGAGCTGTTTGCTGTCGAAATGACAATGAATAAACACAAGAATCGACAGTGTTTTACTTTGAAGGGAAGTGTGGCTGGCGCTAAGAGCTAAACTGTGATTTTTCTCTAAGATAATAATTCTTAGAGTGATGCTTCATTTATATAGTGCTGTTTAGGTCTCTGAAAAACTGATAGTGAAAATAAAAGCTATCTCTTATGCCACAGCTGTGTCTACGTCCAATTATATATAGGAGAGTCAGGTGTTGCAAGAGAAATCTCTTTTTACTATTCATGTATTTGAGAGAAAACACTGTAAATTAGAATCTTAGTCACAAATGGACCTTAATTTGTGTTTTGGTTTTGAAGCTTAAAACTGCTTGTGCCACTGTAGTCAAAGATGTCTTTTTAAAAAACCTTTAACCATCTAGGTTCTTATTATTTACTTTTATCTTGAGTGCACAAATGTTTTGCCTTCACATTTGGACATGTAAATGGGGGGCAAAAGAAAGCATTGGATCCCCTGGAATATTGGAATAACCAAATATCTAAACTGTTCTTAGGGTTCTGAGACCTGAACCTGAATACTCTGAAAAATCAGAACATATTCTTGAAGCTTCTCCCATCTCTCCAACAACAAACTATACTTTTTATTTTTTTTTTTACTTTTATACATGGGCCACAAAAAAAAAAAGCTAGTAACTGTTGATTTTGTCTAGCTTCCCAGGAATCCTCACTCAAATTTGGCTAGTCCCATTTGTCCATGGTCTAGATTTATGTCCATGGTGACCAGACAGAAAATAGTACCTAGGAAATGAAATGCATGGCTCCAAGAACCACATCCTGGGCAGTATAGTACCAAATGGGTTTAGTTCCAATGAACAATTTTATTCATTTTTTTTAATCCCTCATATGATTCAATCACTTAACCCATTAGATGCACTACAGAGTCCTCAGTTCCCAAAAACAAGGCAGAGTTCAAAAGTGAATTAGGGAAAACATCCTAGAATAGTATAGAACAAATTCCAGAGGGCAGTTTCACTGCTTGTTCTACCACTCAATTTCATGAACTGGAAATGGTCCGCTATTTAGGGCCAAAATAGAGGCTGTCAAACTACCAAGAGCCATGAAGCCTGCTCTGCCCAGAAGCTGAGATCTGATTCAAATTACTTGTCCATTCTGATGATGGTCAACTTTCACGTGCTCATTCAATGCCACAGAATACCTATCTATTCTAGATGTGAGGATTTTGTAAAAAGTTACAAGGTTCAAACCTGTGGATCATTTTCTCCACATAATTTCCTCATCCAATGCAAGAAACAACTTGCCATACAAAGGGCAATCTGTCATACTGACTCCTATAGGGATTCTGGAAACAAAACCCTTTCCACTGAGCTATATCGAGAGGCTCTGCTAAAGCCCTAATGTTTGATGCTGCCCACCACATCGATGCTCAACCTAAATCAAGCTAATGTTTCACAAAGCTTCTTTCTGTTCCACTCTATATATTCTTTCCAGGCTTCCAGCAGTACCAAG
>OU015753.1:24259692-24274176 GCA_907169655.1 Acomys percivali | reverse complement strand
ACACACACACACACACACACACACACACACACACACACACACACACATTGTGTGCATGCGGGCTTGACCAAATGCACTTGACTTTTGCTTGCAGATAGTGCAAAGAGATTGTGTTAAGATCAAAGACAGCCTCACTTCTTTGTCCATGAGGGCCACTACTATCTGCTCCAGAGTTACTCTGTGATTTCAGATGCTTCAGACCCTACTCTCTACAGCAAGGCTGGCTGGAATAGGGGATGGTTTATGTAATGACTTCAAACATCTGATTTCTGAGAGTGCTATTTGATAAATGCAAGTCCTCAGCCCTCATTACAAGAAAGAATCCACATACTCAGCCTCAGTGGTCAGAGGGCGGCAGGGAGCACCATTTAGCATCCCCTTTTGTCAAATTTCAGGAGGGAGGTGGTTGAGGCCGATGAGAAGTAAGCACGGAGGGAAATCCGAACACCATATCTCATCAGTTTGGTTAGACACAGAATGACAGAAACGTCCCAATATAGTTGCCAAACTTTTGTGCCTAGATATGGATCCCAGCATTCTTTGGGACCTGCTGTAGGATACCAGAAATAGATGCTTTCACTCCCAGTGAGACGCCATCCATAATCTTCCAGTGTGCTTATGGAAAGGAAGCCTGAAAGTGCATAAAATCCTCTTAGCATAGTACCACATTGGAGTTCAACCATTATGAAAACCCAGTTTCTGATATCTGTAGGACTGTCAGGAAAGATGAAAAATATGCTAGGGCACAAAGTGTAAGTCCTGGAAGGGAGTTGCACAAGGAAGCATGTCAGCCACCTCTTCATTAGACAGAAGATGTCCATGAACAAAGCTAAGGAATCCGAGCTTCCCAGAGAGGTGGTTAACAGGCTGTCACCCATTGAGGCATGTAAGATGCCTGTAGGAGCTGAGAAAGGTTAAACCAGAAGCTCTTGGAAAGCTCCTTTTATGGATAAAATGAGGGACTGTGCAGGGTTCTAGGGTCACGGGATTAACTCATATTTTTTCCACCATACACTTTGGCCCTGATTGCTAGGGAGGCCCAGGCATGTGACACACATCCCACATAGTAGGAAATTGCTGAGCATTGGGATGCAGAGTTTGCAAACTCAGCCTCAAGAGTCTCAAGAGCGTCCCTGAGAGCTATCTATCTGCCTCTTTGGTAAACAGTTACTAACCCCCGCCCCCAACCCCCACCCCACCCCTGCTCCCATAAAGGGTGTGCAGTATGATAGAGGGATGTGGGCAGCATATAGAACATAGTAGGAACTCAAAAAGTTGGCTTTCTCTGTTATCTCCGTTACCAGGTGAATCCAGCAGACATTCTTGTTCCTTGGCAGGAAAAGGCGGGAGAGAGTACTGGCTTGGGACAAGAACAGATGCCTCAGATAGGGTGCAGATGGAAGGCAACGGGCAACATGTGGGATCCAGGAGCTTGCAAAGCCCAGGCTAGCTGAGAGACAGGGTGTAAAAATGCTTGGGAAACCAAAACGGATCCCAAAGAGAGGGAGGGCCATGGGATTTGTTTTTTTTTTAAAAACTAGAAGTCAAGTCACTGTGTTTTTGTTGGGGCCCATAAAAGACAGAAGTCACCAGGTGGGGCACAAACTCCTTCAGTCACTGTCTCTTCAAGATGGAAACTTGTCACTGTTCAAACCCCATGAAATCCTAAACTACATTTACCTGAGAAAAACAAACAGGAACAGCCTTGAAATTGAGATGATTTATCAAGAGACTAATTATCTTTTAAGCTAGTCTGGAATAGTAATGAGGCGTTTTTACACGAAAGCAGACCCCTGATGGATATCACCACATCCCATGCTCCGGCAGCTTTCCCACAGCAACCCATAGGTGAAAGGAACAGTGGGAACAAGACCTGCAAAGGTACAAAAGAGGCAGGCCCTTATCAAAGGAAGTACCTATCTCTAAAATATCCACTGCCTCCCAAATATTCTAAATGGAAGAAGGATGAGTCACGGAAACACAAAAAATCATTCAGAACAGGCAGGCGCTAATGAACACTCCATCACTCACTGAAAGATGCCCCAATCTAGAGAAAAGATTTACATCTAATCATTGAAAAGAGGAGCTGCTGGCTCTCATCCTTAGTCTACAAAACTGAGTCCCAGTTCTGTGGGGAGGGGGGAGGAAGGGCTGTGTGTGCACACACGTGCTGTGCATGACCACAAGCACAAGGATGCATGTGTGCATTCCTGTGAGAACCCCAGACATCTTTAGAGACCTCAGGTGTCATTTACCTTTTTTTGTGAGACAGGATCTCTCACTGAACCTGGAGCTCACTAATAACCTACACTGGCTCACCAATGAGCCCCAGGGATTTGCCTGGTTCTGCCTCCCTGGTACTGACATTACAAGTGCATGCCACTGGCTTATTATTTTTTTCTGAAGATTGCACTCAAGCCCTTGTCTTAACTCCTCAAGCAAAGGACTGAAGTATCTTCCTAGGGCCCAGGGTCTATGCTTGCAGTCAGTAGCTTTGGTGTTTATTGGGGCTCACTAGGCACTGAACTCAACCTGGTTTTACCTTTATAACAATCCAAAGGCAGAGATATTAGTAAGAAGCTCTCTTTTTATGGAAGAGGCATCTGAGTCTTTCCATAGTTGGCTGGTTAGTCTTCACTGGATATCTATTACAAAGGACCTTTAAATGCAGGATACTTAAAGTTCTGAACTGATGTGGGTGGGAGTAGGATCAGCTAAGTGGTGTGCTCTAGGTGAAGGATACATATGGAGATTTAAAATAAATTCCTGAGTAATCAAAATAAGCAACATTTAATGCTATATTTTAAAGTCAAATGTATTGGAAAGGGCCTGGAGAGATGGTGAAGTGGTTCATAGAACTTGCTGCTCTTACAGATAACCTGGGTTCACATAGCAGCTCTGTAACTCCAATTCCAGATGATCTCATGCCTCCTTCTGCATACATGCATGGAAAGAAAGCATGAATACACATAAAATAAATGAATAAATGTTTTAAAAGATTACTAGAAAATAATCAATGATGAATAAAAGACAAAATTTTCAGTAAGGGCAGGTTTAGCCCTACAAATTCATGCTTAAGCTCATCTTCCTCATCCTCATCCTAGCCATGCTACTGAGCAAGGCTACCACCATGTTCACCTAAATGGTTCATGTCTCAGTGATGATAAAAACCAGCCTAACTGTTCCATAATATGCCATGGGCAACATGTTCCCAAAGACCACGATATGTTCTGATCATCAGTGCTGGATGCACTAAGCTTGTTCACAAATAAAAGGATAAGCTATATCATCCATAGTCAAGCCTCTACTCAAATTCTCAATTCAATAGTGGAACCAAAGCAGAGCTGGAAACAGATCTCTATGCATCTGAAATTAAGACTAGGGAGGAGCCTGAGTAGCTTGCTCTGACAATTAGGTCATCATTATATTGAGGGTGACATTGGGCCTGATACCATTCCTTAAAACAGAACTGAATAGTGAGAGGTGTCTTTAATATGTAAAAATCACTCCAATGGAATGGACAAGATCAGGCAGTAAAGGCTTTCCTCCATCTGCAATGGAGGGTATGGAGAACCTGATAAGAAAGCAGTGTTCATTCACAAATTGTTTTCAAGAATTACACAGTTACAGAAGACACAGAGTAGGTAACTCTCTGTTCACTGTTCATGGTTGCCAGTAGAGCCATTTACAGGAACTTCCAGGCACAGCCCCCAAAATGTTCTACTGGAGGACCTTGGAAGATGGAGCAAAATAAGAGAGAACACTATAGAGATTTATGATTGGCCCGCCATGAGAAATAGACACATCTGTCTCTCTCATACATTTTCTTCATCTTCTTCTTTTCTCCCTGAGATTCCTCTCTCATTTAACATCCAAAGACACCAGATTCTTTGCTTGAGTTGAAATTTTGAACTGACAGGCTATGGGAACAACACTTTCTCTCTGCAAGTAACCCAGATCTCTACAAATGTCCTCCAACCAAACCAAATGACAATGTGCATTATTCACAAATTCCTTAGAATGCAAAATTGCCTTTTAAAAAAAAGTTAAACCAACTGTCTGGTAGTGAGTGAGCATCAGTCTACAAAACATTTTATCTTACTTTCCACTGAGTGACTTAATAGTCCCTCCCATAATCCATTTGCATTGATTCCTTCTTCATCAAATGCCCACAAATTCCAACACAGCTCAGAGCTCCAAAGAACTCTGCTGCTGAGCCACCAGGGAGGCAGCTCTATTCAGTCTAAAATCAAAAACAGAAAACAAGAAGCATCCACTTAAGACAGCACTTATTTGTAATAGAGCTTTTCTCTTAATTATAACATAGCATTAGTTCTTTCAGTTCTTCTGAACTTCCATAATGACACCATCAAACAGTAACAAATACAAATTTCTACGGCCTGAATATGCCGTAGAATATGCAATTTAATCATAAACCATAATTTACATATCACTGAAGGAAAAAAAAAAAAGAAGAAGAAAAAGCTCAATGATTAAACTCCACTGATCAAGGACTAAACGTGAATTAAATTTTACTCTGAGCTAAAGTTAGTTTTTATACAGCAATATCAGGAATGATTTAAGAGTAATAGTAAAGCATTTACTGCTATATTAAAACTCCGTGCTCCAAAGTGTTTACCAAAAATTAAACTGCAGTTCTTTTTAATTTTTTTTGGCAAATTGCAATAGCCTTGCAGATATCTTTAAAACCTCTTGAAAGAAAAGATAATGTTACTGCTGAAGTCCCAGGAATAGTCTCTTCCTCCACCTCCAATTCATTCTATCTGTCCCCCTCCAGGAATCAAAATGGTCCTTTAGACACACACACACACACACACACACATACACACACACACACACACACTCATCTGTTATTCCTTCCATCCATCCATCCATCCATCCATCCATCCATCTGGCAGATGGCTGCCTCAGTGAGAGCTAACCTTATTTTTTTTAATTAACTTTTTAAAATTAATTTATTCTTGTTACATCTCAATGGTTATCCCATCCTTTGTATCCTCTCATTCTCCCCTCCCTCCCATTTTCCCCTTATTCCCCTCCCCTATGTCTGTTCCTGAGAGGGATTACCTCCCTCTGTATATGCTCATAGGGTATCAAGTCTCTTCTCAGTAACCTGCTGTCCTTCCTCTGAGTGCCACCAGGTCTCCCCCTCCAGGGGACATGGTCAAATGTGAGGCACCAGAGTACATGAGAAAGTCATATCCGCTCTCCACTCAAGTGTGGAGACTGTTCTGACCATTGGCTAGATCTGGGTAGGGGTTTAAAGTTTACCGCCTGTGTTGTCCTTGGCTGGTGCCTTAGTTTGAGCGGGACCCCTTGGCCTAAATCTGCCTATCATAATGTTTTACTTGTAGGTTTCTAGGACCCACTGGATCCTTCTACTTTGCTATTCTCCCAGCATGGGAGCTAACCTTATTTAATCCACTGCCCAACCTCCACTCAGGCTTTGACTTAGACAATCTTAAGTTACAAAATTTCCCAACTTTCTAGCAAGGTCCAGAGCGGGAAGATGAGACTGCCGGTGACAGATCCTCACACTCCTAAGATGCTGATGCATCCAATCTAGGGAGCAGAAGCCTGAGCCTCAGAGAGAAATCTGGCCTCTCCTCAGAGGTGCAGACAGGGCTAGAAACAAAACTGCTTTTCATTGCGCCCTCAAAAGCAGAGGGGCCCCAAGTAAAAAAACTGGAGAAGGTCACCATTGCCCTCTAGTGGTCAAAAGTGCAATCTTCCGCAAACGAGTCCATTTCCAGAGATGCACAAGGCTCTCAATGTGAGTGTAAAACTAAAGATGTTTAATTATCCTCCTCCACTGTTTTCTTTAGTCCTCCCTGCTCAGAAAGGACGCTGTAGATGACCATCACAGTAATCCTGATGGTCCAAACAAGGAAACAACAATATTTCCAACTTTCTCCTGTTTTTCTTCTTTTTCCCCTCCAACAAACCTGTGGATTTTGTTATTTTTTTCCACTAAAAATTAACTTTGATTTTTATATAGGTTAGATATCTTTATACATTCTTTGGGACCACCGTTGAAGTGGAAATGATGATTGCTTCAAATTCTAAACAAAGAATGAGAGCTCAGTTAACTTCTGATGAAGCAACGACCAGTTTCGTAAAGAAGAAAATCAGTGCAAATATGTTTTGATGCATTAAAACCACAACTAGTGAACATATAAAGTGAATGTATACTTCTAACGAAATATTTAGAAATTCATAGCAATGGTGCAGACTTGATTGCGCAAGAAAAATGCTGACTGCCTTTTCTCAACTCTATGGAGTGTATTTTGTTAGTATTAGTCAATAAATATATATGCCCATAATAAAAGTAAAAAATAAAAGTCAATGTTGAAAATAAGCTCAAATAAAACATAGCATACTTTTCAAATGTCGATTGGGGATGAAGACTAAAATCAGATTCGTAGATTTCTTTAGGTGGTTCTAAAAACACAGATGTACATATAAAAGATCAAAGTTTAAGTGAAATGTCAGCTTCCTAAGTTATTGGCATTCATAGGAAAGGTTTCAAGACACACAAAGCTCTTGGGAGTGTAGTTTTTGTCACTGTAAATCAAGCCATGAGGTGAATGTCATGGTGATTCTCATACGCGGGTCTCAAAACCTGAATCCTGACAAAGCAGTCATGTAATTCTACTCAACGTGAAAGAAAAACCATGAATTATGAAGATGTGTGCATTAAAGGGGCTCGAAATTGATCCATATTCCCCCAAATGATGAGCTAGCTTTCCAACTCTGTATCCTCCTCCCACAAATAAACGTTCCGAAGCCACCACAAAAAAAAAAAATGAAGAAATATGAGTTCTGTGCCATAAAATAACAGAGCTGTGACTTTTTTTTTTCAAATTAACAAAAGATTGCATCTTAATTGAAACTAGAATTTAAGTTTCTAGTAATTTGCTGTGGTGCACTGATAAGCATTCTGAACATAATGGAAGTTCTGGAGTGTTATCAAGATATCCAATGCTTCCACAAGAACTGTTTTTAAAAGCTGGCTTTCTCTTTCTGGCCTTCCTCCTCCTCCTCTTCCTCCTCCTCCTTCTTCTTCTTCCTCTTCTTCTTCTTCCTCCTCCTCCTTTTCCTCCTCCTCCTTCTTTCCTCTTCTTCTCTTCCTCTCCACAACAAACTCACTTTGAACAATCTTCAAGTCCAGCCTCACCAGAGTGTCCCCATTTCCATCCTTCCTAGTTATTTGTTCATCCCCCTACCTACAGAGGTAGAGATGATTATCTCTGTGAGTGTCCCTCTCAGCCTCTCAACCTCTCTCTCTCTCTCTCTCTCTCTCTCTCTCTCTCTCTCTCTCTCCCCTCTCTCCCCCTCTTCCCCCCACTCCCCCACCATATAACACCCTGACCAATATATGCAGACTTTGAACTAATAATTATAATAGTGTCAGTAACCACTGGTTATTAGTAAAGGCAAAAGACTCCAAGTACTTAAAATGCAATGTCTCATCTCAGAAAACAAGCCCCAAAGCCCATTTTCACACAGCAAAGTTTCCTGGCCTTTGGATGCCTCTGTCTGGTCTCTGCTGAGGCTGCTCTTCACATTCCTTTGTATTAGGCAGGATAGATGTTTTTGAACAGAGGGTTCGAATTCCAGGCCCTAGCTGGCCAAGCCTCAAACTTAAGAGTCAGAGATTGTTTAAGGAACTTAACGTGCCTGTGGCTTCAGAATCCCTCTGGTTCTGGCCACAACTATGTCTTTTGTTTTGTAACTTTTATTCCTTTGTTCTACTAGAAGACCAAGCTGCCTACAGCAGGAGTTGAGCATCCCTTTCTAGGTTCGGGGGCATCTGTCTCCTTGTTCATAGGTTTAAAAAAAAAATCAATTCCAACATTACTGAAATGAAGGTCAGTCCCTTCTCTATTTCTTCTGCTAGCCTTAAAGGCGCTTTCACTCAGCTCAGCCTGGCTAATATGCTGATGTGATGAGAAGTGGTCCTCGGTTCTGAGAACATGTCTGCATGCTGGTCCCCTAGAAAACCCAGACACCCCGCAAAACCCTTGATGTCTGCTGCAAGCTCTAGCAAAAAAGAAATTGATCTATCCTCTCGCCAGATTAATTATCACTGCTCCCTGTGATTAAACAGAAAACTTACTGCTTCCCAGTACACAGATAAGAATGATCTGAAGAAAACAGGAAAAGATTTAGGAGCCATCGTAGAAGATTTCTTGAAGAAGAAAAGGAAGCGGAGACTTTAGAGAAATCTCTACCCTCCTGCAGTACCAGGCTTTCGTTAACAAACCCACTCCCAGCCCTCAGGGGCAACCAACCCTTCGTCGTGCAGAAATGGCACTGTTAAATAATTAGAAGATGCAATTTCTTCATAGCAGTGCGATAACCCGTGAAATTCCTGCTGCATTATTAGCAAAAGCAACAGGGCTTCTTCAAACATCTAGGGAACCTTTCACCCGCGGAAGCCAGGGGTGCGGAGCCCTGGCTAAATCATGGCCTTGACAAGAGAGAGCAGGAAGCTGGACCAGCGGCCTCCTGGGTCCAACTTTCTCCAAGGGACTCCTAGCATCCCGGTGCTAAAAGACCCTGCCAAGACGAGGCTGGACTGGGGCGAAGAGAAGGATGTTCCAGCAGCCTCCCGCTTTCTGCCGCTCCCGGCTCTCCTAACGCGGTGGCTCAGGGGCCAAACGAAGGGAGGGAGGCCAGGAGTGCGGAAGCAGAGGAGGCTTGGAATGCTCCAAGAGCAGGCGCAGGCTTTCGGGGAAGGTTTGATTCTCGAAGTTAACATCGACCCTGGAAAGCTTCCTCCAGCCCAAGCAGCAGCCCAACCGGAGTCCAAGCCGCTAGCAGACCACCCCGTGAGCCGCTGGGAGCTTCGGAAGGGTGACTGAAGGCCCGGAAAAGATGCTGGCTGGAGAGCTTGTGCGCACCGCAGCCACTCGCCTTGGAGCCGCAATCCACATACGCCGACCCGCGCTATTCAAGTGCGGCCAATCGCCTCTCCCCTCCCGGCCGCCTGCTTTCATCTGGGTTCACCACCACCACCACGACCACCACCACACTCTACACAGGGACTGAGTCCTGGGGAGCTCTCTGCGGAGGTGCTGAGAGACCCCTTAGAAGCCCCGCAGAGAGCAGCACCGGCTGGCGGGCGGGCATCGCACAGGGGTCGACTTTCCCGAGAGACACGATGGAAGCAGTCTCTGTGTCCAGCTCTGCAGTTCCTTGCCCCAACCCAAAGCAAACGCCTAGCACTGAAGCCTTGGTGCAACACCCCCCGGGGCGGGTAGCAGCACAAGAGAGGGGAGCGCACATCTGGTGCCTCAACCCCTTGCTCTGTTCGCACCCACAGCTGGCTGCCTTCTCTTTTTCTCTGATTTTTAAAAAACAAATATTCTTTTACACTACCCCCCACCCCCGCTCCGCCGCCCCAAGCCTTCCTGCTTTGCATTAGTGATCTCCAGCAGCCAGCAGCTTTCCCCCTTCAGCAGACAGTCCCTTCCAGAAGCGATTCTTTTCCCTTTCTGGCTACTCCGAGAAGCCTCATCTAGGCACGCAGAGCGCCTCACCTGGGGCCCTTGCGGCTGGACGCGACCTCCAGGCTGGCGTTCCCAGGCTCCGGGCGAGCGCAGCAGTGTCAGTCCGGGTCCCAATCCGAGTCCCATTCACAAGTCAGCGGCGGCTGCGAGACGCCCCCGTGGCATCTGCTCCTCTGCCCGCGACGCTCCCTTCAGCTGGCGGCGGCCGCGGAATGAGCCGCGGAGCGCGCTAGTGGCAGGAATGAGAAACCGGGGGGGGGGGGGGGGAGGGGGGGGGGGGGGGGGCGGGCAGGCGGGCGGGTAGAGGAAAGGAGGAGGGAGGCCGCCGCTGGGATGGTGGGGGGAGAGGAACCGAGGCTGCTAGACGCTGAGAATTGGGGCCTGGAGGAGGCGATGGATGCTTACCCTGTCCTCGCCCCTCCCCCCCCAGCCGGGGGCCCGTGAGATGCCAAACCCAGGAATAGGTGGCCGCCCCTCCTGCCTGGGGTCGAAGCGCTCCGTCTCCTGTGGGGGCTCAGACAGAGTCTGGAGCAACTGAAGTTGGGCTCCAGGAATACACAGCCAATCAGGAAAGGCGACGGAGGGAAGCTGGAGAGGGCTTGGAAGCCCCCATTTTTCCTCTTTTCCTGAAATCCGCTCCAGCTGGACAAACCAGGGCCTCGACCGGCCAGCCGGAGGGTGGGTTAGATGGAAGGCATTGCCTAAGTACGAGAGCCAATCTGAAAAATAGGGAGCGCGTTCTATTCTTATCAATGGGCACTCTTCCCTCTGAAAACCCCTCCACGTTGACCGCTCCTGTCCATCACCTTCCCAGGCTGGCCTTCGGCACCCAACACCCCCCCCTCCGCCTCTTTTTTTTTTTCTTTCCGAAATCCGCTAGCGGGGAGAGTGGGGAAGACACAAGAAAGGAGCATTCGGGACTTGGGAAGAACTCACTCTGTTTTTTTCTCAATTTTCTTCTATCCTACGTGCAAAGCCTTCCTTAGGGTCAGCCTTGCCAAGGGTGTTCCTTGTTTTCTGCTCCAGCCAAGTACAAGCAACACCCCATCCAATAGTTTCACTTGTTGCCTCCGGGAATGGACACCGCAGAGCCCCCCCGCCTCGTACCCCCCCTCCGCAGGTCCCAGACAGAATGTCTTTCGGCCAGAGGATCGGGCTTATGTGAAGAACTACCAGCGCCCTGACTCAGGCTCCAGTTTCTTTCTTTCCCACAAGGAACCGCTACAACAAGGGATACCCCAACCCGCTTCCTGTCCACTCTAAGGTGTCTGGGCAGAAGGGCTGGGTCTTCTGAAAAAAACGCCAGGGACTGGGGTCGGCTGTTCTTGGTCCCTGGAGCAGTGTGGGGACCCGCATGGTGAGCAGACGAACTAAAGATCTGTGCCTCAGTGGGGACCCTGTGCTAGGACAAGTTTCTGGTCTGGAAGGTTGTGCAAAGAACGGAGGTCGAGTTTCCAGTGCATGGAGGCTGAAAGGGAATTTTGAGGAGGGTCCCGGTGGATTGGGAATGGCGACCCCAGGAAAGAAACAATAAAAAAACAAGGCGGGGAGGGGGGAGCTGAGTGATGCAGCAGAACCAGGAAGACCAAGAGGGGAGTTTAACAGGAACCAGAAGTTAAAAAGAAAGAGGCTACCGAAGGAAGAAAACATCAGGACCCAATGCAAGCAGGAAGGGCCCTTGAGAACCTAGGGGGAACAACTGGTGGCTGAACCCCAGCACAAAGCGCTTAGCCATCCGCCCCGGGTACCCGGAACTCTCACATTCCTTGGTTCTCCTTGGGCTCCGAAAACTGCGATCAAAAATCAAGGTACAGGCAAGACTGCAATAAATAATAGCTGCCCCGGTTTGCATTTTACGGCAGCGTCTCTGGGTCCCTGTGACACTGGCTGTCGCCTCCTACCCCCCCCTCACCCCCCGCCCCTGGCCCCCCGCCAGTTACTATCCTTCTGGGAAAGGAAGCGCCTGCCACTCCGTGTGGACCTGCCCTTTAAACTGCCCACTCTTCTTCTGGGAAAAGGGGGCGCTAAGCTTTCAGCTCTAACCACTTCATTTATTCCTCCGCTTCTCTCACTCCGGATCATGCCCAAAGCGCCAGGCCTCCCATCGCCACTGCCACAACGCAGGCTTGCAGCTGCTGAGCCGCGGGGCGTCAAGTACTTCTCTGGAGAGGGCAAGCTTTTTGCCTGATAGTCTTGGTGCAGGGACCAAAGCTCCTTTACACCAGTAGGCTAGATTTTGCTTCCTTCTCATCTCTGGCTTTGTCTTTTGGAGGTCAGCTCTAAGCCCTAAAACTTTGGGCACGTTCCAAACCACCACCGGAAGTCCCCACTGTCAAAGAGCACAGGGGCTGCTACCTAACCATTCCCTTATACAAGTGAAATTACTGGGAGGGAGGAGAGGAAAGTGTCCTACTAGCCTTAGTATTCACTCTGGTTTGGCTCTGACTTGGCCACAAACCTTTGCCTGGATTTTCAAATCCTTTCCGCGCTTCCTGAAGGGAGCAAAGGAAACCTCCAGCTAACATATTCAAACTACTAGCTAGAGAGGGGCTCAGAGCCTGTGATGTGCAGGGCACCCACGAGGAATCAGTTTGAAGTGTAACTCAGACTGATCTTATTCACTTGTGATATGACTTTAGCTGGGAATTGCCCTTTGCTTTCTGTTCAGACTTCATCAAGTAAGAGCAATTGTTCTTTAGATGATCCACTTAGAGAATGATATCATCATCGAATTTTAAAAATGAAGTTAAATTTTACTTGGTACTTTTCAACTGGCATTGCGCACTTGAATCCGAGCTGTGTAATGGATAGCAGAAATGAACAGTCTTCACACAGCTCTATGCCAAGGAATCTACTCATAATCAGAGAAAACATGCCATAAAAAGATTGGCATGTGAATATTCATAGCTGTATTAGCTGCAGTGGTTTACATATGGGAAACAATGCCAATGGAGAGATAAGTTGGATACATAAAAGGTGATGTATTCATTCAATGGAATACTACTCGGCAAGGGAAAAGAAAGGGATACTGATGCTTGTTACATCACAAGGGAATTTCAAAAATATGCTAAAATCAAGTGCAATACCACAAATTGCATAATTCCACTAATATGCAATGTCTAGAAAAGGCAAGCTTGCAGATGCAGACAACAAATCAGTGGTTGCCTGAGGTTGAGGTTACAAACAGGATTTGGCTATTATGGAGTGGGGATGAAAGCAGTTTCCGTTCAGAAATGCTGTAAGTCAAACAGTAGTGGTAGCTGCACAAATTTGCTAAAAACCCCTCTGATGATAATTACCAGGCAAAACACATTTCTTTTAGGGCATTCTGTGACCCGCAACTAAACCCCATAGGGAGAACTTCTTGCAACCCATTTGAAGAGAAAATAAAATGAAAAACCTTTTTTCAAGTTTGTTTTTTTTTTGTGGAAAGACAGCCATAGTTCTATCTGGCAAGTTCTGTTTTGGTAGCTGCATTGGAGAGTCTTATACATGTTAAAGGGAATTAACACTCCCCAGCACACACACACACACACACACACACACACACACACACACACACACACACACATTAAATCTCGTGAGTCAGGCAACTTAGCCCATGCTTTACTAGGCACACCTACACAGCCCAGAGTGTTTATTTCAGATGGGGCTTTTTGTTTTTTATGACTATGTTAGGATCTGTCTCTGGACTCCATATTAAGCGCTTGGGTTAAGCAATGTGTGATTTCAGTTCAGATTGTAAAAGGAAAAGAATAAAAAGAAAACAGAGACAACTCACCAACTTCCACCAGCACTACCAAGTTCTTCTGTGTTTTTGCTTTGCTTTCAAGGGATGAAGCTGAGGTTCAAGGTTGTCTGTGACTTCCAATCCAAAGCCGGAGGAAGCCCCAATGAGCCTCATCTAATCTCTTTCTCTATCTGTGGAGCAGAGCTGATAATTTCCTGTCTTTCCCTCATCAAAGACACCAGGTCCCTTTGATGTGTCTCTCTTTCAACTCTGAAGATAGCCAGGGTCTACATTGCTATTCTTTGTTTACAGTCAGAAGCTCCAGGCTCCCCAGATCTTCTAGAAACTTCTTACTCTAGTAGGCCCTTTAGTAAAAGACCTTGAAAGTAAGATACGATCCAAAGAGGGAGTAGATTTCCTCAGACAGATTTAGCTTCTAGGCATGCATTCCCCAGGCACAGAGGGCACATGGAGAAAGATGAAATGAGAAAGCCATTTTGACTCAGAGAGAGAGAGAGTGAGAGAGAGAGAGAGAGAGAGAGAGAGAGAGAGAGAGAGAGACAGAGACAGAGACAGAGAGAGAGACAGAGAGAGGGAGAGGAACCTTAAGAGTCATGTTGTGTCACATTCCTGGAAAGACTTGAACAAACATCTCATTCCCGACTGTAGTATCGACACCACCAAAGGACATCACCAACTCTGTGAACTAATGAGTTTATTGGGTTGACTTACAGGTGCAGCAATGACTCAACAAGATCTCTATCATCAAAATCCCAGGCTAGCAGAACTCCAAAGCACAGTGCAGGACTTACAGTGAGATCCAAATGTTGCTTTAAGGCAGCCTGATTTTGTTGACACTTTCTCCCAACAGTTTTTATGGCTGATTATATAAACTTGGAAAAGAGAAATTGAGTGAATCTGGTCAGTTTCAGGGGCTTCCTAAAGCTACTGAATTGGTTCTTTCCTGAGCTTAATACATTTCTTTTTTTTAATTAACTTATTCAGATTACAACTAAATTGTTATCCCATTACTGTATCCTCCCATTCCTCCTCCCTCCCTCTGGCTTTCACCCTATTCCCCTCCCCTAGGTCTATGACCAAGGGGGACCTCCTGCCTCTCTCTATGGTCATAGGCTATGAAGTATCATCTTGGTAGCCTGCTTATTCTTTCTTTGAGTGCCCTCAGGCCTCCCCACCCAGAGGAGGTGGTCAAATATG
>OU015753.1:24243376-24259682 GCA_907169655.1 Acomys percivali | reverse complement strand
AAGCCACTGACCATCATTTCCTACCCATTTTGACAACTGTATTCCTGTCCATAATGCATATATCTATTAGAAATAGCACTGCCTATTTTATTGACTTACTTGTGTTGCTTGCTTCACTCACCCTACTAATGTACAAGCTTCAGGAGGGCAAAATACATATTCTTCCTTGTTCACTCCTATAACTTGAGCATCTAACACAGTACTGGGCATATGGTAGGCATTCAGTAAATATTTGTAGAATGAATTCATGAATAGTAAATGCATGAATAATGCTATCTGAATGAATGAGTCCCCAAACCTAAAACAGATGGATCATCTGCTTGAATCTAAACATGGTGCAAGTGTCCCTTGTTTACAAAGTGAATTTCATGATACCAATTATTCACATTACAAAAACAAAAACCACCACCACCACCACCAACAACAACAACAACAACAAAAAACCCTGAGTCTTCAATTTACCAAAGGTTTCATTCAGTCGCTAGTTAAAATAGCTACCTCCTTTAGTGCTTTTAAAAAAGATAATCCAATTTACAGAATGATGGGCTGCAGACAACTTCCCTAGGGTGTAGGAATTTCCTAAAGTGAAGTACACAGGTATGCGTAATGACAATTCTGCTGCCGCCTTTTGACTCCACTCCTCTCCTTGCTGTATGAACGGGAAAGTGGTTTATGGAAACAGCTCAGAGAAGGCTATTTCCATCTTCATATGTGCATACATTTACATTGTTTTTGAAACCCTTGAATAGAAGCATTTAAATGTGTTTGTGCTCCAGGAGAACCATTGGAAAAGTATTCAAGTTGAGACTGGCTTGCTTTGCAAATAGCCTACAATTTGGACAACAGAGTCCCATAGAGATCTGTGCTCCAATTTTCATGACCTTTCACTCAGTACTGAGAAAAAAACTGCAGAAATCATCCTTAATCTGTCTTAATGTTGTAGGCTTGGAGCAGTTAAATCTGCTCAGCATAGCAGGTGAGAATCTCCATATTCTGTTGCTGTGCTGTACATGTTTCCTCCTCCACCAGCTCACTTGCCTCTCTCTGGCACAAGGGCTTATAGTAGTGATGTTTCCTTGTAACATAACGTGTACACAAAAACTGGAGTAGTTTTCGAGCAAAGGTGGCATGAGAATGTTCTTCTTGGGACAATACTCTGGACCAGTGTGTCTATTTTGAATAACAGTCACCTTAGATCTGAGATGTAAAACACAATTCAGTCCTCATTGAATAGGCTTCAGGGATGCTCTTAGAATTAAAGAGCACCCAAAGAACTCTAAGGCCTCAGGCATGGTCATCAAGACTTTACCAGTAAGTTACGTCCCAGCCAAGAAAAACACTTTAGTTCTCATTATTTAATGCATATATATTTTCATTCAAACTCTATTAAATTACAGAGTGCTACGAACACTTTATAAGTAAAGATGAGAAATTTCAAAGCATGTGAATTTTTTACTCAAAGTCAGCCAACAGCTGGCCAATCAGTCAATTATTAAATGTTGTTCATTTGCTCAAGTCCTAGAGGTAGAGTAACTGTGAGCCTAATTTCCACTGGGAAGGTGATGGAGAATAGCATTATAGCATGAGGGAGGCCTGGGGTATAGGCAGAATAGGATGTTTCATATGCTAGGAAGAGATTTGCAAGGACTTTGGGGGAAAATTTTTTGAAAATTTTCGGAAAGTTTTCGAAAAGTACATAAAGTACATAAAAAGGGATCAATAAGACTTACACTTAATGAGCTTCAATATAGAACGCAGAGATACAGAACCCAGATCTCTGTATACTATGAAAAGAACCCCCAACAAATTGTACCCAAATGTAGTGGCATTTATTGGCTAGGTTTAGTTATTATTGTTATTCTTCTATTGACACACAGCTAGGGACCTGTCACTTAAACAGACAAGGGCTGGCCTGCTATTTCACTGAAGTATCACATCAGAGGACATGATTTTGGATGTGTTTTCGAAACTGAATCAAGTCTTCATGTTGGATTAGTTGTAACCACAAGGGCAAATTGTATACCAGGAATCATTTTTGTGTGACTAACTGAAGTAATTGGTAGTTGAAGATACATGTTGCTGACTAGTAGAAATATGGATGAAATATGGACCAGTTCTGTGCATATGGGAATTGGGGTTGGGCCTAAAGCGCTCAAGCTTGGAGTTGTATGGGAGTATTTTGGAAATGACAGTGCTCGGAGACATTCCCCTGGGTCAAGAAGATGGAAAGTACTCTGATATTTAATTAATTAAAAATACAGTATCTTCATACCCGAGGCAACAGATTTAGCTTCTGGACTTTGTATGAAACTCCCTTTTCTCTCTGTTTTCTTTTCTTTTCTAAAATGTGAAGGTTTGCCCCAAAGAAGTCACTATGCAAGCTTCCCTCTAAAAGTCTATAATCACAATTATGCCCAACCCAGGGATGAGTTCTGAATGCTATCTCCAAATGATATACATTTTCATTTCATATCTGATGGAGCTATTCTGGGACACAGACGAAGAAAGCTGTAAGACAGTGTTTATGATGGGAGGCCACCAGAGATACTCAGGTAGCCCAGAGCTCTATGTGGAAGTATCTAATGTCACTATGCAGGTCTTTTGTCAATAGCTTGTTGATATTCAAGAGCATGCCGGGATCATGATCTGTGATCTTTCTTACTTAATGTGTTCGTGCAATGCTCAGTCACATTTTGCTCTCTCCGTTCCTATCAGGAGCAGAGCAGACTCCCCTGACACAGAACATCGGCTTGCAAATTGAACAGGCACAAGCTGGAGCTCAGTGTTCCTTCCGTGCCGGACCTGGAAGCCTCAGACTTCTTCGTCTCTAAGATGATCATGTCTTCCATACTTTCTTCAAGGACTGTTACTTAGAAAGGAAAATGGGCTGCAGTTTTGAAGGTTCTAAATTCTCAAGGAGTGGTTTTTCTCCCCACTCTCCCCTTTCTTTGTTCGTTCTTTTTCCTTTCTATTCCTACTCTAACCCTGAACGGAGACATTAGGCGAGGCAATTTAGAAAAAAATTACCTTTGCCACAACAAACCTCACTGATGATGACTCAGTCTTCTATATTTGTACCATCCCTTATGCTGAAAGTTTCATTTATGTTTATGTAAATACATCTATAAGCCAAGAACTGTAAATAAATATAAATTTATCAGTTTATTTCAAACATGCGGGAATTCAGGGGGTATTGAAAAATATCTTACCAAAAGTAATTATTGCCAAAAAAAAAAAGAAAAATCTATCAAAAGTAGGAATTCTAAAAGAAGAATGAGAAGGGAGAAAAGTGTGCAGGGGTGGCGGGGAGCAATCTTATATGTCATGTCAGCTCTTCAAAATGGGTTTGGTGTAGAGTACGCAAGACACATAGTAAAGACACTATTCACTGTCTGCTCCAAATTGCATTTCCAGCTCTTTACTATGCAGCATTCAGTCATCATGTGCTCTTCAGTGCCAGCAGTCCTTGGTTGACTGAGAAGTTTTTTTTATCAAAAGAAGCAACATTTGCCATGTACATTTGTATTCTACAACACTATGCTCCTTTAGCTCTGCTTACATCAACTGAGGAATGGGGGAACAGCATGCAGGATGCCTAATTTCCGTAAGTCAAATGACTCATAGAAGTAAGAGTTGGAAGATGTACCACAACATAATAAATCACCAGATGACACTGGATGTGGCAGGTGTATAAAATGAAGTGAGACTTGTTTTACGCCAAAAGTTTATATATTTGCCCAAAGTTACGGTAACAAAAAAAAAAAAGTTAACTAGACCATGTGTAAAAAAGAGGTATGATTCCAAAGCAGAAATGGAGCCAAAAATAGCAGCCAGCCTCAGCCAACACTATACCCCATCCTCAGGCCCAACACCCAGTAATCGCTTTCTCATGATAAGCATCTCTGACTTTGCTTTGTTAACAAGGTGGATTCAGGAATATTTACATTTCGCTGGGTCAATGTCTATATTAAATATCATGTCATAAGTAGAAAGCATCCTCGGCAGCAGGTGCAGCAGCATCCTAATCAGGTCCTCTAAGGGAGAAGCAGACTATTATCACACCCATGATGCTGTTGGAGGAGCTGCAGGTGAGAAGCTGTGTTCAGCCATTGTAGAACTTGGCTATCTCCACACTGACACTGAACTGCCTTACCCCTCCATTCCATAATCTTTCTTAAAAGCAAGCTGAGAGACATCCAATTTGATGGGATGCTAATGTTTTGAAAAGTGAAGACTTCTCATCTTATGATGCCATAATTCTAAACCTAGATGCAAGGAAACCTACCAAATTGTAGCTCTCTTCAAAAGTTCAAGAGCTGTAATATTGCTGCCTTTGCATCCATTGTTCTTCCGGTTTAGAGCAGGCATCTCTGCGGGGTCCAGACTCATTCCATCTAGTCTCTAAAACTGGGTTCATGTGTCTTAGCCTCAAGACATAGTGGCTTATACTTCATTTCTGTCCTCCTTCTTCAATCACCAGTATTAATGTAACATCTGTCCTTTGTGTTTTAAGCACCCTTAGCAACCAAGAATGATTATTTTTAACATTTTTCTCCTAAAAATCTTACTTCGTTAAGGGTGGGGAAATATTGATTTGTCACAGGCATAAAATAACGGATCATATCAATGTATGTGAAGATAAAATAATAATAGCTAACATTCTTAATTCTTACAATGGCCAGGTATTGCATGAATCTGGTTACATGTAGATTCATTTGGTTTTCCTAAAAATTACGTAGAATAGAAACTATTGACAAAGGCAATTTCTTGCATGGGAGAGGAGAAGAGTAGAGACAGAAGATACAGACAGGTAGGAAAACACAGAAAAAGAGAGAGAGAAAGAGAGAGGCATGTTCAATTTGCATATATACATTATAGCTCTGGATGTTTTACTAACTCATGCACCTGGTCACCTGTTTATTTTCAAGACAAACTATTGGATGATTTGGTTCATTGATAAATACACAATGCAGATCTTGATTTGATGTTCTTTGAACTTGCCATAGTCTGTGTTAAAATTTTCAATCCTTGCATCATGTTGATATTCACAATATAGAAGTTTCCAGAATTCGAGTCACAATGAAATTAATTTGAGGTGTTGGAGTTTCCAGAAGAGAATGCACTGGGAGCATATGATCAATTTGTCCAAATGCCTAAAGGGCTGTCATGAAGAAAAGTGCATCCATTCATTTTTTTCAGCCCCAGAACTACTAGATGGAAACTTCAAGGAGGGAGAACACCATACATGGTAAAGTGGGAGTCCTGGGAAGTTGTGTTTCTGCTGCATGATCATGCACTGCTTAGAATACACAGTGTTTATTTTCATTATTCAGACACAGAAGACATGTCCACTTGACAGATCTGTTATACTTCACATTAGGCATCTCCTTTAATGTGGAGAAGGAACTATCATGACTTATTCTAGGTATAGACTTTAATTGGAAATTGCAACTTGTATTCTTTGAGAGTATAAGTTTGCATAAAAGGTCTTTCCCTCTCCTATTAATATTTGTACACAGCCACCACTACTATAGTTACAATTAATAGTCATGGAATAGAAAGTTTCCCGAGTAGTGACCTTGTACATGGCACGTATTCTTTCTATTTTTGTAATTTTCATTTTGTAAAGGCTACATCTTGTAACCCATACAAAAACATGTGTAGCTAATGGTACAAACCTCATTTTGCCACTGCAGAGAACTGAGGCAGGGGGAGGTAAAGCCATATGTTTGCCCATAGTTAGCCAGATAGAAGCGAGACTTGATACCCTATGAGCATATACAGGAGGAGGAGGAGGTCCCCCTCAGTCACAGTCATAGGGGAAGGGAGTAGGGAGAAAATGGGAGGGAGGGAGGAATGGGAGGATACAAGGGATGGGATAACAATTGAGATGTAGTACGAATAAATTAATAAAATATATTTAAAAAACAAAATACACATGTGTTTGACCACAAAACAAATTCTATTTATGTTTTAGAGGGAGTGTTGGAAATAATAGGAAAGGAAAGAAGAAGGGAAAGGGAAGGGAAAAAAGGGTAGAGACAAGAAATAATAAGCTTGAGTCAGATTCAGGGAAAAGACAGCATTTGGCCCACAAAATTTCCTAGTTTCTTGCCTATCTCACTAATAGATAATTAGTTGGACAGGTACACTTACTGATGAGAGAGGTTTATTTGTTTGGGTCTTTGGCCTAAAAGAAAGAGTTTTACAGATACATGGGAACAGGCCAACTCACTATATGCGGCAATATAATTTCTCAAATGAGGCATCTGGAGGGGCTCAATTAGGGTAAGTTGGAGAACTTGAGAAATAATTGGTTGTACAAACATGGAAAAATGATTTGGCGATAGTACCGGCATACAAAGAATAATAAAATTAGTAAAAGTAAAAAAAAGTAAGAGAAGGAAATAGGGGAAAGAATGAAGGAAGGTAAAGAAGAGAGGGAGGAAGGGAGGGAAGAAGAAAGGAAGTATTTTGAACACAAAGACTTAAAAATCCATATGTGTTAAGCTGATTTAGACAACTAAGAAAATGTCTAAGAAGCACATTAAAAATACTTGTCTCTATCTTTTCCTTATAAGATGTTCTCTTTCCACGGCACAGTCTCTGCTCATTTTTCCTAAGGCCTAACATCACCATGAAGCTTCTCCCTATTATCTGACTCCTGTCTTTCTTCCTCAAGCTCCTGTGGAAGTTATCCAAGCTCATCAGTTAGACACTGAATTGTGTATGACTGAATTTGCAGCTTTGTTTGCATGTGTTCCTTCCTTACACGGGGAAAAATGAATGCGATGGGGTGCACTTATGAGGAAATGCCCACAAGAGTCCTCCAATGCCTTTCCAGTGTAGCTTTACTCTACTTCTTGGAAAATAAAGTGAATTTCATGTTTGCCCTTCAGTTTTGTAGATTCAATGATTCAATCTTGTCTAACTTCTTGAAGTGGTAACTACTTTGCTCACGGACTCTATTTTCCTAATACTTAAGTTGTCTTAATGTTGAATGCCTAATTAACTGAAAGGCAACAAAGACGTTCTCTCAGCAGATAGTCTAAGAAAATTCCATTGCATTTTATGAGGAAATAATACGCACAATAAGTGTTGAGTATTGAGGACATGCTCAAATAGAGAAAGATGGATTCTAAACTGTCTACTCAGGTAAATCATACATACAAACAAAAGAACTTTTTGCTTTGACTGAGTACTTAAAGAATGGGAACTAAGTAGGCAGGGTCCAGGTAAAAACAAGGTGTAAGACCTGGAATGCTCTGCAGAATTTAAGAAAGATTCTCCTAATATGCTTTCTGGAACGTGATGAGAAAATGAACACTGTCTAATATAGAACACTTCCACAAAGACTCAATGTCAAACCACTCCTATTGTTCTGCTGAGTAGCTTAATTTAATTTTAGGTTTGGTAATGCTTCTTGCATTTGAGGGGATGAGATATCTACAGATGAGCTGAGTTATGAGCCCAAATTGCGATATGTGAGGTTTCCCTTAAAGCTCAAATAAAAGGAAGAAAAGACATTTGGGCTAGATGCATGTTCGTAATGATCATAATGAGGTCAAACTGTTGTAATTGTTAAAGAAACTAAACATAAGGAAATTGTAGAAAGACAAGGTGTTCAACATTTATTATCTGCTTATATTAAAACAAACATAAGGATTCCTCATAAGGAATTTACTGTGTGGATTTAATGACAGTGAGATATTAAAGTGCATGCGTGCATGCATGCGTGCGTGCGTGCTTGCGTGTGTGTGTGTCTGTGTGTTCTATGTGTTTGCATGCATATGCATGTTCATATGTTGGAGATTCCATGAGGATATTTTTTTAATGTCAGGTTTGAGAAGCCTCACAAATGGAGGAAAGATCTGCTATGAGACAGAGACTTTGAGGCCTCAGCTGCACAGACTTGGGAGCATGTCCCCAAAGGATCCAGTGCTGTCATAAAGGAGAATGGTTCACATAAGCTATATTATACAGTCGGGTCTGTCAGCGCCTTCCCCTCTCATTTGATAACTATACTGTTCATCAAAAATCTGAGGACATGAATTTTTCTCTAGCCAAATCTGTTCTTTGGCAAAGAGCTGGCCCTCCCTTTCAGCTGGCGTTTAGTATCTGTCACTAATTTTCTGGTTTTTAATTTCACATATTGTTGTCCTTGTTCAGAATTCTGAAGACTAGACAATAACAACTTATTAAAATCCCAACAGAGCAAAGATAAAGTCAAGAAATAAAATTTGCTTTTCTTAGTGTTCTACATCTTTAACATTCCTAGCATAGAACCTGACACATTCAATAGAGGCTCAATAAGCATTTGGTTATTGCATGAGGCCTTTGTGATAGAAGAGTCTATATTTTATTTCATACATTTCATACAACAAAAGCCATTTTCTTCTAAAGTCTAAAGTTAAATGCATTTTCTCAGGTTATAGTAAATTAAAATTAGTAGCCGCTTAATCTGTCTTTCTCCAAACAAATTTGCAATGCTTGATACTTTGTCCTTTTGATTTTGTGTCACATATCATTATTCCATGTTGCATGCTCAAAATGAAAAACTACCAAAAGCAAATTTTTAAAAACTTCAACATTTTATTATTATATCCCATAGCAATTAAGTTGTAAATTTGGAGTTGAGGATTGAACATCTTGACACAATCAACCATATAGATATGTTAACATCTTGGCAAGGGTTTTTTGTTTTTTGCAGGCACAAATACATCATTAGGAAATAGAATACTCATTTCTTGCTTGATTAATTACAGCATAAGCACAAATATAGCATGTGTATTGGAGCATGCATTATTTGTAAAATGTAAAACTATGGTAAGCTGAAGTATCAACCCAAAAATTTTACAATAATCTCTTGGAATAGCTATAAATTAATTTTTGAAATGCATTTAACAATTAGAGCCTATGCATTTAAGATAAAAAGAAATGAATATTAAAAGTGTTACTTAAAATTTAAAGTATTCTGAATTCCTCAAGCTTTTCCAGTCTGAATTTCTGCATGTGTAGATTTAGGTGGTATTCTTGTAATTATATATAAGAAATGATGGTTAGAAAAAGCATTTCAGAACTTCTTTTAATCAGACATCATACTAAGTGGTCTCCATAGTTACTTGATTTCATCCTCCCAGTGTCTTTATAAAGGAGGTACTGTTTGTCATCATCATCACCATCATCATTCATTAAGGTAAACCATTCAAACTGGCCATGGCAGTGCATATCTGTAATCCCAACAATCAGTAGGCTGAGACATGAGATTCAGAACGCAAGACCATCCTGGGATAGCTACATAGCAAGACTCTTTCTTAAAAGAATAAATTAAATAAGATGCACATATCTCATCAATATCACTTCAAATATTTTTGCAGCCTTGAGAGCATTTCTTCACTTAGAAATGGATGCTAACTTAACACTAATTTCTGGCAGATCGCAGAAGAGTTAGACAATTTTATTAATGATACACCAGTAATATATAATAATGCTCGGAGTTAGAACCCATGTTCCCAGTCACACTGTACTATGAAGTCTTAGAAGCTCTGTGAGCTATACACACATGCACACACACACATGCACATGGAAACACACACATATGCACATGGAGATGCACACAAACATATGCACATGGAGACACAAACAAACACACATACACACTCATCATACACACAGAGGAACACGCACAAAGACATGAATAAAAAGAAACACACATATACAAACACAGAAATACTTGATGTTGGTGAAGATGATTAGAGGACTGATAGAGTAAAGCCAACAACCAGGATGTCTTTCAAAGCTTCTCATCATTAGACTATTCCAGCTTGGTAAGAGTTGGGCTTCATATCCCATTTTAACATAGTAGACTGGTGTGAGAGCCCATCATCTTTATATTTTGCCTAGTTCCTTGGATACTTTGATAGTTGCTCTATGTTTATGAAGAAGATAGGTCACACAAAGCATGGTCACACACTGGCTATGAAATACCACCCGAAACCTAACCCATTAGACTGTATTGTGACTCGGGGCTCTGGGGGATGAGCCTCAGGAGACAACCTCTCCCTTGCAGGAACAATCCAAGGCATGCTGTCTTTGGCATTTGGCTTACACATTGAAATAGTTCTCCATTTTGCTCTGTAGTGCCTTTATTGGTCTCCATTTTGACCAGTAAGATAAAAAGTTGGAATGGGAGGCACAGCGTTATCACGCAGATGTTGTCATTCCTGGGTTGATGTCTCACTCCTTGGAGTTGGAAATATGTCAGCTACTCGCAGCCGGAATTCTCAGAATTCCTTCCTGAAGCTGGGACCACCTGAAGGACAACTTTAGTGACTTTTAGGTGACTAGAAAACAAAGGCTTTTGCTGAGGCTTGTTGTAGGTCTCCGAGTCTAGAACTTTCTGGAAGCTGAGCCTAGGAGATCTTAAGTTTAAGGCCACCCTGATCTACACAGTGAAGCCTTGTCTTATAAAATAAAATGATATTTAACAAGCAGATCCATCTTCCTTCATTCCTTGTTTCTTCCCTTCATTCGCTCCTTCCTCCTCCTTCTCCCATCCCTCCCTCACTTCCTTCCTTCCTTCCATTTTCTCCTTCCTTCTCTCCAAGCTTAGCCACTAGCACTCACAGAGCCAGGTGCCTGACTTCAGACCTCAGCTCTATCATTTACCAGGTGTGTGAGTTAGTAAGTGATCCAACCTCTCTGAATCTAATTTCCTTTTGGGAGAAAACAGGGGTAATTGTAGTTTCTAGCTCAGGAACCTGGCATAAGTATTAAAAGTGATAATCCACATAAGTGCTTAGCACAGTAAGTGACGTACAAAAACCAACCAATAAGTGTTGTCTATGTTTTGTAATGGGATGTCTTTAAGACTACTACTGAGCTGTCAATATCTAATAAAAAAGAAACTCCTGATTTGTCTCAGCCAGAGAGATGGATTTCACCATTATATTCTAAGAGGAAAGCCTTTTTCCTTGTCTTCGAGTTAATCAATTTCAATTCATTCCCCCATGTTTTTGTTAAACCAGCTTTGACCCCACCTTTCAGCTCTAAACGATGATTTCATGAAAGTCAAAATGAAATTAGCAAAATGCTATTTTTCCGCCAATGCCAGTCTAGCAGCTACAATAAGGTAGTGAGCAAGAGTTCCCATTTATTTCCTACATGAAACTTCATGTTAGCATGAAACAACACGGGGATGTTAAATCATGCAACATAAACTTTTCTCCCTTAGAGTGGCAAGTGAGCTATTTTCAACTTTCTGTTGTGACACCATTTTTTTTTAGGTTGTGTCAGCATGCCTATTATCAATTTACCTCTTTCACAAGCTGTGAGCATCTTCTGTAACAGCCTTTACTGAGACCTCTTCCCCAGCACTGTCTAGGCATTTCCTCGGATGCACTGCATGAAATGCTAGCCTGACATACTTATGTGAAAAGATGATTTCTTGCTCAAATATGAAAATACTACAGTTTCTATCTACTTTAGACATCCACACTATGTGACATCACTATACATAAATGTGTACTGTATATTTCCCTAGGCTTTCTCAAGCCTTGTCTGTTTAGCTGTGTTCTGCTAATCACCTATAATACTAATTTGGCCAAAAATATTATTTACAAAAAAAAAGAGGTTGTTCCAAGAAATGGTATATTTGGCTGAGTTATGTGCTGTGCTGATGAGAACGAAGGCTGAAAGTTTTCTTGCTTCCTATTTAGGAAGATGATAATAACGGAAGTGCAGCTTGATCTGATGTGATTTTATAAAGCCAGTGTGGAGCACAAAGACAAAACAGGGATCCTTTTGACAGGGGAGGCATGGAGAGAGGAGAGTGAGAACCTGAGCTCAAGTGCTATATCATTTCATGAGTTATCAAAAACCTTGGTAACCCGGGAAGATGAGCTTAATGCATCAGTGGGACACTTGCCTAGTATTATTTGTGAAGTCTTGAGTTGAATCCCTAGCAACACACACACACACACACACACACACACACACACACACACACACACACAAGCTCAGTAATCAAGAAAAATAATAATTTTTTAGTTCATTATTTTACAAAACTTTTAAAGAAAAAAGGGCAAATTTTATACAAAGACAGGAATAGTATTTGTGGTTTTATTTCTATTACATCCATCTCAAATAAATCTCTGTGCAATTCTGCTACACACTGTACACTCAAAAATCTTAATATTGCACTTACAATGTAAGCTTTGTACTGGTTTGTGGAGTTTTAAAACAATGATTAAAATGTTATTTGCTTTGAGTTCTGGATTTGGAGGAGCCACTTAAATTCTATGACTGAGCAAGTGTTTCAACACTGTAGCTCTTCTCTGTAGTTGGATTCCAGCCCATTTGCAATTTGGATGGAAAAGGACACCATTTTATCTTGGGTTGAGGTTTTGAACATAGCCAAGATTAAGAAGAAATGCAATACTCATTTGTATAGTGGCATTATGCTCAGTAGCTAGAAGGTAGAAATCATCCAAACCCATTGTTGGATCAGTAAAGCATTTTGTGTACAGACACTAGAAGAGCGTTCAGCCAAAAGGGAAATTCAGACAAATACTACAAGATGGCACAACCTTGATAACACGAGGTACAGGGGAATCATCCTGTCACAGAAGGACAAAGAACGCATAATTTCACATTTGTGAAGTATCAGGTACAGCCAAACTTGTGGAAAAAAGCAGCAAGAGTAGTAGCTCTCAGAGACTGTGAGAGGAGTGAGTGGAATATTATTGATTAAGGGATACAGTGTTTCCCAAGATGTAAAAAGGTTTAGAAAACTGGTTTCAGAACAATGCAAATATAGTAACACTGATCTATAGATTTACAAAATAGGTGGGAGAGAGAGACAGAGAGAGAGAGAGACAGAGAGAGAGAGAGAATAACCATAGTTTACAATTTTTTTCTTTAAACATTTTAATTTAAATAATTTATTCAGATTACATCCCAATTGTTATCCCTTTACTTGTATCTTCCCATTCCCCCCTCCCTCTCTCTTTCACCCTATTCCCCTCCCCTAGAACTTTGACAGAAGGGACCCTCCTTCCCCCCACCATATGATCAGAGCCTGTCAGGTCTCACCCTGATACCTGCTTCCCCTTCCTCTGAATGCCAGCAGGCCTTCCCACCAAGGAGTAGTGGTCAAATAGGGGGACCAGAGTTCATATCAGAGTCAGTTAGTATTTTCCACACAACTGTGGAGAAACACCACCAAACCAAAAAATCCAGTTAAGAAATGGGGTTCAAAGCCTAAACAGAGAATTCTCAATAGAGGAATATAGAATGCCTTCCTTAGTCATCAGAGAAATGCAAACCAAAATGACTCTGATATTCCATCTTACATCCAACAGAATAGCTAAGATCAAAAACTCAAGTGACAACCCATGCTGGTGAGGATGTGGAGAAAGTGGAACACTCTTTCATTGCTGTTGGAGCACAAACTTGTACAACCACTTTGGAAATCAATCTGGCGCTTTCTCAAAAAATTGGGAATAGGGCTAGCTTAAGACCCAGCTAATCAACTCCATGGAATATACCCTAAAGATACTGCAGACAAATGGGTGGAATTAGAAATGATCATCCTGAGTGAGTTAACTCAGACCCAGAAAAATACACATGGTATATACTCACTTATAATTGGACACTAGCCCAACATGGATGTCCTCTGAGAGTCTTCACTCAGTGGGGAATTGGGAGAGGTGCTCGGACTTGCTATTGGGACTCCAGGTGAGAGAGGTAGGGGAGAATGGGGAGATAGAAGGACCCAGAGGATCTTGGAAACCTACATGAAGACCATCAAGGCTGGTGGATCTGGACCAAGGGGGCCCTGCAGAAACTACTGTACCAACCAAGGACAGTGCATGCAGTAAACCTAGACTTCCTATTCAGATCTGACCAATAGACAGCACATGATTTAAATTTTCAAATGGAAAACAGTTTAAATGGGTTGCATCAGAGACAGAAAATTACAATAAAAATACAAATATATATGTGTGTATATAAATTTAGATATTAATATATGCATGTAACAACAATTGATGACAAATGAGGTCATTAATTTGAAAGAGAACAAGAAAGGGTTTCTAGGAGAGTTCAGAGTGAAGAAGCAGAAGGGGGAGATATTATAATTATGTAATCTAAAAACTCAGAATAACAACAACAACTGAAGAACCAAAAAGTGGAATAGAACTACATCCCTGAGATACGGAGGAGAGAATGCAAAGGTGGAACGAAGCAGCCGGTGAATTCCAGCTTCGTGTCCTTTTCCTGTCATTGGCACCAGCTACATTCGACACACAGCCAAAAGCATCCACCTAAGGCTGGATGTCTTTTCTGGCTCACCATTTTTTCCTTGGATACTTTCTAGAGAAGGGGGTCTTTGCATGTAAGGTATATTTTGATTAAAGATCCTGTCGGTTAATGCACACCTTTCACAGTGCTGATGGACCTGCCAAGACATGCAGACCATTTTGGATGCTTTTATAGAAAGGCTAAGACTTATTTCTCTAATAACTCTTTCATCTGCACATCTAGTTTTTTTCCATTAGGAAAACCAAAATAGCTGTGGAATTGCTTATTTCCTTCCACAATAACAGACACTGCTGTGAGCTGGTCACTCTGGGATATATGTAGAATATGGTGGTGAAACAATAAGAAATTTCCTTTTCACTCCACACCTTTTTGGCAGAAGGACATTTTGTGACATCTCCTTCATGTTTCCAGGTCAGAGAACAGCTTCCCTTGTGTGAGCAGGACAGAGATAATTTATAACAACATATGCTGAGATAATGGACTGTGATCTCTTCTAGGGCAGATAGCATCTATAAATAATTTTAATAACTCACAAAGAGCCTTTTCCATAATAGGTTCTAAGTAAGCATGATTCCTTTTAAATGTTTTCTTTCACTGAAATGGGCTAGACAGTCCTTTTCTGTTGATATGTGGAAGAGGGTAGATGGGTGAGTATTAGTTAGGGTAGGTGAGATCAAGCTGTGATCATAAACATCCCACAAGTCCTTGTGACCTTGAAAGCGCATTACTCATTGTACATTGCCCTTTGCAGGTCAGTTATATTTCTGTTTCCTCCAGTCTTTACTCTGGGATCAGTGATAATAGCCACTCTCCTTTGGTTGTCATGAACCCTTGGTTCACAATGATGTGATAAACTAGGTTTCTCCCATTCGTTAACTTCGTATTACTCTGTCCACAATTCCCTTGGCCAAAGCAATTCATATGGCCCCTCAAGTTCAAGGATAGGTTATCCTTCACAAAATACTCCCACAGCAGTTACCTGAAAGGGTTAGCCAGAAAGACTGTAATTTACATGAAAAAGGGAATGTTAGCTATGACCTCAATAAGTTTTTCAAGAATTTTCTAGACCATTGCCATTCATTATTTTGTCTTTACCCCAGCCCTAGCACATTCGCATTGTTCTTCTATTTGACTCATGGATGAATTCACTGAGTACAGGATGCCTAAGTCACAGGGGTGAGGCAGCAGAGGTGATGTTTGAATCCATGTGCCTTTCCCAGGATAACACAGCAATCCCCAGAATCTTGTGTGGACACCTATTATACAAACTACTTACTTCAAATAATGCAAACCATGTAGACACCCATGTGACCTGAGGACATAATGAACAATCCAAACATGGAATGGTGACTAGAATTGGTGATATTCTGGAATGCAGTGATATTGAAAAAAGCATGGTAAGTTGATATCAGGCCATTTTTCACATAGAAAGCTTGTGAACCACCTTGATCAAACATAATACATACATGATTTTTCTCCTTTAAGTCAAGAAACGTATTTTTCTGCCCAAGCCTGGTGCCATACACTGGTAAGCAAATATGAAGTTCAAAGCTAGCCTGAGTAATGTAGTAATTTTAAGGCAAGACTAGGCTACAAGGCAAGGACTTTTTTTTAAATAAGAAGTGGGCTGGTAAGATGACTCAGTCTGTAAAGTACTTGTAGTTCAAGCTTGATGTCCTGAGTTTGCTCATCAACAAGCACACAGAAAGAACCTAGGGTACCAGTGCATTCTTGGGATCCCAGTGCCAAGGTGGTGGAGGCAGGCAGACAAATGAGCATCTGCTGGCTAGCCAATCCAGCCAAACTTGTGAACTTTAGATTCAGCAAGAGACTATATATCTAAATATCAGGCAGAGACTAATTAATTGAGACAGACAGCTGGCATTGGCCTCCACACATATATGTTCATACATGCAACCATACCCAGTTTTGAACACGAGAGAGAGAGAGAGAGAGAGAGAGAGAGAGAGAGAGAGAGAGAGAG
>OU015753.1:24201148-24238431 GCA_907169655.1 Acomys percivali | reverse complement strand
GTGTGTGTGTGTGTGTGTGTGTGTGTGTGTGTGTGTGTGTGTGTGTGGTTTTAATATCTTATGAAAGAAAAGAAAAGGTTTGGTGGGGCCCAGATGTCTCTGCCTTGGAAGTACAGGACAACAAAGAGAATCTAGGTCTAAAACCCAGATGCTCTGAAGAAATTTATTCCTCACCAAGAAACGGATGAAGGACATGTAAAGGTTTTAGGTGCTTAAAACTTTCATGCACAGAGTGATACACCATTGTTCTCTTTTGTCTGATCATCAATCCATTCTGAAGTTGGAGTGACTGGTACAGGAAGGAACTGCTGCCTGAGATGCTAACGCCCTAGTAGTCAGGATGTGACCGATGAAGAAGAGCTTTTTGATTTATGTCCCCACTGTAATTTCACTCTTGTTTCACATGATAGTGAGCAATGCCAGAGAGGTTTGAAGTTGTAATTCAATTTCAGTACATTATACAATGAAACTTAACAAACTTAGCTTTGCTGACACATATTATATAGATGATTACAAAACAACCTTTCTGTGTGATTTTGCTTTTGTAAATTTCAAAGTAGAGAAAAAAAATTTCAAAGTAGAGACTATGATGGATTTTGTAGCTTAAATTTACTTGCATAATATACAAGAAGACCATAATTTGCACAGAGTAGGTAGGCAGAGAAGAACAGAGTTTAAAATTACAGCCATAGAAGGTTTTTTTTGTAAATAATATACAAAGTTTCTCAAAGAAAGAAAAATACACTTTGCTTAATAACAATTATCTGGGAAATGAATCATTATTATTTTGTATTGGCTCTATTCACATCCATGTTAAATGAATGGCTACTGAATTAAAAGGTGACATTTAAGCTATTTCCTCAAAAATTATGTGATTTCACAAGCTTTAATACATTTTCTAAGCTCATGTTTTCATCTAGACAACTTTGCTACTCTAATGTTTTTTAAAATTAAATTTGTTCTCTGCTTCGTTACAATGCTTAGCAAGTTAATAAGTTGATAAATCATCATTAACTACAACTTTCTGTTCTGTTGCCCTTCTGAATTGCTTACTTTTTTACTTTTTCTGCTTTCAAAAAAATTCCTTGTGTAACTTACCATATGCACTCTTTATTAAGAAAATCAGATAAACCTCACTTCAAGGTGTGGGCGTCACTGGAAATGGCAGCTATGAAATGACTGGTCCACATATCCGTACGTGAATGCCAAATGCTTGTACATGTGTGTGTATTCAATGCTTTCCTGCCTTCCAAGGGCACTTTTTTGTTGTTGTTGTTTGGTTTCTTGATTTTGTTTCCATTATTTTTTTCTAAAAAAAAAAAAAACATCTTTTACTAGCTCTTCTTCATGTGGCTGCGTCCAGTTCCCGAAACCCGGATTCTAGTCTTCCATCAGGGACATTTTATTTCTTACAAAAGGGTGGGGTGTCAAATAAAGTATAATGAGTTTTCAAACACTCTAGTAAAGCTTGAACATGCTCAAAGAGAGAGTCAAAAGGCCTCCTTCATTAAGATTCCACTTAGGGAATGTGTGTGAGCTTCATTAGAATGCAAAAACGCAAGGGACAAAAGGATTCCCACAAGTGTCTTTTCTTCACCTATCACACCATACTCATCTCCCCTAGTGGATTATTTAGAAGAGCAGGGATTTTTTTCTTTTTTTGTTCAGTGAATTTTCAATAATTTCTGGACCACATGAATGAAATATTTATAGAAATAGAACCCAAAGTTTTACCATTGCTTAAGTGACAAAACTCTTTTATAATTAACATATCAAGGAATCCTAATTAGCGTAACATATCATTTCTAGACATTCCAATTGGCTCTTCTGATTTTTTTTTTAAATGTTGCCTATTTTTGGGACTGTATTTGAGTTACAATATTTCTCCCTTCCCTTTCCTTCATGCAAACCCTCCCACATACCTCTCTGCTTTTCCTTCAAACCCATTGCCACTCTTTTTACCAATTTTTATTTCATGCATCTGTTTACTTGTATATCCACATATTTTTCTAAAGATAACATATTGAGTCCATAATGTTACTTATATGTATGTTTTCAGAACTGTTTTTTTTTTTTCAAGAAAGAGTGCAGAGGCAAGTGTTCTTTCTAATTGAAGGAGACCCGGCCTTAAAATGCTATCCCCTCTCTAAGCTATAGAAAACAAATAGTCATACTCACCAGCTTAGAAAAGTCCACTCCCTCCACATTTGGTGAGGGCTTGTTCTGACTCACAGCTGAAGGATGGATCCTGTCCATTCTGATAAGGAAGGCACCGTGGGAGAAGCACAGTGACATAGCTGGTCACACTGCAACATCATCCATCAAGAAGCAGAGAGAAATTAATGCTCCTATTCAGCATGTTGGCTACATTTTAATCTCTTCAGAACTGAAGTCCGTGTGATGGTGTCAATTAGATTCCTGGGTAGACAATCTTTGATCTTAGATCTTTGCGGAAGCATCGTTTTAGATGCACTCAGTGGTGCGTTTCCAACTGACAAGATTCTGTTCAACCCTCCTCCCCCTGGTTCCTTTGCCTTTTTCTCCTTTCACCTTCTCTCTGTCCTTTATATGATCCTAAAATATGCATCTTCGTAACCTTCCCCAACTGGCACTTTAACTTACCTTGGATTAGTAATTACTTGCTGTTTTCTTTATTCCTTTTGAAATACTCTGTTTACAACCTCATAAATGGCTTGTGGGTGTGCTTTGGGGGGTAGTCTTAGACAGTCTGTCACGTGCCTTCAGGTTTCTCACAAGTACTGTTACCTGTGTAGACATGAGCCTCTGTTTCTCTTTTCCTCCAGTATTTAGAGTACATTGGGATAAAAACTTACTCCCCCAGCCCCCGCCACCTCACTTCTTGGTTCAGTCTAGCCTGTATGACTCACTTCTATCTAAAGATGTGATCTTCTATAGTGATTTTTAAGTGATGCCTGAAGAGCTGAAGGGATCCTATCTAGCCTCTGGACCTTACTAGATCTGTCTGTCCCCCTTTGTTCTGTGGTCTATAGTTCCATCCTAATGGACCTCGTTTCTTATCTATCCAACATCTGAAGACTAGATGTTCAACATGTCTTTTGGGGGCTAGTCTCACTTGGAGGTACCATAAAGGAGAGATGGCCACTAGGAGCATTGTACTGCCACTATTTTAATGATTCTGATAATGAGTAATAAGTTGCTCTCTGTCCCCAAAGTTAAAATGAAGAAATGATTCATAAATATAAGAGCTTCTCTAGGTTTCTTTCTTAGATAAGATGCAATAAAGCAAATAGCCAATAATCAAGAGCCCTGCATTCCAGGTCTGTATTAACCAGCAAAGATTGCAGCCATAAAGTGCCTAAGTTATACAGCTTAGAAAAAGACAAGTTTGAGCTAGGTTTGACGGTTCATGACTATAAGTCTGGCACTGGGAGGCAGAGAGATGAAAGTCAGGAGTCCAAGGATTACAGCCTGGACTACATGGGACACTAATCTCAAGATTCAGAAAACAAACAAGCAAAAAAAAAAAAAAATCAAAAACCACAAACAAAAAAACCCTAAATTTGCCAGTTGCAATATCTCACAGTTCACACCTGTAATCACCCCTGTTGAGAGACCAAAGAAAGACGAGCTCTGTGACTTGAACTACATTTGAAGTTTCAAGCGAGCAAAAAAGAAAAGAAAAAAGAAAAAATATAAATTATTGTTTTGAGGTACTCACTAAGCAGTATTCCCCCTGGAAGCAACGGGAAGACAATTCCAGGAGAAATTCCGTCTCCTACATTCTGGAATTTCTTTAGGTAACACTACTCTATGTCCTGGTGTTTTCCTTGTGTGCATTTCTGTCTCTCTATTCCTTTCTTACGAAGATGCTGGTCACAGTGGATGACAGTGACTTCACGGTAACTAACTGTCTCTGAAATGATCTTGTTTTAAACAAGTTCATATCCTGGGCCAGCAGAGCTTACAACCAACACAGGAATTTCTGGAGCTATGTGTCAACTTATAACAAGGCCTAATTTTCTTCATTATCTAATTTTTAAGTTAATTTTTTTCTCACTCTGTTTCAAGCCTAATTTCCTTTACTTGGCATCTAGTTGCCACGTAAATAAATCTGACAGAGGCACTCTGGTTCAGAAGTCTAAGACATTGAATCACTAGTTCCTGGGCTAATTTCATACAGGATTACAAACCTTTCTGGGGGGGGCAAAAGATATGTGGTCAGCTGGCTTAAGAATTGCCAGGAATGACTGCTTTGTCTCAGGAGGCTGTGTACTAGGGAAAGAATTATAAAATGGCCAAATTGAACCAAATTTGCCAGACCAGGTAAAGGAAACTGCCTTCCTTGCCAGGTAGCTTTTTTGTCTTTACACAGATGCTATCTTTTCGAGACTATGCTCTTCCTGTTGAAGAAGTGCGTGTTCATGTCACACACAGTCTGAAATGTCCATTTCTATGACAGCCTCAGCTGACATCATCAACTCAGCACCGGTGTCAGATGTCAGTCACTTTTCCTAGTTGATCATCTTCATCCTGACACTTTTAGATTAGAGGACATCTTGGATGTTTCTGGCTTTCTAATTTACATTGAAAAATATCATGTACTTCAGTTTTGAGTTTGAATCACACAAAAGAAGAAAAAATATTGCACCCTAGAGAGTATTGAGAAAATGTATTAAGTCTAGAAGAAATTCGTATCAGGTAGACATGATTTATCAAACGTACTGTTGTGGTATCAGTTATTTAAGGAAAAAAATAAAGAAATAACTTGGTACTATACTCAGAAGGACAGACTAATTATGACATGGTTAAAAGCCATTAATATCTGTGGATGCAATCAAGCAATTATTAAAACCCACAGAGTCACAAGAAAAATAAAACGATTCTTATGAAAAATTTACATATACAAATTTGAAGGTTCATTTCCAAACTCTGCTATGATTTATAAACTCACATTTTGATCATTTAAATTATGTATTAAACACGTGCTTTAAAAATATTCCTCATTATAATATGCTTTACACAACAATGTGTTATATCTCTTGCTGGGAACTTATTAGTAATGTGTATTTATAGGACACATTCAAATGTATTGAGACATGTAGCTGCATTTATTGATAACAAATGAAATTAATGAAGCATCTGTGAATGAGAGTTTAATTTGCTATTACCTGAAACTTAATAAAACCTTAAAGCCTGATTTATAAATTCATCAAGATGCTAGAAATGAGATTTTTTAAAAGGATATGAGAGAAGAAAAATTAAGGCTCTGCATCTTTTCTAGCACAAAGCATGGTTTCCTAAAGACTTGAAAATGAATATGACATTGCAGTGACCTACAAAACAAAAGCCATCAGAGTGTTGCCCAGATAACCTATCATATATATATACATATATATATATATACATATGTCCTTTGAAATTGACTTTGATAGCTTCCAGGCAGCATGTGGAGGTGAGACAAAAGAAAGATTAGCAGAGAATAAATGCTTAAGCACAAAGAATGTTAATTGTGGTATTATTTAAAACACCATATTATAGAATCTCAATGAATCCTAATGAATCCAAGGATTTATTTGAGCCTAACAAAAGCTAAGTACTTTTTAAAATGAAATCAAGAGAGATTAAGACAAAAGAGAAAAATATATAAAGGTCCATCTGGAGCTTAAAAGTCATGGAATCAAGAAGTATTGCATGTCAGGTAAATGGAAAACTTGAAAATTTATTCTGATTTCGCCAATATATAAACCGTCTCCAAAGCTGGGTTTTTGTTCCATGGTCAAGTCATTAGGCTCCACCCCCTGGCAATATTTCTGCAGCCCCTAGCTCTGAAGCTTGATTTTTTTATTTCCTTTCTCTGCAACAAAGAAATGGAGACTTAATAAAAGCAAGTTTTGTTTTCAATCTTCTATTTCATGGTTCTTGCCCTGATAATCATGACTTCTCTTTATTGCAAACCAATTTTTTTAAAAGGCACGCATCTCAGATGGCCTTATTTATATGCTGACTCTTTCCTGAATGATAGCATGCTTTTCTGTGGCTACTCTAGCTTTTTGTGGCTCCAGGACAAGGCTGGAGTGAAAGATTGATGGGCCTCACTGATGAGCGAGGTGCCTGGTTTCATACCTGCTTAGGCTAGCACCATGCTGCATAAGCAAATTGAGGAATTGGTAAATTACTCAGGTAGTATTGTCTACAGTATTCCTGAAGGCTCATAACACTAAATAGGTCTGAGGACAAAGGCAAAAGGCAGATATAATTCCAAATCCAAATTAAATTCATAGATTCAGTCCTCTTGTGTGGTACCTTAACTTCCACACCTTAAGATGTGGCTTCACTGCTTTATTGAGGCACAGTCAAATGGGGACCATTTGTGTTATTTCATCTTCATGAATGAATGAGTTTATAACTGAATCAATATCAGAGGCAACTTGTCCCTAGGTCAGAGGCAGCAAGTAGCTGAATGAAATCGTATCCTATTTTGAGGGTCACAGTTTGTCTCTCCAGAAACTGGGACTAGGAGTATTGCAGCATGGGCCTGGGGCTGAAAGGAGACCTTTGCCTTCCCAGGGCATGGGCTTTTTTTCTCTTAGTTTTGCTATTTTTTAATTCTTAAAATACACCATAATAAACAGTGCCTATAAACTACTGTAGCAAAACTCTCTGTCCTAAGCTTCCCTTTACTACATGTCCGGTAATCTCTCTGTTACCATTGCTGTTTCCTTGAACTTTTCTACAAAAGACTTGATAGAAACGAAGATTAGCACTGTTCAAGGATTGGCCATAGAAAGACTATGGAAATCACACCTGTTTATCCTAGAACTACCATCTTACTTTCCTATCATTTTTATTTGCTCATGAATTAAGTGCTGAGCATGCAGCACCGTTTAGAAGAATGTATGTTTCTACGAATTTCTCTGTCCCTGACCAACTTTCTCCTGATGCCCTCATATCATGACTGAAGTAGAAGTCTTCATTCCTTCTTCCTGTGTGAATGATTGCAAACCAGAAAGAATCATTATATACATTATTGGGAATACTGCTTCCCCTATCTGCAAGGTGAAGGTTAAAATGGTATGCCTTGGAGAATTTTGTCTTTTTAGGATTTATATGCATTATATAACTGTGTTTCTCATATGTGCAGGTGGCTGCTGAGGTCAGAAGAGTGAGTTAGATCCCCTGGGGCTGGAGTTATAGGCAGTTGTGCCCCACTGAACATGTGTGATGAGAACTGCTCTTAGTAGGTCTGTAAGACCACTGCGTGCTTATAACCACTGAGCCGTCTCTCCAGCCCACTCATACTCTTCTTAGGGTTATATTAGCAAGAGTTATGAGAAAAACCTCAATCTCTGCTTTTGAAAATAAAGTTTCTAGATGAAATACTTTGTTACATCCTATCTACTAAAGAATTTATTATTGATGATAGAAAAATATTTATACTGCAGGTAATCCCTGGTCCTCTTTAATGAGAGATCTCCTAACCAGCTTGTCAATACTGTTTCTCCTACTTTCCATAGCTTGTGAATACCCTCAACTTTCACGTAAATCCTGTGTCCTCAGTTAGAGTCCTTAGAATCAGCTTTGATGTCCTGCTTTCCACTACATCTTTGGATTTCAGTATCTACCTGAGCATAGTAGATGTCCTACATCCCCATAGTAGGTGCCCTACATCCCCACAGTGACATTAAGGGTCCAGCTGAAGCCATCTTCATGCCATCATGATGTATCAGAATTGTCAAGTGATTCAGAAAGTTTTGTAACACAGAGATTAGAAAGAATGTAAAGAGTCAGAGCTTATGCTAAGAGCAGTGTCTTCTGGTCATGACATAGTATTTTTCCTCATGAACTCACTGTAGCTGTGGTTACCTATTTAAGAAATGTATGACATTGGGCCCATCAATATTACATAACGCATGGGGGAGTTGCTCACAAAGAGTCAATCTTTCCTAAGGATTATGGGCTTTAAAGGTTTCGGCAGAGAAGCTGTTATTTTCTTCACTGATGTAGCCATTGGTACATTGCCCATCTCCAGTAAATAACATCACATCTATGCTCATAAACAACAGAATTAAACTCAGTGGGTCATGAAGAGAGAGTGCGAAAATAGAAAGACATCACAGTACTACGAGGCCTGGCTGCTAGCAAAAGTTTCAGAAGAAGAGGCATGTGAGAGGGCATGCGACCGAAAGTAATCAATTCTTTACGTCCTTATACAAAATTACCAAAGAATTAAAGAAATAAACTTAAAATGTGGTCAGGACTCTTTTCCTTGTTTCCCTACAAACATTACAGGAGAAGACCATCCCAGCCTTATCCTCGCTGTATTTTCCACTCAAGGACCAAGATCCTGGATGCTGTCTTTCAGCACACTTTAGGCTCTCTATCTTCCTGGACTTGTTTACTTTATTTTCTAGTTTGATGTGTCTCCACAGCCCTCCCCACTAGCATTCTCTCCAGCCTCAGATCCTGTCCTCTTCTCTGTAAGGGGGCCCATGTTTGTTTGCTCTGGAGCACATCTGATAAAATTGCCCATATGTGACCCCCTCCTGAGCCACTTGCAGGCACCCTCATCCTCTGTCACCACACTGAGTTTGCTTATGTTTATGAATTGGTTTTCACCCTGGCACCGATCATCTTGGAGTCCTATCCAATATTGTATCTCTAATGTCCAAATGTAATGCTGGCGATTAGAAAGTACCAAGTGCAAATATTTGTGGAAGAAAGGAACAGAAGTACATTTCATTCTCCAAATTTCCTGTCATCCATCTCAGAACAACCCTTTCAGACACTCTAGAAAGCGGTTTTCATTGTCTCAGATTTTGCAATAACTCAGACTTCCTGTCTCTAACTCTTATTAATCATAATAACTTTGAAATAATTTCTCTGTGCAAATATTCAGGGTCTCATCCATAACTAAGTGAAATGCAGACTGAAATAATCAATCATTATTTTCTGAACCAAAAACCCTGTAATTAAGGAGTCTATCAATGTGCCAACAACTTGTGGGTTTAGAAATTAATTTTTGTTTGTTAAAGGGCCTCAAACATAATGTAATATGGGCACATTGTGAAGCGGATTAGTGAATTTTTCATCTCCTTTCACTTGTTCCTTTCTATTTGAATTCTGTTGGAAAGTAGAAAAGTCGTATGAGTTTATTCCTGTAACATTTTGACAAGATGAGCACCTTCTTGCAAAGTCAGTGGAATCACCATCATATCAAATTGTAAAAAGTGTGGAAGTGGGAAGTGAACACCTGAACACCCCTGCCACGTGAACTCGATAGGTTATTTCATTTTATCTTCTGCTGAGTTCATTCACTGATTGAATACGCACCGAGTGAATACCTCCAGCGTGTCATGCACACTTTGCTGTTACTTGAAACGTGATACAAGCTGCAGGTCAGAAATTCTCTCTTGGGTTTCTCATTTTGCATCTGGTAGCACATGAATCAGGAACTAGATCCTTTCTGTGATTCTTTTGGTCTGGACTGTTGATATAAAAACTGCAGTGCCCATCTTAAAAAGAGATGGTTTATCATGGATCCATTTTGAGTAACCCTGGCCTGGGAACGCATATTTAGAGTACCCCAAACCCCATGTTCCAGTGTGAAAGCAGTTTCATGAAGTTTTTATAGTTTTACAGATCAAAGAAAGTCGTAAGTCAAAGCAAGTTTAAAACACAGAGGGGGGGTGGGTACAAGTTGGGAGAAGCTTTTCTATAGGTCTAAGATGCCATCTGATGGCATTGGTGCCTTTTGCTTTGCTGGAAGCTTGCAGTCTGGTAAGTTAATAGATTCTAAAAATGTTTTTTCTCTTTAGTCATGAGATGGTAGTTCTGAAACAGAAGTGAGCAAGGAATGCTTTTCTGGAAGGCTGGAACGAGCCCCAAATAAGGTAATTAGCCTCTGAGCCTACAAAGGTTCCATATCTTCACTGTACTGAAATTCTAATCAACCGTTCAGTCTCTGAAGACACACCTTCTTTTTCAGGAGCTTTTGTTCAAAATATGTATTTGAGCCTATGGCTCTCACTCAACATATTGTTTGGTGTTGTTTCTTTGAACATTAAGTTGAAAACCAAAGAGGAAAACCTTGCTATTAAAACACACAAATGGCATATAACTAAAGCATTTGTTAGCGGAAACAATACACAGCGACCATCTTATCTAACTCTGATATGAATATATGAATATATGTATGAATAAAACATCCATTAAGGGTCTTCTACAGTCAATTCTTTGTCTTTTTCATCTCACTGATATTCATAGGACACCAGCTGTATGAGACACAGTGATGCATAGTTGTTAAAAACATTAAAGAAGATGGATGTACTTGTACATTTTCATGGTACTCATTTTTTTTCTCACAGAGTGATTGCAGGGGATAAAATTATATTGAAATTCCCTGACCTATCCAGGGCTTTTTTCAACGAAGTCACACTGGTGTCTGAGGGCTGTGATGCTAGACTGATGGAAGATACCTCTATAGTTTAGACTGAAAGCCACCTTGCCCAGAAGAACAGAAGAGGAGAGAAAAGCAATGACATGTCAGAGTGACCCACATAGTCAGGCTTAGGTTCTTCTTTTTTTATTGCGCCCCTGCCGAAGCATCCATCTACTCTACTATGGCTGGCTATGGATGAGTTGCCGGTTGCGGTGTCCTGGACTACCTTTCCTTGAGGCCAGAAACTCTATTTTTGTGATGTTCTCTATACTCCTTTGATGACAGCATGAATGCTGAGGAAAACTTTCAGCATCTGTTTTTAAGGAGAGGGTGTTTCCCTTGCAATGTTAGTTGCTATGAAGTAAAATGAATGAGGCTGCCTTCCTAATGAGGAAAGTCCACGCACTGGGTATTGTTGAATGAAGGTCTGGAGGGGGGGGCGGGGAAGAAAGAGGAATTAACAAACAGAAGAGCATCAGAAGACTGCAAAGCCAGAGAACACATCTGTCGAGAGCATTGCCCCTTCAAGGTAGCTGTCAGTGGTTTTTGTGGTCCTCTGATAAGCAGGAAGTTAAACATTTGTAAATGGAATAAAATCAGGTCTTTTGTGGGTTGCCTTACATGTGACATATAAGAAGACAGAAAACTCTATGGGGTTCTTATTCCAATACTCTTCAATCATTTTATTATCAAATTAGAAATTATTACTACTTGTTCAACATCAGCATATAGTGATGTTTATGACTAAATTTTTTGTACACATTTTACTGTGTTCAAAGGACAATCTCTCCATGTATTGCACATGAATACAAGGCTTGCCTGGTTGTTAGCTCATAACAGGAGTCCATATTAGATAAAGCTAACCAAGTTACCTTGCTTTCCAGAGTTACCTTAGGACAAAGTCAGTATTTTGTCTGACAGCGCCAGATGTTTCTATTTCTCATTTAATCTTCACATCATTTCTCCCTATGACAGGAAGAATTTATCTTCCAAAGCTCATTTGCATTTTAAAAATTAAAGTTTTATTTCCAATTATAAAAATAAGATACGTCCGTTATGAAAAGTGATATATTACAGAAAATTCACAGCTAAGATTAAAACTATTATTTCCCTCTTGCTACATATCTGAGTGGTTTTTTTGTTGGCTTAAAAACATAACATACTGAAGGTTGAGAGATGGCTCAGTCATTGAGAGCACTGGCTGCTCTTCTGAAGGACCTAGGCTCAATTCCCAGCACCCACAGTGAAACTCACAGTTGTCTGTGACTCCAGTTGCAGGGGATCTGGCAGCCTAACACAGAGATACATGAAGGCAAAACACCAATGCACATAAAATTACATTGATGGATATGATATAAAAATAAAGTAATATAATATAATGAATTATATATAAATTATTTAGTAGCATAAATAAAAATAATATAAAATAAATAAATCTTAAAAGCATAACAGATAATGAATGTACTATAATAATACACAACACTGTACGATATTTTCACTTTCTGATTTTGTCTTTGAAATATCTCATTGGAAATACATTTTTCTTTTCTAAAAGTTACAAATACATAGCTTTTATTAGGTAAAAAGTATTGTTTTAATGTATGTTTACATGGCAGAGTAAATACACTTAGTTAATTGGCATATGATAAATAACTTTTTCTATATATACACATTTTAAAATAATTCTGTATAACAATGACAGTACCCACATAATTTCGGATTTGCCAGAAAATCTTCTACAAATTAAATTGCTAGTTATTTGTCACTTACATCAAACTTATGGATTAGGCTTTTTCTTGTTATTATCTTCATTTTACAGGTGAGAGAATCAAAGCAATACAAGTATAAAGAAATTCCCTGTGTCTTCCATCTTCTTGAAAGAGAAAAACCAATTCTACAAGCCCAAATGACCCATCAGAAAAGTTAATATCACACACAGGGCTTCTACCTCATGAGCAATGGTCTCTAAATGACCATAATGTATCCTTATATTGAGTAGTTTGTATGAAAATAAAGTATGTAGTTTTCCAACTACCACATAATACTACAATAATAACAACAGAATTCAATACACCCTTCCCAACCTGGTATCTTCTGCTTGAAACCTTTCTGTTAAATTCTTTAATAATTTTCATAAGGATTTTTAAAGGATTTGTCTTTTCTATGTGTAAATAATGTACTCATTATCTTTATTATATATAACCTTTACTGACTTGCAATGATAGCATGAGATTTATTAATTTGACATCTACTGTTCTGAGCCAAATATTCCTCCGCCTTCTCTTCTCTTCCCTTCTTCCTCCTCCTTCTCCTCCTCCTTCTTCCTCTCTCTCACTATCTATCTCCTTCCTCTCTCTCTTAACTCACTTCTTCCTTTACTCCTGTCCCTATGCAAATTACTAAAAATACACATAATAGTTTATATCAATAAGTATTTATGGCTTAATATGTTTAGTCATGTATAAGGCCATTACAATAAATGGTTATTTTGATAATTATATTGGATTTCTTGTAATAATTATGAGAATAGTGTTTCTCTTCTTGAAAAATATCACATATTTGAAATTAATCATAACCTGTTATAATTTTTAAAGAATTTCAGCCTACTATTTTTGCCTCCTTACCAATGATGCATTCCACAAATCTATGACTGAGCTAAAAATCTATGCTTCTGAAGCTTCCTTTTTTTTTTTTTTTTTCATTCAAGTATCTGCTGCTCTCAAGCCTGCTTGCTAGTATGTTTGAGATATATCTTCACACAATCCTGGGCATTGTCTTTGCTCTGTCCAGTGAGAAACTTATCTGTTTCTCAGCCCTCATCTTTTTGTCTTATTCTATTCTGTACACTTTTAGTAGCTTCCTCAAAGAGAGTATATACAGATATTTTTGGACTGTCCCTAAGAAAATCTTCTATTTTGTCATATGTAGTTGTTGGTTTGTCTATGTACATACCATGAAGTTGAATATGGTTTCAGGCTACAATATTAGAAAGCACTTAATTTTCTTCAAATAGTGGTTTGTGGAAGATTTATTGTTATTGTGTGTGTGAGTGTGTGTGTGTGCATGTGAGTGTGTGTGTGTGTGTGTGTGTGTGCGCATGCGCATGTGCATGCAAGTGTGTATATGCTTGCATGCAGGTACCAGCAGAGACTAAAAGAGAATGTCAGATCCTCTGGACTAGAGTCGCAGGCAGTTGATATATGTCAGACATCAGTGCTGAGAACTAAATTCTGGTCCTCTGGAAGAGCAGCACGTACCCAGCCAGTGAAACAACTCTCCCATCATAATATACCACCCTTTAATTTCATCTTCTTTTTGTACACCCCCAACCTGTGTTCTTATATTCTAAAATTTGAGTCTGACATTTGTATTTTTCCTTGTGCACATTAGGCATTCAATGTACCTTTTGATATGGAGCACATTAGTTTTAATTAATAAAATTATCTATTAAATAATTTTCACTATTTTTTATTATTTCTATGAAACACCTGCACATCAATTATTGACATTAAACACTGGCCAAGAATCGCTAATTACATCTTTTCTTACCCTTTTCTTTATGGCCTCAACTCTTTCAATGGTTGTAATTTTACTTCTGTTATGGCTCTTTCTATGTAAGCTGATTTTTTTCCACCTATGAATATTCTTTTCATAACATTTAGTTTTTTCAGTTAAAACAAATTCCTCACTGACAGTTTTCTTATTTGTTCTTATCCTCTTTTATCCTGTGTGTGTCCATGTATCTGGTCTGTTATTTTTGCTAAGATTTTGGAAACATTTATAATCATTGACTTTCTTCACACTTACAAGTTGTTTTCCTTCTTTTTTTAATACTTCATTGTATTAAAATAGTTGAGCATTTAGTGTTTAACTGTGAAGGTAAAGTAGCTGTAAGAGGATCGGAGAATTTTGTTAGCAAATTACAAAAGTTATTTTGTGAATTAATTTATCTTCCTAAGAAATCACTGATTCTTGCTGTAAGAAGTTTAGTTTTCTTTTACTGTAGTACCTTTTCTTTTTTAGATTTATTTATTCTATTTTATTGGTGTGAGTGTTTTCTCTGCCTATATGTAAAGTGCATCAAGTCAGTGCTGGTGCCCACAGAGTCCAGAAGAGGATTCTGATACCTTATAGCAGGAGTTACAGCTCACTATGAGCCATTGTGTGATACTGGGAACTGAACCCAGATCCTCTGCAAGAGTAATAAATACTCTTAACCATTGAGCTGTCATTCCACCCCTTTTAAAAAAGCCAATCCATGCTTATATCTTTCTATGTTCAAATCTCTAAAATATGAAGAAAAATGTAATTCCTCATAATCATGCTTACACCTTAAATGTCTTCTCAATTCATTTCCTTGAAATCTAAATAATTTAAAACTCATGTGTGAAGTACATAGTGTCTATGGAATGATAGAAACACCTGCGTTGCCCTCTCCGTTAAATGTCCCTGTTGACACTTCAAAAATACAGAGATTGACAGTAAAACTCCCTACTTAGGAGCAGTGCTATCATCTCTGATGTGTGCGTGGACGCCTGGGTCAGAATGAGAGTACAGAGAGGTAGTCAGCAGTTTCTTCGGCCACAAAAATATTTAGGAGACATTATTTTCTATGTCTCTGGAGTCTTTCTAGTCTAAAGACAGTCTTCCTCTTGTCCAACAGCTTTCAGAGCCCAGAATGATGAACTAGTAAAAGAAGATGCAAACTCAGATCCTTTAGCCTCCTCCTGGACACATTACTGAAACTCTATGGCATTCTATCTTCACATATGTAAATGGGGTCATCAATGTACAATTCATATCCCTGGGCTATAGCAGAGGCATAAAAAATAAGTGAATGAAAACAATGGAGCTTGTCCTGAACATCAGACTTGGGAGAGACCACACTGCTTCTTTGTTTACATTTATTTGCTCTGTGGTTAACTTTTACTTTCCACCTTACATTTCTTATTTCTACCAACCATTTCATTACACAATTTTGCAAGTATATTGTAAAACTGAAAGCATTTTACAGTGAATAGCTACATGCCTCCCACCTATCTTCTATTATTAATATTTTGCTATTCTTATTTTAAACTCACATATTTGTCCCTCTACCAAGCAACCTGCTTTTTTTAAAAAAAAAAAAATGTTTCAAAATAAACTGCAGGTAATTGTATGCGTCTCTTATTTGCCTCAACATACACAGCCATAACTATTTACAATGCTCCCTTTCATAGAAAATTTCACACACAAATATTTATCTTCAGTTTCTATAGAAGATACAAATACAAACTTGGAAAGTAAAAGTTCATTAAGTTTTTGAAAAGCATTGCATTCCTTCTGTTTTGCTTTCTACCGTGTCTATGTACTTATTTAAATTGGTAGAATTTATCATGCATATCCCCGTGCTAAACTTTAATGATGATACACTAAAAAGATATGGGATAGACTGAGGAGACAATCGTTAATTGTCATAAAGAAGTTACAAAAAGCAGTTACTACTATAGGAACACATGAACAACAACCGCAAATGGAAAAACAAAATTTGCTTTATAGATTGTGCTTCATAATAATATACTTTTCTAATAGTACATGGTTAGAAAACATTTTAAAATTCAGAACTTTACACAGTAGGTGAATTTGCAGTGAGTGAGCTGTCTAATACTATAGAATGAAACTTAAGAGAAGCCTGCACACCCTCTGGTTTTCAAGTCTACTCCCAAAGTAACAAACTGACATGTCACATTCAGCCTGTTTGGTTTCACTGATAAGCTTCTAAAATTCAACTTTAATGTATGTTTGCTTTCTGAGTGTCTGAAATTCTTTGGAAATCTTAAAAAATTTACATCAACATTGTTCTTAAGCTTCTTAATATAAATACATTTGAGGAGTACAATGGTGCGATGCTTTGGGAATGCGGAAGAGTCCCTGTGCTAAATGCTTCATTATTGAAGTCACACTAAAAGAACATTTTATGTGAACTAGAAAAATACCAAAGAATTCCTGAAATTTGTGGATAAATGGATTGAGCTAGAAATTTTCATAATGAGTGAGTTAACCCAGAAGCAGAAAGACTCAAATGGCATATACTCACTTATATCTGCATACTAGCCCAATGGGCATGTCCCACGAAAGCCTTCCCTTACCAGGAAACTGGGACAGAGGGGAGGACATCCTATTGGGACTCTAGATGAGAGAACCATGTGAGAATAGCAATGTAGAAGGATCCAGTGGGTCCTAGAAACCTACAAGTAGAGCATTATGATAGGCAGATTTGGGCCAAGGGGTCCCGCTCAAACTAAGGCACTAGCCACGGACAATATAGGCGGTAAAATTTAAACCCCTACCCAGATCTAGCCCATGGACAAGACAGTCTCCGCACTTGAGTGGAGAGAGGGATATGACTTTCTCATGTACTCTGGTGCCTCACATTTGACTATGTCCCCTGGAGGGGGAGACCTAGTGGCACTCAGAGGAAAGACAGCAGGTCACCGAGAAGAGACTTGATACCCTATGAGCATATACAGGGGGAGGTAATCCCTCTCAGGAACAGCCATAGGGGAGGGGAATAAGGGGAAAATGGGAGGGAGGGGAGAATGGGAGGATACGAGGGATGGGATAACCATAGAGATGTAACAAGAATAAATTAATTTAAAAAAAAAAAGTAAATTTACCACCAGAAAAAAAAAGAAAAAAGAAAAATACCAAGGAATGTCGGGATTCAAGACAAAGCCTTAAAACAGGGGAGGAAAAGAAAAGGGAAAAGGGAACTCCTCTTAGGTTTGAGATGCCCTATTCTGGATGTGACACAGTGTAACTCCTGTAGTTGCTCTTCTGCTTATTGACTCAGTATGCTGGGACAGCAAATCCGAAGATGGGCTGTGTGTATTTCTATACTTGTGAAGTTCATTGTTTTCTTCACTGTCCAGTTTATTCTTATGTCCTTGTTACATACAGACCTTTTTCCTGGTCCAGAATCTCAATCAAGCTACATTTACCACCTGGTCTTAATATAGCATCACTTCAGCCATTCATACCTAGAGGTTTGCACTGATGGATATTCACGTTTTCATTTCCCCCAAAACATATATGTTTCCTATTACTATAACTTGTATTCTTTTTGTTTGTTTGTTTGTTTGTTTTTGTTTTTGTTTTTGTTTGGTTTTTCGAGACAGGGTTTCTCTCTCAGGGTCTACTCACTTTGTAGACCAGGTTGGCCTCGAACTCACAGCAATCTGCCTGCCTCTGCCTCCCGAGTGCTGGAATTACAGGCATGCGCCACCACGGCTGGCTTGTTATAACTTGTATTCTTGTATTAATGGTTGTGATATTGTGCTGCTGGAAAAACACAAAAGCAACAGTCATAAGGAAGACGTTAAGTTTGGGTCATTTCTGACTTCTTATAATTTTTGAAGCATTAACATGGTCTCCGGTGCATGGTACAGTTACATGATCTTTTTTTTTTTTTTTCTCCTGTCACTGACACCTGTTATCCAGGCAGTGAGTATTTAATTAGCTCACGGAACAAGAAAGTTTACCAGGATAGGTATTTTTGATTAAGAAGGATGGATGGAGCTGGGGTTGTACATCAGAGTAGCAGAGCCTAATATTGTGCAAGGCTCTGTGGTTTATCCTTATCCTTAAAAAGGAAAGAAAGGAAGGATGGGAGGTGGGAAGGAGAAGAAGCAGGGGAGGAGGAGCAGTACCAACACAAGAACAGAAGCCCACGTGTAACCCACCAAGAGGTGGAAGGATGATGGGCCTTGAAAAAACAAAAACAAGCAAAATCAAACAACAATTCAAACTTAGGAAATAGGGAGAAATGAATCAAAGGGCAATGCATTTGAATATTAAAAGATACCTATTATTTTATTTCCAACCAAAGCTCTGGGTTTAGCATTATTTTCTTCTTGACATCTCAACAGAAGGAACAAAGAAAGAACTTCGACACAAGTGAGCAGTTAGTATTGCCTTACATTAAAAAAAAAAAAACCAAAAACCTCATCATTAATCTAGTGATACCTTCATTTTTGACATCTAATTGTCCACACACGAGGGTCAGCTCTATCTGATTCGAACACTGCCCATGTACATGAACCATAGCTATACAGCTAAGGGAAAACACTTTCTGGTAGAAGAGCAATTGAGAAACAATGGAAAGAGAAGCACAGGGGCCTAGCAGTAAGCGACTTTGCCAATATTGATAGTGACACATCTATGGAATCATATAGAGCTATAAACCTGTGGCTGTTCATTTTCCTCATAAGAGAGGAAACGAGGAGACCCGTGAGCACTGTTCAAGTCACCTCTGCCAGCAGAAAGCCTCCTCATTTCTTTGTCAGGCTGATTTTAAAACATCTTACTTTACTTTGAAATAGAATCCATTATTGTGGTAGACCACCCAAGTGCCCATTTCGAAGTAAAAGAGCTCTTATCTCCCTTCTGAGAATGCCTTTCACTAACAGCCTTCAGCAGTCAGGCATCTTTGGGGAAAGCCTTGGCTAGAGTGAAATGGCCTTTCCGATTGAATTAGTATGTAGCCAATTGGTATGTCTTGTAGGCATATGATTATGCAGATCTATAGTCTCACTAGACTTGATACAGCTGTGAGGCCACCATTTCGCCCCAGGAAACTATTTGAATCTTTTCTTGAACTTTATTTGTCCATCTTTCAAATTCTTCCTTTCTTGTTTTTCCATAGATGGGATTAAAACATAAATTTCCCAAAGCATTAATTTCCTTCTCAGGTAGGCAACAACAAGTTTGCACAGTGGAGCTCAACAAAGAAAGGGCAGCTTCATGTGTACTATTGATGCCCTCAGTCACATCACGTTCATGCAGAAAGTGAGTTAGTATCTAATAAGAGCAAGTGAAATCTACATTAGCGAAATCTTCAGTCACAGATAATTCACAAACAGGAATGACAGTGAACCAGTTTACCAAGACAAGGATAATAACCTCCCTTTACTTCATTTAATGTATAATTTAATAACAGGAAACCAGCCATCCATGGGAAACCCTTCAATGAAGCATAACAATTGATTCTGTCATTGTTCTTTCATGCTCTTACAATATATCCTCCAGTTGCATATGGAATGGTGGGGAAATAGTTACTCCTAGCTTGTCATGAATGATGATGATATGAGAATTTGGGTTTGAGTGGTCCCGGTATCCTCATGTACTCAGAAGCACAAGCTTACTAATGGCAGTTCTTTCTACTTAGAATTAAGAGTGGATGATAAAGGCTGTTAGTTGAATGGATTGGTGGTTGTGGATTTTACAGAAATGAAGAAACTAATAAGAACAGAATTGGAAAATTTATAATCAACTTTGGGAGAGATGATTTGTGCTGTCAAAGAGTTGATTCAATATATAAATGTGACGTAAGAGTTCCACTTTTAAGTCCTGTTCTATATAACAAGCTATGATATGGTGTCTGCTTACCCAAGGATAATTGTACCAATACATGTAGTTTCCTCTCATCCTTTCACATCCCTTCCTAGAAATGAATATTAGCAATTACTTTAATTCACCCAAACCTCTTTTTGCTAATGTATTCTTTCCTGAATGCTTTTCCTTCCATAGTATTGCCAATTTATAGATTCTCTAATACAGCTGCAAAAAATAACTGAGATAAATTGGTTTGAAATTAAAGCCCAAGACCTTCCATAAAATATGTTGATTCCAGCTAGTAGATTATAGATTAAATGTACAGATTAAATAAACATTTTGAAAATAAATAAATAAACAGTAAAATTTTAAATATTTAGCTGGAAATAGAGACTGAGACATATTGCAAATCATTTTTGAAAGAAAGATGACATTTGTAAACTTAATTTAGTGTCCAGTAGGAGAGAATGAATGCTTCAAAAGATCATAAAAGTCTTCCAGTGGTGTGGAACAGTAACAGGATAGTGAGGAAAGATTGGAAATGAAAGATCAGCTCACAGACTGTTACAAGGGTTTAGGAAAGAAGTTAGAGGATTTGAGGGAAATTGGAAATGGGAAAGTAATTGTTAAATAGATGTTAAAATGTCATTTAAAGGAAATATTAAATTCAAAGAGTCTGGTATTTGGTGTATTTGGTCTGTTTATGTTGCCTTGGAAATTATTTTTTTTCCTAATGGAGTGATGGTATGAGGTTTAATTTGTACATAAGATATGGGTATTTGTAAGTTACACAAATATTTGTAAATGTTAGTTCTAACACTATGCTGTGTAGAGGAAGGAGGTAGGGTGCAGAGTGACACCCCTCCCATTATTTCACTTAGCTGAATGAGTCAATAGAAATAGATCTAACTCAAATGACAACAATAATAAGACCTGAATTGCATGCAGTTCGGGGTTAACTTTGGGAAAAATGACTTGAGATGTCCAAGAGTTGATTTAATGGTATGGGTTGAAATTAGGGGTTAATAAATGGCTAATATGATCAACTTTGGAGAAATATTTCAGGGCTGAATAAAACAGATGCTAACTGAAAGAACACAGAATAAAAAGATGTAAGTCCTGAATACTGGATTTTTTGAAACAATAGAGATTAGAGCTTATGAAGCAGGTTGGAAGGATGCTAGTGTGGGTATAATGAGCATTTGGGGAAGTATCAATGGAATAGATAATGTAAATCATGCAGAAACATCATCCCGTAGAAAGGATGTGAAGACAGAATGATGCGAATGACCATATAGGTGTGTGGGATGTGGGGCTATATAGCCACGTCATAATTTCCCTAATTGGGATCCTGTGAAATACACGAGTCAGCTCCATGTAAGAAAGGCTTGTGTGGAAAGAAAGAAGGTTTAGGGACTGCCTTCTGGTCTGACAGATTCTGAGAGATCCACAGAGTAATTCCGATTAATAAAGGCTCTCAGAAATTTAGTAGCAAAGCAAGACAACTAATGCAATGTTTTGAAAATTGCTACTCATTTTCCTATTTGCTTACCTTTCAATAAATTAGTGTTCTTACAGGGGTCATCTTGTGATTTTTGCCCCTCAGAAGAGGCCAAAGCCGTGTCAAAAACCTCAGAATTCAACTGTGGTAGATGGGAAAATGAAAAAAAAAAAAACTGTAAGCAATAGAAATAACAAGGAAATAAGTTTGAAAGGTAAGAATAGCATTTTTTCCTAGAGGAAAAAAATAGAATCAAGAGAATATTCTCAGTTTTGTTTTTATTTAGTGTTGTCTTTATTTCAAATACTTAGAAACTTTCAGAAAGTACATCAGGAAGTCCCACATGTTCACTACCCTGTCTCCTCTAATAACATTGTCTTACACAAGTAACCAGCGTATAACACCAGGGAGCTGCCTTGGGTATGATTCACGATTTGATGAGAATTCAGTTTTATCTGTGTATGAAGTCATGTACAATTTTATCACATGCGTGAAGTACACCATTTTCCATTCCTGCCAGTGAGGAAAGAGTGATTCGGCTTTTCTTTAATGTTTCAGCATTTGGTGTTGTCCCTAGACCTCACTAGTCATTCACACTGATGTAATAATATTTCCCAGCATCAGTTCCTGTCCTCCTGTTAAGCCTTTGAGGAATGTGGTGCTTTCACTTACTTCCTTGCCATTCTCTGCTCATAGTTTTGGTGAAAACTGTCATTGTTTTTAATATATTTTCCAATTCAATTGCTTTGTTAAATAATTTCTTTTGGGTTCCAAGAGTTCTCTGTATATTTTATACACTAATCCTTTATCAGATATTGACAGCATCTTCTTACAGTGTATAGCTTCTCTTTTGTATTCCATGAGGAAATTTTAAATATTTGATGGGGGTCTATTTAAATTTTTCATTTTTTTTTGACTTGTGATTTTAGTGTGAAGTCTAAATCCTCTTTGTCTAGTATTATTAAGTTGATTTTTCTTTTTTTATTTTTTGGAATGTTTGGCAGTCTTAATCTGTCTTTTTAATATTTCATCTATTTTGTATTTTGTGAAAGTTTTGGATTTTAGATCAAGATCCAATTGTTTCTTTTTTTAATTTGACCTTTTAAATTTTGAGTAATGATGTTTTAAGGCTATACTTTTGTACGTTGAAAAAAAAACCTCAGATATTCTGCACTGTTGCTTTGATTCTTTCTATCAAACAAGGCCTCTCAGCTGCTGCTACACAAGGATTTAGCACCAGGTACAGAGAATTCTTTACACTTGTTTTATTTTCTGTTCTCAAAGTTGTTTCACAAATTCTAAGTCTTTTGCCAAATAATCTTGCCTGTTTCTATTAAACCTATTGCTATTTACTTTAATAGAAATTAAATCAAGCCATGCACCCACTTGCGGAAAATTGATATCTTTAACTATGGTGGCATCTCAGAAAAAATTTCATGTATGTATTGCGAACAAGAAGATCCTGCTGGGTTTTGATAATAAGAGATTAGAGTGGTTCAATTAAAAAGGAAACAATTACAGACAAGAGGGCTCCGATGGAAGAGGTCATCTGTGATGTCCAGATCCCAAAACTATGAGGCATAGAAGAAAGAGGATCCTGGAGAAGTAACTGAGCAGTGATGAGAAGGAAACGTATCCTTGAGATTCAAAAGACACAGAGACTCCATCTGGAGGACCACAATAAGTTCACTTCCCCATCTTTTTAAAAAGAGATGGCAATTATTATTTGGATTTAGGAAAGTGACAGTAGTAGGTTCCTTTCAAGGGTCTGTGACTTCGTCAGGCACAGGTAGTTGGCTGTTGGTTCATAATACTAGGCACGGATTCCCTCCTATTGAGAAGATCTTAACTCCAATTAAATGGCTGTTGGTTATCCCATAGATATAAATGCCATTATTGCACCCTTGGGGATTCATTTCTGTACTGATGATATTCAGCTCCCATATGAACAGGTTTCTGAAATTAAGGAATAACACTTTTGAGACAAAATTTCAGAGATAGACAGAGATCAAGACAAAGACAAAAAGACATTAAGAAGATGGCCTCAGGACTTCAGAAGTTCTCCTCACTAGAGCCCACTGACATCTGGTCCTCCCTGGCTCAGTTCACCTCACAATCATGAATGAACGTTCTTCTCACAACACCTCTCCTCACTCTTGCAGCCATTTTTCTTACTTAGTAGTCCCCGTCTCTTTGAACTCTCGACATATCCTAAACAAATTGGTTAGTTTGTTGATTCCATTCCTGATTTCTGGCTGAGTGAAAAATCAACTTCTTCCACCAGATAAACTCTGTATAGTCCTGTGGTGAAACAACTGAATTAGGGGTAGCAGGATGTTGCTGTGTATATGAGCACACACGTAGATTTTTTTTGTAGGAACTCATATTATTTTTGCTTATGTGAAGTTCATGCCTGTTGCTTCTCCATTTGCACCAAAGCTGTAACTCTCCTCTCCAGTCTGTAGAGTTTAATCAGCAATATCTCTAAGTTTTCGTTGGGAGATTTTTAGACCATGGTGCAACCAAATGTTTCGTCTCTATCTGCTTTTCTCATGAGAGGCGAGGCACAGTTTTAACCACACCCCATTTCTCTGTACAACAGGAAGCCTGATCATGAGTAGTGGCAGTGAACTACCTCAAGAGAGCTCCATCCTGGATCATGAGCACTGAACGCTAATCCCCTACTCCATACCTCTTGTCACTTTAGTTATTTACCACTCCCTTCCCTCAGAGCAAACGAGAACTTTGAGCTCATAGTAGTATTGATGGGATTCAGTAAGATGATGCAATGAAAATATTTTTAGACTCAACAGTGCTAATAGTTGAACAACATTGGCAGCAACTTGAAGTACCACTCAGTTTTATTTTTAAAATGGTTATTATGGTGAGTTTCATGCTGTGGGAACCTTGCCTGCAAATCAGCAATGCTTGTTTATTTTTAAAAAGTGTTGAGCACAACGTGATAGACCTGAAATGTCTTCAGGGGATGTCATCTCCTCGTCATCAGGTGAGAAGGTGAAACTTCTACCACAAAGCTTGGACAGGTGACAGTCACCCGGAGGTAAATCCCAGAATCCATGTAAGGGCTTACTTGAGAGATAAACACTGGTAGGACTCAAACCCTTTCCTTGTCTGTCAAGTATCCCAACACCTTGTCTCCCTGAGACTATAAGGTTGCAGAATTTTCTTTGGCTTGTATTTCTTCTGTTCTCTGTTCCCCTCCCAGTCCTGTTCTTGGCCCCAAGGCCTTCCCCTCAGAGACCTTCTAGCAGGCCATTGTTGGCAAGGCCTTTAAGGCCTGATCTTCCCAAGACTCAGGAAGCAGCTGGAAGATTTTATGCGAGTGATAGCTGTTCACTTATACCCTTAACAAAAAGGAAAAACTAAAGCTTTGGAGAGGAAGGGTCAGTAGAAATAAACATCTTTGGAAAACATGGCATAGCTATGTGTTGACTTAGCATGGTTTCCAACGTGCATAGCTGTGGTCAGGAGAGAAAAGTAGATGCAAAAATAGATTCATTCTTCCCTTTTCATGATTACTCTGGCACAAAAGTATGAGAAAACTTTCCGGAACATTTGTGCAGCATCCTTAACACAGCACATTTGGAAGCCACACTTTTCAAATTGTGTGATTGGCAGCAGCATCTCTAATTATATATATTGGAGAGTGAAGTCATGAAAGTGCATGTCCGAAAACTGTACATGGGAAAATCGTATAATCTCTGAACCATCAATATTGTAATCTCTAAAATGGGACTATAATATTAACTTCCATAGTCTCTAAACAAGATGAGATTCTAAACAGGTATATATATATATATATATATTTTTTTGTTGTTGTTGTTGTTGTTCCATATCTCTTCAAGGAACAGCAGTGGCAGGAGCAATCATGTTAACATAGGTTAGTCTTCACATATCCATTTGTCTTGTCTCTCTGTATCACATAAATGTTTAGGGCAATCCAGACTCATTTTCAGATGGTGCTTAGAGGCATTTCTCACCAAGACAGAGGAGGGACACCTGCTATCTGGTAGGAAATCAGATTAAAAACATTTTCCATTTAAAGTTTGTGAACAGATCTCTGTGGAATAATAAAAGCTACAGTAAGAATTAGGCTGTTGTCTGTTTGACAGGGATGTGTCAAGATATTTGTCACACTACCAGAGCTTTCGTTTTCAAGGAGAGGTTAGATTAATAGATTTATGATAATTGATATAATGTACTCATAAACAAACCATTTCCCTGCTTTGGGGGTTCATCAGCAGTTTTTCAGAGTAGCTTTCTACCCGCCATTGAACTCAGAGGTGAGAACCAGAATGACCCCCACAGTATATATAGTCACCATTGGTGACCCAGACTAATTTGAAGAAACACACACACACACACACACACACACACACACACACACACACACACTTAGCACTACCCACAGAAGCAAAAGAACTTAACCTGAGCTCCAATATTCATTATTGCTGGAAGAACCCTAAATTTTAGTGAAATTAAAAACCAAACAGAACTATGGTGAGCTTGGAAAAAAATAGGCATGTTGAGATCAGGAAAGGGGAATCTGTGAGGAGTCAAAAACTTGGAGCTAATGACCCAAATGGAATAAACAGAGTAAAGCTGTGAAAATCGAGAGATGTAGGAGAGAGTCCTTTAGATAGGTATTTATATTTGATATTGGGGCTCACAGCCTCACCTACCCCTGTCACTGAACCCAGATAATAAAAAGCAGTGTGCTTTTATGCCTCCTCTCACTGTTAGGACTTGTGGCATCAATCTGTTATGTTCAATACAAGTTGTCTGGGTATCGAACACCGTGTCCTCTGTTAAAGTTGTAATGCTCTCCCCATAGAGTTCTTTAAAAGTTCCTGAAGTTAACAATTTGGTGTAGGATTAATGAGATGACTCGACAGGTAAAGACACTTGCCAGCAAGCCTGATGGTCTTTTTCGACTCCCCAAAAATAGACATAATGGAAGGATAGAACCAACCCTCATAAGTTGTCCTCTCATTGCTACTCAGGAGCTATGGCATAGGTCCCAAATAAAAAAACAAACAAATAAATAAATGTGGTAAAATTTTTAAAAATACTTTAATGAATGTTTAAAATTTGAGAGAACCTACTAAGGAATCACAATTGTACCACTAACTTGGTGGTATTGGCTAATTAATCCAACTTTCCTATTAATAAAGTCTTTCATGTGTAATGGGGGGGTAATACTATAACTCTTCATTGATCTTATGATGGTTCCTGCGATTAAATAATCAAGTAAAGAACAAGGAGGCATTCCATTGTAAAACAATGCAGCTATCTTCCCATGTAAAAAGTATGACATTATTTTGTATTCTTGTTTATTTTAAATATTTATTTATTTTATGTTGTGAGTTTTTTTTCTGCAGTGTATATGTGTATCACTTGTGTGTCCCTTGGGAGACAAAACAAATGGTCAGATACCATGCAATCAGTGTTACAAATGGTTATGTCTCACCATGTGGATGCTAGTAACTTAATCCAGATCCTCTATAAGAGAAACAAGTGATCTCTACAGCCTGTTTGCTACTGTCTTTAACTACTTCAGAGTCTCATATTTATGGTTATGTAGCATAATTCTGTAGTTAGTCTTAGCACATTCTTATCACTTTGTTCTGGCAAAGAATACTAAAATAATCAATTTTGTATTCATCTCAAGGAAATGGGCTTTCAATGAATATATTCTTCAAAGTGTGTAAGATCTAGTGTGTACAACCAAGTGTCCTTTGACGCTTGGTGAATACATGGGAGGCATCCAAGTGGTTTAAGACATGCTGCTAGAGGAAAGGGGGCCTCTAAGAGAAAAGTTTTTCCAAGTGGTAGAAGCAATATACATATAAGTATAATGACGTGAAAAAGTCAAGGGCTCTCCCTGTATCAGAGCTCTAGAACGAGAAAGGTGAGGGAGGCAGGGTTAATGGATGGAAAAGAAGCTGAGGTGTGTCTACTCTCAAGTTAATGGATGTAAAAGCAAGCACTAGTCACCCACAGAAAAGAAAGAAAGCCAAGGAGAATGTTCTTTTACATTGACCCTGGGCATTCTTGCCGTTATCGACCAATCCAACTTTACTCTTAGCACCAGGGTATGAGTTGCTTACTCCAGAAAGCTCTTAAGCTTTAAGCTTTATTAGGTAAAATGGCCTCAGTACAATATAGTAGCTGATTTCTCAGACAAGGCTTTCTTGCTGCACTGAATACAAAGCATTGAGAGCCTTAAGACTGGGTATTCAGGTTTGTATACACACATGCCATTTAAATAATGCTTGGTGTAAAAGTATCACTTTGTCACTCCAGGCAATGAGTTTATTAGTAATTTGTCTTGTTCATTTTTTAAAATCCCTTTCTGGTTTGCCCTTAAATAGCACCTTCTACTTCCCTACAAAGAGTAGGAATTTGGATTAGCATCTTTATGAAGCAATCACTTTTTTCATTGTATTTATGTTTAAATACTCTTCTACATGTGGCAATTAATAAAGTCATCCATTTATAGGAGACAAACACGTCCTTAATAATCATACCTTAAAATGTAAGTTGACATTATAAAACTCTGAAAAATACCCAAGATGATGGAGATGGAACTATGAATAATGGGTATTGTGAATTTTCCTCAGGATCAGCCAACACTCAAGATTTTCACTGAGATTTTCCAGCCTCGTGGGTGAATAAAGCCAACTGTACTTTAATTTTCTCAGTTGATTCTAGAAATCAAATCAGTTCACAGAATGTCCAGTTCAAGTTAGAGACTGTATGAAAGTGATGGCTCTGATGTAATCTCTGCCCAAATTCACATGACTATGTTCACAATTTACTGGAAGAAGCACAAACAACAACCTGTCCTTGAGGCAGGAAGTACACATCTAAAGATGTTTTAACCATTGGCATCCAAAATCCAGTTTGGGTTAATGTAACAGAGCCAAAAGGCTATATCCAACCTCAACAAAAGAGGCTCATGAATTCATTTTTAAGAGCATGCTTTAGAAAATAAACACAACTAATTTAATTTCAACTTTTCCAAACTCTCAACAAAAACATGTGGCAGATGCTTGAAATGTAAAGATCAAGCCCAAAATTCCAGGCATGCATCTTTGTGTACTCAAAGAACAAAAAAGTGAACCCATAACTGGCCTGATTTAACGGCTTAATCTTTCTTTCTCTGAATTCCATAAATGGAATAGCATCATAATTCCAATTTCTGGTTCACATGGTATTTATAGCTATTTATTATTCCTTGAGATATTGCAGATTTTTTTCTTTGAACTAGTGTTTCCAAGAATGCTCTTCCCTTCATCTTAAAACTTAATAGACTAAAATCTTTCCTGGGAAACTGATGAAGATTACATGTTTTTAGGACACAAGTTACAAGATTCCTAATACTTACAGACATTCCATGTCTAGGAATGTTTGTTAATTGAGACCCCTCTCTCTCCATGTGTATCTTTAATCTCCCAACCAGCTGTCTCCCATAAAAAGATATTTCTGTTTTTAGTTACAAATCTGTTTTAAAGATAAAACTCACTCATAAATACACAAGCACATGCAAAGACTTTTTTTTTTCTGCTGACACTATAGAAGTATCTCCAGATGAAAAATATTAAAGTTTGTTTAGAAATAGAATTGCATTCTTCTACCCTTGATGGGGACCCTATATTCTTAGATTTTTTTTCAAGGAATCTCTATAGCACTCCTTGAGCCTCTATTGAAGAATACAGTTTTCTGCTCCTTCTATGATTTAGTCCCTTTTCAAGTAAGCAAAAGGATTGGGTACATTCTGATTTTAGGAATTAATCCCTATTATGTACTTCCTGAATTGAGGAATTACCGCCTTGTTATGGCAGGTATTAGCTGCTTAGAGAAAACAAGGAAATCCAAGTATTCAGTTAATACCACACATTTCCTAGGATATGAATGACTACCTTACATTGATGTTCTTATTGGTCTGTGGGTTGCTTACCATACAAAGTATTGGATGACAATGTATGTTCTCTTTTTTTCTAAAACCCAGTAACAAAATAGTTAATTACTGCCAAAGCATATCTGCTGTCAATTTAATAGCTATGAGGTATGTTATTCAATTAATTATACGAAAAGAAACTGTTGTAGACTTCCCAGTTTTGGGGGGCTTCAGTTGTCATTTCTTCAAGTGTCTTCTTCCCCAGTTCACCTGAGCTAAAAGGGAGCACCTTCATGTCTTTTTGATTCATTACCTTTTGTTGGGTAAAGATTCCATAGCCATGCCCAATTATATGTTGAAAGATATTTAATAACTGACACCACAGTTTACTATGACAACTAGGTGAACAAAGGCAAGTGAAAGTAGATGGTCACCTACACACACGCCATTGACTGTGTAAATGAGCAGTGCCCACCTCTATTTTACAGACAAGAAAAATGCAGCTCACAGGGACATAAAGCATACAGGTTCATAATGTAGTCACCAGGTTTGTTTGAATTGAAAAGATGAGCTGTTTCATTCATGCGATGGAACTGTATTCTACAAATAGAAGTAAAGGGAGGAGACCATAACTGAGTCCTAGGACACATCAAGCTCTGTGGTTAAGCACCATGGAATCTACTTTCTCTCATTCGCACCTCACTGACTTCTGGGGAGATCTATAACCTTGTTCTAGGCCAAAGAACACAAAAGCTACATCACCTCAGTGGGCTGCCTTCAGATTTGGGACGATCTCATGGGTATATCGAGGCAGCAGATCGCTCCATGTTTTATGAATGGTGTCCTTTGCTCTTCACTTAATAGGCCCAGCACAGTGGGAAGCCAAATATACCTATCACAGACTATGGAATTACTTATTCAGGTGGGCATTCTCATCTTCATATTTTGAGATATACCGTGCCTTGAATCATCAACACTGGGTTCAAAGTAAGTGTGTGTGCAACTTCACAATGAAAACTTGAACCATCTTTCTTTGCACAAATACAGCTTCTTCCTGGTGATTCAAAGACTGCTTTAATAGGCTTGTGGTTCCAACAGGGCCAGCCATTACATGCCTCTGCCTTTTAGCTACCAGTCTTACAAATGATCCATTGCTACCTCTGCTCTGAATTATCAACCGATATTCCAACTTTTCAACTGGTAAAAACCCAAACACCCTAGAGGAAGAAGCATTGGACAAAGCTTCTTTCATGATAAATTTTTTACCTACCTGGCCACATACTCTATTCTGTTTCCATTGTTCTTCTCATGTCATCTTATTTTTTCATAGGATGCACTTCTACAGGATGTGTGCCTATTACCCATAAGCACTCAAATGTCTCTGTTTAAACTGTGTGCATGTAGGTGTGTGTGTGTGTGTGTGTGTGTGTGTGTGTGTGTGTGTGTGTGTGTGTGTGTGTGCGCATGTACACATGAATGTGGGTAGGAAACATTTATGATGCATCCATAAGAAAAGATATGTGTATAAAGAGTTTTTTTAAAAAACCTAGATGCCCTTAACCTATTCCTAACTAGCATTTTGTTTTCTGCTGTCCGCATTTTTCTCTTCGTTATATACAAACTCTCTCAGCAAGAGCATGGTACTCAGTTATCATACTACCATTATATCAGTACCTCCGTGTGGTAATTTCTATCTCAGCACAGTAAGGAGAACCCTGAAGCAACAATGGTCTTTAGCATCATCTAAATACGCTCACCTGACATTCTGAATCCATACCTCTGCGTGCTTTCAGAACCTCTTGTTCTCTACTCCCGCTATTTGCACCGGTTCTCCGTGTCTCTGAGTAGATTCTCTCCTCTCCTCTCCTTGAATACTCCTTCAGAGAAGAGTTGGTGCAGTTCTAAACCCTAATGTCATTAGTTGCTTTTTGTTTACAATTTGTCCACCAATGTTAAAAGTGAAAGATTCTGTTAAAAGATGCTCCGTGTGCTCATCGGTGTTGGGGGCAGCCCAAGACCATTTGCCATATCTAGAGTTAGATGCCGCAGTGAAAAATGAGCTGACAAACTTCAAACTCTGCAGAAACCACCGGGGAGAGAATCTGGCAGCTCAGCAAGCCAGGTTAATACCTGAATGAAAGAATGCTCAGGAACACCCTGGGTATCAGGACTCTGCTCAGAACAAAAGCTTGCGAGCTGGGCCCAGGTGCCTGCCCTGCCACCACCCAACTGAGAGCAGTATGCTGCCTGAATCTGCGAGGCTCTGTCATCTATCCACTAGGCCCTGGGGAATCACTTTTTTTTTTTTCTATTTTAGTTTCTCATAAAAAGCAGCCACTGGGTCTTTCCCAAGTCATACAAGGGAAAGGGAACAAAGACCCACAGCCAGGCTGAGCTTGGCCTCAAACCTGCTTTGCTTCACAAATTAAAGTTCCCGTTACATCACTTGGGGTATTATGTCAGGGCTTGGGTTTCCTAAAATAACATCTGATTAAAGTCAGTAGTGGTGAAAGGCACACAAGTGGTATTTACTATGCTTGAGAACCCTGGGTGCTTTGTACACGGAGACTTTTTGTCTCTCACTTTTGAAAAAAAAAATGATGTCTTTTACATTTTCAGTTGATGAAATGCATGATTGGAAGACTGGCTTACAGAACTTACCCAGGTGGCAGATGGAGCACTTACATAATGAACTCAAGGGCCATTTGGGAGCACGCCTGCATTGCCAGCACCCAGGAGATAGATACAAACGGAGCAGAAGTACAAGGTAATACTTGGCTGCAGAGCAGGTTTAAGGCCAGAATGGGATACAGAAGATTCTGTTTCAAAAACTAGTAATAATAAAGTAAAAAACAAAAGCAGCAAACTCAAGGGTACACAGAAGCAGCCTTTGACTCCGAATGACTCTGGTCCACATTTAGTACACATTCTTCCCAGTATGCTTGCCTTGCTGTCCCCACTGGTGTTTGTTGTAGTGGTCTGAGCCCACAAATTAGGTAGGTTGGAATATGAACATCGCACATGCCCACAGGGCTGGGGATAGAGCTCCCCAGGAAAACGCTGGTCTAAAATGAACCCAAAGCCCTGGGTTCAATCCTCAAAATGATAACACCTTAATTATTTTTCCTATTGCTGTGGGAAAAATGACAAAAGCAATTTAAATTTAAATGCGAATAGGTTTATTTTGGCATACAATTTCAGGATAGAGTCTATCAGGGCAGGAAGTCCAGTGGCAGGAACTGGAGCTAGTGGGCACATTATATTCCTAGACAGGAGATGAATGCAGCCACCCAGCACATTTTCTCCATCCTATTTAATTTGGGTCCCAAATCAGTGAATACTAGCAATCCCAGTGGACATTTCCACCTCAATTAACCCAGTCAAAATAATCCCACAAGCATCCCAGAGGCTAAATAATCCCTCACAATGGTGCTGGAGGCCTATCTCCCAGGTGGTTGACTTTGTTATGTTGACAGTGTTAACCATTGCAAATAATAATTTAAAATGTTCATAAATGTTAACCGTCTTAACTTAGCATAGCTTGACTAAGATTCAGGCTTTCCCTCTAAACTGACTGATAAGACATATGGTTTTACTATTTAATGGAACCCAGTAGAACTGCACTAGGTATCTTGCCGGGGACAAACATTTTAAACCCACTGTTAATATCCAGTATCTTCCAAAAGTCCTGGAATATTGAGTCCATCTATTTTCATGAAGACTCTAAACTAATCTTGGGTTAAACCAGGCCTCTCACCATCATCTTCATACCTATAGACTAATGCACTCTATTCTCCATCCAACAACCCCGTGTTCTGCCCTTGAACTCTGCTCTTGACCTATTTTAGGAACTGAGCATAAGGCTGGAGTCTAATTCTCTGGTTCCCAGTTGGAGGGACATCAATGCTTGTTCTGTGAGATATCCCTGACCAATGTGTTTGTCTCACATGCAACTTTAATCCCAACTCAAGAAAGAGAGAAAGTTGTAAAAACCCTGACCAATTGGTGTCAACATCTTCGAAGGTGCCTATAATCTCAGGACTTAGTGGCTGAGGCAAGGGGGGTCATAAGTGTGAGACCAGCGTAGGATACGTGTGAGACTTTGTCTCAAAAAGCAAGTCTGAGCAATTCGTTAAGTTACAATTTGAGGTCAACCTGGAGACTAAATTCCATTGCTTTTTCTTTCTTCCTCCTTCCCTTCTCTACTCATTCCTTTTCATCCTTCTTTAGTTATTCCTCCTTTCCTTTCAAATTATGATTTCATTAATATGAGATCCTTAAACCTTATCTCATTAGTGGCAATAGCTACCCCTTAGCTTCAAGCATTATGAACAGCATAAAACAAAGCAGCATATAATAACAAAAATAGTTACTAATCTCATGATGCTGAGTCCAGGGAAGGAGAAAGATGTGAACATACAAACACACACACACACACACACACACACACACACACACACACATACACACACCTCTAATTACCAATAAAGATACAAGCTGTGAAGACAAGGGGTGTATCACTGTAAGCATATAAACAAGGGAGCCATTATTTAAGTTAACAGTATCCCTGTGGAAGTTATATACTGGTTAGGTAAAGTCAGCAAACAGAATGCTAGACACAGTTATGGATCACATATGATGGTTTTGATGGTGGTTGCCAATGCCTTGTACCAGAGCAGGGCAGCTCATTAGAGAAACCAGGGGAAGGCCATTGTATTAGAAGCTTGGAGATTTAGGAACTAAACTAAACTTAGAAACAAGAACATAGTTTTCTTCTTAAGACACAGAAAGTGTGCTATATTGGGGATCCATAAGATAAATGGTCTCTAAGAGTGCTCAACCACGGACCTGCTACATTCCATCACTCTCACTCCAAATATGCTCAGGTGAAGCCACCTGGGAAAGTCCGTCCACTTGGGTCTTAAGCTCCCTTTGTGATTCTGGTGAATGGTAAAGCTGTAATAGACTCATGGCCAGGGCAGGCACATGAGATGGAGAACTGGGTGCTCTGTGTCAATAATGAGGGGGCAGAGTCATCAATATGAAGCCAGGATTGCAACGAAGTGAGAAGGTTGACTTGAGGGGCAGGTTGGCGGGTTCTGAGGTTTGCAGAGACTTCTATGCAAAGGAGAACAGATGGACACGGACTCACAGTTTGCTTCATTTTCTGGTTGTGTCCTTGTTTCCCCTTCGCTTTATTTGAGACTTTATCTACTTCCAATATAATTTCCTTTACATATCGAGTTATATTTAAATTTCCTTAAATTTGGCTTGCAACAAGGTGCAAGATACATAAAGCACATACACATATTAATTAATAAATAGGGATTGTCAATTTGTAAAACGAACTTTCCCATCTGGGAGATGCTGCCCAGCAGTGACCCTTGGAGATCACTTTAGTCAGAGGGCAGATACTTTTTTGGGGGAAATTATTGTATTTGAAAACCTTTGTTTTTGCCTCCCCAGTCCACGCTGCATGACAATAGAACATCTCCTTGCTTTGCCAGCCTTGTCAAACTAAATTATTAAATAAAAGCAAATGACATAAAGCTATGCTTTCAAATGTGGATTTCTTCCCAGTTTATTTCTGCACTGGTTCATTTTAGTGCATGGAGAATGTTTGCCTAGTTTTTAACTAGAATTCATGGTATAAATTGTTTTTGAGTCCAGCAGAGTTTGGAAAGTAAACCAGCCAATGGTTGGAAAGTATAGGAGAGAGAGCGTGTGTGAAATGTAACTGGAAATAGTTGGGGTGTAGAAGGGGGCAGGGCCTTCAAGCTGGCAGTGAGGGCAACTGTCTTACACCTGATCCCTCACTCCTCGCTCCAGACCCATGATGTAACTTACTCACCATGTGCCTTGGGGTTACTCATTTTCAACCTGTAATCCAAGGTTGAATTAGGGTTGATGGCTCACTGGTACTCCAGAAAAGAGTGAAACATCAAAAAAAAAAAATCCATGAAAACCTAATGTAGTTTTTCACTATGGCTTTTTAACAGAATTATCAACAGAAAGAACAGCTGCCAATCTCAGCATTCCAGAGGCAAGATCCTAAACTCAAAAGCAAAGATTTGGTTTCAGTATTTTGCTATGGGCTATGTCAGGCTACTATAAAACTAGCTTTTTAGAGAATGCCTTGACATAACTTCTTGTAAAAGATTGGCTGGGGTTACTCAGTAAGGACCACCTGAACCCAAGTCATCTATCAGTGTCTACTGGAGAAGTTAGTGTTAGATGGAGTCAGACATTTTGGAAATTGCGTCTTTGTATACACCCCACCCATGCTTGTAGAACATTCTATACTGTTAGTACAACTTTTAGAAGCATCTGCATGTTCAATCAGTTGATCATATCTATTGTGCCTCTACTGCATGTAGAAACTGAGCCAGGTGCTGGGTGCCTAGTTCTGGATATGATAGATGGGGTTCTAATGGGGTTACCAGCCAGTCTTTTAGCATTTTTTATTTCTCACTTCAATATTTAAAAATTTGCATGAAGGTAAATTTGATCTGTGCTTTCCTTTAGGTTCAGCATTCTTCATATACTAGTTAGAGGGCAGACTTGATGATATTTTTGGCATATTGATTCATGGAATACCAAGTAACTGGGCTTACTAAATCATTATTTACTCACACTCCCTTATTCTCTTGTATTTTCACTTTTTAATCCATCCATATATCCATCCATTTAGGCATTCATTCATCAGCACTGCAAAGGCTTTATAATAATAGAATATGCTTTCTACGTTTAAGTTCAAATCATTTACATAAATGAAATGAGTCTGTTGCTTCCTTGCAAGGCTGGCCGGATCTGTCTGGATAGAAGCCATGAATCCAGCATCAAATGCTACTTTATAACTGATGATGGGATCCTACAGGCAGAAGCTCAACTCCTACCATAAGAGAATGTTGTCATGGGCTCATGAGGGAAGCCATTCGTTCCTGAGAAAACACAAGATTTTCATGCTATCTTGCCATGATTGCCTTGTTCTTGCTTAAGGATGATTCTGCCATTCCTAATGACCCACATACTCTGCTGAGAATGTCAATTTCCTTGAAAACAAGGCTCCTGTTTTATTGTCATTTATGTCTTTTAACTCTTCTTGTTAATGATGTTGGCCCTAATGAGGATTAAACAGTCGGAGTCCTGGCAATGAGGACTGTAGGGACCTTAGTGGTTCTGTAGTCTCAGTTTGTAGTGTTGTCATTTCCATAGTGTTGTCATACTTTTACCAAAGGTACAAGACACAGTGTTGGGTCTTTGCTGAAGCAAACTGTCACTATCTGGAAGATGGAGACCGGAAAGCAGTAAGCAGAGGCATAGCAATAGTCATCCACAGTTGAGAAAACATTTATGTTCATGGCTTAATTCACAGTACCCAGAATTGAATGGAGGCCAAATAGGTATATATTTCCTTCGACTGCGTATAAGTTTCGATGGCCACACACGTGTCAGAAATGACCACAGTAGATTAAATAGGCTTAAGTGCACCCAGCCATAGTGGTTTCCACAGCCTGGATGCTCAAGATCTGGTAACTGTCCATTAGCAGCTGTGGTGGCAGAGGCAGCACCAGCAGCACTTGGCAGCTGTTAGAAATGCAAAGTCTCAAGCTACACTCCAGATCCATTAAATGAGAATCTACATTTTCACTAACAAGATCTGATGTTTCATTTGTGAAAAGCATTGCCTTTGGCTCCTACTACTGTTTCTCATTTTCTGTCCTTCACATGGCCACATCTCTCCTATTTATACTTGAAATTCACATAAAAAAGAAAAAATATCCCCAAAACTTAAAAGCCTATACCTAAACCTCAAGGAAAACTTTGATTAAATAAGTGTTTATGGGCAGGGATGTTCTAAAACACATTAAAACTGGGCAAATAATGCCACCTCTCTATATATAACATATTCTATACATAATAATTACTTTATAAATAATATTTAATATTTTCCAACAATTAAAATAGGCATTTTCATACTAAAGATGTATATGTAAATATACTAATATATAAAATAAAAATATATGCATGTATGAATACATATAAATTGTGAAGCACACTTGAAG
>OU015753.1:24183570-24201138 GCA_907169655.1 Acomys percivali | reverse complement strand
GTGTGTGTGTGTGTGTGTGTGTGTGTGTGTGTGTGTGTGTGTGTATGAATAATAAAAGTTGAGGATTCATGCTGGTCTTCCTCTGCTCCTGTCAATAAAAAGCATCTTTGATGAGAGGTGAGAGCTATAGGTCTCTATAGGTATAAGGATAAGTATTTAGATTGTAGTTAGAAATTATACTGATTTAGTAAAGTGTAACAGCAGGTTCTTGGTTCAGGCAGTTGGCTCAGTTTCAGAACCAAGCAAACTGTCTCTGTTATTGAGTGGGTTTCCCTTGTCTTTTATAATATTCATGGGTTAGACCAGTATTGATTAACTAATTTCTACAATGTCTCCTCTCAAGTAAGGGTTGACTGACACCTTCAATTTTGTGAAAGGAGCCTTTAGAGATGATGCACCATGATGCTGATGTCATAGCAAGTGTGCCTGTACTGAGGGCGACTTACTAGTGTCAGAGTTCTTGACAGCCTTTTGATGGGTCAGGGTTGGTTTCTCCCATGTAGAGTTGTCCTTGTTCAGCACTGAAATATTGTTCAAATAGGAAGGGAGGGGAAGCTTTGGGCTACCTCCTTTAGTACAACGAGTCTGCAAAGATTGCTCGGAATCTATCTTAGAGATCTGCTGGTTTTCCTGCAGTTATTTACTTATTCAGTGACTTCTCTGCATTAGTGGGGAGTCATAAATGTTCACCTTTAAGGTTTTAATCCATAACCATTTTATTGCACAAAAGCTCTTGTTTCTCTTTAACCATCCCCAGTTACTCTTATGTTGCTTATTATTACTGACTTTCAGGCTCTACAAGGTACACCAAGCTGATCCTGGATATTTTCTGTTCCAGACATAGAATAGTATACTTTCCCAAGAAATTTCTGGGTTGTTTTTATCTGACAATGGTATTAGAAACCATGTTCCACATACTAGGTATCCTCACTGCTCATGAGATGTTACTATTTCTATGTATCCCAAGCTGGCAGAGCACGAAAATATGTGTGTACATACAAAAACTACACACACACACACACACACACACAGAGCTATCTATACCAGTGCTTCTTAAATATTTTCAATTCAAAATACCCGTTGTCTGAGAAACTTTTTATATGGATCCTGAGCACACGTAGATTTAAGAAATAGATATACAAACCCAACATTTGGAGGTAAAAAATAATATAAAATAATTTTAAAACAATTTTGGACTCTGCTCATAGGTGCCATAGTGGTGGGAATGTTGTAGATGTAATCAACTACCTTTTGGATAGAGTCAAGGTCCATGCCACAAGAGGAAACATATGTCCAGTACTGTAAATCAGGCCAAGAACCCATGGTTGGGGAAGTCACAGGCCACAGAGGCATTAGTCTGATAAGTAGACATATTATTAAACTGCCCTCCAAATTTATAGCCATAGATTAGTGCAACTCTTAGGCTTCATCAGAGGACTCTCTGTGCAGTGGACTGCTAGATAAACAGTATGTAAGAAAACAAAGAGTTGTATTACTGCAGGAAGCAGATAAGCTTACTGCAGATTATCTACTCTCTACTCTCTCCTCCAAATTCAGTCCCCCAGTATCATCACTAGCACTTTAGCACACTACCTTTTGTGGCCTCTCCTTACTCTCTAATCCCATTTTCAGGGGACTAAGGAAATTGTGGGGAAATGCCATACTTTCCTCCCACATTTGTACCCCTTCACCCAAGCCCTAAATCCATTCCCATTCCTAAGTGTCAGCTACAAACACCAAGAAACAACTTCCACCCAGGACACCCAGAGGCTACCCATGACAGGATGCCAGAAAAATAACAGGCAACCAAAGAGAACAACAGAAACAGTGGAACAAACACACAACCAACAACGACAAGACCAAATATCACCTTCTAGAATTATAATCTTCTCCAAATGTAATACTAGATTGCAGTCTAAAAGCCTAATCAACAGCAGCCAGGACACTTTACTAGAGCTTAGCAGCCTTTACACAGCAGGCCCCGAGAAGTGCAACATAGCTGAAGAACAGAAGGACCCTGAAGTAGCCTTCATAAACCTAACAGAGGTTTTAAAATAGGAAATAAATACCTTATAGAAATCTATGGAAATGCAAGTAGTCAGTGGAAGGAAATGAATAAAATAGTTCAAGATCCGAGAGTGGAAATAAAAACAATAAAGAAAGCTGAAACAGAGGGAAACCTAGAAAGGAAAACATTAGGAGCATGAACATGGACCTTAGAAGGCAAGTAGACCAGGCTGGCCTTGAACTCAGTGATTTCCCCCTCCTCTGCCTCAAGAGTTCTGGGACTAAAGGTGTGCATTACCATACAGTACAATCTATATTTTTTTGAATGTGGAATAGAAGAAACAGTTCTCTAAAGAGTCAGAATAAGGGTTATAGTTTTGTCTAAACTGCTTATCAGATTTTGATTTAACTTTAGTAGGTGGCATGTATAAAGAAACTTATCCATTTTTTGATACTTTCCATTTGGTGGAGTACAGTATTTTTTTAAAACCATCTTCTTATGATTCTCAGTTTCCTTGGTGTCTGTTGTTATATCACTCTTTCATTTCTAATTTTTTTAAGTTCAATATTATTCTTCAGTCTTTCCATTAATTTGGATAAGGGTGATGCAGCTGTTTTCTGAAGTCACACCAGTGTCTGATATTGTCAGTTTTCGAATGTCTTATTCATCCCAATGCACGTGTGGTGGGATAGTTTTGCATAGTTCCCAACATATGGTGTGATATATCTTTTCTTGTGCTTATTTATCTGTTCTGAGTTCAAGGCAAGCCTGGTCTACAGTGCAAGTTCTAGGACAGCCAGGGCCACACAGGGAAACTCTGTAGCAATTCCTGCTTTCTTAAAATAGATTGTGATATTTTATACATATCTACAATATAGCAACCACTCAAATGTAATTAATGTTTCCATAATATAGTTAATTGATTTATCTTGACCCTCCAGTTTCTCTCATCAATTTGTTTATATAATGGTAATAGATCACTGTAAATTGTAGTTACACTACACCACAAAATGCTGGAGCTTATTTGGGTAGTTCCTGACTTCACAATATCCCTGTTTTTGCTTTCACCCTTCTCAATCTTTGAGTCAGTTATAAATTTTAAATAATCTTAAACTTTTAAATTTTCTACCCTATTATTCATGCTACATTTTTTTAAACGTTCAAATAGATATTTCAATGCATTAGCCAGCTTTCTACTATGATATCAAAATGCCTGGGATAAATAAATGTATAAAGATAAAAGAGCTTATTTTGCCTAACAACTTCTGAGATTTCATCCTATGCTTGATTGATCGACCCTGTTGCTTTGTGTCTACAGTCCATCAGGGAAGGGAGAACATAGTAGAGAAAACCCACTCAGCTCTTGGCTGGGAAAAGAAAGAGAGAATTAGAAAGGAGCTGGAACCCCACCAACCATTTTGAAGGCATACTTTCAACGACCCAATCCCCCGACAAAACTCATCTGTTAAAGGAGCTACTACCTCCAATAACCCAGTCCTTTACCAAGTAGGCCTTTGGGGGTTATTCTAGGTCTAACATTAACAGCTAACTACCTTGATGAAACTATTATGCACGCTACATATAGGCACCTATTATAAGTTACCCCATAAACAATTAAAATATAAAAATTAAACCAGTTAATTTTCCCAGTTTCCCTTTTATTGATCATAGATTCCCTTCTGATACATTATATCTTTTGGGGGAGGCGGAGTTTGAGGCAGGATTTCTCTGTGTAGCCCTGGCTGTCCTGGACTTGCTTTGTAGACCAGGCTGGCCTCAAACTCACAGAAATCTGCCTGCCTCTGCCTCCCACGTGCTGGGATTGAAGGCACACACCACCATGGTCAGCCCATACCCTATATCTTAATTACAGTTTCCCCGCCCTCTGCTCCTCCCAGTTCTTCAGCACTGCCCCACTCCCTCTGCATCTGTTTCCTTTATTGTTCTCCTTACAAAAGAACAGGCTTCTAAGGGATAACAAGCCAGCATGACAAAATTAAATATAAGACGAAGCAAAACCTATCATATGTCAGAATTGGACATGGCAACCCAACAGGAAAAAAAAGTCAGAGACCCATCTTTGCCACAGCCCCGAGCCCTTCGGTTCCCACCGAATACTAAGCAGGTAGCTATAATCCACACACAGAGGACTGGTGCAGACCCATGAAGGTCCTGTGCTTGCTGCTGCTTCAGTCCCTGTGATCTCAAAAGCAACTTGCTTAATTGATTCAGAGGGCCTTGCTCTCCTGCTCTTCTCGATCTCCTCTGCCTCCTACAATCTTTCTGCCTCCTCTGTGGGATTCCCTGAGCTCTGAAGAGACAGATTTGATGGAAACTCCTATTCAGAGTCTCTCTCTCTCTCTCATTCCCTCCATTATGTCTGGCTGTTGGTCTCTGCATCTGTGCCCATCTGCTACCAGAGGAAGCATCTCTGACGATGACTGGATAATGCACCAGTCTACAAGTATATCAGAATAGCAGCAGGAGTCATTTTATTGTTTTTCTTTCCTTAGGGCTCTGGGATATCTAGTCCCTGGTTCTTGGATTCCAAGCAGTATGGGGTATAGGTTCTTTCTTGTGGAGTGAACTTGAAGTTTAATCAGACGTTGCTTGGCTACTCCCACGAGTTCTGTGCCTCCATTGCCCTAGCATACTCTGCAGCCAGGACGTATTGTAGATCAAAGGTTGTGTGGCTGGGTTGGTGTCCACATTTCTCCTTCTGTAGGCTGCAGAATACCTTCTGACACAAAGGAGACTAGAACAGAGTGAGAAAGGGCTCCATCTAAGCAGCAGCTATAGTCAATGAGTTATGTGGGAGTTGTCCTTAGCAGTGGGCAGGGGGTTCCACTGTCAATCTGCAGAGAGTAACCTTTTGCTTTTATATCAGACTTGGTTTGGGGGTGGTTTTCATGGCATGCCTCTGGCCAACAACTCAATTGAATACAACCCAGTCTTGCCACTGGAAGCCTCGCATGGCTAAAGATGGCCAGTTGAGACGCTGTATCCCCCCATTACTAGGCGCGCTCATTAGGATCATATTGACGCATCCCAGGAAATTTCCAATACACCAGATTTCCACAAATGTCCTGCAGTTCTAACCATCCCTCCCCGCACTCTCTTCTCCCACCCATCTCCCTCTACGCTTGATCCTTAGCAACAATCCCACCCCAGTTTGCCTGTATGTACATATAAATATATGTTTTGTCACTCTATAAACTTGTACAACTAAAACAAAAGATAAAATACAACTGGATTTATTTCCTATTGTCACACTTATGATACAAATATTTGGGTTATAAGTTCCTGCTTAGGTATTCGCACTGGAACAATTTTCTAGCCGTATATTATCTACTGGTTAATTATGTTAACAGTGACTTCCATATATTAAAAGTTTGTCATTTTAATGAGGTCCAACTTACATTTTCTTTTATGAATTTTACTTTTTGTGGTGTGACAGTTAATATCCACTATCAATGAGGAAATAATTGTTTTCCAAAGGTGTGCCGAACATATTTCAAGACAGGCCCAATCCCCAGGAATAGTTGTCAAACACAAAATGAACTCACTGATTTTTTTTGTGGAAAGTTTGTTTCATTTTGCTTTATCTTACTGGACTTTTGCATAATTATAATTCCTACATTTTGGTAGGGATTTCTTTCTTTTTGTTTATGTTTTATTGAGATGGATGCATTAAGTAGGGTAGATATTTAGGTGAGAAGGATCTTGGAGAAGTTTGGTCAGAAGAAAAGCACAATCAAAGCCTATAATATGAAGCATATTCTAATAAAAATCCCCACAGCAATATTGAGTGTTAGGTAAATTTTTTCCTTATTTTTCTTCTAGAAGTTTCAGTGTTTGTTGTTCTGTGATCTGGTTTCCATCCATTTTGGAAAAGTGTAAGGTTTCTGCACAAATACTGATTTTTGTGTGTTGATTTTTATGAGTGTGTTCACATTTTCAACTGCTTTCCTAGAACCAAGTTCTTATTTCCTTGATTTTTCCTAGTGCTTTTCTATTCTCTGTTTTATTTGGTGCCAATCCAATTTTCATTATTTTCTTCCATATTTTTTGAGGCTTTGCATGTACCATTCTCCTGTCATTTATTTAAGCTGTTAAGTTGCATTGGGGACTTCAGGTCTCCCTTTATCCGTGGAAGTGTCTATAATAATGAAGTCTCCCACTGAGCGTTGCTTTCATGCATCCTATGAATTTAGCAAGTAGTTTCATTTTCATTTGTCTGAAAAATTTCTAGTTTCCCTTGTATTTTACTTTGTGAATCATTAGGTTTTTTGAAGAATATATAAGTTAATTTATGGATATTTGTGAATTTCCCTATTTTCTTTGTGTTACTGTTTTCTAACTTTACCTCCATTTGTACAGAGACCTTTCTACATGATTTTAAACCTTTAAAATTTTTGTGATTATTATTTAATTAGAATATTTTGCCCTTTCCTTTCTTTTCTCCAAACCCTACCATATATTCCTTGTAGTTCTCTCTCAAATTCATGGCTTCCTTTTATTTTAATTGTTGTTATATGCATATTGTATTTGTGTGTGTATGTGTGTGTGTGTGTGTATGTGTGTGTGTGTGTGTGTGTATTTGTAAATACAACTTGCTCAGTCTGTCTAATGTCATCTGAAAGTACATTGTTGGAACTGACCATTTGTCATTGGAACGCCAATTGTGTGTTCTTTCCTGGAAAGGCAATTTCTCCTGCCCTCAAAACTCCTTAGTTACCTGTAGTTTTTTGTGTAGTATTGAAGTTACATAGTCTTTCTTCTGCTCACTTTGGTGTGTTCTTGTTTAGCTCACATTTGGGCAGACATGTTGGTGAGACTATATGGGTGGAGCTTCGGACATTGCTAGAAGACACAATGTCACTACAACTTCCCGACCGGGGTCTGACAACCTTCCCTGCTCTTCTTCAATGTTCCTTGAGCCTGAGGCGTGGGAATGGTTTTCACATGTAGCCATTGGTGGGTTTGATGATTAACCCAATGCATAGCCTACTTAAATAAAATTTCATGTGTATTTCAACAATTGTTTTTCTATTGTTGGAAAGAGTATTGAGTAGGTGGGGATTCCACCTAGTTGCTGAATAATGAAGTTCAGGCCCCATTTGCTCTACACAGCATTTCAAATGAGATCTATCTAAGCTGTCCTTTAATAACATAAATGTTTCCTTTCTATATTTATGAGCTCCATTGCTGCATCTGCAACTTGTATATAGTGTACAATATTTATATATTAAATAATACTTAAATAATTCGAAGTGACTTTTCAAAACAATATATGATGTCTCTCCTTTGTTTTCCTAAACTCTGCTTAGCTAACATTTGTATTGTTACTACAGCTCTGTCTTATTTTAGTAACTCATCTCAAAAAGGACATTTTCATCATCTAATTAACCTAATGCTTTTGCATAGATACTGTATTTCTTCTAAAAAAACTATTCCAGTTATGTTTCTCTTCTTTATTTGGTACTTCTGTCCAATCTACTAATCTCTGTATTTTAATTGCACAGTGTAATTCATTTGTATTTTGAATAATTTTTTATAAAGGATGCAATGTTTCTCTCATCTTGCTCCCTGTTTTCGTTTTTGTATGTTTGGGTTTTTTGGTATGTGTATCTGTGTGTGTGTGTGTGTGTGTGTGTGTGTGTGTGTGTATCTGCTTAATGTCTTTTGCTTCTCACTTTCTCACACTTGGCTTTAATGTGTATAACTTATTTTTGTATGTAGGATTTTAAGTCTCTTCTTGTTTATTTTTCTTCATACAGTTCGGCATTACAGTGGTTTCCCTCAGAGAACATAACTGACTCTGTAGCATATAACAGCCAGCTTTGAATCAGTGATAATTAAATAAAATGCAAATTAATTTTTGATTTTTACTTTATTGCTCATCAAAAATAATTTTTTCTAAAGCTTTATTTATTTTATAAAATGTGTAAACTGAATATTATTGGTAACGTTTTTAAGTTCCAATAAGTTAATGTGTTGTCTCTGCAATTCCAGACCAGGAGACAGGAGGTTAAGTAGAAGTAAGAATAGCTCAGACAGGGAACTAACCCATAGAGGCGGCTGCCTCCTCCTCATCGCTGCCATCAGGGACTGCATCTGTCCCAAAGTATCGATCACCAAAATTCCAATGCCTGGAATAATACGGAAAAGGTCATTGACACGCTTGTCCACGGCTGTGGTGATGATTCTCACATGTGGGAATGCATAAGCCACAGAGTGCACACCCATCTCTGCCATGAACAAGGATAGCGCGAAAATCTTGTCCTCAGGCACATCATGGTCCAAGAGGACACGTATAGCCATCATGGCTGCAGCACCTGTAGATACTGTGCAGTCCATCAGGATCACGTGGTCATCACTAATATCCTTGGGAAGGCTCATGGTAATGGAGCTCAGGCTCTCCTGTGAGCTGGTTGGTCTGGATGAGGATAGTGCCTATGCGCACATCCTTGCACACGGCACGCAGCGCAGGCTCCATGGTTTCTCCTGCACGTAGAATGAACACTCCGGTGATCTGCTTTCCAGTGTAGCACTTGCCCAAGTAGTCCTGCCCCTGCGGGGTCTGTACAGTGCAGTCCTGGAAGGGTAGGAAGGACAGGGCATGTTCAATAAGCAGCAGCATCAATCTTTTGGAGTAGAAAATGAATTCATCGCGGCTAGTCTCCTTGTTCCTGATGATGGTGTACATGCCTCGTACCTGGGGTGTACTCTTGAGGACACTCAGTGTCTGAGGAAGGGGATGGCACTGATGAGCAGAGGCCAATGCGGCCCTGACGCTGAGTTCACGCTCTTCCAACTGGCTGTGAACATGCTGCACAATCAGATCAAGAGTTACTGTGTTCCCACTCCCTCTGGGCACCACGATATCTGCCAGGCGCATCGTAGGCTGGATGTACTGATCAAAAGCAGGTTTGACAAACTTGTTGTACTGCTTAATGACGCCTTCGATGTCCCGGCCTCGCTCACTGATGTCCCTGCGTAGCCGTCGGACCAGTCGGATATCAGAGTCCGTGTCTACGAAGATCTTCATGTCCAGGAGCTCCAGCAGTGTCTTGTCAGCAAAGGCCATGATACCCTCAAAGATGATGACATTTGCACCATATAGTGTTTTCCAGTCCTTTTTCCGGCTGTGAGTGGTGAAATTGTAGATGGGTACTTGTACGCTCCTGCCCTGCTTTAGTTTCTTGAGGGTAGAAATGATGAGATCAAAGTCGAAGGCATCAGGGTGGTCAAAGTTGAAATTGTTGCAGGTAGCCTGTTCCTGCTGCTGCTGTGTCAGAACTTTATAGAAGGAGTCCATGGACAGAAGGACCACCCAGGGCACATCGAGTGCCTCGATGATCAGCCTGGCCACAGTGGTCTTCCCGGATGCACTGCCGCCTCCCAAGGCAATGGCAAAGGCCTCCTTGACTGGGTGCCGTGTTCATTGTACCAGGGTGGCCGCCCGGCTGTGTAGATGGTACACTTGCTTGTGCAGAGCATAGGTGGCTCTGATTTGCACTGGCTGGTGGTGCGCTTCCGGGGTGACCGCCCAGTAGCCACTGGTGGGAGAAGTCTGTCCAAGGACCTTGTATTGTGGTCCTCGCATGCAGTCTCATTCTGTTCGGCCAGACGGCCAGGCACGTCTGGAGCCACAGAGGATTGTAGGGGCAAAAGGACAGCGCCCACGGAGGCCGGCGGCGCAGCCATGGCGTTCCTAACCTGGCGGAGGCCGGGGAGGCGCTCCGGGAGTCATCAAAAATAATTTACTACTATTGTTTTATATCTTTTTTCCCAAGACATGGTTTCTCTGTGAAGCCCTGGTTTTTCTGGATGCACTTTGTAGGCCAGGCTGGCCTCGAACTCACAGAGATGCACTTGCCTCTGCCTCCCAAGTGCTAGGATTGAAGGTGTGCACCACTATGCCTGGACATAGCTTTATCTTTTAAACAATATAAGCAAACCAAGACTAGTCTCACAATTAAAATATTGTAATACTGGCTTTAACATTGTTCTCGTAGCTACTTTTAACATGTTTTCACCTGACATTAACTGTTGCTTTATATCCTGACTACTTCTTTACTTATGAAACTATAATTAGTATAAACAGTATTAGTTTTCAAGCTTGAATGGCTCGCTTTGGCATTTCTGGTAAACATGGGTCCACCCCTGACAATGTGCTTCAAAATTTGTGTATTTGTAACGTTCAAATTCTCCTTCAAAGGTAGTTTAACCAAATATAGAAGTAGATAGTTTCTTTTTCCATCACATTATAATTTCCTGTCTCTCCCTGGCTTCCATATACTCCGATAGAAATTGATCTATAGTCTTCAGAGCATGGTGGGCCCTTTCTCTTCTTCAACATCAAAGGTGTCTCCTTGTCTGGTGAAACAACTTTGCAATAAGATGCAGTCATCATCCTCTAAGTGGACCTGCCATTTTTTCTTTCCCCTTCCTTCCTCCCTCCCTCCTTTCCTTCCTTCCTTCCTTCCTTCCTTCCTTCCTTCCTTCCAGTCTTATTCCCATCCCTTCCTGTTGGGAGTATACTGAGCCTCTTAGATAAGCAGGATAATGTCTTTTTATCAAAACTAGAAAATTTGAAGGTAGTAAGATGGGTAAAAATGCTAACAAAAGTACCTGCCTTCAAAAGCCTCAGGACCTGGATCTAAAGTAGAAATAAAGAAGCAGGTCCTAACGGTTCTCCTCTGACCTCCACCCTGTGGGATGAGCACAGCCATGTTCAAAGCTTCTTTTCTTCTCTTTTTCTGTCTCTAAGAAGTCATTATGTGCACATCAGTTTTTGGATGGTGCTCTACAGATTTTATTTAGGAATGGCTCTCTTTAGTTCTTTTTCTCTTCATATCCTTCAACCTGGCTCATCTAAGTTTCCTTTTCTTCTGCTTAATTAAGTGTGCTCTTGAACTTCTCCACTGTTTTCTTTCATTCACCTAGATTGCTTTAATTCCAGAATATCTCTTTGATTCCTTTTTACTGATTTCCATCATCTTATTAATATTCTCTGTTTCTGGAAATATAATCTACTTGTTTGTTTATTTACTCATAGCTTTCTATACTTTTTGGTGTTGTGGAGACAGCTGTTTAAGAGATTTTATCTTTTTGTATGGCATGTAACGCAGTAGCCAAAACTTGAACAGAGTCCAAGAGGCCTTGACTTCTATTACCAGCAGAACAAAATAAAACAAAGCACTTGTTTTCTAAATGAAATCCCATGTTCCCTAATGAGAATTCTTGGCAATTTTTTAATCTTTATCATGAAAATGAGCAAGAACTTATTTCTTTCCTTGCTCTATGATTCCTTTGCTGAACCTTGGTATTTTGAGTACTATATTATAGCAATACTAAAAATAAAATTCTCATTTTTCATCATTGCTGCTTATTGTAGGTTTTTGTTTGTTTTATTTCCTTACCATTTCTGTGATGTCTACTATATTCATTAATTGCTCTACTCTATTGGTAGAATTTTCTGAAATATTGGAGGCCCTATTCTCTTGAGCTACCACAGAGCATCTATCTAGCCCTGGGTGTGTGCTCAGCTTTCTTAGTTATCTGGTAAAGAGAGAGATTTTAGGCACCCACCTCTCCACCCAACCAAGTCCCCCACATTCCTTTCCAGGGATTAGCATGCTGCATCTCCCTGACTCTCTCCATCCACAATACTACCGCCAAATATGCCAGACCTATCCTAGATCCCCCATCCAATACCACTACAACCAAGTTTTAGGTTTCTATCAGATGAAATCCATCCTTCCAGCCACAGTTACCACGCCCCTTCCTCAATCCAGGGTTAGACCAAGAGGAACGTTTTCTTTTATTTTTTGGAGACAAAGTTTCTGTGTAACCTTGGCTGTCCTAGACTCACTTTATATGCCAGGCTGATCTTGAACTCACAGAGACTTGTCTGCCTTTGGTTCCCCAAGTGCTGGGATTATAATAGGCTTGTAACACCATGTCAGGCTGCAGGAGGCACATTTTTTATACTAATCCAGTCCTCTCTGTCCCCCTGACTTTATTCTATTAGGGCCATTTCCAAACTCTATACCCATCCACTGTGCCTGCACATATTCTATTAATCCTCAACCTTCTGTGTTTATATCAGACTTAAGAAGAACTTCAACAAAAAGAAGAAGCCTACAGGTAAATGTGAATTACCCAGATGAACTATAGGACACAGAATTAAAGAACAATCATAAACTTCATCAAAGAACTTAAGAATTTTAAAACACACACACACACACACATACACACACACACACACAGAGCTCAGTGAAGAACTCAAGAAGAAAGAGCTTATGAAGAGTAATCTCCTGTGTTATGGAAATGACAAAGACAATCTAAGACGTGAAAGTGGGATTTAAGAAAGAGATAGAAACACTGATGAGCACTCAAGAGTGAATGGGGTTGGAATTGAAAAACTCATGAGTTCAAATACAGAACGCAAAGGAAAGCCCTACAGGTAGAATAAATTAAGTGGAAGAAAGAATATCAGGACTCAAATATAAAGCAGAGGATCTAAACCAAATAAACAAGGGAAATGGAAAAAAGTGAACACTGGAAAAGAACAAACATGAAATGTGGGACACAGTGAAAAATATAAACCTTCAAATTACAGGACTGGATAAGGGAGAAGAAACCTGAGCTGACAGCAGAGACCAGATTTTCAACAAGATCATAGAAGAAAACTTCCCCAAACTAGTATCTAGATACATGAAGCACACAAAACACCAAACAAACAAGGCCAGAAAAAAAATCCCCACAGCATATGATAGATGAAACAGTAAGTATATGTAACAAAATGTATTGAAAACTGCAAGGTAAAAATTGAAAACCAAATAGAAAACATACCCAAAAAATCAGAATAGCAGTTGATTTCTCAATGGAAAATTTAAAAGCCAGATAAGCTTGGGCAAAGTTTTCTGAATTCTAAAAGACTATGATGGTCATCCTGCACCGATATGCTCCACAAAATTATCTGCCATAATAAAAGCATGAAGAAAAACTTTCCACTATGTAATCACCCTAAAAATTCTATAGCCAACAAACCAAAACTTAAATCATGCAGGAAGCATATTTCAGGAGGAAGAAATGAATAAGCATAGCAAAGTACTGTGGGAAGAAGTATGAAACCATAATTATTAAAACAAAAAGTACCACCAAGAACACAAACAATAACAGTAAAGCTCAATAACAGCATAATCACAATTAATACACATATTTTAATAATAACCACAAATATCAATTGGCCAATTCTTTAATAAGAAGACAAAGATTGACTGAATGGCTCAAGAAACAAAAAACATCTATCTGTTGTCTACCAAAAACCCATCTTACCTTTCAAGATACATACACTGTAAAGTAAAAAGATGGACCAAAGTACTCTAGTCTAATGGGACCAGGAAGCCAGCATGCATCACTGACAAAATAGACTTCAATCTAAAACTAATCAAAGGAGATAAAGAGGAACATCTCTTCCTAATAAAGGTAACAGCTAACAGAGAAGGCATTACCATCCTAAACATAGTTGCGCCAAATTCTGCTGTATCCAATTTGATAAAAATAAAAACACGTGGTATACTGGTTTGAACAATACAGATTAATCTCAATCTACTATGAATGGATGGTTGCAATACCCTACTTTCTCCATTAGACAAGTCATTTTGACAAAAAAGAAACAAGAACAAAACAAGTTGACATGAGACATTAAATAGACTTCACAGAAATCTATAGAAGGCTCCACACAAACACCAAAAAATAGGCATTCTACTCCACAGCACTAGGATGCAATATGTCGATACTTTTTTTTTCTTTCTTCTTTATTTTTCTGCCTTCTTTTTTTCCTTTCTTTTGTTTGTTTTTGTTTTTGTTTTTTGATTGTTTTTGTTTGTTTGTTTGTTTGTTTGTTTGTTTTGGAGACAGGATTTCTCTGTATAGTCTTGACTGTCCTGGTCTTGATTTATAGACCAGGCTGGCCTCAAACTCACAGCAATCTTGTTGCCTCTGCCTCCCTAAGTGCTTTGATTAATGGCCTAATTAGAGTGCAATTGTAAAATAGACCACATTCTTGGAGACAAAATTAAAATCTCTGTAAATTAAAAAAGATTGAAGTCATTCATTGCACTTTTTTTCTAAGCACCATGTAATAAAAAGTATTGACAACAAACAAATATATAGCAAATTCAGAAACTAATGGAGATTAAATACCTCACACTGAGGGATCAATTCAAAGAAGAAATAAAGAAAGAAATAAAATTTATCCTGGAACTAACTGAAAGTGAAAACCACTATAATAATACATCTTGGACATATTGAAAGCCGTCTTAAAGGAGAAATTTAGAGTTCTAAGTGTCTACATTTTTAACAAATGAGAAACAGCACAAATGAATGACTTAAAAAAATTGAAACTAGATAATTTGGGAAAACAAGGACAAATCAAATCCAAAACCAACTGACAGCTAGAAATAATAAAAGTCAAAACAGAAATCAATGAAATAGAAACAAAGAAATCAATACAAAGACTCTATTAACCTGAGTTGGTTCTTTGACAGACCTTTGACCCAACTAATGAAAAGAGAGAGAGAGCTCACATTAACAGAGTCAGAAATGAGCCAGGAAACCCTAAAACAGATACTAGAGAAGTTCAAATTTAATAACCTGTACTCCACTATTCTTGAAAACCTAAAAGAAATTGATAAAATTCTAAATTCACCCAAATCAACAAAGTTAAACCAAACAGAAGTCATCCTCATAACAGACAAATATATAAAAGAAAAGATTGGAGTAGCAATTTAAAACCTAGCTTAAAAGATACCAGGGCCAGATGGATTCACAAAAGAGTTTTATTAAACTTTCAAATATCTACAGACAATCCTTCTTAAACTAATCAAAAACATTTAAAAAGAAAGAAAAAGAAACAGAAGGGCACTCTGTGATTCCTCTAAAGCCAGTAGCATTCTAATTCACAAACCAGGTAAAGACATAAGAATAGTAGAAAAGGAAAAATAAAGGCCAACAGTACTGAGAACAGAGTAAAAATTTTTTTCTACACAAAATACAGACTTACATCAAAATGATTATCTGCCATAATCAAGTTTGCTTTACCCCTGAAATGCAAGGATGGTTCAACATCTGTAGGTCAATAAATGTAACAAAGCCACATCAATGGGCTTAAAGACAGAGCCATGCAAATATCTTAATAGATAAAATAAACAAAGGAAAAACAAGCCTTTGAGAAAAATCTGTAATATCTTTATGATAAAAGCCTTAGGGAATGAGAGACTAGAAGACTAGAGGAAACATACCTCAACATAATAAAAATCAATATATGAAAATCCTACAGCAAACAGCATCCTAAATGAAGAAAAGCTTGACACACTTTTCCCAAAGTCACAAATGAGATAAAAATGGCTTCCATCCCCACTCTTTTCTGTATTGTACTCAAAGTAGCTGGAGCAATAAGACAAAAGATGAAAATTAAAGGCATACAAATAGGAAATAGGAGTAATCAAACTATCCCTATTTGCAGATAATAGGATACTATTCATTAGAAGTTTACAAAATTTTTCCAGAAATCTTAGAGAATTAGAAATGATAAATAACATCAGCAATGTTGCAGGATACAGAATTAGCTTGCACAGATCGATAACATTTTCATATCAACAACAAACACACAAAGAAATTATGGATAGCCTCCCACTCAAAATAGCATCAAAGAAAATAACATATCAAGAATAAACCTAACTAGAAAGTAAGAGACCTTTTCAACAAAAGCGTTAAAACTCTGAAGAAAAAGATAGAGAAAGACAGTCGAAATTTGAAAGATATCTCATGCTCATGGATTACTGAAATTAGTCTAAGAGCTTTAGAGATTCATTGCAATCCTAACCAAAACCTCTATCTCATTCTTCACAGAAAACAACAACAACAACAACAAACTATCTTAAACTTTATATGGAATCACAAAAGACCCCAGATAGTCAAAATAATTCCAACAAACAGAACAGAACACTATTAGAGATCTTAAGAATCCAAGTCATAGTAATAAAAACAATATGGTACTGGCAAAAACAGATGTCTAGTGCAATGGAACAATATCAAAGATCCAAACACGGGGCTCACATAATTTCAGCCACTTAGTGCTTTTAAAAGGTGCCATAAAAATACACTGGAGAAAATGAAAGCATCGTCAACAAATGTTCTTAGAAAATAAGGTATCACCTTGTGCTAAAAAAACAAAACAATAACAACAAAAACAAAACAAAACAAAAAAAACTAACTCCAAATGGATCAAAGACCTAATTGTGAAACTTGAAACACTGAAACTGCTAGAAGAAAATATAGGCAGTACTTACAAGATATAGGTGTGGGATAGATTATATTTAGAAATATCCATGATATATTTTGGAAGATATATGAATATGTATGTATATGTACATGCATATGATCATATAACAAAAATTAATGTAAAAAGACATGAATTTTAAAGAAAGCAAGGAAGAGTATATAGGAGGGTATGTAGGATTTCTGAAAAGAGAAATATTGTGATTATATTATGAACTCAAGTGAAAAATAGCTTTAAAAAGAGAGTTTTTTTTAAACATTTGTCTATTTTATTTAGAGCATACACTATCCTTATTATATAAATTTCCATTGGGCCCATTGGTATAGCCATCATATTTTTACCTTTCATCAGACCATTTTCCATTACACAGAATGTTATGTAAAAATAATTGATAAAACAATTATATTAATTTATAGTAAACTCTTAGATAAAACATGGAGTCATAAGGACAGGTTTTTCTCATGTTATACAGGAGTATAGCATAACACAATAAATCTATACTGCTGTATAAAAAGAGAGTTTTAAAGGCCTGTTACCCCACAGATTCCCTTTGCTAGCCTCTTCCTCCCTAAGCATCCTGATTTCAACTGACCCATTTGTTTTTAAGTTGTGTCTTCTCTGGTGCTTTTCAGTCACTCCAATCCCCCCTCACTTTTATGTCACTTCAGTTTGGATAAGCCTGTGATCCCTCCTGCAGTCAGGGCTAGTCAGAAGGTCTTTTACATTTTCCAGCCCTAGCTGGTCTCAGCAGGTGATGCATTCATCTAAACACTGACTTCACCATGTATCTGTTTTAGTTTAACACAGTTAAACTAGAGGGAACAGCCCTGGGAAGACAATGATAAAGTGTTCTGGAAAAAACTCTACGGAACAAGTTGTTTTAAAATGTATGACTATTGTAATTGAATGCCAGCAGAAGACATTGCCAGATGTCTACATGTCTTAACACTGACTTCTTACTTCTATAGTTGAGATGCAGGACCTCACCTGGGTGTCAAGATGTCAGAAAAAATGTCAGACCCTCAATGGTCAGGAGTCACTTAGGATTGACCCACAGTGACCAAAATCACTAGAGCTAAAAGTGTGACTCCAGGGCTAATGTTCATAATTAAGTAATTATAGGTTATGATTTTTCACTATCAAGAGACACATGAATGTGTGTGTGTGTGTGTGTGTGTGTGTGTGTGTGTGTGTGTGTGTGTGT
>OU015753.1:24111408-24181566 GCA_907169655.1 Acomys percivali | reverse complement strand
AGAGAGAGAGAGAGAGAGAGAGAGAGAGAGAGAGAGAGAGAGAGAGAATTAAAGGGTGTCATTATCATCCCCCAATATGCTTGCAAATTCTTCAGCAGGCAAAAGAAATAATGGGTCATAAACCACTTGTCAGCCCCAGCCCCTCACTTTCTTTACTTATATATTGCTACTTTCAAATCATTTAGCCGGCAACTGTACAAGGGATAATTTTGAGCCTATGACAATTGCCTCAGAGTCAAAGGCTGTACCCCAACAGCTTAAATATAACAATAGTAGGTTCTTTTCAAAGGGCACATTTTTCTTCACAGCTGCCAGCTCTGCTTTCTATACAAACTAAAAATAATGATCTTTCCATTACGGAGCGCTAGTATTGTTACTTTCCCTCTTAGCTTATATTAGGGCTTAAATTATACACCCCTAGTCTCCAGGGGTTTAAACTTGGCTGGGAAAACTTTTCCTGAGGCCAGATAGCGACATTAGGAGTATGAGGCTTCCACTGCAGCTTCCTGCAGAGCCGGGGGCAAAATTATAGTACCAAAATTGGCTCCAGATATCATTGTTTGTCAGCTAGTAAAGGTCACTGACAAGATCTTTGTAGTCAACCTCAGCCCACTTTACAATGCTGGTCCTTTCTTCTTACCCTGCTCCTCTCATTACATCAGGGGACAACGTGACTCTGCCCCATCTAGTGTGGCCTCAGAGCCTCTACTCAGCCAAGTTTCTGTATAGCAATAACTACAAAAGTAATAAGTGCCTAGTTATTTTATTTATTTATTTATTTATTTATTTATTTATTTATTTATTTTTGAGATGGCAAGAGAGGGATCTTGTCCCAGCAGAGTCTGATTCATCTGGAGGTCACAGTGCTTGAGAAGGAAAGCCAGGGTAAAGACAAACAGTTGTGGGTGAGTGAGACATAAGATGGACAGGGAATGCGTGGTGTCACAGCCAGGAAGAGGGGGTACTTTTTTCTTTCTTTCTTTCTTTCTTTCTTTCTTTCTTTCTTTCTTTCTTTTTAGATTGCAATCAGTGATGTATTTTATTTTATTTTTTAATTAATTAAACATTTTTAAAATTTTTACATGTACATTTGTATTATTAAACACATATACAATAAACTACCTATAGCAAGAAGAACCATGACACAATCAGGAATTATACAAATGTTACATTCTTAGTATTTTGGTTATTTGTATTTGACAGCCTTGAAGAAAACATCTTTTCTATGTTGGTGCATCTAAAATTCTGAGTGTAAATCAATCTCCATCACATCTTGTCATTATCAACTTAAAACATCTATGTAGAACTAAAAACATCTTTTTAGGGGAGTGCTTTCCTAACAACAACAATCCATCTCCAAATGTTCTTGTGAGGAATAGTCATGGTCCTGTATTGCAAACACTGGTATAGAGTGACAGGTTTTTTTTTCCCCTGTGGAAAAAGACGAGCTAAAATGAGTGGATCGTTTCCCAGATTCCTTCTGTTTTTATTTTTGTGTGTCATCTGCTGCTGTTTGTCCACTAGCAATCAGTGAGTTATAATGATAAGCATTTAGGAAGGAGCTGGCAAACAGGTTAGTGGGGAGGAGTCTAGCTTGCTCCGAGCAGTCCTGCCTCATGGTCAGGTGAGGTCCACTCTGCCTCCCTCCTTATCCATGGTGATATCTGTGGAAGCCTTTAGTGGAGCCTGGGGTTATCTGAGAATGACTGAGCCACATGAGAATGAGAATCAGACACTATTTAATATACTTAATGGAAGCACAATTACCTACGGCCTTGTGCAGGCAGAATCCTGAGGGTCCCTGATACTAATTGTTAATCTGTCTCCTGAGGCCTTCCCTCGGGGCACTCTGAGTGGATCCTACCCTGTGCTAAATGGTGCTGCCATGGGTGGCCTCTACACGTCATTCATATTTTGAATCCCGATTTCATGGCTCGCTGATGATACACTATGCCCCTTTGGTGGCTACGATGATGCGTAGCTCTTATCTCAGAACTGGAGAGACTTAGCCTTGAGATCAATCTGTGCCACACAGACAGATCTTGTCTCAAGAAGCAGAGCAAACCAAACAAGACAAATAAATAACAATAACAACAATGCCACTCTCAATGACACCAAGGAAGTCTAGCCTCCCGCCATCCTGCCTTGTAGATCACAGCCATCTTGGGGAAAGCCTGGGCCCAATTTTGTAAAATAAGGACTCCAGATTCGCTGGTCTCTGGATCACTCCATTGTCTGATGCAAAACTTTGACACTTTGTTGCACAGATTCAATTTAAGTGTGGATCTAAGCCAAATGTCAGTCTGGGTACCTGTCTGGCCACATCACGTTTCTTTTGTCATTGAAATGACTTGAGCTTTAGGAGTCTGAAAACTGCTCTTCTATGGGCTGCTGAAAAACACCCTTAAGATACACATTAAAGAAGCTAAGACAATGTAAAGAATATTCAGGAGCTGATTTTAGCAACTTCTCTCTGTCTCTGTCTCTCTCTCTCCTTACAGTAAATGCATGTGCTTATATTAAAGATACATTTCAGACATATAATTGTTACGGGCTGAGACTATTCTTACTTTATGTGAGAGCGTAACTATGATAATATACTGCATCTCAGTGCACTGCAAAAACTTCTATGAATTCCAGAACCACCTGCCCCGGGAACAGCTTTTGGCAATCACAGATTTTTAGAGTTATGCTCCATTTTGTAAGACAGAAAAGTACATTGTTTGAATTATTTATTGGTCTTCTGTTTGTTTCCCTGGCACCTTCTAGAAACCCTTTGTTCCTTCCTACCTTTAAACACCTATGTATGACTGGAAGGAGGTGCTGAGCAGAGCCCTAAGGAACCTCTCCCGCCTCACAACCATGCTGTGGTCATGTAAACAGTTGCTTGCCGGGACTCTATCATTATTACTAATTTTATTGCTTCTTCTGCTACAACTGGAACTATTTCTTTGTTCTTAGTTGTTGCATCAACTAGGACTATTGTTGATCCTACATACTGTTTTCCTACAGACAGCACCATAGCTCCCTGCCTCACAGGGAGCTTTACAAAGCATTTTTCCTATCTACTTTTGGGGCAAATCCTACAAATCAGATGCAGCTCAAGTCTTGGGGGGAGGTGTGAGCTCTCCCAGATGAAAGCCTTGCTCCTTCTTTCTTTCTCTTTCTTTTTTTCTTTCTTTCTTTTGAAGATACCACATTGTTTTAATGACGTTCTTCTTTTTTCTTTTTTTAATTAATTAATTCATTTTACATCTCAAAAGGTATCCCATCTCTTGTATCCTCCCATTCCTCCATCCTTCCCGCTTTCCCCCTACTCCCCTCCTCTATAACTGGTGACTGAGGGGGGACCTCCTCATAGGGTATCACGTCTCTTTTTGGTAGCCTGCTATCCTTCCTCTGAGTGCCACCAGGCCTCTCCATCCAGGGGACATGGTCAAATGTGGGGCACCAGGGTTTGTATGAAAGTCAGTCCCCACTCTCCACTCAACTGTGGAGAATGTCCTGACCATTGGCTAGATCTGGGTAGTGGTTCAAAGTTTACTGCATGTATATTCCTTGGCTGGTGTCATAGTTTGAGCAGAACCCCTGGGCCCAGATCCACCCATCATAATGTTCTTCTTGTAGGTTTCTAGGACCCTCTGGATTTCCCCATTCTCCCATATTTCTCTTGCCTAAAGTCCCTTATCAGCAGCCTCCCTCTTTCTCAATCAGCCACACACAAGAAGCACTTCTTTGACTGGGTCAACCTCTATGTTCCTACTAATCTTGATTAAAATAAAGTTGATTTAATCCTCTTAGATTCTGTGTGTCCCACACAGTGAAAGAATTGCCAGGGAATCCATGGCTACTCACACCCCACCGAAGCAGCATATTAGTTTTCAATTTTATTGTTGCTTTATCCAATTCAAATATTTTATCCTGGCAATTGTGATATTTGAATATTTCTTCAGTGAGACAGACATGATGGATGTTGTTTGCTCTCTTGAGTATTAATGGTGATTTCCCCATGAGCATCCCATTTATCAGAGATGGATGACAGGCCTAGCTACCAGGTTTCTATGTTGTTCTGTTTCCCCACAGGATGTTATGCTCCTGGTTTATTCAGTGATAAAATGACTCTTATTTACTTCAATATTCATGTTGATGTAAGTAAAGAGTATTATGTGTTACTTAGGATTATATAGTTTACATTTTAAAATTTTTTATCCATAGTAATTCTGGAAGTTATTTTGAAACATCAGCAACAATTATACACATTTTGATTCTGAGAGAGGAATTCTCATACTCATAAAATTCCAGACAAACTTTCGTCCTCACTGATAGCCAAAGACTGAATGGGAGTATTTATAGACCATCCTAGGACTGCCTCCAAGAGAGGACTTTGCTGGAGCTCCAAATCTGTCACAATACCAGGCTCGTGTAATATTTCTCTGATTCTGACTCTTGTTCATCAGGTGAGATATCATCAACTTGTTTTCAAGAAGTCAGAAAACGCTGAAATCCAATGGAGAAGGCGGCACCGCTTTGCACAGGTGGTCACCATTACACTCATTGTGCCTCAAAACAAAACAAAACAAAACAAGTTAATATGGGAAAGGGACCTGTAAGGGGAGGGAGCGGATTGCCATAAATTGGAGGGGGAAAGAGAACGAGATGCAGATAACGAAAACACATAGTATGTGTAATAAAAGTCCACGGAACAAGTTTTAAAAAGAAAATAAGAAGAGCGTATGTGATTTATGAAAAAAACCTAGAACTGACTTATAATCCCAGTTTATTTCTCTTTCTTAATTCATTTATTTACTTATTTTGTCCTTCATCATTTGAAGATCTCAGTCCTCGCTGCTCTTCTGTTCTTAGGGTACATGCCTAATTCACAGAATCCCATGGCATGCAGCACACATACTGACTTCCAGGCACTGCCCCAGGACAATGCTGGAACCACATTGCCCTAGAGATTCCCTTGTCAGCATCAACTAAATGCCTAGCTCTTACTGTTGTGCACTTGCTACAAACCGCACTGGGCAAGGAAAGGGCAAGCTATCCTGAGATAACTAACAATCATCACCCTTAGCTCTTTGGAGAGTCAGAAGATGGCAGAGACAAAACTAGCATACTAGATCCAGACCTGGATATTAAAGGGACAGAGACAGACATCCTCATCTAACCAAGCAAGCCTGTGACCCAGACTCTCAAATATGAGAGCATGGGATGGGTGTGATGGCACACTTCTGTGACCCCACCTCTGGGGAGGCAGAGGCAAGAGGGTTGTGCCATATAGTTGAGGTAAGATCCTGATTTTAAAACAAAACAGAAAAATGGGAGGGAGGGAGGAATGGGGGGATACAAGGGATGGGATAACAATTGAGATGTAATATGAATAAATTAATAAAATATATTAAAAATAAAACAAAACAAATAAAAATAAAAACAAACAAACAACAACAAAAACAATGTATCTCAGTTCAATTTGTTCAAATTTCGCTAAGTATCCCTCCCCCTTGGTAGGCATTTCAAAAATCTCTTAAGCCACAGAATTATTGTGAGGTACAGATGAGTGACCAGCTCTGAGGACAAGCTGTCAAAGTGACTGTTTCCCTACAGTGTTGCCACATCCACATCCACATCTGAATGAAGTCTATTGTTAATGAAGATTAAAACATCACTTCTGTTTCTTTCTTGGGGAAAGAGGCAATGCCATCTAAAGAGCATTTGACCCACCTAGCTTTTAACCTTGTGAATAAGGTTAGGTTGTGCTAAGAAACCTTCAATGGTGACCTATGACAGTCTGGAAAGGGTTCAGGTAGAGTAAAAGATGGTAAAACTAAGCCATCCTGTAGCTGGAAGCAAGCTCTAATTCTGGCAGGCTGTGGCGAGTTTGCCAGAACTTTGCAGACACGAACAATCTGAACTGTACATGAACACCTAGGGCTGTCTCTGCTGGTTGCAACCCAAGGAGAAATCTCAGAGGTTGTCATTTGTTTGTTTGTTCATTGGGGGTTGACTCTGGGCCAAGCCTTCTAGGCACCAGGGAACAGAGTAGCTTCCTGTTCTTGTGGAGCTTTGAGTTGCCTGGTGAAGACAAACTTCAGAGAAGCCATCATGATAAGAAGAGCAAGGCTTTTGGCTTTTGTTTCTGTCATTTGTTTTCTCTTCTTTTCTTTTTTTTTGGGGGGGAGGGTTGCATTTTTACATATATATTTATATTATTAGAGATATATACAATAAACCACCTACAGCAAGAAGAACCATGACACTATCAGGAATTATATAAATGTTAAAATTACATAAATGGTGTTTTGGCAATTTGTATTTGGCAGCCTTGAAGAAACATCTTTCCTGTCTAAAATTCTGAATGTAAATCGATATCCATCCTATCTATCTCATCAAATTAACTTAAAACATCCATCTAGACCTAAAAACATCTTAACCCCTACACAACTAAGCTTAGTTGTGATGGGTCTTTAACCCATCAAAGACTTGAGAAAGAAGAGAAAATATATGTTTTCAGAAAAAACCAAAAAAACAAAAAAGAACCGGATACTAATACTGGATCAGACCTGACAATATTCATTCCTCTCAGCATGCCAGACACTGACATCCTGCATCCTTCATGTTCCAGCGCCAAGTGCTTCAGTTGTTATTCCTCCTCAGAACAGGACAGCTCCCAGGACAGCTTTGAAGAAAGCTTTCAATCCCAATTGGTCCAGCATTTCAGACTGCCCTGCACAGGACTCTAATTAAGTCTGGGATTTCACAACATTTAGAAACTGGACCACAAATGCTATTCCTAGCTTATTTAACCATTTTCTCCTATTGTATTTGGGTCCCTACAAAGGTATTATCCATCACAAATCAGCCAGAAGAAACCTTAAGAGGACACCCTATTTCCGTTAAGAGTGGTTGGGTAGGTTTTTGGTTGCTTTTTTTGGGTGATAGATGTTTCTTTTCTTTTCTCTTTCTTTATTTCTTTTTTTCTGATACACAAAGGTCTAGTTTTATTCTTCTACATGTAGAGAATGCAGTTTTACCCGCAAAATGCATTAAAGAATGTTTCTTTTTTGCAGTGTTTCTTTTTTCATCATCTGTTTTTGAGATAATACCATATTGTTTTAATCACAACTATGATGTTTATTTTCATTGGGAGTTGGTTAGAAGTTATTATTGGTATTATTTAGAGAGAAAACAAGATTGAATTCAGGAATGCCTCTCTTTTTCTTTATCTGTAATTCTTAGGTTCAGAGGTTGTCTTAACATGTGCACTGAGTGCTCATCTTCCCAGAAGCTTCACATAGGAGTGTGACTCCCTGGACTCACACTGGAAAGACAGACATACCAAGACTCTGAGAGGCTAGATGCAGCTAAATGTTGCTTCCCTGTTCTTTCTTAGGAAAGCTCTGCCACCTTCTCAGCCTAATGATTACTTCCTCCTTGCCCAATGAGCATTGCATTCTCATTCCTCTGCCCAATGGACACTGCATTCTGGTCCCCATAGAATCTAAAGCTTACATGGTGTCCTTGTGTCAATTAGTAATTACAAGAATCATCCCCACATATACTTCTCTTTCTTTTTCAAGATATCTAGTGTAAGTATTAAAATTCTAAAGTCTCTGTCACTATTTAGATACAAATTTGTAGTCATCAGCACACAGACTCATGTAATAATAGTTGTGAAAACAATAATTTGGTAACAATGGAACTGAGTCAGTTTGCCTAGGTAGACGGGTGGCATATATATGAATGGGTATGAGTATATGTTCATAATATATCTCAACAGAGTCAGGTTTGGATACAGGCATCAAAGAAACAATATATAAAACACAATTCTTGATCTTCCTAATCTTCAGCACATGAAAAATAGCCCATGATCTTGCTTATACTTGTATGTATGGGCACACACACATGCCGACGTGTGCATTTATGGACCATAGAGAACAACCTGAGAAAATTGATTCTCTCCTTTCAGATTGTGAGTCTTGGGGGTTGAATTCAGATTCCGAGGCGTGGCAACAAGTACCTTTACCTGACGAGTCATTTTCTTGACCCTGAAAGATATTTAACTATTCTCATGATACAACTAGCAACCTCTTCAGCTAATGGATATTATATAGCTTGTCATACATAGTCCACGGCGTGAGTTTCTGCTTTCCTCTCAAACTACAAGTCACCCCCATGAGATCTGCCTCCCCAGTTATATTATTTTTTTATGTAAATGGGCATTTGGCTCACCTTTAGGTGTATCACATGTCTGCAGTGTCTGCAGAGGGTGTTTGATCCCATGACTGTCATGATAGACAATTGTGAGCTACTGTACAGGTGTTTGGAATCAAATGCAGGTCCTCTGGAAAATCAGCTAATGTTCTTAACCACTACACCATCTCTCCTGGTTTATATCCCAGTTTTGGTGATGTTTTTAGCTGTTGTATTCCAAGTTGCCACGATCTAATGTGGTGTAAAAATGTGAATTATATGCTGCTCCTATGGCCATCCAACCTCACTCTGAGTCCTTGTGGCCCTCCCACAGTCAACACTGTTCAAACCAGCTTCTGTAAGAGGTCTTGCTTCTCTCATCCTTACAGGGTAACCTGCAATTATGTTACTTGGGTTTTCCAAAACCACCTGGGTTTCCAGATTCTTTATTACTTAGCCAAAATATTAAAGGAACACACACAATTGACAGCAAAGGCATTTATTCAAACAAGAACGAAGCCACAAGCAGAGAGACAAGGTACAAGGAAGCAGAGGGCTGGAACAAGATGACTCAAGAATTCCTTTTAAGTCCTTTCTTGTACGTCTCGATTTGGATAAAAGCTGAAAGGGTAATTGGGGGAGATTTCTATTTGGCAGATGGATAGGTATATAACTTCAGACTAGTTGTGCATGTGTGGGATGTATATCTCATAATTTAAAACATATTTTATGTGTATAAATGTTTGCCTATATGTGTATGTATGTATGTATGCATGTATGCACTTATATGTGTGCACCATGTGCATCCCTGCTGCCACTTGAGGACATAAGAGAACATCAGAAATCATGGAACTAGAATTACTGAAGGAAAGAACTACCACGTGCTTATGGAAACTGACCTCGGGTTCTATAAAAAGGCAGTAAGTGCTCTCAACTTATGAGTCATCTCTCAAGCTCCTCAAATTTTAACCATATTCTTACCACTTCATGCATACATATGAGACTGTCAATAGAGGTTCTTCCCTAACAGGTCACCTCAAGGACAAATTAGCCTTCAGTGCCCTTGAGGTCTAAGCAGCCTTTGTTTAAGCTTCCCTCCATGAAGTGGTTGATCACAAATGGCAACAGGAGGGGAGATGCTGCCTGTTTCCCTGTAGGGAAATGAAAATGTTTTGCCAAGGAGAGCTTTTCTGGATCCATGGTTGACCTGGCATTGCCTGCCTTGGCGGCTGTATCTAGTTCCTTTTCTTGTTACCTTTCTTATATCCTGTAACCAGGTTACTAATTTTCTTGTGTTTTATTGTCTATCTATTCTACAAGAATAAAGTGAGGGAGTGCTGGCTAGTTTTATGTCCACTTGACATATTGTAGCCACCTGTAAGGAGGCAACCACAATTGGGAAAATAATATCCAGCTGCAGGGCATTCTTTAAATTGATAGACAGCCCAGCCCATTGTGGTTGGGGCCATGCCTGGGCAGGTAGCCTGGTGTTCTATGAGAAAGCAAGCTGAGCAAACCATGGAGAACAAGCAAGTAGGCAGCACTCCTCCATAGTCTGTGCATCAGTTCCTTCCTACCTCCGGGTTCCTGCCCTGCTTGAGTCCTTGCTCTCACTGCTTTTGATAATAAACTGTTATATGGAACTGTGAGTGAAATGAACCATTTTCCCCCAAATTACTTTTGGTCATGGTATTTCATCACAGCAAAAGTAACCCTAACTAAGACAGAAAGTATGCTTTTTTGTTGTTGTTGTTGTTCAGTCCTAGAGTAGATGACAATACTCTCACATATCAAGAACGTAGTAAATATTTAAGGAATGAATGGATGGGCATAAGCAGTTTTGTATGGTGGCAATCATGCAGATTTAAATAATTTACTATGCTCCATACATCTTTTATGATGTATATGGTATATAAATGTGTGAATTTTGAAAGTTATAACAATTAAAATAAGATAAATGCAACAAGAGTAGCCTTTTGGTATTTGGAGTGGTTTGCTTTGAGATACTAGCCACAGGATCCTCTTTGAAGAGAAATATATCTTAGACCTGTACTTATCATCTATCTATCATAGAGAGCAGGTTTATTCAGCTTCACAGTTCCATTAATTTCAGCCCATTTTGTCTGACCCCATGGCTTTTGGGTTTGTGTTGAGGTAATACATCATAACCAGAATATGTGACAAAGCAAAGCTGCTCACCTACTGAAGAACATGAAGGGTAACTTTGGCATGTCACTGTTATTTCAAGGATATTTTCTCTGTGTTATAACTGTCTTCTAAAAGGTCCTTTTAGAAGGACCTTTTACCTCCTCCCAATAGTGTTACTCTGAAGAACAATCTCTAAGCCAGAGTTTTTAGCATAAATTCCAGCCTGAATTTGTAGAACCCACTGAGTAAGAATTCCTGGGTAAGGACTGTCCCTATTTAAGAAGTTTCCCAGATGATTATCAGGCCCAAGATCTTTCCTGCTTTTCAATCTAAAGGTAACACAGTCATGGGTATTGTTGCAGGGTATCCTTGGGACTCCTGAGTTGAAAATGGGGAAAAGGGGAAACTGTAATGGATATAGACATGTTTTTGTTTTGATCCCAAGTGTGGGGTGTGAGACAGACTTGTATGAGGGTGTGTGGTGTTTCTCCTCTGGAAACAGACTCGTGAGAGCATGTGTGGTATTTGTCCACTAGAAGAGGAACAGCCTCTAAGGGGGACATGCTCTTTGCCAACTGATAAACATCCTAGTACAGACTCTGAGAGGATATATATATATATATATCAAAACCAGAGGTTTGGCTTTTTGGTTTTAGTATTGCTTCCAATTGTTTGGCTATTCATCACTTCACTTTGAGATGTTTCTAGAGAGAAATGCCCCAGAGAATGCCTCGAGGTTCTGGGTTCTAGCTCCTGATCTAGAGTGCAGCTGCTACGGTTGCAGTCACCTTTTCTGAATCGCTGGGTTTCCGTTTAACGGGTCTGCTGGAATCCTGACAATGAACTGAGTGTAAATAGGTCTACTTCTCCTGTTCCCATTAACCTCTTTTTCTCTCCTATCTAGGACAAGTGGGTTGGAAGGGAAGCATAAGCATTAATGAAGCCCAAATAAAGTAGATTTGAAAAAGTTCAAAGCCTACAGGTATCTCCAGGCATGGGGTGCCAATTGTTGGTGTATTTTTATTTGGGGTTCCTGAAATCACCTGCCCTCTCAGGAGACAGTTAATCAGCTGTGCACAAATTGGAGCAGCCCCTGGGATTAAAACGAAAACATGTTTACATATAACCCAAAACTTCTACAACAGGAAACAGTCATTCATCTGTATGTGTAAGAACTGCAGGTGATTTAACTAGGTAAGGGACAAATACATTAGGGTGTTAAGATTCAGCTCATTAATTGTAAGGAAATAATGACTATCATGTGTGTGAGCTTCTAAATCTGGGGCTTCGACTTCCTTTTCTTTGTTCTCTCAGCATGTGGCAGTGCCTGGCACAGCAGACAAGAACCGTGCTGCGTCCAGCAGGTACAAAACATTTCAGTTTGTCATTTCTTATAAATGCAGCCTAAGTTTTTATATAGTATATATAGTAGAAAAACAAGTGTTAAAAAGGCAATCCCTAAAAACACAGAAAATACCAAATCACATGGAGTCTAATCTAACACTCCCTGGATGCTAATAGCTAATCTCAAAATTACGATTAATCTGCACATAATTAATAATTAACCTTGTTTTGAATGCCTACTATGTACCCTGATTATTTTCTAAGCATTTAGAATAAATTCTTACACAAAACAAATGTGGGCGCCTGAGTATATTTCCTTTGTAGGATATGTTTTACATATAACTTCTATGTGCAGCATAAAAATAAGGAAAAAAAAAACACTTCAGATGATGTGCCAGAAGATGCTTTTTTTTTTTTTTTAGTAGAAAGAGAAAGTTGAACAAGGTGAACACGATGACATTGGAGAACAGAGTGCTTTGCAGAATTAAGTAGAAAGAGAACTAAGTTTCCATTCACAAAATGATCTGTTACCATATTTACTGCTCATTTTCAGATGGAGGGGCTGAACTTAACTCTTACACAAGATCAGCTAGTAAGAGCTACAGATGCATCAGACTCAGGGAACCCTGAAGATGTCCAGAGCCCTATATTTCTGAAATTCCTAGCAATATATTATGAACAACTGGCAAATGATGCTGTAGCATTTAAGGAACCAGAGTAACCACAGCGCTAGGTCAGCTGCCGTGGCCTTCCAAGAGATCCAGGGCAGGAGTAAGCAATTCCAGGGACCATCATCCTAGGCTTAATTACCCAAAGGGCAGCGGGAGCCTTCAGTCACCCGCAGAGTGTGCGGTTGGAACAAGACTCATGATTCTAATAAAGAATCAATAACGGGGGGGGGGGGGGGCACTGCATAGTTTCTTACTTGCTGAAGTGAGGGAGGGGCTCACTGGGGATATAACATCAGGGCAAAAGGGAAAGTGAGCACAAAAAGGGTTATACGTTTATTTTTAGTTTCAATTAATAATTTGTGCTGAGACATCAAGTTTGGGGAGACTTTTTAAAACCTTGCAACATAATTACTTTCTAATTGCTCGAAATGAGTAGACATCTGAGTACAATATTCCTGTATTTTTTTTTTAATTGTGGAGTTACCAAACATCGATTTGCATCTTCTAACACCTTTATTATTACTTGAGAGGAATAAAATGGTGTTAGGATCATAGAGAGTCCACGTGGAAGGAGACCTTAGAGAGCGCCTTGCCTGAATTCCTCACCTCAGAGATGATGAAATTTAGAAGCTCAGAGAAGGCAAGCGCCACACCTGAGAGCCCTCAGACTGTGTCAAAGAGGAGACAGATGTGGTGCTTGGAAAATCAGACGTTATTAGCATAGGAATCACCTAGTCTTTGCTCTCATTCTCTAAATAGGATCATACTCCCAAAACAAGCTAATTGGCTTTCTTACTATAATCTTGCTTCCTCCAGCACACTCTCCCCATTGGTTTGCCTTAATGAAAATATATGCCTGTTCATGGAAAAAACATCAGCTTCTCTGCTGTGACTATGGTGGAGATAACTGTCCTCCTAAGGTCTGCATGAAGCTCCTGAGAGCTGCTGAATTCTTTAAGAGTGGGACTTAGTGGAAGTAAAGTAGGATTCGGGGGCTGCGCTTGCTGTGAACCCCACAGCCCCACACAGGACCAAAGCTGTGACTCTAATAAACTCATTAACTCCTACAAGTGTGACCTCAAATGAACCTTCTGTCTCCATAAGTTGACCTGTTTCAGATGATTGCCACATGACTGAAGGCTAACTAGCACAAACATACTTGCAGCAAAGTTGAATGCTGTTACTATGAACAGAAGGGGTTCCACTACTGATCCTCGCCATTGGTTTTTGGGGGATATGTCTTATGTTCCTCCACTGTGTTTATACTTCTCTTTAACTCTCAACTCCATGCTATGCCTCCCCTGCCCACATCTTGGTTTTCTTCTCCCTGTGTTTTCTTTCTTTCTTTCTTTCTTTTTTTTTTTTTTACTTTTTAAAAATTAATTTATTCAGATTATAACTCAATTGTTATCCCATCACTTGTATCCTCCCATTCCTCCCTCCCTCCTGCTTTAACCCTATTCCCCTCCCCTAGGTCTAAGACCAAGGGGGACCTCCTCCCCCACTATTTGGTCACAAGCTATCAAGTCTCATCTTGGTAGCCTGCTTATTCTTTCTTTGAGTGCCATCACGCCTCCCCAACAAGAGGAGGTGGTCAAATATGGGGCACCAGAGTTCATGTCAGAGTCAGTCCCTGCTCTCCACATAACTGTGGAGAATGTCCTGTCCATTGGGTAGATCAGAGTAGGGGTTCGATGTTTCCTACTTGTGTTGTCCTTGGTTAGTGCAATAATTTGAGCAGATCCCCCTGGATCCCAATCCACCTGTCATGATGTTCTTCTTGTAGGTTTCTAGGACCCTCTGGGTCCTTCTATTTCCCCGTTCTCCTATATTTTTCTTACTTAGAGTCCCAGTAGGATGTCCTCACATCTATCCCAATCTCCTGGTAAGTAAAGACTTTCATGGGGCATGCTTTTTGGGCTAGTGCTCAATTATAAGTGAGTATACACCATCTGAGTCTTTCTGCTTCTGTGTTAACTCAGTCAGTATGATCATTTCTAGTTCCATCCATTTGTCCACAGATGTATGGATTTCCTTGTTTTTAGTTGCTAAGTAGTATTCCATAGTGTAAATGTACCACAGTTTTTGTATTGATTCTTCAACTGAGGAACATTTAGGCTGTTTCCAGGTTCTGGCTATTATGAATAAGGCTGCTATGAACATGGTTGAGTATATCTCCTTGTTGTGTGATGGAATATTTTCCGGGTATATTCTAAAATATGGAATAGCTAGATCTTGAGGAAGCCCTATTCCCAGTTTTCTGAGTAAGTGCTAGATGGATTTCCAAAGTGGAGAAAGAGGAACACTCCTTCATTGCTGGTGGGAATACAAACGCCTATGTTTTCTAACCTCTCCATTTTCTAAGACATTGTCCCTTCTCTGAGCATCACTCTATTTTAAGTTCAGTGATGCTTCTTGGTTTCCTTGGTTTTGTCTCTTCCACAACATGGAGCCAATGTATAGCAGGAACTATGAATTTTCTTATTTCTCTTTCTATTTTCATCCTTTAGCAGAAACAGAAGTAAAAACGGGAGTTTCTTCTTTCATTGACATCTCTTAAATAAAATGTGTTCCCGTAGATTTCCTATACATGTGGAACTGTAAATGAGAAATGTATGACTAGGAACTCCTTTTCATGTTCCCTCACTCCTTCCTTTCCTCCGCTCTTCCCTCTCTCCCCCTCTAGAGTTGTCTAGGGCACTCAATGATCTCTAATTTACCACATAGATAAGAATGTTCTTGGTTTTCTAACCCACTACCTTCCACCTCCTGAGGACTGGGATTCTAAGCACACCCAGCACACCTGGCTTATGAAGTGCTGGAGGTTGACGGGCACTCCACAATGAGAGAACATCTCCAACTGTGGGATTCTCTCTTCAAGCCTCAGTTTCTCTTTTGTTAGTATTATTAACACCCTATCGTATTATCTAAGTGTAACAAACTTTACAAAATTGTGTATAAAGCAATCTATATTCTCTGTTCACTCTTTGAGCACAACAGTTTACATTGTGCTAAATTTGACAATACGCTCCCATAGTTGGTGAAGAGATACATAAAATTAAAGAAATTTATAGTCAAGATTGATTAATAAGGAACAAAAACCGTTATATCCACATGTCTGATCATATGTGCAGAGAAATGGAGGAGTTTAGAATAAATAATTGGTGATTTCTGTTTTAAAAGACTGGAAAAACTTTAGGAAAAGGTCCAGTCATTTGAGTGAAAACAGATAAAGGATACAGGAAAGGAATTCATAAACTGGAAATTCTCAAAGATGCCGTGGGTTTTTCTTGAAGTACAATAATAGCATGAACCCCCTTGAAGCTGCTCTTGTTACTATTGAACTATCTGTGCTTCATAATTTCAAGGAATACAAAGATAAAGACCATTTAAGGTAACTTGCTAAACCCCTAACAGATTAGTTTAGAATAATGCAGGTTACCCTATGCCAATATGGTATAACTAGAATGTAAAACCCTGAGGGTTAAATTATAGTGAATTAAATTCTTGAATATTGTTTTTCACCCAATTCAATAAGGATTTCTAGAGACCCATTGCAGCTTGTGGTGATAATATTTTCTGAAGACAGAGATAGAAAAGTGTTTAATCTTTACTCATAAAGTCTTGGTGATGGGGTGCTCACAGAAACAGAAACAATAATAAGGCCATAGCATTGATTTTTGAAAGTGAGAATGGTGAATTGCATATGATACTCTCCAAAGGCTTGGCTTAGGGTGATCTTTGAAGATGAGCAGAAATTTGCCAGATATCTCAGAGTGGGACTAGTTGGGAAAGTTTAGAAAAGTATATACTAACAGATGGAACAAGGAGGACATAATATGTTGTATGCCTATTTGTTTTCTTATTGACAATACAACTTTGCACACTTCTCTATCATGAATTCATGACTTCTTCTTCTGCAGTAACCATTGTTTTACACACACACACAGACACAGATACACACACACACAGTTATTCACAACTGAGTCTGTTGTTTTTATGTACATGTGTTTAGGACTGACCATTTAGAATTGGATAATCTATCAGGGGCAAGTCTTTGTAGAAAACTGATTCTCCCTCTCTCATTGAATAAGGGTGGGATCTAATGAAACGTCCCCCATGCGTGTTGGCTTGTTGACTGGTATTGTCATCATACAATTGTATGGATTGTCTTGTTTAGGCAACTATACTGTTGAAGTTTCACAGCTACATCATCCTTGTCATGTATAGCAGGAGCTATCTAACAGCAGGCATCCTGGTACTCTGACTCTTACAGTCTTTCTGATCCTCTCTTCTTTGATGTTTTCTGGGCCTTAGATGGGATGGAGAAGTTAAAGACCACCCCCCCCCCAAAAAAAAAACAAAAAATGAAAAAAAAACAAAAAAAACCTACCACTGCCATTTCTCCAAATCAGCATAATCTTTAACTGTATTCTAAATCCTTATAGCTACAGATTAGTGCGGTTCTCACCCTTCAACAAAGAAGCCTCCTTTTGATGCACAGGGAAGACTAAGGAAGAGAATTACAGCTGCTCAGAAGTGAAAGAGGGATGGCCAGCCCCAGCTGGAACAGTAGTTAACTTTTCCCTTAGTAAGTGTTGGCCTGCCTTTCCTCTTTGGCATTATGCTTTTGTTATACATTTCACGTATATACCTTTATTAGACATACATAGTTTTTACTTTACAAATTAAGTGCTAGTTTCCTGGACTCTTTTGTTCATATATTTTATTCCAATTCCTATTTGTTAACATGTTCTTTTCTATTTGAAGGTATTTAAACTGCCATGTTGTGTAGATTTACTCTAGATGGATTATTTCAGATATGTTTTTCCTGGCTAGAAAATTTCCTTTCAGTTTCAAAAGAGGCATTCTTTGGTAATAACCTTATACTTAACACCCTTCTTCCACCTGACAGTGCAACTGTGCCCTAAGAAGCCTGCAAGCACTGAGCTCCTAATAGCTCTAAGGCTAACCCTCAATTGCTTTCTCTCCTAGACCATTCCTCTGAGTTACTTTTCCCCAGTGTCTGATAACTACTGTTTCATATATTTTTGTCTTGTTTTCTAAATGTATATGGTTGGCTGGGAGCACAGCACCTTTGATGTGCCATTGGAATTTGGAATAGTGTAGAATATTTTTGTGATTAAAATAAAATTGGTAAAAGGCAAGGAAGTAACGTCTAGAAACCAAAATGGTCGGCCTGCAGCAAACATCTTTTTAATAAGGATGATAATTAAGATACTTGGATGAGTTGTGAGTAGGCTGGTATATGAAAGAAAAGGACCGTGTTATAGTAGAGCGTACAGTGAGCATGAGAGACTGGTTCAGAACTCCAGAAAGGAAGTTCTGAAACTAGCCAGATAAGACAACATGAGAATGTTAGTGTGGACTGTGATGGTGACTGCAGAGTTGAAAAAATCATCTAAGAGATGCATGATTCCAGAAAGCATGTGTCCTTTATCCTTTAAAGATTAACAGTAAGAAGAGTGTCAGGGACCCAAAGGAAAAGCAAGCACAGAAGAGATGACAAATATTGAGGAGATGATCATGCATGCAATGTGGGCTTCTTCAGTCGAAGTGCCCGTGTGTGATGCTACAAGGTATAGGAGCAGTGCCCACGATTTGTTAGGTACAGAGAGATAAAGTGACTGGCCATGGTTGTTGTGAGGATTACAGTAATGCCAGGTCTGCACAGACCCAATCAATTTGGGGTCTCAGAACTCAGAAGGGACTTGGAAAGAAGCCCCCATCTCTAACCAGATAGCCATCTCAAACTGACAACCTCTCGAAAAGGAAAAAAAAAAAGTCTGTTTTATCCAATGAAGTCTCACTGAGTATACAAACAACAGTTGAGATCTGGCCCATGTCCAGCAGAAGATGGCAAACACAAAATGAATTCAATAGTACTTTTGGAGATCCCATAATTCTTTGTTTGGGCATGTTTTTCATTACTGGTCTTTTGCTTCTCTATTATAGTTTCTGATTTTATGGGTTTTATATGGATACGTGTGTGTAAAGCCTCTGCATGTGTACGCATTTCTTGTGCTTTTTCTTTGTTTCTTTTCCCCCATCTGTTTTGTTTTCTTCTGGTTTGATTATTTGTTTGCCTGTTTATTTTCTAAAGAGAGATAAAAAGAAGGCATGGAGGTAGACAGGTATAAAGATTGGGAAGATCTGGGAGGAGATAAGAGAGGAAAGTGATCAAAATATATTGAATGGGAAAATTATTTTCAATAAAAAGCAATGTTAAGCTATTCAACCATAACCCTCTCACTCTTTCATTCCCGGGACTATTTCATTACTCATTTTTGGTGGCAGATACTATTGACTCTCTATCCAATATCCATCTCTCTACCTTTAGCCTTCCTCCCTGGAAGAATGTCATTTGAGAGCACAAAATTTTAAGATATGTGCTCTGACGGGCACAAAATATCTCTAAATTACACCATCTCATTTGTGAAACCTTCTGTGGAGATCTGGCAGGGGAAAGTAGGTGAATTTCCTATGAAATTTTAGCCCTCATCTCTGAGATCTCGTGACATCTGATCAAATTATTTAGCCTTAGTAATTAAGAGGTTATTCATTTATAGGATACAGTAATAAAAATATAATTGACTAATATATCCAACATATAATAATATGTCATATATGACAAGTAGATCTCATTCTAAGTTGGCTATATTAGTGAGATATATATATAGTAAATATATATGCATATATATGTATATATACATATATACACACATATATTTGGCAAACAGAATGGTGCTTTAGACTCAGGCCCAAATATTTTACCTTCCAAAGAATACAACGGCTCTAAATCAAGGCAGATATTTAAATATCTGAACACTATTATCTAGAACTAGCATTTACTCCAAAAATAATCTACCCATATCAAATGTAGACATTTGAAATAAATTGCTCACTACACAGGAATTGTCCAATAAATATCAAAAATATTGCAGTTGGAGGAAGGTAGTAAATGGCTACAAGTGTCACTGTGGAGGAAAAATGAATAAGTAATATTACAAAGTTTGAAATTTTGTTGATAGATTGCAAAATGTTTGGGAATGACAGCAATTAGCAAATGTGATTGATACATGGGATGCCTATATATTAGGAAGTAATTTAGTACCCTTGTAATAAATTTTAGCATTTGATCATGGAAATCTTTGAGGACAAAGAATGTTTCAACATAGAGATGTCACATATATGTGTCATAAATATATGATACATATATAAAATATATTATATAGAAAACATGTATTTATAAACACACCCATGCATATGTACACACACACATGCACACACACACACACACACACACACACACACTCAAACTTTTTTCTTGCTCAATAACTTTCACAGAGACACTTTGATCAATCTCTAACCAGAAGTGTCACTGGTGAAAAATGCCACAAGAGTTGTATTAAACATATCCTGCAACAGTATATCCGGAGCAAAGATAAAGTGCTGACAGGATGATTGAGTTTAGCCTGCAAAATTGATTATTTTACTTCCCAACTTGCTAGCCTTTAATTGAAATGGATAGCTTTGACGGAGCACCCTTGGCCTTGGCCACAGTGTCTGGCAGAGCCTGAAAACTGACACCCTGACTTTTGAGGGCACAGAGCCAGAGGTTTCCACAGGTCAATTCTCCCTCCCCATCCTGTCCTGTGGAAGAGGATGAGATCAATGGGAAAATGGCCAAGTTGCCACTCTGCCGCCTTCCACTCATCCTCAGAGCACAGAAATGAGCTTATGTTACCCCGACAGCAGTGAATAAAACTAGACTTCAGTACTCACCAAATGTTGACCTCGAGTCAAATATACAATGCCTTCCTGAAAACAAATACCTTAATTTGTCCCTCCATGATGGTTAGCTGCTAGCTCCACCTAAACTGAAAAGAGAATGTTGGAGACATAATTCTGAAACAGTTTGCCAGTCTGCTGCTACCTTTCCTACACAGTGTTGAGTAGCTCCCTTTGGGTGATGCCCCATAGCCCAAGCAAATGTGTGTAATGGATTTTTAAAAAAAGATTCATTTTTTATTTATACAGTGTTCTGCTTGCATATACACCTGCATACCAGAAGAAGGCACCTCATTATAGATGGTTGTGAGCCACCACGTGGTTTCTGGGAATTGAACTCAGGACCTTTGGAAGAACAGGCAGTGCTCTTAACCTCTGAACCATCTCTCCAGCCCATGGATTTTTTTTTTTTTCAATGCAGAGGATGAATGGACCATCGCCTCCATGATAAGATAGACAACACTCGGAAGGAGCTAATTGAGCAAGTGTCATGTGCCTGGAGAAAAGAACTTTATCATCTACTTGACTGAACTTTTACCAAAAGTGTGTTTCCCTTGTGTGCTTGCTTGTCACGTTGCTTTAGGAATGTTTATTTGCTATGGTTTGGTCCTTGAGACAAATGTATATCACTATAGGGATGGGCACACGTGATGTGCTTGTATAGTGGACAAACGTGTATCACTATAGGGATGGGCACACGTGATGTGCTTGTATAGTGGACAAAACGAATGAACTCTGTCATTACTAAAATCCTCCTAGAGGTTTATTGTCGAAAAATAAGATTTTGAAGTGGACCAAACAATGTCTGCCAGAAAACCAGGTAAACTGCCTGCAGACCTTCTCTCTGAGGCTCATCGACCCCAGACCCAATCGCTGAGTCTCACCCCTGCTCTGTAGCAGCATACCCTGACAGCCTTTTCTGTCTCGCTGCTTTCATGTCCAGTGGATCCCACAGATCTTCTTCTAACTTTCTTCTCCCCAACTGTTGCTTTATCCTAGACCCTAACTCAGCAAGCACTCCTTGTTACTCCATGTGTCCTCTCAGGGGAACAACTAGGATGAAGACAGACCCAGACCACTCCTACTGCTCTGGAGCTACAATGCTCCTACTCTCACCCCCAGCTCTGTGACAGGAAATGTGCTGTGGCCTCCCTTACCTCCTCTCTGATGCCAACCCCAATGGATCACAAAGATCTCCTCCTCCAACCTTTCTTCCTAATATCCCAGGCTCCACTAGGAGCTAGCATGTCCTGCGAGCATATCAGCTGAACAATCAGTGAAACAGACACTAGGCAGGCATTATATTCTTTGAAAATACAGAAAGGAAAGGAACAAAACACCAGCAAACTAAGACAAATCCAGAAATTAGCAATTAGATATATAATTATCCCAAACCCAGAAGCCAAGACACCAGTGTAAAAATACAATCAATAAAAGAGTAATATGTCTTCATTAGAGCCTAGCTATCCTACCATGCCCTGAATATTCCGACATATCTTAAGCACAAAGTAACAGACCTTAAAGCAGCCTTCGTAATATGTCTTAAAGATGAAAATGAATAAGTCTCTTAAAGAAATCAAGGAAAACACAAACAGACTATAAGAAAATTTTTGAAAATCTGTTCAAGGCCTAAAATTGGGAATAGAATCAATAAAAAAAATCCAAAAACTGAGGCAATTCTGGAAATGAAAATATTAGGAATTTGAACAGGGAATGCAGAAGAAAGTGTCACCAACAGAATATAAGATATGGAAGACAGAATTTGGGTGTGGAAGATATGGCAGAAGAAATGAATACATTGGTCAAAAACATGTTGAATCTAAAATCCTGACACAAAACATCCAGGAAATCTGAGATACTATGAAAACACCAAATCTAAGAGTAACAGGTATAGAAGAACTAGAAAACACCTAGCTCAAAGGCCCAGAAAATGTTTTTTTTTTTAATCATAGAAGGAAAATATTTAACCTACAGAAGGAGCTGCCTCTCAAGGTACAAGAAGCATACAGAACATTAAATAGATTGGATCAGAAAAGAAAGTCCACTTGCCACATAACAGTCAAAACTATAAACATACAGAACAAAGAAATTATTTAAAAGCCGCAAGGGGGAAAAGGCAGAGTAACATATGAAGGCAGATCTATTGGGATTATACCTGACTTCTCAATAAAGACTCTGAAAACCAGAAGGGCATGGGCAGATGTGCTACAGACTCTAAGAGATCACAGAAGACAGACCAGATTACTATAATGTTCAATCCATATAGGTGGAGAAAAAGAAGATAGTTCATGATAAAGTCAAATTTAAACAGTATCTATCTACAAATACAGCACTACAGAATGTGCAAGAAGTAAATACCAACCTTAGGATCTTAACTACACCATGAAAACACAGGAAATAATCTCACACTAGAAAACTTAAAAGAAGGCAAGTACACACACACACACACACACACACACACACACACACAAAACTACCACCACTCCCAACAACAACAACAAAATAAAAGGAGCCAATGATCATTGTTCATTGATATCTCAATAACAATGGTCTCAATTTCCTAACAAAGACACAAACTAACAGAATGTATGCTAAGACAGGATCTTTCCTTCTGCAGCATTCAAGAAACTGATCTCAACAGCAAGGAGGAAGTTATCTCAGGGTTAAATGTTAGAAAAAGATATTTTAAGCAGATGAACCTAAGAAACAAGTTGGTGTAGCCATTTTTAATATCTAACAAATTAGACTTAAAACCAAAACTAACCAAAAGAGATGGAGATTGACCCTACATACTCATCAAAGGAAAATATACCAAGATGACATTTGAATTCTTAACAATTATGTCCCAAACAAAAGACCATCCAAGTTTGTAAAAGAAACACTATTAAATCACACATAGAACTCCATAATGAGAGACTTCAACCTCCTAATGAACACATCATTGAGACAGAAACAAAAGAGAGAAACATTGGAGCTGACATACATTATAAACCAAATGGACCTAACAGATATTTAAGGAACATTTTCCCCAAACACAAGCACCTCATGGAACTTTCTTCAAAATAGACTACAGAGTATGATGCAAAGCAAGCATCAACGGATAAGAGAAAATTGAAATAACTACTTACGTTCTATCAGACCACCTCAGATAAAAGCTGCATTACAAGAGAAACAACTGAACGCCTACAAACTCATGAAACAAGAACAACTCTATACTGAATGACTACTGGGTTAAGGCAGAAATAAAGAAGGAATTAAAGACTCTCTAGAATGCAATAAATATACAGTATTCCCAAATTTAGGGGACAGAAGGAAAGGAATGCTAAAAGGAAAGGTCATAGTGCATAGGTTTTTTTTTCCCCCCCACTGACAAAATAAGCTAATTCAAGCTAAATTAAAAGTCTTTTTTTAAAGACAGGTTTATCTGGAAACAGGCTTTTAAAAGAGTTCATCATCCTCAGGGAATAAAATTGGAAAAAGTCATGGGCAGACTATGGTAGGGAAGTTGTTTATGCACTGTAGTGAAGGAAAATAGCATGTCTGCCACACTCTGAGCTATTGCCCAGTATGGTTATCTAGATTATCTCACCTTGGTGGCTGGCAATTTCAGGGGTGTTGGCATTGAGACAGCTGTCAGGAATGCAGAACTGGATTTTTGGCACCTTTTTTTTTTTTTTCAGAGCCTTTCTGAGTGTGCCATGTTGAAGAGAGAGGGAGGAATGGAATTTACTGGACCATGTGTGCTGGTGGTAAGGGCGAGCCAGAGTCTCCAACAGAACATCCCAACTTTTGGGTGTATGGGGGCCTGTTCATGTCTGGCTACTTCCTGCTGAAAAGGGACAGCATGGGTTGTGGAAGTTGGGAGTTGGTGAGTCCATGCTCAGCAGGAGGTGTGGGTAAAGATGCAGTTGAGTGACAATTACTGGGGAGACCTAGCAAATCCGTTCCAGAAGAAGATGTAGGAAGCAAGGGGTTAAAAAAAATAGGCAAATGAGAATGAGGGCTCTTATTATCAGGGCAAGCCATTGAAAAAGGGGACGCTGCCACCAATTGAGCAGGGAGGAACCCTGATTTAGGCCCTCACTGGGGCTTTCTGGGGAAACAGAGTGTGGTATCCTAGTTGTTGGACAGACCACTCACCTTGGGTAGGTGGCCTTTTGAGCCTGAAGAGGTGCTTCCAGCACTGGTGTCCCAGAAGCCTGGCAGGTGAAGATCACAGTGTAGGGTCCTTTCTACTGAGGCTCTAGAGACTGAGGACATAACTGCTTAAGAAGTACTAAGTCCTCCTCAGTGAGTGTGGCAGACTCAGGAACAAGTGGGATCCTCAGCTGGCCTGTGGGCAGGCAGGAAGCTGTCAGCATGAGAACAGAGAAGGGACCATAGGAGGGCGAGGTAGGGCCTAGAGGTGGTGGCTGAGATGGAAAGGCCTCTTATGTAGAAGCTCAAAGGAGTTAAGGTAGGAGAGTACAGGGTGGGTTGGAGGTGGGCGAGGACAGTGGGGAAAAGGGATGGCCAAGATAACCCGGGCTTGAAAGAGAGCTTCATGAGATGCTATTTAATGAGTTTTAAGGCTCTTGAAACCTTTCCTGAGAATTGTGGCCAGTAGGGGATGTAGAGTTTCCAGAAGATGTTGAGAGTTTCAGACATGAGCTCAATGACCTTGGAGGTGAGTCCTGGCCCACTGTCTGTTTGGATGGTCTGTGGCACGCCAAACTGAAGAAATTATGTGTTCCAGGAACACCCGAACCACCCCATCTGCAGTTTCCATGGAGGTGAGAAATGTCCCTATTTACCCTGTTAATGTGTCAACAAGGCTTAGGAGATAGTGGAGTTTTGTATGAGTTGGCACATGGGAGACATCGATCTGCCACTCCTCACCCAGTTCCTGTCCTCAGAGCTGACGCAGAGGCTGACATATCTGGAGAGCCCACTGTGGGTTGGCCTGGACACATATCTGGCAAGAAGCATGGGCCTGTAAAATGTGGGCTTGGAAGTCTGTGGGATCAAAAGGGAGGGATGCTAGAAATTGGAATAGGGCCTTGGGGCCAATGTGTAGGCTCTAATGAACATCAGAGATAATGGAAGTACCTGCCTCTGGGAAAGAATAAGTGTTTAGGTATTTAGGCAAAGCCAAGAAATTTGTTTCTTTTCTCCAGTCGGTGCTGAGGCTTGTAGGAGGATGTCAGGAGGAGGATGAGCACAGTGGGTCTAAAGCAGATAAAGGCCAATCTCAGCCATTGAGTCATCTCTGGCATTATCCAGAGCCACTAGGTCCATGGAAGTCTGGTGCCCCAGCAGTGAATTATGACCACCTCTGCTGGGAGTTGCAGTGCCCCAAAAAAAGATTGGCTATAAGGGGGCTATTGGCAATAGGAGTACCCTTGGAGTATCCTTTCCTTCCGAAGGGCATGGGCTATTAAAAAGGCATATTTAGAATCAGTATAGATGCCTTGGATATTTGGAGTACCCTGGTTAATTGGATTAATTCAGCCTTCTGTGAAGAGGTCCCCACTAGAACTCAGCTTGCCTCAACTGTTTCAATGCAGGTAGCTTAGGCTATCTGGTGTTTTCCCAGATCTGTCTGAGAGAGAGAGCTGCTATCCACAAAGAGGATAAGTCTGTGAGGGGTTAGTCTAGAAGACCAGCCCAGGATGAACATAAGACCTCCACAGCCTCTGGGCAGTAGTGAGAGAGGATATCTGAGGGGGATGGGACAGGGTTTAGGGCAGGACTAGAGGTCCAGGTAATTTGGGGGTTTTCTAGAAAAAAAGATGAAAGGCTTGTACCCATGACAGCACAAGGAGGGAAAGAGGCGAATGATTTAGAAGTCTGAGAGGCAACAGGTGCAAGTATACCATGGTAAGCCGGAACAGGGTGATCTTAGCTTCCCAGGTGAGTTCCTCTGCCACTGCCAGGGATCACAAACATAGCTGCAACCTATATACTGTAGGATCTAGCTGTTTGGACAAAAAAGCACAACAGATTGAGTTAAGACACCTGTGGTCACTCTCATCTTCTTGTCCACCTGGTAGGGGCAGGTGTGGTACAGGAAGGCCAGGGTGGGGGATGCTAACAGGGCATCCTAAAGTAAAGAGAAGTGATGGTGGACCATGGGTGGCTGGATGAGGAACTCCATGGGGGTCTCTGGCTGCCTGATACAGGGGCTTGGCAAAGTTGGAGCACCAGTGGTAGAAGAATCCCGATAGGCCCAAAAATGAAAGGATCTGGTCCTCTGTGGTCAAGGGCTACAAGTCCTGCAAAGCTTGTTCCCTGTCAGAGGTGAGGGTCTTAGACCCTGGCCTGAGTCCAATGCCCAAGTGTGCAACAGTGGGAGAACACAGCTCACTTAAATGGAGAGACAAGGTAACCCAGGAAACCACGATAGTTTAGGAGTGATGCAGTGTTTCCTTAGGATGAAGACAGGAAAGGGCAACAGAGTAAAATGTCATCTACATAGTAAAGAAGTGTGCTAGGATTAAGGTCTAAGGAGGAACGGTCCCGAGCCAAGGCTTGGAAAGAAAGAAAGAAAGAAAGAAAGAAAGAAAGAAAGAAAGAAAGAAAGAAAGAAAGAAAGAAAGAAAGAAAGGAGAAATGAGGACAGAAAGCCCTGAGAGAGAACTTTTCATGTGAGACGTCTGGAAGTCCAAGTATCAGGGTCTTCCCAGGTGAAGGCAAAGAGAAAGTATGAGTCAGGGTGTAGGCATGCAGTAAAGAAGGCATCCTTTAAGTCCAGGATGTTAGAGTGCCAAGTTGTAGGAGGAATGTTAGAGAGAGGGTGTAGAGGTTAGTTGCCATGGGATGGATTGGGATGACAGCCTTATTAATGAGGCAGGGGTTCTGTACTAAGCAGTAGGTACAGGAGGGCTTACACACCAGGAGAATGGAAGTGTTTCTAAGCAAGTGAATAGAAATTAGGAGTCCCTGAGATGGAAGGCAGGTGATGATGGGATTGAGACCCATGGGTTTCAGAAATGAACACTGGGATCTGGAGGGGAACGAAGGGTCCTTAAGGCAGACTAGAATTGGCTGGTGTCCAATGGCAATCACTTGTATAGAGATATCCTGTACTTGGGGTTAGCCAGGTCTGGTGTGCTAGGGGCAGGGTAATATGGGGTAAGGATCTGAGAGGCAACTAGGGAGGAAGAAGATAGGAGTCAGGAGAGGACATGGGGGACAGGGAGAAGGTGTATCCAAAGCAGTTCAGGATATTATGGCCTAGTAAAGGCACAGGACAAATGGGCATGACCAGAAAAACGTGTCGGGAGAATCTTCCTGCAAGAATGGAAAGGAGTGACAGAGCCCTAGTGGAGAGGTGAAGGTCCCATCTGTCCCATGACAGTGGGACCATGGGATCTAAGTGAAAGGTTAAAACAGAGAAGGTAACCGTTATGTCCATTAAGAACGAGATCAACTTGCCCACTACCTGTAGCATTATCTTGAACTCTGCAAGGGTGCTGGGAGTTGCAGAGTCTAGGAGCCATCAGTCTTCCACAAGGCCAAGAACTGCAAAGGCTGAGAGGGTCTACAGTGCCTACACTGGAGGTTAGGCCTCTGTGGCTTGGTATAGATGGTGAGCCCACATGGGGCCTTTCTGACTTCCAGTAGCCAGGGTGCCTTCAGGCAGAACATGGCTTGCTGGGCTGACGAGGGTTCCGGCAGCTGCAGGACCAGTGTCCTTCCTGGCTGCATTTGAACCAGAGCCCTGGTGTAGCTGTCTTAGCCTGGATCCTGGCGGGATAGCCCTTGTGCTCTTTGCAGGAATGCTGTTTGTCTCGGGATGGCTCCCATGGCTTGGGACTGGAGCATACCCTTCTGCTGTAGCTGAGCCTTCCCTGAAGATTTGACCTTCTCCTCTCCGGTGTTAAGGATCTTAAAAGCTATTTTTAACCACTCCTATTTGGGGATTTGGGAGTCATTCTAAGCCTCTTTTAGCTTTTTTGTTTTGTTTTGGTTGTGGTTTTGGTTTATTGGTTGGTTTTTTTTTTTTTTTTTTTTTTTTTTTTTTTTTTTTTTTTTTTTTTTTCTGTAACTATCTGGTGATGAGTGAGAAATAAAATGGATAGCAAGAGCCTTGGCTCCCACTGAGGAGTCTGGGCCCAGTTGGGTATATTGAATTATGGTCTCTTGATTTAGAAAAATGGATAGGTATTTGTCAGCTTGCTGCATGACTTCACTGAGCTTATTAAAGTCAACAACTTTATTTGAGAGCACGCCATTGAGGTTCCTCCTCTACCAGCTAACTTGACCCAGCTGGTAATCCCAGCTGGCTTCTCTAGCTGGCACCACTGTTTCACCCGTGGGGACTGTATCTTCCACTGGGAGGTCTGCTCTGCATACTATGTGGAAGCTGCCTGAACTTATCCAACTTCCTCCGGAGTGAGAGTAGAAGCCTGTATGACATAAAGGCCCTGCCATGTTAGGTCATAGGCCTGGCAAAGGTAAAGGGACTCCTTAATATAGGAAGATCAATTGGCAGAGGAGGAGGAGCCTAGCGCCTTTTCAGTGTGGGAAAGGTCCTGCAGGAAGAAGGGAACAGGAACTCAAACAAACCTCTCAGCTTCAGCTGTCTCCTGGAGGGGCAGGGGAGAGCAGAGGTCTGCTGGACCATGTGTGAGACACCACAGGGGAAAATCCAGGCGGAGGTGGGGGTGGGGTGGGGGTGGGGGTGGCCAGTGTGTGGATGAAGGCCAGGGTGTGAATGTGAGGGTGTGACTTGTGGGGTTGAAGAAGGGGGAGGGGGCAGAGTTGCCATGGAGGAGAGAAGAGGATGGGGAGGACATGTGTAAAGGAGAGGTGGTTTATTATTAGATGGAGCCAGTGGCAGGGGGGCAGTGGGAGGAGAGACAGAGGAGAAGGGAAGTGGGTAAAGGGGAAGAGGCTGGCTTTTGGCCTGTTCCAAGGTTGGCGGGGGCGGGAGGGTGGGGAGCTGGGTAAAGGGGGCAGTGGAAGCCTGGCCAGTGGGTAAAGCATGTGAAGATGTGAGTAGGGGTGAGTAAGGAAGGAGAAAGGGGTGAGTAGAGGGAGGAGGGCCGGCCAATAGGTGAAGCACATGGCAGTGTAGGAAGGGGAGAAGCAAGTGGGAATCAGGGAAGGGGTGGGGAAACCAATGACTCAAATGAATCAGTCATGGTGGATGGCTCAGGGATCGGGTCCGCAGAGCAAGCGGTATCTGGGGGTACTGTAACCCTGGACAACAAGACTTGGGGCATAGAACACTGGCTACAGAGGGAGGGGTGGGAGCGCAGTTCCAAAAAATCCTGGACGTGGGTAACTCAGGCCACTTGTCCGTATATCCTTACGAAATTTTCAAGATCACTTAGGGAGGACGGTAAAGTCTAGAGTGCCTTATGGTGGTCACTTAGACTGGTTATCTAGAGTGTACTTAGGCCAGGCCACAGGGCATGAAAAAGTAGGTGTTTCGGGGGCGAGGCCTGAGATGACCCCAATTTGGATAAACTTCACAGTGAACACTCTAAGGGCATTTTAGATCCAGTGGTGCCCATTTTTGCACCCTGTGAGGAAGACCCAATGAACTCTGAAGTGGTATCTCATCTAATAGCCTAGGGTCAAAATGTGGGGGATGGGAGGGGTAGCCTCAGGTCAAATGACTTTGAACGCAAAGGCTTCCCAGTACAAATCTTGGTTCCAGAATGGGCTATCTTAAGCGTGGCTGCAACTCTTGGTAGAGAGCCCAATGCGTGGGTCCTGGACTGGGAAGAAGTAACCAGCACTTCTAGGCTTCAGCTGTGAGGGGATTATTCACCAAGTCCAAAGTAGGTAGCTTGAGGCAGAGAGAAAGACATGGAGAGAGAAGCAGTCCCCACAAGGCCAAGAAGAGCCTGTGCCACTGCCACTGGGCTGGACACTCAACTCCTCCCAAGTTCACGGCACTAAATAATAGGTTTTTTTCCACAGTCAAAAATAAGCCAATTCAAGCTGAATTCAAAGTTAAAAAAAAAAAAAGAAAAGAAAAGAAAAGAAAAGAAAGAAAAGGACAGGTTTATTGGGAACGAGGCTACACTGGTGAGTTCATCAGCCTCAAGGGACCACAAGACCAGAAAAAGTCATGGGCAGATTATGGTGGGGAAGTTTTTATGAATTGTAGGCTAAGGAAAATAACATGTCTTCCACATGCTGGTCTTCTGCCGGTTATCTAGGGTGAGGGCTTGAGTGGCTGGCCACATCAGGTGAAGGGCCTTGGAACAGCTGTAAGGAATGTGGGACTGGGCATTTGGCGCCTTTTCCCCCCCTCTCTTCAGAGGCTTTCTGAGCAGACAAAGCTGGAGAGAGATGGAAGAATGGAATGTACAGGACCAAGGAGGACACGGTGAGCCATGTCTGAGGCTTCAACCAAACCAAAGTGCCTACATTAAAACAAAAACAAAAACAAAAAAGGAGCAATTTCAAACTAGCAACTTAACAGCACACCTGAAAGTTCTAAAACAAAAAGAGGTAATCACACCCAAAAGGAAGAAATGACAAGAAATAATCTAACTAGTGCTAAAATAAATAAAATAGAAACAAAGGGAACAATACAAAAAAAATCAATGAAACAAAAAGTTCCTTCTTTGAGAAAATCATCAAAATAGAAAAACCCTTAGCCAAACCAAAAGGAGGAGAGAGAATATCCAAGTTAACAAAATCAGAAATGAAATTCTGTTCTTAACAAAATTGAAAAATCTTTAAAAATGGGACAAATTTCTCATTAGTCATCACTTACCAAAGTTAAATCAAAATCAGATGAACAATTTAAATAGACCTATAACCCCTTTTAAAATACAAGCAGTCATTATGATCCCAGAACCCCCCAAAAAAGCCAGTGCCAGATGGTTTTAGAAGAGAAATCTACCAGATTTTCAAAGAAGACTTAATGCCAACACTCTTCAAATTATTCCACAAAATAACAACAGAAGGACAATGCCCAATTCAGTTTATGAGACCACAGTTAACTCTGATACCCAAACCGCATAAAGATGCAACAAAGAAAGAAAATTACTGACCAATTTCCGTTTTGAACATAGATGCAAAAATATTCAATAAAATACTTGCACGCCAAGTTTAGAAAACACATCAAAAATTTTATCTACCATGGTCAAATAGGCTTCATCCTAGAGATGCAGGGATGGTACAGTATACAAAAGTCTGTAAACATAACCAACCATATAGAGAAACTGAAAGAAAGTAAAAATAAAAAATATGATCATCTCACTAGATTCAGAAAAGGCCTTTGACAAAATTCAACACCCTCTCATAATAAAAGTCCTGGGGAAATTAAAGATATGAGGGACAAACCTAAACATAACATACTCAGTTTACTGCAAGCATCAAATTAAAAGGAAAGAAACTCAAAGCAATTCCACTAAAGCCAGGAACAAGACAAAGTTGTCCACTTTCTCCATATCTACTCAATGTAGTACCTGAACTTTTAGCAAGAGCAATAAAACAACTGATGGAAATCAGGGGAATATAAAATTGGAAAGGAAGAAGTAGTCAAAGCATCATTATTTGCTGATGATAAGTTAGTATAAATAAGTGTCCCTGAAAGTTTTCACCAGGGAGCTACTTTCAGCAAAGTGTTTGGATAAGAGATAACTTAAATAAGTAAATACATACATACAAACATACATACATACATACATACATACATACATACATACATACCATATACAAATGACAAAAGGACTGAGAGACAAATCAAGAAAATAACACCTTTCACAATAGTCTCAAATAACCTAACATATTCTGGGGTAACTCTAAGCAAATGAAAGACTTGTGTGATTAAAAACTTCAAGCTTTTTAAGAAAGAAATTGAAGAATGTATCAAAAGATTGAAAGATCCAATGCTCATGAATTGGCTGGACATATACAGTAAAAAATAGCCATCCTACCAAAAGCAGTTTGTGGATTCGATGTGATTCTTATCGAAAGTCCAATGTAGCTCTTTCTACACATTGAAATGAAAACTTTCAACTTCATTTGGAAAAAAAATAAAACCAGGGCAGCTGAAACAATACTGAACAATGAAAGAACTGCTAGAAGCCCCACCATTCCCTGTTTGAAGTTGTGTTACAGAGCTATAGTAATAAAATCCAAATGAAGTTGGCATAAAGACAAACACATTGATGGAATCTAATTGAGGATCCAGACATAAATCCACATATCTCTGGACATCTAATTTTTTTTATAAAGAAGCTAGAAATATACAGTGAGGAAAAAAAGACAGCATTTTCAACACATGGTACTGGTCAAACTGAATGCATGCATGTGAAAAAATGAAAATATATTCATATTTATCACCCTCCATAAAACTCAAGTCCAAGTGGATCAAATACCTCAAGATGAAACTAAAGCTGAACATGAAAGAAGAGAAAGTAGGAATTACCCTTGAACTCATTGGTACAGGAAATGACTTTCTGAACAGAACACTGCTAGCACAGGCACTTAATTAATAAGTGAGACCTCATGAAACGTAAAAGTTTATGCAAGACAAATGACACCATCATTAGGACAAAGCAGCAGCCTACAAAATGAGAAAAGATTTTAACCAACTCTACATCTGATAGATGAGGAATGTATAACAAACTCAAAACATATAATGAACTCAAGAAACTAGATATAAAAAAAATCCAATTTAAAATGGGTTACAGAGCTAAACAGAATTCTCAATACAAGAATATCTAATGTATGAAAAACACTTAAAGAAATATTCAACATCCTTAGAAATCAGGGAAATGCAAACTAAAACTACTTTGAGACTCCACCTTACACCTGTCAGAATGGCTAGGATCAATAACACAAGTGACAGGTCATGCTGACAAAGATTTGAGGCAAGGGGAATAATACTCCTCTATTGCTGGTGGGAGTGCGGAGTGCAGACTTTTGCAGCCACTTTAGACATTAATATGGTGGTTCCTCGGAAAGTGAGGAATTGATCTATCTCAAGATCCAGCTATACCACTCTTGGGCATATACCTAAAGGACACTCCATCCTTCCACAATGAAACTGGCTCAACTATGTTCATTGAGGTTTTATTCATAATAGGCAAAAACTGGAAACAAATTAGATGTCCCTAAACAGATGAACTGATAAAGAAAGTATGGTACATTTACATAATGGAGTATTACTCTGTGGTTTTTTTTTTTTTTAAAAATGACATCACAACATTTGTATGCAAATGGATGCAGACAGCAAAACAAAATCATCCCAAGTGAGGTAAGCCAATTCCAGAAAGACATATAAGGTATGTATTCACTTATATGTAGACATTAGCCATCAAGTAAATAATAATCAACCTACAACCTGTAGACCCAGAGAAATTAGGTAAAGAGGAGGGGTCTAGTGGGGTACAGACATGTGGATCTTCCTGGGAGGGGAAAATAGAATAGATTTTGCAAGCAGGTTGGGAGTGGGTGGGATGGGAGAGGGAAGATCAGGTGGGGGAGAAATGGGTGGTGGTAATAGTGTGGGAAGACATGGCTGGAATTGAGCAACATCTGGGGGATGGTGTTGAAACCTATTGAAGTGGAAACTTCTGGGATGTATGAAGGTGGTGTTAATGAGGACTCCTAGATTTTGGGGACACAGAGAATCATGTGGCCATCACTTGCAGTTAGAGGAGGCTTTTTGTGGTTGGACTGAGCTGGATTCAGTTGAGACATTGGCCAAGGTGGGTCCCATGGACATCCCCAAATAACCTAGGCTCCTGTAAGATAAAGAGCTACTCTTAGCAAACTCACAGCATGGCCCCATTGCTGAGGACACCACCCACACAACTCACTGAATATGGAGAGGTTAAGCTGGAGCCTACATGGAGCCTTCACCTCTACATTCTAGTGTCTTTGGTACGGAAGGGTATTCTGCAGGCCAATGAAAGAGAAAAATGGACATGAACCACAAAACATTTGACCTATGATCTGCCTGCAAAATATGCTATGTGATGGTGGCACAGAACTTGTGGGAGGAGCCAAACAATCTCTAGTCTGACTGAATGCCCACTCTAGGAGAAGGAACTAAGGTCCTACACTGTTTTGGTAACTAAGAATCAGAGACTAGATAGCCTAGTGACCTAAGCTAAAAACAGACACTATTGGCAATATACCAGAATGATATGTTATAATACTTTTAATTGAACAAGTATTATGTCACTGGAAATTGTCCATATTAAGACTTATGATGCTATAGGAAATTGTTTGTAACATGATGTTAATTAGGATCTGTGAGATGGCTGAGAATGTATCAGCACTTGCCACAAAATCTGATTGAGTTTGGTCCCTGGAGCTCACATAGGGGGAGAAGAGCACATCTCCTACTCTAAGTAGTGTATAAGCATGCTGTGTCATTTGCATGTGTGTGTGGATATGCACGCACACACACACACACACACACACATACACTAAATGGAAAAAAACCAAATATCTTGTTAATTACTGAGTCAACCTATAGAACTATGTATTTATAAACATAGCACACAGAATTTACCCCTTTGTATTTTCACATAAACCAGAACATGGAAAGAACCACATAAAATGAACTCTGCACTGAGAGGTTGTCAGCCGTTATTTGCAGGCTGAAGAAGTAGCTGAACTGTTTTACTCATATTTTCAAATATTTTAAATGGCTATGCATTAGATTTCAAAGTGAATAAAAATTAAAAGTACTAAAGGGGAAAAAGAAACTTGTATGAAGGGAAAGAATGGTATGAGGTCGCCTAGTTGTCAAAAATCACTAACCTTTTCCCACTGAAACCTCGGGAGTTTGTCACAATTATCCCAGAACCCAGGGAGAGGGAACCCAGAGCCCATGGAGGGTGAAATAAGTCACCAGGGTGAGAGAGTGCCTTGATAATGAGGCCAGTTCTGAACCTACCCGTGAACACTGACAACTACTATGAATAGTTTGGGATCTTCTCTGCTGCTGGCTCTCAAGCAGGTGTTTTATATTTTCTGACCTGTGCTTCCTCTGCAATTGTAAATACCTGCTCCCCTCTCCAGAAGAGGCTTTTATTGGAAGCATTAAGCTCCCCACTGGTATAGCTTACTTCATGACATTTTCCAAAGTCACAAGGAATACGACATGACATTTTACAGGGTTGTGATTTTGCAAACATTTCTATAAAGCTGGCAAGCTTCTCATTAAAATAGACTAATTTGACTGGGCCAACTTGTGGTTTGGAAGATTTCTTTCCGCATCTCAACCAGGTGCTCCCCTGCTGATTCCTCCATTTATCCTTTGTGTCTCCTGTGCTAATCCCCCACCCCAACCCTGAGGTGGCCATTCTAATTTAGCAGCTAATTTCTTTCAACTTTCCATTACATGTTGAAAATAGTCTTATTTATTCCAAGACACATTTTCCTTAAGAAATGGGGAGTGATAAACATCATGTCTAGAAAGTCCTTTTAAAATATAAGAATTTGTTCAAAGTTTGGATTTACTAACAATAAATATAGACTGGGAATTAGTGAAATTATGAGTTTGTAGCAGTGGGTCTCAACTTTCTTAATGCTGTGACACTTTAATACAGTTTGTGTTGTGGATACCTGCAACCATAAAATTATTTAGTTGATAATTCATATCTGCAATTTTGCTAACATTATGAATCATATTGTAAATATTTGATATCCAGGGTTGGTTTAGCCAACCTACGTGAAAGGTCATTCAATCACCCCAAAATGTCACAAGCCACAAGTTGAAAACTGTTGGTCTATAGTAAAGTATCAATGTGTGCTCTTTTTACTGTTAGTGGACACACAAACACACAAACACACACACACACACACACATACACACACACACACACACACACACAGTGACCAGATACAATAAAGAGCTATGCGAGTAAGCTAGGTCACATATTTATCTACGACAGAATTATGCAAAATTCTTATCCCAATGTGATTGGTATCCCATGATTGCCACATGGAGGATTTTACATTACCTGCCCAGATTTTCCTCCTTTGACAGTGCTAGGGTTGAACCTGATCCTCATGTATGCTAGGCAACTGGTCTACCACTGAGTACTCCCAGCCCAGTCTTGCATCTTGATTTGAAAAGAAAGTACGTGACCATTCCTGAACCATCACAGAGTCCAGTCTAATTCTTAAACAGCAGTGGTCTAAAGAAGAACCACACAAGCAAGCCAGAACTGTCCTTGGGATCCTGTATACATTATGAGAAATAGTGATATTACCTTAATCTTTGCCCATCATCTGCAACATTTTCCTTGCTATGTTTCTCTCCTTAGAATTTATCATCACCCTCTATCTTATATATTCTTTTATCTTGTTTATTGATTGCCTAACTACAGTAACACTTAACCTACATAAAGATATTTATGCCTATTCTGTTCTGGGTCATCTGGCACATGACTTTTATTAATTGCCTCATGTATACATCTGTTTGGGTCTTGACCATATTGAGAAGTGCAGGGTGTGCCACAATTCTTAGTTTATTTTTTAAAAATCCTGCTATCTTCAAGGTACATGGTGATATTAGCTCTCTCTGGAGTATCCTTTTAGGGATGTTGTACTTATTAGCTTCTCAGTCCAAAGTGTCTCTTTTTAAGATGAAGGTAAGACCCAGAGAGATAACATAACTAAACCAAGTGTCGGTACCACAGCTGAAGCTCTCAGCAGGTGAGCTTTTAGATGCCACTCATCTGTCTATGTCAGTGAATGGAGAATTCCCACCACATACTGGATCAGTGGTAAGTGTGTGAAGATTTCCCACCACACAGTAAGCCATCTGGTAAGTGTGTGACGAATATCCACCATCCGCCAGGCCCTGTGCCAAGTATTTCACCTCGAGATATTAGACTATTGCAACATCGGTCTGACTAGAGCTATCTGAATGGAATCTTCACAAACACAAAGATGTAACATCTCCAAATGGGAGGTAGACTTTTCACCAGTTTGCATCTTACTGGAAAAGGTATGTTGGCTGCCACTTTCACAGTACCCTCTCACCTTGAAAAAAGTATAAATTCTCTCTCTAAGTTATACAGTATATACATAGTAAAGCCTTTCTTCAGTTGCACTAGACTGTTTTCCTTTCACTGGTTGCACGTTTGGTCTAATCAACCAATATTATCGAGTACTTGCTAGGTTGCAAGTGCTATGTTAGGCCCAAAGGATACAGAATAGATGTGGTATCTCCTATGCAAAGTTCAAATTATCAGAAGAGGCAAAGAACAATTAAACACATGAAATAAATACGAAGTACACTTTGATGCTATAAAGAGAAAAAGACACAAAGATTCCTCAGGGACTTGATTTAACATGGGCCTTTAAGCAGCTATGCTCTTCAAAGAAAGGTTGCCCAGGGTATCATGCTCTGAAGTGAAAGAGAAACTCCAAGCAGGCTACTCATGCTCCTTTGGCCTTTTAAAAACAAATACTGAGATTGATCCCAGGGTTGAATTGTTTCCCTTTTTCCATTGAATAGTGTGGAGGCATTGAAGAACTCTTCAGAAAGTCTTGGTCTCACCAAACCTATTTTATGCTGACCTGGACCTCAGGTTAGATGGAAAGTGCTGCCTTGGATGTGAATGCCGAGTGCTTTATGCATGTAATAGCGGGTGCTTTTCATTATCCATTATTTATCATGGAGGGAGAGGTATGATGAGAGAGAAAGACCCTTTGCTTTAATGCAAGGTCTTTCTCTTTCAGTTCTTTGAGCATAAGTGTGCCGAACGAAGCTGTTGGGCTGCTCTGAGTGAGCACATACATCATGGGTCCATCTGCTCACACCCTGCAATGTGCAAGACTTCAGAAGTGGAGCCACGTGAAAATTCCATCAGCCTCTTCGGGGGAGTGGCAATTGGCAGAGAATTTAATTACAAATCCACAAGGAAGGAGTGGGTCATAGGTTATAATGCATGCAATTTTTCCCTCTAAATTATACAATTGTTTTTTATCAATAAAAAGTCTCAATCTTGGATGTACATTGATATTACCCGAGGAGTTAAAAAATAAATGGATGCCTGAGACACAGCCTTAAAGAGTTCAATTCATTGATCTGGGGAGAGGAGTGGGACTTTTCAAAGCCACTCAGATAATCCTCATGGGGTACCAGCACTCACTGTGGATGTGGATGTAACTGTGATGATGAACTTAGATGTGGGGACATAGGCCAACTGTTTTAGGACCATTTCAATCCTGCCTGCCTTGCCAATCTTTATGAAACAAGGATTCAGCCAGTCAACAGGCCAACCCTATTTAGTCTGGTTGCCTGTTACCATCTTATCATGGTATAGTCGACAGTTCATTTGACAGTAGTTAAATCCCAGAAATGGAAAGGTTTCAAGTTACACTGTGGGTATTTACTTACTTGTCTGTTCTGAGACGGACACTAATTCACAGCGGAGGTAATGCAGCTATCCAGTGTCTGAGCTCCTACAGATTGTAGTATGGAAAGAGGAGATGAGTGTCCTGGGGAAAAATGGAAGAAGCAAAAGTATAATGATGAGTGAAAAGAACAAGAAGTCATAATAGAGTAGCTCACAGTTTCTGACCAGAAAACTTATTCAACTGCTGTGTGTGTGTGTGTGTGTGTGTGTGTGTGTGTGTGTGTGTGTGTGAGAGAGAGAGAGAGAGAGAGAGAGAGAGAGAGAGATGCCAGAATACTTCCTTTCACAAAAGTACATTTTTCTGAAAGTAACAGCAAACTAGCCATAAGACCTCCCAGATGCTAATTTCAGTTCCTACATAGTAGGATAAAACCACTAATATTGTTCCAATCCCAAATACAGAACCTCATCTTGAGTGTGTCATTAACAAGTGTTTGCGTTAAGTATATAACTGAAGACAAGTTTTTTTGAAAATTGGGAAGGAGAGGTCAGACTCAAGGATGTGTCCCAACATGTAAGACTTCAAAAAGAGAGAAGATAGTCAGCAAATATTAATCACTTGTAATGGGCCAGGCACTTTGCGAAAAGATAGATATCATCATCCTCAATTCATAGATCAGGAAATGTGGCCTTCTGAGACAGCAAGTGATTGGCTCATAGTCCCCAGCCAGCAAAAGGAGCTGGGATTCAAATTGAGTCCTCCATCTTCCTAGGCTGTTTCTGTTATCCATGTTAAGCCCTGTGGGAACTTCTGAATTTAGACTTTCATCAGTGCGAGAGACTACTTCTTAGCCCCAAAGGAGTCCACTTTTATTGGGTCTCTGAGATTTCCTCCATCTGTCTTCCAGAATGATAGGCTCAGCTAATAGCCCCAATTAGAAAGCTCCTCTGGCTCCCACCCTGGATGCATTAGAGTATGTTGATCAGGGAAATAGCATTGGTCAAAAATATTCTAGAATTTAATATCATTCCATCACTTGCAAATAGTGAAACCTGAAGAAACTCTCTAACCCTTCTGAGCACTGATAATGGCTGAACCTCTTATGTAAGGATTTTGAGAATATTGAGAGGGTCACATCGCACACATAGCATAGAACATAGCAAGTGCCCAATATATGTCTATTCTTATTCTTTTTACAGGGTCTGCCAACTATGGACTGTGTCCACATTTTCCCTTCTCATAGGCAGCTCAGAAACCCAGCTTTAGCTTCTCTGAGCTTCCTTTGATTCTAAGACTCAGCAGTTCAGCCTGATCAGAATGCTTTATCAATCACTGCTTTATCAGTCACTGTTTCAGCTCCTGCCTCCCTTCTAACTTCACATTGATTTGATCTCCTTACGTTACCAACCACCATTCATATGGAGGTAATGCATCTGCTTATTTCACAAGAGGAAATAAAGGCACTGACTCCTCCTCCTTGAAGAACAAGTGAAAATTGCTCAACTCTATATAGTGTTAACGAGGTCTGAAAGAAGTGATAGAAAACCAATAGCCAGGCCAGAAGTCTACTAGCAAAGAAACCCCCTGGAAGATTCATTGACTTCTATTGCATGTGTGAGAGTAAAGGATTCTGGAAAGCTTCATGAAATGCCCTTTTGGTCTGGTCCATTCTTGGGCTAGAGCTAGTAAAGTAGAGTTAGGGACCCTTCCTCTGATTCCCACAATTTCTAACTGATGATTCAAATATGCCTCTAGCTCATAGACCAGGTTATAGAAGCCAAGACCATATAACTCAAAATGGTTTCCCTAAATCTACATCTACATACATTCATGGACTCTTTACTTGTATATCCTGGACTTAAAAATAACAGACATCATGATGTTAAATTCTGGCTAAGATACTGAACGTCCTAATTAAGGTCACAAGCATTAACTCTTTGAAGTGCAGTTTCTGTGTAAGAAAAACATCTATACTTCCTTCTCCATTTATACAGCACATTCCTGTTAATTATTACATAGCAGAAACAGCAGCACTTCCTTTCATAAATGACACAGTTATTCTCATTTACTTTGGTTTATAAAACTGCAATGAAAGCTCTGACCATGGGTCCATTGTAAGGACTGAATGGAGACACTCTTAAAATATAGTTATTGTTCAATAATATGTCCAATGGAATATCAACCTTGAGAATCTAATATTTATGGAAGTTTTGCACAGTAATAGTATTAACAGCCGTATCTGAAACCAAGTCAGAGTTCTACTTACCTTGTTCAGAAACCAAAGCTCCCAATTGGCATCTTTTTCCAAAAACACCATGAACAAGAAGGGAAAATGCTACCTCATGGAATCCCAAGGAAAGAAAATAGTCTCACAAGTCAACAATCTGTGTTGCATGGGTCCTTTTGGTTCCACTTGTGTGATCATGAATGGTATTGTCTGCGCCTCAATTTTTAAATATATAGTATGTCACAGAAATGTGTTCACTGCAGTATTTCTGCACAAGGATTAAGCAAAATACTATGCATAAATGGACACTTAGTACTTTGAATAAGAAGAACAACACTGTGTCCAACTGAACAGTTGGAGGAAATAATAGGAATTTTAATGTGTAACAGAAGCAGAAATGTATATGTATGGTGTGTCCTTGAACAGAAAAAAGAGCTGAATGGAAGTCATACAGCTCAGTAAAGCCAAGTCTGAGCCTTATCTACTAGTATACAGATTAAGCCTCATTCTCAACTAGTTATCAACAGACTGCATCTGTAGGTGATTTAACCACATGGCTGAAAGGCAAATCCATAGTATTTTGAACTTAATGGCAAATATTGGCTCAGAGGTGAGGATTATATTATGAATCTCAGTCTCATGTAGGCTATACCCACTGTCTGCAGTACCAGCCCAGCATATTTTCAATCAGTGCAGATATTATGGTTTGGCTATCAAGTATTCTTCAAAGACTCATGTGTTTAAGCTTTGTCTCCTAAAATGTAGACTCAGTATTGTAATGTTATTGGTCCAATAAAGCTACATATAATTAGATTGCATTATTAGGATGGAGACAGAGGGAGGAAAGGACTGGTTAGAGGAGAAAGACCAATATAAGCATGCCTTTAGAAGGTAACTAACTAGTCCTCAGCTTTCTCTCTCTCTCTCTAACCTTCTCCCTTTCCCCCTCCCCTCTCTCTGCTTCCCATATATAAGATGAAGAAATCTGTTCTCACACATGCACACATTCTCTCATGTTCATGATATTCTGGCTCATCACATTCTTCCAAGCACAGAGCAACCACTTTCCCTTAAGTTGTTAGCACAAGTATTCTGCTAACATAATAGAAAATCTAACTCAGCATATTTTTATATAAACATGGTGGGGTTTGTTCTTGCTTGCAACAATTCTATAGCAGTCTCGGTCTGGTATTAAACACATCTTAAGTTCTATCTCCTTTTTCGCAGACGTTGGCCCCCTTAAGTCTTAGATTTCTCATTTCTGTAGTAGGATTAGCAACAATACATGTATTGTGGGGACTACTGAGAGTCAGGAGATACACGAAATATTTGACAATTGGTAAATATCAGCAATTATAATAGTAATTATGTTTAAATACGTCTCATGCCTAATTTTTCAAATATGAGTGTATGTAATATAGTATAATTAAGAGCAAAGCATCAGGAGCACAATGCTTGTTAGTTCTCTTTCTTTTTTTGGCAATGATTGAGTAAGGCTTCGAAGTGTCCATCATTTCCAGACTGAGCTGGACTTAATCGGAGACACAAGGGGCTACAGTAATAGAACTCTAGAGGCAGAGGGATGCTTGAGGCATTTGAAAAGGGGTTGAAGACTGATGTCAGAGAGAACCGGATTAGGGCTGCTCCAAAGAGGTATGAGGCTTAAGCTGTCAGTATCAAGTAATTATAACCACCTCAAGGATGAGAGTCAAAACTAATCTTTTTAGTAATCATATCTAGAAGTAGGTATTTAATGGAAATTAGGGTGTAAAAGCTGCTTTCTCAGAATTATGAGATTCCTCCCCCCCCCCCCCTTTTAGCCGGATGCAAGTGTATGACATGATGCAAACTCATCTGCGACTCTGGAAATCCTCCAGAAAATTCAAAGTTCAAGGCCTCTCTGAGCTCACGAGGGAAGTCTAGAGGAATCTTTCACTAATAGTCTCTGGGGTTAAACTTATGTAATTGGCCCGTTTCACACCCACAGAGATAAGACTCAGCCTTCTTTGTTGAGTGGTGGTTGTGAGTCAGTGAAAGCCAGTCTATCACAGCTTGCACAACCCCTGGCATATGCAATATCACATTTCTTCCTGCTGTGGAACCAGAGTGGCAAATATCAGGCATAGATCAGTGAGACTTGGATACCAGAACAGACTAAGACATGTCCCAATTTTGTGCCTCAGTTTCCATGTCAGGACCAAAGGCACTGGGTATAGGAGGAGATTTAACAGATATGGTTTCCTCTTACAAAAATCTCAGTCTACTGAGGGCAAAGGAGTCATAAATAAGTAAGCAAATGCATAAATATATAATTATAAATTGGCAAAGTGCTAAAGCGATAATAAACAGATTGCTGTGATGGAGATTAAAGAGGAATGCAATTTACTCTGTTAGGCTCTCTCGGCATGAGAGGCAATATTAAAACTGAGATATGATGGAGGGAGCAGCACCTGTCAGGAAAGATGCTGTACAGTGTGAGCTAGGGTAGAATGGGCATATGGGGTTACATATGGGCACCTCTCCTCACACCCAGGGGCTGCTCCCTAAAAGAACTGGAGTCTGGATCCTATTTTAAAACTCACCAAACTGAAACTTAGAATTCATCAAATTCTCCAGGCTCAATGGCTTAGAAAGGGTGTCAAAGAAAGGCTCTAGTCGAATCTCCTGAGGCTCACATCCCAACCTCTTTTGCTGCCAATGCTGGTCACCTGGCAGAGGGTCAGAGGGGACTGATTAAGGTAGAGTTGCCCCAGGCCCCCCACAGGGTATCTGGGCTTCAGTCTGCATTTCTCCAGCTGCTGGTATTGCCATCTCAGGGGCAGCTCTTGGAGTAGTTCTTTGTGCTACTTTATGTTGAAGCTGACTTCTCCTTGATTTTCTTTATCCTGGCTTTAACCAATCCTACCTGCTCTGAAACCCTCTGAGCTGAGTATCACTAAGAAACTGTGGAGCAGTAACGAGTACCAGCAGTACCTAGTAAATAGCTGCAGTGCATAAAAAGTCCCTTCAGTATGTTGGGATTAGGGGCTTAGAAATAGGGGTGGCAGTGACAGGGTGCAGCTGTGTGGCAGCCATGAGAGTACCAAGTGTTATGTCAGCTAAACCAGAGGATTTCTGCTAAAATAAATTATGTGTCTATGATTTCACCAAGGCACCACAAACCAAACTAACATCTTAAAATTTACAGCCTGCTCTGTAAAGAAGTGTTACAGGTCAGGATGCAGGAGGTGTGTCTGTATGTTCTTAAAGGGAACATGCACAGAGATACGGCAAAGTTTCTAGAAACATAAAGAGCCAGAGATATGTGAAAAGCAGCAGGGGAATAAAATATCTGGTGAGCAAGGGATAGAAGGACCTAGCAAAAGCTTGGAAGGAGGGACCTGCCTGCCACAAGACAAAAAAAAAAAAAAAAAAAAAAAAGGATAGCAGGATACCAAGAAGAGACTTGATACCCTATGAGCATATACAAGGGGAAGAAATCCCCCCCCAGGAACATTCTTAGGGGAGGGGAATAAGAGGAAAATGGGAGGGAGGGAAGAATGGGAGGATACAAGGGATGGGATAACCATTGAGATGTAACAAGAATAAATTAATAAAAAAAATTTAAAAAACAAAACAAAAACAAAAACAAACAAAAAGCAAGACAGAACGAGGGAGGTGGAGAGGGGGATGAGAAAGTGAACAGAGATAGAAGGGGGTAGATAACAGCTTGAAGTAGAAGCTGAAAAGACCGAAAGGAAAACGTGGAGAGGCCTAGAGAGAAGCACAGAGGAGGAGATCACAAGCAGAGCAGAGTATGCAGAAAGGGAAGGTAAAGGTGAAGACTGTCGCACAGAGGAACGGTGGAACTCTCAGTAACAGAGAAGAAAAGCTACAGTCAGAAATGCAGACAGTGTATCAGAGCCAAAAATCCCTGAGAAGAAACAAAGAAAAGCTCCATGATAGCTAAGTCAGGGGACAAGCAAGAGAAGAGGAAGAAGAGGAGAGAGACAGACAGAGAGAGACAGAGATACAAAGACAGAGACACACAGAGAGACAGAGCCGAAGAGATAGACAGACACAGAGAGAGAGAGAGAGACAGAGACAGAGACAGAGATACAAAGACAGAGACACACAGAGAGACAGAGACACACAGAGAGACAGACAGACACAGAGAGAGAGACAGAGACAGAGAGACAGAGAGAGAGACAGAGAGACAGAGAGAGAGACAGAGACAGAGAGACAGACAGACAGACACAGAGAGAGAGACAGAGAGACAGAGAGACAGAGAGACAGACAGAGACAGAGACAGAGACAGAGAGAAAGCGAGCGAGAGAGAGAGCACTACAGAAATGACACAGACAAGGAGGAGAGAACTGCAGATGGGTGACGGGTGCAGGCAGGTATATGCAATAAGAGAGGCACAAAGACAGGGGCCCAGCTCATCCCACAGCAACCAGAGCAGCGATGCTGGTGTTGAACAGGTTCCCTGGGCCAGCAACACTGAGACCTGAGCCGAGCCTGCTGCAGCAGGCAATGGCCTCTTTGGGTCTGCAGCAACAGGAACCCCTTAATGAAAAATCTCCAGCTCGTAAATGATATCTGCTAACAGGGCCTCTTTTGCTTTCTTGGAAATGAAAGTGAGAGTTACTTGATATTGCTTTTTTGTAGAAACAGGAATATATGTCAAAATGTCTCTTTCTCTTCTCTAAAAGAAAACTGCATTTTCTCCCCCAAATGGTAGGGTGTTTTTTATTATTATAACTCACTGCTTGCTGAGTGGACGGGTTCTGAATATCTGTAGCGACTCTTTCCCTATTAGATTTTTGGATAACACTTTACCGCAAGGGAAATAGAATTTGCTTGGATCTAGACCTGTGAATTGTTTATGTGTTCATCAAATATATATCTTTAATGACACCCTAGGAGTATATTTTTCAAAGAACGTTCTGGTGTGGAGACTTAAATAAATTTTAAAAACCCTCCTAAACTTTGTGGTGTCTGCAAAGGAGGCTATGAGCGTTGACTTTGGAGATTTATTTCACAGCATTTTGTACTTCATTTAATACTTAGAAAAAGATTTACTCTTTATTGAACTCTGCTCTGTACAGTCCAGAGAATGATCTATGATAGTCATACTTTCAATTTTGAATGAGTTTATTAGGTACATATCAGGCCAAACTAGAAGAGTGAGTAAATTGTAGATGGCTAAGTGATGATAGATAAATAGACAGATGATAGATGATAGATAGATAGATAGATAGATGATAGATAGATAGATAGATAGATAGATAGATAGATAGATAGACAGACAGACAAACAGACAGACATTTTCAACAACTAGAAAATCAACTGGAGAAACCCACTGAAGTAGACATCTGGAGTTTCTGATGGAGAGAGACCCTAAGTGGAGCACAAAACCCCTTCAGGAGGTGAGGCTTTTAAAGTAAAAGCAAATAGAGACAGACAAAATAACATCAAACTGGGTGCTCACAATATGCGGCAATCACTGACTGGACATGTTGATGCCCTGAGCTAGAGTTCTTGACTGAGCTTTCTCTCTGTGAACAGGTTTCCCATGGTTGAAGTTTCCAGTTCCTCTTCCTATCCTAGGGACTGTTATACCATGGGCTAAACTCTGGTGACCTCAGCTGGGAATAGGTTCACCTTCGAGCTAGTCTCAAGGACACCGTATTTTCACTCTATTACAGAGTTAGAAGACCATCACATCCCCAGATGTGTCTTAGAGGACACTTAGCATAAGTAGCATTGAATCGGAAGGAGAAGTCAACATCATTTCCAGGGGTGGCTTGTTTGTGAGCTCAAACAGGACACGGTGACATACCAATAAAATATACATGACAAGATTTTATCCTGTCCTTCACGAGTTGCAGAAAACAAAAAGTTTAATCTTTTGTGTGGAGAGTTTCATATATCATTCCCATTTCCCAGATGAGGAAACCTGAGTTTAGAATGTTCAAATATCTTGCTTGAGGCTCCATCATTTTAATAATAATAGTACCTCAGATACATGAGATACATCATGTAGTATTTATATCTAGTTATTATTATATGTTTAATCCTCATAGCCATTTCTGATGTACAGTACAATACCATTTCAATAAATGAGGGCTCTTAAATTCAAAGAGTTAAGATGAATAGCCCAAGACTACTTAGCAAATAAGTAGTTGATAAAAAAAAATGTAGAATATTAGTATGTAATTCTAAACCCTGTACCATCACTCATGAAGTTTGATACCTGGGGGCTCTTACCAAATGTCCCCAGCATTTCTCAAGCTATGTGCCCAGGGAGGCCAAGGTCTTCATTTTTAGGCAATACTGTTTTCCTTCAAAGAATCTACGTTTCATGAGAGCAGGGACCGGTGCCCCAGTGCAAGTAACAATGCCTGGCTTTCTGAAAGGTTCAATAAATACTGCTGATAAAATGAACCTCTGAGCCTGGCAGTGGTGTCTGCTTGGCAGGTGGTTGGTTGACGTCCATTTAGCCTTCTGTTTTTCAGGGGATCACACCACTTTGCAGCTCTGGACCACACTGTGCTGACTTTTGTAGAATTCTTTACTGCTCAAGGAAAGGGAACATTTCACAATGCAGCACTTCGGCTCTAAAAGATGCGAATCAAACATCCCACAGGAACAACTGGCAAACAGGCATTCTTATGAAAACACTCAATGGAGAAACTCAAGAGTTGGAAACAAACAAAGTGTCCCATGCTTCCTTGTGTATTCCCTTTGCCTGCTCAGATGTCAGCACCGCTTCTAAGTTTCCAGTTGAAAGGGGGGTTTGGATCCATGTTTACAACTATACAGAGAAGTCAGGGATGCTGTTGATGCTCTTTAGTAGGACTCTGCTTTGATCAGACCCTGATCTGGCGCCATTTACATGATGGCTTTGCTCTCTGCCTTCAGTTTGCAGGGCAAAAGCAAACCCAATTTAATGCCATGCGGGACTTTCTAGCCTGGCACCTCATAATTTCACAGTGAATTTCACTTCTTGCCAAATAAGAACCCAGAGCCTATAGGTTGCATGAACAGAGAAAATGCAATGAAGTAAGCTCTTTGACTCATGGGTATTTTCTCCCTAGTGATTAATTCTGAGAACAATTTCTTCTGTGGCTGAATTCCAGATTCTAATTGTTCTCTATTTATAACAAAATATAAGTTCATTTAGGGATAGGATTATTGATTAACATTTCCACAAAATGATAGTCCTTGGATATATGCCCTTCTAGAAAAGTCTCCATGGACAGGGTGCTATTGTTCCTCCCTCCAAACATTTTACTGTCTTGGTTAATGGGGAAAAAAAAAAACAGCTAACAGCTTGCTCCATCCAATAACTCATCAGCTGTTCTAAAATCTGCCCTGAGTATGTTTCCCATTGCAGACCACGAATTTTTTCTGCTTTCTGCCTAAGCGTCCTTGCACGGTATCCCTTTCTTTCATTTTCAACTTTCATTTCCTACTACTCTGCTCTACTATGTCCCTCAAGGAAATCTTACAGTCCCCTAATTAGTTGCCGCCTGCATCAGACTTTCCAACATGAGAGCCACCGAGAACATTCTCCTAGCAATGGAGGTTCCAGATAAATTGACAATGTAGTTGGATTCATCTAAATGGCCAGCTACAAAACATTTTCTTTACATGAGGCCCCTGACTTAGAATACTGCATATATTGCCATATTTAATAATCAGAAAACTCTGCAGGGTAGTTACTTTCATTATCTGTGTTTTGTAGAAGAGAGGACTAAGCTATGGGGAAAGATGATGTAAATTGCCCAGCATTAATGAACTGGTATGTGGTAGCAGCAAGAAGCAACTTGGCTTTTCTTTTAATGTCCTTTTTCATACCTCTCTCCCTCTCCCTCTCTCTCTCTCTCTCTCTCTCTCTCTCTCTCTCTCTCTCTCTCTCCTGCCTCATCAAGAACTTGAGTTAGATCAGTTTGGTCCAGAAACCCAGCTCGAAAGTATACTGAACCGATGAACCAGCCTAAGTAATCCTAATTTCTGAACGTTGGTTTGATCTTTTCTACAATGATTCTTACAATATTTACTTTGGGGACTCTTCCTTGGAATGAAATGCACTAATTGTTATGAAGGTCTGAGTGCTGGTTCATGCATGTGAATTGGTTCAGTGAACCACTACCCGCCAAAACAGCTAATGCTTTGCCTTTTCCCTGTGAGTGATACCTGAGACCAGTTTCCCAGACACAGAAAGTGGGTATGGTGTTTAAAAATTACAATTCAAAAATCACATTAAATTTTTTTCTCTTTTCCCCATAATATAAGGCCTTTCTACCTTAAAAAGTAAAATTCAAGCAAAAGCAGTCTATGGAACATATCTCTTCTCTTGTCTCTCCAATCATGAGATTTATACTAATGCCTTTACTCAGATTTCCCTGCCCACAGCCTTTTTGTTCTCACACCACATCTAGATGTTGGTGTTTCTTATGAGCAATTTGAAGATGGCAAATGATGATGGGACATTCACTCACAACTGAATTGCCCTGCCCCTCCTGAAGTGAAATACACCACACAACACTTAACTGTTTCACCCCTGATGCTCACTGGGAAAGTGTAATAGGCTCAGGTACACAGCAAACAGCAGAAGGTAAGCTGGAAAGGATACGGTTTCCCATTGCCTCTTGGAGTAATGAGATCAGTTTACCTGTTAATGGTTTGTTTTGTGCATCAATTATCAGGGTCACTGTGAACCCCTTCAACACAGAGTAATCAGCCAGCTGTTACAATGGAAAGGAGGGTGAAAATGATGCCCTCTTCCAGCTTACCTGGACATAATCCAGCGGTGCCTTCAGAGAACTGAAAATGAGTACCGAAAGAAAAAAAGAGGGGAGCTCAGGCACCTGCCCTGTTATTTTGCAGAAGCTAGCCCAGGGGGGAAAGAACTGCAACCACCCCAAAAAGCACCAGTAGCCAAGAGAATTTAACCCTCTGACTTCTGACCTTTTTCAGCCTTGCATCTGTTACCTCCAAATCTCCCATCTGTTCACTCACAAGACCTCCAATATGTTATTCCTCCCCAAAGATGACCTTCAGGTATACCCCTGAGATGCCACTAAAGGTATGAGAGCTATTTTAGCAATTGAAGTACTCATGCAATCACTCATGGCCCATTTATTTGTTCATTATTTCTGTATAATAACAACATTCTAGTCGTCCAGTGTGTTGCTCATGCTAGGGAAGGAAGGGCCATTATGAGGAAAGAAGTTATCAAAAGAGCTTCCAATCCTATTGTTAGGTAATAAAACAGGAACCAGTATTTAATCATCTCAAGATTTAAAATTGAGCTTATCAGGTCAGCTAAGGTGACAGTCACTCTTCCCCCCAAGAGATTGTTGGAACCAGGAAACAATGGGAATCTGAACCAGGTTCCATACAAGTCCATGTGACTCTATTAATAATGCACACACAGAGATGACTACAGGAAGGAGGAAAAGACTAGATTCTTTAGGACACTCAACTCAATCAATGTAATACACCATCCCATATGGACAGGAATATTGAGTGAAGGGCAACAGTGGAAGACAAAAAAGAGGAAATGGCCAGGTCCCAGGCATGGATATATCTTTGCAGATCTGTTGCTTATTCTCCTAACATAATAGTAACACAGTTACGCTAGAGGATACCTGAGGACAGGTGGAATATAAAATGTGCCCTGAGAGTTCATGACTTGAATGCTGGGTCTCAGTTGGTTGCACTAATTTAGGAGCATCTTGATTTCAGAGTCAGGGGAGGGGGGTGTCTTAGCCGGAAGAAAGTAGGTGCTTATGGCATGAATGTGAAGGTTCTAACTTGTGTTCAGTCCCTTCTTTGATCTTTAATTTCTACCTTCCATGAGGCAAACAGCATGTTTTCTGTCAATAAACACTATGTCTTCATCCTCAATCTGAAAAACAGAGAGAAGGTGAGTTAATTGATCCAGCAGCAGTAGAATGAAGGATAGGTCAGCATTGCTGTTCAGACTATCTTACTTCTGATGTCCTGAGGTATTAATGTGACTGCATCATTCTGCTATGCACAGGATCCAGTCCTTACTCTATAGAAAAGAGCAAAACAGTTTATAGAGTAATCATCTTAGAAAACTAGGGTGGCAGGTGCAAATTATGTTTTGATGACCAAGGCTCAGACACCTAGGGTCTCATTAAGAGACAAAGATTTGGGATGGAACAGATTTTCTAAAGAAAGAAAAACCAAGGCAAGATGTTAGAGATGTTTCCATCCTTGAAAAGTGTGGGAAATTATAGGAGATGATTTGATGATCAGAGCTTACCCAAAGCCTTGGAGATACCATGTCATTAGAAACACTGCTTATGTAGCCTTATTGACGATGCCAATAGGATTGTCTCAATGGAAGAGCAGGATCGATGCTGTACATTAACATCAGCAGGGCAGCAGCTGAAGGGACAGAGAAGGGTGTAACTAGGAGGAGAAAGATGTAGAAGGATGTAACACGGACTTGCAAAATCGGAATACCCAAGGATCTCGAGCGAGGTAGCAGAGATGGCTTTGCAAGTGATCAGGCTTGAGTTTATCTTTAATCAAAGACGAATGATGGTGGTGATGATGACAGTGATGAACTGATCACTGAGAACTTTATTAGTAACCAATAAGAAATACCTGACAAGTTGAAACTTAGAAGAGAGAATCTGCTGTGGCTCACAGGTTGAGGGTGTGTAGGTCAATTACTTGGATCCCCCTAGTATTTAGATAGCACTACACTCTGACACTGTGGTCTTTAGCATGTATGACTTTTTTCTTGTTGCCTCTCCTCTTGGTTACTATGGATTCTCTAAGCAGATGTTCCACATGGTTGGCATCTCCAAGACCCGGGATTGTCTGCTGCAGTGCAGGCTTCACTTTCAGAGCTTAATGTGCATCCCCACTCAGTAGCTGTAGTCAAGGAATCTGATCCTGATGCCCATTCCCCTGTCTCTACTATGGGAACCTTAACACAAGGCTCCATGATCTGCAGCCCTTACACTTTGTATGACTAGGACACCCATGCATGACCAATTCTGCCTCCATCTCAAGCTCAGATGTAGCCTGACTGCCTTGGAACACAGTTCCAGCAGCCCCCATCTGCCTTCATAGCTGAACCTGGGGAAGTGCTTCTTCCTTAGGGTGGCATTTTCAGCAGGGTACCTTGAAGGTTCTGTCTTTCCAGGCACTCTGCTTTCAAATGAGTAGGGTGTCACCTTCAGGTACCTTTGATTATTGCCTGAGTTAAATGTGTGGGGGTTTTCATTCATGAAACAAATCCCCTTAACGATTATGATCACTTTCTTCCTACTCATCCTTCCTTCAACTTTATCCAGGCTCAAGTCTCTTCCCTTTTCAAACTGCACATTTCTGTCTACAACTTTAATTATCTTCCTGCTCCTTCCCCACCAACCTGCACATTTTCCATATCTTCTTATTCTCTTTCCCTATAAATCTGGATAAAATTAGTGAGTGATAACCATGGCCAAATCCTGGACGTTATACTGAATGACTTGAAATTTCCTCCACCAAACAAAGTACACTATTGCTATGAACTCCCTGCCTCTCTAGCTTTCAGGATACATATGGAACATAGCCAGTTTATTTGCCATAATGCAACACAAATGACATGGAGTGCAATTTATGGTGCATCCCTCTTCCTCCTCTGAAATTCCCTACCTTGGCTTTCACTGTGTTTGTATTCGCATCCCAGCCTTCTGAGCTCCCACCAGAATGGACCTTTGAGCTCTGCTTGTTCTGTACTAGTCTCCTGCCTGACACTCCCAGGCTTTCTACAAACTTCCCACAAACCTGTTCCAAGCACCTGAGGTGAGCATGGTTAAGAATCTTAGGGAAACAGCAAAGACTCCACATCATTTCCCAGAGATTTTTATAGTAGTTACTCTTGTTGTTATAACCAAATAGTTGACAATAATCAACTTGCGGTGTGTGGGAGGGGGCTTATTTTGGCTCATGGATTGAGATGTACGTCCATTACAGCCTAGAGAACATAAGGCAAGGTGGTTTCACGGTGGCAGGAGCTGGTGATGTCTGTTTGTGTACACATCTGCATGGGTCAGGAGGAATAAACAAGATGAGACACCTAACCAGGCTATTCACACCCCCACCACTCCAAAGTCCACTTCCTCCAGCTAGGCAACCCTCTTGAAAGGTTCTACCACCTGCCATAATGGTACTACCTGCAGGAGTCCAACTGTGCAAACACACAAGGCTGAAACAAGCATTTCATAACCACATCAGAACACCTCAGCTCATGTGTGGGTAAATTGCGAGGGAAGAAGCTGCCCATTCACTCAGTAGTCTGTAAGGTTGTTAAACTAAGTAGATTTTAATGATTGTGGGGAGGTTGGGATGTTGCCAGTCCAAAGTCTAACTACATTTCTCCTGGACTGTCTTCAAGACTTTTAATAGACATCCCTCGGGGCTGGAGATACTGCTTAGCAGCTTAAGGTGCTTGCTGCTCTTGCAGAGGATGAGTGTTTAGTTACCAGCACCTGTGCTCAGCACCGCAAAATGATCTGTCACTTCATATGCAGAGGACTCAACACCTCCTTTTGCTTCCATGGGCACCTGCAGGCATGTCTACATATAAACATAGATATGCACACATGAGCATGCACACACACACATATCTGTACAATCACATGTTGCTGCTCATTCACATATGTGAATGCATGTGTGTGTGCATGCAAAGACACAATTTCAGTTATCTAAGGATATCGCAGGAATCTTTCCTCCCTCCCTCTACCTTTTTTGCGGTCTTGTCTGTTTCTCTGTTTGCTGTTTCTCAGGATGTACACGAAGCTAAGAGCTTCTGGGGATTCTTCTGTCTGTTTCCCATCCCTCAGCTGATGCCCTGGGATTGCAAATACTTCTGTTCAACTTTTCCATGGCTTTCTCACAGGTTCTCAGAACTCTACTTCAGGTCTTCATACTTGCATGGCAAGTGTCTTCCTATAACAAGCACCGTGCCCCCAGTCTCTGCTGTAAAAGTAACTTTTTTTTTTCTCCTGGCTCAATTGTTGTCTGGGAGGCTTACTGCCTCCTTCTGCTAATCTAGGCCTAGTCCTTGAATGTTTTCAGCCTCTAAGTCTTACTGCTTTTTTAAATTATTTTTTTTATTTTTTACATATACATTTATATTATTATACCTATATAAAATAAAATATATACAGCAAAAGAACCACAGAACATTCAGGAATTACATTCATAGTGTTTTGTCTTGTTTGTGTTTTGCAATGTTGAAGAACACATTTTCCTATCTCAGTGAGTCTAAAATTCTGAATGTAACTCAATATCTATCATATCTCATCTCTATCAACTTAAAATGTCTATCTAGGCCTAAAGACAACTTAAACCTAAACAACTAGGTTTAATTGTGAAACTCAACTCTTCGGTCTTGAACCCCATCAGAGATTTGAGAAGGAATAAAATCAACTACCTGTATAAACAGGAAGTGCAGGTTAGCAGCTTCCTAATCTAATGGAAAAAAAAATGACAGAGACAGTTTGCTGCCTGTACAGTCACCCATAGCTCTCTAAAACGCTGGAGCACCTTCTTCAGCCTTTTGGCCCAATATATGTGACAGACATATCTGTGAGGCAGGAGCTATTGAGGACTTGCTTACCCTGTCTTGGCAGACTTTGGCTGGCCATAGACTCTGCTTGTATCCAAGCTTGCCAAGTTTTAGGCAAAATTCTGTAGCTTGCCAAGTTTTAGGCAGAATTCTGTCAGTGGTCGAAACAAGGACATTTTGCCCAGTGGCTTGTTTGTCATATTTGAAGCTGTCCCCAATGGGAGGCTCACTGGTGCTCATCCATCATCTTTTAGCCCAAGATAGATGTCCTCTGAGAGTCTCCATCCAGAGGGGATAGGGACAGTTACTGAGACTTGAAGCTGGACTCTGGGCAGTGTGCTGAGAGTTGCAGTAAGAGTGGGGTGATGGAAGGTCTGGGAGGGAGCAGGAACTCCACAGGGAGACCATCAAGGCCTGTGGATGGAGGCACAGGGCAGGGGATTGCACAAACTGAGGCTCCAGTCAAGACCAATGCATGCAGAGAACCAAGACCTCCTTCTCAGATGTAGCCAATGAGCTGCGGATTTGCCCCATGGCAGAAGGGGGTGACTGCTGCTGAACCTCTGACATGCACTTGGGGGCCCAATACTTGGTCACTGTTCCTTGGCAAGCCAGCCTAGTGAGCACACAGTGGAAGGGGGTGCAGACTACCCTGAGGGTAGGCTGTTCCAAGAAGTCTAGGGGAGAGGAATAAGCAGAAGAGGGAGGGAGGGTGGCAAAGGGAAGATAAGAGAGAGGGAATAACAATCAGGAGGTAATGTGAATAGATTATAATAAATAAAATATACATTTTAAAAATCTGGAGGGAATTGGCGATTGCTGCAGAGACTGATACACCAACCAAGGACCATGCATGGCAAGGACCTAGAGACTCAATTCAGTTGTAGTACATAGGCAGCACAGTTTCCTTGCGTGTCCGACAATATGAAGAGTAGGGACTATTTCTCACATGGACTCTTGTCTCCCAATGTGGATCACTTCCCCCTGGCTGGTGGACTTGAGAGACTCATCCTTACTTGTTCTTTCTGAGCTCTGGGCTGACTAGTTCAACTCAGCTGTTCTGGCTCAAACTCTTCTCACAGCTGGCTTATTTAAACTGACTTCTCTCTCTGCCTGGAATTGCTCTGCTTGTCCTCAAACCAGCTCAGCAATCTGCTCTAATCTTCTGGCTTCTTCTTATTTTCTGGCTCATTCCGTCTTCACCTAAGTTCTCTCTCTGCAGCCTGTCTCTCTATTACTGTCCTGCTAAAAGTGCCTCTTAAGTGCCTTCTCTTTCCTTGCTCTTTTTGTGAGAGCTGGGCATATCCTATTCTGTCAAATCTTATCTGATTCATCACCTTTTCTGTCACTCAACACTTCCAAATATGAGTGCTTCCTTCTACAAACTAACTTTACCTTTGTTCTGGATTAAAGGCATGTTCCACTCTGTCTGGACCTAAGCTTTTCTTTACCTGATACTTGCTCTAAAGAAGGCTGGCCTTGAACTCAGATATGTTTGCTTCTGTCTCCTGGATTAAAAGCATGTTTGTATTCTAGCTGGATTACACAGACCTGGAAGGTCTTTGGATGTGATCTCTTGCCAGAACAGCCATGTTCTGAATTAACATTCCTCTACACTCTGCCTTGCTTTCTGACAGCTCTTTCTCTCAGTTTGACAGTCCCCCTTCCTTCTGAAAATGAACAAACACAATCACCGCAACCATCCCAATAGACACAAAAACAATAGCTAAGGGTTGTAGTTAGTCTTTGTCAGTCATCCTAACAGTCAGCCTCATTAGCATTTCAAAATCAGTCCTATCCAATAAAAATGCACTGTTTTCAGTTCTGATTTACAGACCTGAAAAGTACATGACACATACAGAGATTTGTCCGAAACTACACGTCCAGCCTACCACAATACCCAAGACTTCCTATGAGAACTGTATTGTCTGGCCTATCCAGTGTTTATCCATGCAGTCTTCCTCCTCTGCCGTGTAGCCCAGTGAGCTGTGGCACCCAGCATGAGGGCTCTGGCTTCAGGAAGGAAGGAGGAACACTGGTAGGTTATGAGACATAAATCTCAGCCTTATAACCCAGGAGCCTCCACTCTAAAGCCATAACTCCACATCCATCAGTCTGAGGCCTGAGAGTGTTATTAGAGAAAGCACTGGGGATAATTCCTTCCAGGAAGGAGCTCTTTGCTCTGTGATTCATTAAAGACACCCCCCTCACGGGCAGCTTCTTGCTGAGGTGCCAGAGGCTCATTTTCACAGCAGTGAGGGAACATTTCTTTGTCCTCCAACAACAGGGGTTCCAATGAAGACTTTTGATTTCCATTTTCCCCTCTAAGAGGAAGGCCCAGAAGCAAAATTCTCATTAAATATTTATTGCCTTCTCCCACCCTTCTCCCAGTGTGTTAGGCCCCAACAAACCTCCTTAATCACAGGGCAATCAAACCCTTAAGAACTGCAAGTGCTGACTGAGAAGGGAGGGATACCAGACATACAGGGGAGAAGAGCGGAAGGCAAGGAGATTTCCTCTGGAGTGGGAAAGAATCACACAATGGCCAAGTGGCCTGGAACGTAACATCAAAAACCGAGTGAACTGAGGATGCAGTAATAGCTGTAGCTTGCCAGCATGTGTTAGCATTCATGCCATCTTCCCGGCCCTCACAAAGCAGGTTTTTCAAGCCAGATAAAATAGATGCCTTCCACTGCCTCTGATTGACCACATATTTCAAGGAGCTTCTGGGGTTCTTCCAACAACTCTATCTGAGCGGTTAAGAGCATTTCTACCCCTTGGGCTTTTGGACATTCAATGATCCACCAGTACCTAGGCCGTTATGATGACGGCAGGAACATGTATGTGTGTTCCCCATGGGGATTGTGCCCATCACAACAGAGCCCTAGTTTCTTCTTCTCTCCAACAAGTACACAGAACTTCCTCCACCCGTACCTTATTCAGAATCACTCATGGTGTTTATATCTGAAGAGATGTGGTGAACACATGGCGGGGTATGATTCTCAATCTCTGTTTTCAGCTAGACTGACTGGATTTCGAATCACGTAGGCAGTGTACACAACTCCGGAAAAATCTGAGGAGACGTTTCTGGGGAAAACTAACTGTGAAGAAAGAGCTCACTCTGAATCTAGGAACTGTCATTCCGTAGACTGGAGGTCCAAAGAGTTAAAAGGTGAAGAAGAGAGCCAATCAGAGACTGGTGTTCCTGCTTCTCTGCTTTCTCTCTTGTAGTGATGGGAACTGTTCTGCTATGCCCTTTAAGCCACAATGGACCACTTCCCCTGAAACTGTAGTCTAGAGTAAATCCTTTCCCCTTTACCTTATTTCCACTATGTATTTTGTCACAGCAACACAATTTAACAAATACACTGGTGACCATGGAAAAATATGCTTTTTGAGTAAGAAGCTGTACACTGGGCACCGTATCCCCAAAGCTGAGGAGGTAGCAAGCAAACGAGGAAGTGCAACTCTCTTAATTAAGACTCTCACTAACTTTCTACTCCTCTTCAGTTTATGCAGATTCTGGCCTTGTCCTTCTGTGGTCCTTCAGGCGTATGCCAATTCTCACTATTTTGGACAAATTCCCATTTGTTGTCACTCAAGACACACTTTTCCCTGAAATTCTGGCAAGTGAGATGCCTTGATGAGTTTTCATTTGGGATAGTGGAGATCAGTTTCCTTTTCAGCTGTGAGATCAACAAAAACATCAAAACCCATTGTAGGTGTTAGAGAGATGCCACAGTGGTTAAGATCAGTGGTTGCTCTTTCAAAGAATTTGGATTTGATTCCAAGGACCCACAGGATACCACCCAACAGCCTGTAAATCCAGTTCCATGGGATTGGATATCTTTTCATGGCTTCCATGGGCACCAGACATATGTGTGGTACACAGTCATACATATGAGCATAGTGCCTATACACATAAAAAATGAAAGACTAAAAACCATCTCATTGTAGTTTGATAAGTGGAAATTCAAAGGAATGAGGATTCTTAGCCTTTGATTCCGCCAGTCAACACCTGTTTGTGAGTGTATCAAACCTTTAAGGTGCCTGAAAAACTTTAAAGTCATTACCTACACCCATGTTTGAGCATCTTATCAACACTCCTGTAAAGAATAACAGGAAGAAACTGCTTATATTCATGAAAAACACACTCATACTACAGGTTACATAAGGATGGAGGGGATCCAGAAAAATGAAGGCATTATTTATTCTCCTAAAACCCTGGGCTACCAACATATCAGAGTATTGAGAATCAGGTTCTCCAGAAGTACATGCCTAAGCAAAGCTACTTCAGTGTTAAATAAATAAAATTTGCATGTTCAAATTATCACCTGCAACTCCTCTCACTATTGTGTGCATGCTTTTAATCATCTCAAACATAAGTAGGCAAATAATGGAAGACCCATAGTCATAGCATTTATGATGCAGGGCTTGGAACTGCAACCCTAGAGTTTAACAGCACAGGAGAGGAAAGACTTCAGTTAGGAAAGCAGAGAATATCCTCAAAAAGCCTCTATAGAGTGAATAAACAAAGCAGGCAGGACATATCTAACTAGCACACAAAAGGTCAAGACCACTTGTGAAGACTGCTTAGTGGGAATCTTGGTAGATATCAAGATTGCCCCATTCCAAAGAGTGTCCTATTGTCTTAGTAACATGGGACTGCAAAACTGGTTATTGTATTTTAATGGGTGAATCTTGGTTCAAGGTACTGTGACGATCACAACCAGTCCTGACAAAGTAGTAACTCAATATTTTACAACAGTTAACTGCATAGAAGCATTCTCTATACCAAACTCATACAGGAAAAAGTGACAGACAGCAGCCAGATCCACAGAAATGTATTAGATTTGGATAGTGGCCCCCCAGCAATGGTATCTGTGCATCCTCATGGGTCATGGCATTTTAGAATACACATTTCTTTTTCTGAAAAATAAGTTGCTTATATTCTAGTAGCTCTCCCAGGTCTTCTAATTCTAAACAATTACCCATTTGTAAAGATGTGGGTTAGCCTGCACTAGAAATGTAGGCAACCTGAAATTTGAGCTGGGAAAAGATAAGAAAGGTAAGGGCAAGATAGAGCTAAAGTATATTGTGTACTTGCATGACAATGTTCTCTGAAATACAGCTCTATATGTAACAAGTATATGCCAACAAAAAGATAAACACCGTCAAGTTTTATATTATAAAAGCTCTTCCAATAAGTCATCCTGAACTATATAACGAATGAGGCTTTCTACTTCACACTGAAAGTCCTCATACTAAGCATGCAGTAATGGTCCCCAAACTAAGATTTTGTGATCTAAGTCATGGGTTGAAAGATGTTTCAAAGAGCTATGTTAAGATTTGGGGTTCCCCAAGAGCTAAGACTCCATTCATGCCTAAGCCAGTTGCCTAAAGATGCTTGCTTTTTTTTTTTTTTTTTTTACAAGACACTTGAAATTGTGGGGTTTCCCTTAAACTTTTTTTTCTACTCTAAAATACAAAGAAAAAAGCAATTAGTCTTACTGGACTCTAAATAATTGGAACAATTTCCCCTTTCTTTGGGTGGGTGTTGGCCTGAATGTATGCATGTGTATAATGTGTATGCCTGGGGGCCATAGAGGTGAAACGAGGGCATCAGGTCCCTGCAGATGGAGTTACAGATGGTAGTGAGATACCATTTGGGTGCTGGGAACAAGCTTCATCAAGCAGCTGATGGAAATGGATTCAAAGACCCACAGCCAAAGAACAGGCCTACCTCAGGGAGTTTTGTGGAAGAGAGGGAGCAAGGATTGAGAGAGCTGGGGGGGGGGGTCAAGGACAGCACAAGAAGACCTACAGACTAAACTAACCTGGGCCCATGGGGGCTCACAGAGACTAAACCCCCAATGAAAGATCATGCACAGGCTATACCTAGACCTCCTATACATATGTACCACAGCAGATATGCGTCTTGGTTATCATGTGAGTCTCCTAACAATGGGAGTTGGAGATATCTTTAACCCTGTTGCCTGCCTTTGGATCTCTTTCCCCTATCTGAGGTGCCTTGTCTGGGACTAAGTCCTGCTGTTACTCGAGGTGCCAGGGTGGGTTGGTAACCCTTGGGGCCTTCCCTTCTCCGAGAAGGAGAGGGGGCCTTGGGGTATGTATGAGGTTGGGACAGGAAGGAGAAAAGAGAGGGGCTGGGATCAAGGTATAAAGTGACTACATAAATAAATGGTAAACATGCCTCCAAGTTATACCATAATTTTACAGAAAATCATTTTATTTTCCATATAATTATCAATCTTCCTAAGGGAGTGAGGTATTGGGCTGTAATGATATTTTATGTCCTCCTTCCTATACTTTCCGCACCTAGGTATCCCTAGATGTAAAAGAAGGAAGTAGAAATTTGGCATATCTTAACTTTATTTTCCTCATGTATTTTAGATGACTTGTGGTCCCAGTATCAGCTGCTAAGTACCAGTAAAGTTGATAAGGCTTTCTTCTAAGTCCTGTAGGATGGCCAGATGAACACCAGCGACATGGAGCGTCCACAGAAGTACTGCAAAAGACTTCTCTCACTCAATACCTTATGAATGAATTTCATTGGTTTGAGTTGGTTTGAGTTCATGTGGCCAGTCTGGTCTACTCACTGTGTCTTGGAAAATGGAAAACACCAATTACCTTAGACCAATCAGTGTCCCCTCTTCAGGAGATCTTAATTCCAATAGTACCAAAGGGCTAAGTGTGGAGAAGGACTTTACCAAAGAAACTTGATCTCCAAGAAAATCAGACTTAGAATATATAAATATTTTTATATTTATATAAATATAAAAAAACGTTTACATAAAAAAATCAAATGATTCAAAGACTCTATGAAATACGTTGATGATTCCAGTTACTGTCATAACTACTATCTCCTTTAGGATTAGTCTTAAATGATGCTTATCTGGCAAAAGCTCTGTGGCTGGAAAAGGCAAATGCCAGTGCGCTGTTTGAGCCAAGACAAGAGAAGAGTCCCTCCTGTAGTCCTATGTGACCATGGATCCCTCTACTCCAGTGCCCACCTAATTCAAAGGTAACTCCTTCATATTCTTCATGGAAACAGTCACAGCCTGTTTGGAAGGAAATTCAATAATATAAAATTCAGGAGTGTCAAGCTGCCAATACCTTTACCCCAGAAAAACCCACTTTTGCAAATATAGCCTAAGAAAATCAACAAAACTTCAAAATAGCTTTTCCACAAATATGGTAATTGTCTCACTTGTATAATGTGTACAAAAGTGTGAGTTGTCATCAATGGCCAATGGTTACCTAAGTTGTGTAACATGTTTTCTGAGCTGTTAAACGGTGATTAAGGGCTATTTTAGGAAAACAACGGCACAACACTGAAATATTAGTGTTATAGTGTTAAAAGAAGAAACTGAAAATGTGAGGCTGAGTTAACAATATAGCCACTATTTCTTATAAATATGGCTGTGGAGTATACTGAGTTTTATACAAATATACAAAAGTGTTTATTAAAAGGAATGGGATTAAACTGCCCTTGTGCTTCATGCTTCTTTCTCATATCTATCTTTCTCATTCCTTTCTTAGTACAACTTACTTCATAAAAATGCAAATCAATAATTAACAAATCAATAACAAATGAATGCAAAAATTCATATACAAGTAAAGTTCTATGAATTCTGGAGGTGGCAGGTGAAGAGTGGTCATGTAAATGAGGTTATTGAAATGAGTAACGCAATTTGAGCATAGACCAGATTAAGTGGTGGCCTTGCATTAGTGTTGAATGTCACTGTTATATTTGAAGGCGACTAGGTGAAGGCAAGATATGTTGCCCTTAATAATCTCAGAACACTATCTACATCTGAAATAGAGTAATCAAATGTCTCTTGCAATACTAGTTAATGGCTTGGTGGATACACACATTATAGAGTTTGGTGAAATTAAGGAAAGTTGTGATTTGTTCTCAGATGGAAGACCTGAGAGTGTTGAGGCTCCTGGATTTCCAGGAGAAGATGCGTACATTGGTAGATGTTGTTCTAGTTTTAAAAGGAACTAGAATGCAAGAAGGTGCTAAAACATTTATCACAGCATTTTGTCCATCAACGTAGCCAACACCCACCATGGACTCGGCATACAAGCTTTTCTTTCTGCAACATGTGACTTAACAAATGACAGAATTATAGAATGAGCCTGATATACATGGAAACTTACATCTCATCACAGACAATTCCTCCACAGTTGACTACTACAGTTTTCTAAGACTGAGAGGCCCCTGGGGATTTGGGATATCCACTGTTGATGGTCATCCTACCTGTCAAACTCGTCTCCTGCTTCATTCAGCTTAGTGTTCATCTTTCTTCTTGCAGTATCACCACGTCTTGAAAATACATATCAGACCATGACATCCAATGAAAGGCTTCACATTCCTTGTGTATAAATGTATGTAACCCTGACATGGCCCTAATAACCCAAACAACACATCCTTGTCCTAGTCATGTTCATGGCCATCCTTTGTCTTGTATACATCCTGCTATAATCAAGTATGGACATCAACCTGGCTAACCTATAATATCCTGCATTTTGCTCAAACACTAATTCCAAGGTTGTTTTAAAAGTATCTTTAGATATGACTAACATTTAAATCAATAGCTCCATGATATACTGGGCCATGCCTATTTAATATTTAAAGGAACAACAACAACAACAAAGACAAAAAAAAAAACAAGACAAAAAAAAAAAAAACCCTGAAAAATAAAAATGTAGGTTCTCTAGAAAACAAAAGAAAAGAAAAGGAACTACTCTAGAATGCATTTGAACTTGCCCTGTTCTGCTCTGCATGTCCAGTCTGACAACGTAACTGCTGATTTTAGACTTGCTCACTCCCATAACTGCATGATTAATTCCTTGGAGTAATTACCTCCTTTAGACACCCCATTGGTTTGGGATCTCCAGAGAATCCTACTTAATATGCCCAAAGTGCCAGTTCCCCTACTCCATGAGTTACTTCTGATTCCAGCTCTGACCTTCTCAACCTACACTCAACATTCTGTCAAAATAGCTCCTCTCACCAGGCACAGAAATCATGCACACGTTTGCAGGCTCCCTGAAAATATCTGCCTCCTTTCTAACAGGGAATTTTGACTCCTCTTGTAAGTATCCCTCCAATGTTTACCATCAGAAAAGAGCCCCGGATGTGCTCTGATGTGTTCTCAGGGGGACAGATTCAGAGAAATGCTTATCTGTTCTACCTCCTTTATTTGATGGGTAGAGAAACTGAGGTCCATAAACACAAAAGTGTGTTGTGACCATATCAACTGGTTTTGCAATTATATTCAATTATTTCTTTTGTGCTGTGAATTATTTTTAAAGACACATGGTTCCTTGGATAATTAGTAGTTGTCAATCCTAAGTGCTAAGCAATGTGGAAAATATAATTATCCAAACATATCTGGAGCACTCTCTTATCTTCTTTCTCTCTCATGGTGAGAAGAGGATTTTAGCATGTGGTCTTTAAAGTAAAAAACAAAAGCAGAGTGATCAGCACTCATTTTTCCTGCACTAAATCCTTGGAATACAAATGAGCTTAGAAATCTGTGTGATTTGTGACTGTCCCCTTTGAGTTTGATAAAGGAAGGTAGAAGTTTATTGTCCACTTGTCTGTGATACGGACTAACTCATTAAGATAAGAACTGAAGCAATAATTACAAGTCAGCTAGATCCTCGGTTCCAGGCACAGTGGGAGCACGCAGACATGAATTAGGCAACTACCAACCTCAAGTTTCTTCCATCTACTCCCTTGAAATTGAAAGGGAATCCCAGTTAGGTTTCCAAGTATAAAGAGGTGTGATGTTTAGAAAGATTTGGAAATAATGTAAAAGGGGTTGTGACTTGCAGGCCTACAGAAAAGTCCATATAGTATTCATATACAGACCAAAATGGAGACTCAAAAACCTGAAGGTCAGAAAAAGACTAGCACACAAGATTTGATTTGGCTTTGTTTTGTGACTGGGAAATTGGGTGAATTTTTGCCTTTACTCACTTATCCATTTACTAGTGCATTTATTCATCAGGTATATAATTCAGCAATTGCATAGTAAATGCATTCTTAGTGCCATTCACTGAGGTAGGGCTTAAGGGTCAAAGCAAATCACAATTTTCTTGGTTCCTGATCCTGGCAGTTTCTAGTGCAGTTGGTGCTTGAATTTCAGCTACATACATATACTGAAGCTTATACAATTACAGACTGAGGGAAGAGCTGCATAGCAGAGGCAAAAGGGGCCTGACTTAGGGCCCTGTCTAGGGGGAAGAGAATATAAGATGAGAAGGAGAAAGTTACTTAAAGGACAGATACAGAGGATGATGGTGCATGGTAGGCAAATAATAGTCACAGCCTTCTCCATTTATTTTAGGGATTTGTTTTGCCTTGGGTCTGTCTATTGCTTCAGTGCTAATAATACTGAATTCAAATACATATAATTGTGGCTGCCTTTGCTGACTGCAAAGTAATAGATGTATATACAATTTCTAGAGCTGACAACAATGACTCTTCACCCATGGCTCAGGCTGGATCGATCCAAAGTGGAGTTTGAACAGTAGCATTTTAATTCAAAGCTCCCCAAAAGCTTCAGTTGTAAGCTGGGTCTGAGACCACTGTCCACCACCAAGGTAGCAAGTGACAAACTCACTCAGCTCTTGAGCAAGGTGAAACTGTCCACAGTGAGGGCAGAAAGCTCGGGAACTATAAGGGATAACGATATCTTAGTCTTGAAAAACCTCCCCTGCTGGATCCAAGTTTGCATTTTGTGACTCTATGCTCACTCTAGGGTACTTAATCACTGTTCAGAAGTAAATATCTAAAACGTGCCTGTTGATAATGAACATCATAATAGAATTCACCTCCCTGACCTCATTAGGAAAAACAATGAGTGACCTCCTGCTGTTTCCTACAATGCTTTGGGGTATCTCTCATGGCATTTCTGCATTTGATTTCTTGATATTTCTGTCTCTCCTCTTGTTCTCTCTCTTCTCCTCTTCCTCTCTTCATTTCAGTAACTTAAATGCTTCTTGGTTATCCCCAAATTTCTTTCTGGAGTTTATTATCAATGTCTCCACATATACATTCTGTAAAGGCTGGAAAAACAGAGATTTTGTAGCGATCTTGAGGGTGCTGCATTTTGACACCTGCACCCCTGAAATAGATTGAAAACAGGCCATGGAATACTGTGTGTGGAAGACTTAAAGTATACAATACGTAATCCCTTCCAAACTGGGTGGTTTTATTGTGATTGTTATTTATTAATCATTGGTCAGGACCTCGGTGTTCTCATCTGTCAAGTGGGAATGATGAAACTTACCTTTAGGAGTAGCTGGGTATTTCAAAATACAAATTATATCAAACGCTGTAAGAAGTCTAGTAGTAAGAAGATCATAAATAAATGGGTATACAAATTGGATAACAAAAAGAGGTAGCCATTGCTAAACCTGGCCAGGATCACGACCACAGTAATCTAAGCTCTCCTTTGAACTCTCGTACTAGCTACATGTGGAGTGGCCCTTTGATGTGCACTCTCTACTTCTGCTTACTTATCCCTCTTGCCTCCTACCTAGACAGTGAACACTAAGAGAACTAGGCTGTCTTATATTACACTGACCAAGCATAGAGCCTGACTATGCTGAATAGCTTTATGCCATCTTGACACAAACTAAAGTCATCTGAGAGGAAGGTGAAGGAGAGATAAACCTGGTTTCTACGATCCCAAGTGCAGGATGCGAACAGTCTTGTGAGAGAACAGGTAATGTTAATCCACTCAAAGACTGACCACCTAGCATGGGAGCTTGATTTTTGCCAGCTGAAAAGATCCCATGAGCAGACTCTGGAAGGAGATATATAAATGAGCCCAAAACTGGAGGCAGGGCTTTTTGGAGACTTGGGATAGTTTTGGCTGTTCATCGTTGCACTTCGAGACGCTCCTAGAGAGAACCGCTCGAGGGAAGGCTTTGGGGCTCCGGCTCCTGCTGAGGTTCCAGATTCTGCTTACTCCAGGTTCCAGCAGAAGAAATCCTGCTGATTAAGCCAGGAGAATTGTTCCTCGGAACTGATATCCTTACGATTCTTTTATTGTGTCCGTTAATCCTTTTTTCCTATTGTTTTGGTTAGTTGGGTTATAAGTGACGTGTGCTCAGTTAATAAGTTGTAATAAAAATATGTTGGTTAAGAAAATTGAGCTTACAGGAAGGAACCTCAATTAAGGAAATATGTCCATAAGATCAGGCCATAGGCCAGTCTGAAGAGCATTTCCTTAATTTGTGATTGACAGGAGTGGGGCCCATTGTGGATGGTACCATCCCTGGGATGGGTTCTATAAGAAAGCAGTCTAGCAAGCCATGATGAGCAAGCCAGTAAGCAGCATTCCTCCATGGCCTCGGCATCAGCTCCTGTTTCCAGGTTCCATACTTGTTTGAGCATCTGCCCTGACTTCTTCAGTGATGGATTGCAATGTAGAAGTGTAAGCTAAATAAACCCTTTCTTCTCCTGCTCTATTGATCATGATGTTTCATCATAGCAGTGGTAACCCTAACTAGGACAATGACTGTGGGAACCCATGCCAAACTCTGCCATGTCAGAAATCCTGGGCTTAGGCTGTATGCTGTGACCTTCCAGTTACTGACCTTTACCTCACCAGTAGGTCTTGTGTTCTAGGCTATCCTTGAACTATTTACCTTTGAAAGAAGTAGGGAAGTCCCAACTTGGAACCACCCAGAGGATCAAGGAAGTTCTTTCAGGGAACTACTCAGAACTAGGAAGTTCTACAGGGAGCAATTCAGGCTATTGTATTCTTGCCCAGGGGCTAGGGTGAGTGAGATTAGAATAGATCCTATTGACCTTGCTCTATATATATTCTTACTAGTAGGACATTAAAGTGAATCTTGATCAGAAATTTCCTGACTTGATTCGTTATTTCTCGCATCTCTGTATCCTACTTTCAATCCCCACTCCCTCTTTCAGGTGAACCCTGATTTGATTTTTCCAGCAGGCCCCGGGGCCCAACAAATGACTCAACAAAAATGTTCAGCAAACATCTGGCAAAAAGTCTTGGTTTATTTATAAAATGGTGAGAACATTACCTCCTTGATAAATAGAAAGGGGCTCAACTTGAATCCCACTTGAAAGTCATCTAGGCTTGAGATCAAGGCGAACTAGAGAGTCACCTCACTCCTCCCAACCTTGGGGTCTCAGTGCAGTGTGAATGTGATAACATCTTCATATGCCACCCTTCAGCCTCTGCCTAGCTTACAAACTCTTTGTTTCTATACCTGATTCAATGAAAGAAAGATGAAAGATGAATAACTTCTGAATCCATCTATCAGGTCAAAATTTCTTTCAGCAGTTAATTTGGGCCCATTAGTTTGTTTCTATATACTTGCACACTCATTCATTCAGTATTAAGAATCCACCGGTACCATGTTTATGTTGCTACACTTGGTAAATATAGAGAGCACTATAGAATAGTCCCCTGCTCTCAGAAATAGTAATCCTCTGAGAGAAACAAAAACAATTTTAATATAATATGGAGAGTATGTGAATACACATATTCCCAAAGGGAAGTGGTTGCCCCCAGGAAAGGAACTAAAGATGTTCAGCTTCATGCCTGGGGTGATACAGATTATGAATTATGTAAGTCTTCGTGGGTAAAATGCCATATTTAATCAGTCTTAGGAGTGCATAGACAGTCTTGAATTTAAAACAAAAGAAGAAATGATGTAGAAAGAGAAGGGAAGTATCTGCATTTGCCTAGTACTAAGGAGAAATGCTGACTTCTCTAAGATCTGTAAGTGTAGTTCCCTGGGTCTACAAAATAAGAAGGCATCGGAGAAGCAGAATTAAAGAGTTTCACAGGGTAGACGGCATGTCCAGAAGAACTCGAGCCACTTGTGCACCTGAGAAGCTAAGGCTAGGGCTTCATCTAGATCCCAGGAGCTCTCTCAAGGGGACGTGACGTTTGTACCCTGGGATCTATATCTGCCTTTCTGCACTGTGCAGATTCCAGGGCAGATTCTGGTCTATGTCTACTGTCTGCTTTGGGTGTATCCTTCAACAGAGGAGCTTTTTCCCAGCTCCTTATCACAGCTCCCACTCTTGTTATGGTAACAGTGTTAGGTGTTGTCCTTAGATTAGTTATCTCTGAGCTTTTCTCAGTGTTGTTGCAGTTGGCAGAAAAGGACATTCTCATCACTGGGGGAGGAGGAAGGGAATGCTAGGCACCAGCCTCCTTATCCCCTCACCAGGATTCCACGGACAGGCATCAGCCTCCAGTGAGCTGAGATATAAGAATTCTATTTCATTTTTCATGACCCTCATGTCAAGGACAAATCAGTAATCAATGAGAGAAGACAAGATGGCTATGACGTGCAAGGCTTCATTGAGGATTATGGATACACTTGGGTTCATGTCCCTTTACACTACTTACTGGCTTGCGTTTATAAAATAGGTAACTTCTTTAGTCCTTCAACTTTTGTAAACAAAGACTGTAACCAGCTTTGAAGCTTATTTGAAGGGACTGAATGGAATGAGCTCCTAAATTAATAACATCATGTAACTAAAGCAATCTGTATTAAATCAAGTATTTGTGACATCATACAAGCCAAACAGGACCAGCTCATGGTTCTTTAATGTCAGAGAAAGTGTGTGTGTGTGTGTGTGTGTGTGTGTGTGTGTGTGTGTGTGTGTGTGAGATACAGGGGGGTATTCAGAGCCTCCTAACTTTGGACTAGGTGTTAGATCTTCTCTCATCTTAGCTGCCCTCCCTCTGTGGTACATGAGAAAAGATTAAATAACTTGTCTGTGATTGTACATAAGACATTTAAGCAAAGATAGGAATCAAAACAGAACATATATTTTCTTGAAAAAACTGGTTCCCACATGTACCAACCTTGATGGGAATAACAGTCTTGGGGTCATTTGGGACAAAAACAAAGTTCTAGTGAGTTTCCCTGTGTACCTTGAGAAACTTGGATTATGAGTAAATTCTTATTCTTTCTTTCTTTTTTCTTTTTTTTGTGTTTTTTGTTTTTTGAGACAGGGTTTCTCTGTGTAGCCTTGGCTGTCCTGGACCCGCTTTGTAGACCAGGCTGGCCTTGAACTCACAGTGATCCACCTGCCTCTGCCTCCCGAGTGCTGGGATTAAATTCTTATTCTTATAAGGTTAAAAAATAGCAACTTTCTCTTTAATCTTGAAGAGCATATATGCATGTGGTTTTCACACATTTGAATGCTCATTACATAGCACCATCAAGTATCCCCATGAATCCTTTAAGGGAAGGAGACTGCTTAATTGTTTCCATAGTGAGTTTTATGCAACTTATCCATTGAATAAATACAAGGACAGCTAAAAGAGTCAATGAAGTATGGTATGTCGTTCATTGTTCTCTAATTGGTAGTAGGTTTACATGGTCTTAAAGAGTATAGAGGGAGGGAAAGTTGGAGGGAGGGAAGGAGAGAGGAGGGAATGAGGGAGGGAATGAGGGAGACAGACAGACAGACAGACAGACAGAAAAGCACACACACACACACACACACACACACACGGACAGAGAGATCCCATAAGATTTCAGAGACCAAAGAATTTTAAATTCATTCCTTAAAATCCCGACAATGGATGCCTATGGTAAAAGATGGAGAACCCTGAGGCTCCCATGGAAAGCATTCTATCTTTAGGCTACATAAACTACAAGGAGGCTTTCTTTCTGCTATTACATAGAGAACTATAATATAAGACAATTTAATCTAGGTGGTAGACTTCTTGTTCAGAGTCCATAGATCAAGCCAAGTATAAATATGTGTGTGGGGTGTGTGGGGCAGGGGTAGTGTGTGTGTGTGTGTGTGTGTGTGTGTGTGTGTGTGTGTGTGTGTG
>OU015753.1:24100288-24111398 GCA_907169655.1 Acomys percivali | reverse complement strand
TGTGTGTGTGTGTGTGTGTGTGTGTGTGTGTGTGTGTGTGTGTGTGTTCGTGCTTAAGAGAAAACGGCCATCTGATGGAGAAGGAAGGTCTAAGGACCTAATGTTGAATTGAAGATGGCTCTAGGTTATCCTGACATGGAAAATTCTTTCATGCCAACTGTGTTTATGTAAAGCAATGATGTAAACCCAATGGTAGTTCACTTGTTTCAATAGTAGAAGCTTCTTTTTACCTGACACAGATGCATTATCTGTTTTCTCAGACATGTGAACTCTTGCTTGAACTTTAGAAGGTAGCAAGGTGAGACAGAGACTCTTGAAATGTCACTGGTCACACAGCAAAATACTGCTCAGAGACTGGAATACGTAAGTCCTGCAAGTCAGCCAGCTCCACATCCGTAGAAGAGAGCTACTACATAAACTATCTGCATACCCATTTCCATCTTTGGGTGTCAATCACTTCCTGTCTGTTCCAGGGGGTGAGAATCTACTGTATTCATTGCAACATGGAAAAAAAAAAACCCTGTTAATTTTTCCTAACCTTTCTTAATGTCAGTGACCGAATTAGGAATTCATTTCCAGTGATGGCTCATCTGTGCCTCTTTGAGGGGTGTCAACACAATTATATCACTGCTGGATACACCCTGGTCATCTTGCAAAACACATCTTTCCACCATCCTTTTACCTCCTGTTTTTTGAATTTTCTTTTTGCCAGTTTCTTTCCACATAGGTAGTATCTCTCATGATTCCAGGATCTTGTCAAGGCATTTGTCAATGAGCAGAACAGCAGATTCAGGTTGTGCTCTCCAAACTCCCTCAAATCTTCCTTTCCATTATTGACTTTATACATTGTACACTGTACACGTATCTCCCCTCTTCCCTTTGAACTAGGGATGGAATGTAACATAATTATGAAGAGTTACTTGTAAGTTAACTATCTCTTCCTTCTTCCTTCCTTCTCCTTGAGCATACTGGCCTGAAGGAGTAACCATTTAAGTTAGGCCTACAGGAGTTGGGTCCATGTTGTCACCTGGGACTTTCTAGGATCACACCTCCTGCCTGCTTTCATCCTTAGCCTCTCAGAGGTAATTCAGCCAGTCTCTCGAAGGCCTGACCCTCTATCTCTCTCCAACAGCTGTAGTTTGTCAGCCTGTGTGACCTGACTTCAGGCACTGAAGGACTGGTTGGTCAGCGCTTCTCTGTCTTGGTTTCAGATGGGAGATCTAGATGTGGAGGGAAAAAAAAACTTCACAAATCAGAAAAAAATGATGAGCTGAAAACATGGCAAAAAGCAATCATGTGTGAGGTTTTAGTAGATAAATCCAACCCCCACAAGAATAGTCCCTCCAACGAGGAAAAGGTCATTTAACTCCAAAGTTAGTTATGATCATTTAAGAGAACAGAGAACTCTCAGAAGCAGTAGGGGAACAGGCTGGGGATATGGCTGCACTGATACAGCACTGGTTGCATATACATGAGACCTGGTGGCACTCAGAGGAAGGATAGCAGGTTACCAAGAAGAGACTTGATACCCTATGAGCATGTACAGGAGGAGGAAATCCCCCTCAGGCACAGTCATAGGGGAGGGGAATAAGGGGAAAATGGGAGGAGGGAAGAATGGGAGGATACAAGGGATGGGATAACCATTTAGATGTAACAAGAATAAATTAATAAAAAAGTAAAAAAATAAATAAATCTTTCCTCCCCTTAAAAAAAGAAAAAAAGAGAGCTAAGTCTAGTCACCAGGAACCACATCAAAATGCAGGGGTGACAACACAGGCCTGCAAGCTTAGCTCTCTGGATACCAGTACTGTTTCAGATCTCATTTTCATTTCATGAGGAAAAGCAAAATGTTGAGTACATGTGGCCTATGCATGTGAGCGTGTGTATGTGTGCAGGTGCATGCATCTGTGTGTGGAAACTAGAGGTAAATACTGGATGCCTTCCTCTACCACTCTCTCTCCAGTTTTAGACAAGGTCTCTTACTGGACCTAAAGCTAATTAACTGACTATCCAAGAATCCCCATGGATCCTCCTGTCTCTGCCCTCCAGCAATGGGATTCAAAGACATGTGCTTCCATACTTGGCTTTTGCATGGGTGGTGGCAATCCAAAATCAGGTTCTCAAGTATGCACAGCAAACATTACCTACTGAAATGTCTCTCCTTCCTGAGAAAGGGGAAATTTTATATCTAGTATTTAATAATCAGTGGTGACAAGGTCTAAGAGTTAAATGAAGAGACTGGCTTATCCATCTATCAACTCAGACACACAGGAGTAACATCGTTGTTATTGTAACCATAGTGCCTCTGGTTGACTTCATTATCTGTGGGAAACTTGACAGACAAGAGGATAAGAGGCTGGTATGTCTTTCTCTTGCATTTGAAATGGGAGTGGTGTCTGCAGGGAAGGCATTGGGGATTGCATAAGGAAGGTGAGGAGCAGATTCTAGAATGTAGTTCCAAAGTCTACTGCCAGACTGTTTCCTTGGTTTCTTGTCAGGTGCTCCACAGATCACAGGAGGGATATTCCTTAAGGATCACATTCTCACCCTTCCCCTTGCCCCAGATGGGTGAAAGAACACTCAGAGAAGATGCCACTCAAATGGTTGATGTCCAGTTGTTTTTCTGTTACTTACTTAATGTCTAGCTAGTGATGTCACCAATATAATCATCAAAGGAAAAACATCTCTTTTCCAAAGTGGAAGATGACTCATTTTGAGCCCTAATCTTTGGCTGGGAAATCCAGAACGTTGGAAATACCTAGTTGCCTATCCCAAAAATGATTCCTCTATTACCCTCAAGCCCAGTGTAACTCCTTTGTACTGAAGGAAGTACAGCCTGCACGTAATGAGAAAACTCCATGAAAGCCATATGTGAGATGTATTCCCACACTAAGACCAGAGATGTCAACCAAACTTTCATATATTGTCCAATATTATAGAGAAATATCATAGTAGTGATACTGATTTTAGAGTAAGATGACTAAAAATTAAATATTTCTTCCTGGATATATGACCTTGACAGTGTTATCTAACCTTGTAAGCCTCAATTTTCGAATTTGAATGATGAATGTTATATGAACACGAATAAGTGCATACCTTTAGCTGCTTTTAAAATTAATTTAAAGATTATAGCAATTGATACTAATTTTCAAGAAGGTCATTTTTAGACCATCCCTATTTTGAATCATTTCAAAGAACAGTCTCACTGACAAAAAAGGAAGGGATCTGTCTCCCACTGTTCAAACTTCCTGGCCACAGGCTCATGGATGGGAAGAGGTGTGTCTGAAGTCTGGTTTCTGTCCTTGTATCCTGTTGCTTCTGGAGAAAATTCAACTCTTATTTTTGGCCTCCCTTGAGGAAGTGTGGAGAAAACACAGAGAGTGGGAAAAACCCCAAGTGTGTGTAATCTCTGGTTTCTAAGGAAAGGCATGTCCGCATTCCATCTTCAGACTCAGTGTTTATCACAGATTGTCCACAGCATGACTCAGTTCTCTTCTGGAGACTCTGGTTCATTGGGAACCTTCTTGTTTCTTACCTATATGTCCCAGTGATTTTACAGTTCACAAGATATCTATATACCTAGCTAAGAAAATTTATAGGTGAGGTACTCAACATAGAAAGACCTGGATTGTCTTAAAATCAGTGATGAAGGCTCTGTGAGGTGGCACAGTGGGTCAAAGTGATTGTGTCAAACTTAATGGCCTTAGTTTGATCTTTGGAATACAAATAGTGAAAGAAGAAATTATACACCTACAGGTTATCCTCTCACCTACAGATAACACACACACACACACACACACACACATACACACACACAAACACACACACCAATAGACTCATATACACATAGATTTTAGGTAGACAATAATGATAGATAGATAGATAGATAGATAGATAGATAGATAGATAGATAGATAGATGATAGATAGATAGATAGATAGATATAGTAGATGAAAAATGCAATATGAATGTTTAAAAATATTCTCTATGGTTGACCTCTGGGAGTCCCACTTAGTCCACACACCTTTATGAAGGACATAAGTTCTGAGTGAAGCAGGAAAAGAACAACCTGTAGGTTTGCACCTAAAGCTATGATTGAGGTGGCATCTTGGGAAATTAGCAAAGTTTTTTGCCTGCCATCTGGCAGAGTAGGGAGTCAATAAAATCATGGAAGTCATATGCTTGACGTTTATCCTAGAGGCTAGAGACAGTCCATGAATAGGGTTAATGGGAATTAGTCTGAGTATTTGGTCTAGAGTGATATCTGCTTCAGAGCAGGTGAGGAAATTTCAGTGAGACATGGCACTAACCCAGATGAAATGGTGGAGCTGGCTGGTAACTTTGTAGGACACAGAGAGGCCTGGATAGGAGTAGAGAGAGAAAGATGTTGTCATCTGATTTGTTCTTTCAAGGAGGATCTCATTACTTTCCTCAGACTCTCTATTGTGCCATGATTTAAAATCTTGGCCTAATCTTCAATGCTCCCTGTCATTACTTTGAAACTTATCTAGTCCATTTCTAGCCCTATCAATTCTACCTCCACCAAGTTAATAACTTACCATTGTGGTCTGTTCATCTGTGAACACGAAGTAAAAAAAAAAAAAAACACAAGATCATATGGTAGTTTCAAAATACATGATAGACATAGTTGTTTCTTAAAAAATGAGTGATCTTATGCAAAAGATCTTCACTGACAGTGGGGAAGCTTAAGGAAGGGTGTTGAATGAGAAAACTAGGCTTGGTGAATAGACCTTGAGTTGGGCTTTAATTATGATCATCTGTCCAAAGAAGATTTCAGACAGTAAGAAGACCTAGTGTGTGGTAGTGCACATATTTAACCTCAGGTCTCAGGAGGCAGAAGCAGGCAAACCTCTGAGTTCTAGGCCAGCCTGGTCTACAGAGTAAGGGCTACACAGAGGAACCTTGACTTAAAAATTAAAAAAACATAATAACAAACAAACAAAGATAATAATAACTAAAAACCTAACTTGGACACATACTACCACCATGACCTTGAATAAATTCCTTAATCTTTTTCGAATCCAGCTTGTACATATAAAAAACATATAATCTTTTCTTAATCCTTGAGGTTGCATTGTATTTAAGCAGCTTCTATAATAGCATTTACTAGCACAACTAGACCCTGAGCAAGATAAGTATTCAGTAGCTACTATCTTGGCATGAGTCTTCTTTAGCAGAGTTGAGGCTTTAACTGAAAATTTTCTTACATTTCTAGAGTCTAGAAATCAAAGATCCAAGCACTTTCAGGTCTTATTTCTTCTGTATTTCATTTTCAGTTGGACACCTTTATACTCTGTCCTCAAATGTTCATTTCCTTTATGTGTATATAGTGCTGGGACCACTCTGTGTACAGACATCTAGTCACATGAGGGTACACATGGTGATTTTACTTTAACATAATTATCTCTTAAAAGACCCTATCTCCAAACACAGGTACATATAAGATAATGAGGAGTAAGACTTTCAGCCTATGAATTTGGAATGAAATATAGTTTACCTTTCAGAAGCTACTATTTCATTATTTAAATTTAAATAAGTTACAAAGAGATGGGTATATGTTTGTTTTGTCAGCTTCCTATCTGTAATCACTGACTTTATAGTTCTTGTGATGCTCTAAGAGAGAAAGTTGAGAATGTTTGTAAAGTGCTGTAATGTGTGGTCAGAATAATATGTCATTGAAGTCAGAGTCAAGGAGACAACACTGAGAAAAATTTCCATCTTTTCCCCCCTTTGTATTCCACTGTTTCCCTTTTTTTCCATTAAGCATAAAGCTAAATGATTTCGTCAATGGAACTTGCTGAGCCAGAAGGAAATTAATCTCCTCCCAGTACAAGAAGATAGCAAATGCATTCTCCAAAACCACAATTCACACCGTCCTTTCTTGTTTGCTATAGATGATTGCTTGAATTCTCTGAGATGATTATGCCTCCTTCATGTAATGAAAATTAAACACCTACTTGATGTAACTTTTTTTTTTAATAAAAAGACATAATATAGTGGTCTACTCATTGGCAGGATGGGGGGCAACTGAATCTAAGATGCTAATGTTAAATAAGTGTGGGGGGGCTGGGGAAGAGCAAAGACACTGTGTTCACTAATGCTTACACTGAGAACTGTACATTCACCCATTCCTCCAGCCTTTTCCTCCTAGTCTGGGTTATGACCAAAATCTCAATTCATAGAAACCCAGACCCAATCACAGATCCTGCCATGTGGGCTCAGAATTACGTTTCTAAGTGGCCCAGCTTCACACTGAAGACAATGACAGGAGAAGCAACTTCTAAAATGATTTCTATTACAAGTGACAAGCTCCTGAGCAAGTGGATCCACTGTAAACAATAGTGACCCTACATTCTGAGATTATATTTATTAATTTTTCATAGATATACAACAAATACATTAGCCAAAAAAAGCTAATCAACAAAACAAAACCCCAAAACAAAACAAAAACAACAAAAGCCGCTGATGAGAAGTGGGGGCTCCATGTTACAGAGATATAGGAGGAGTTAGAAGGAAGAAAACAAGCCATGAAGGTTTTCATTAAAATCTTCCCAGAATCCTCTGAGGCTGACCTTTCTTTATATGTATGACCAGTGATAAAATTAAGCTCGTTTTGTATGATGACCATGAAGATAGAGATGGATGGTTGAGCACACAGCCTCTCCTTGTTTTGAAAGCTTGAATGGCTGGCCCATCTCAACTTTACATCAGCCTTCAGAGGACACGTGATTTCAGAGGCTGCCTTTTTTCTAATTTCACAGCTGTGTTCTCTTTCCTTCAGAACAAGAGATGCCTCTTTTTTTTTTCCTTCTTAGTTCATCTGATTTGTGTGGGCCCCATAGTATTATAGTTGTGGTGTTGTTGTTGTTATTGTTTTTGTTGTTTTGTATTTAAGAACACGAAGTGTGACCCAAGCATGGCTCAACGTAGAAAACTTCTTTCCTATGTTATGTTTTACTCAAGCTTTCATCTTAATAGCTCAACATTTTGCTGAAATCATTAGAGAACAGGCACTCTGTCCTCTGCAGGTGCTATGCACTTAGAGGATAGTTAAATCTACACATTCTGTATACATTCCTGGTTTCTAGAAACAGAACTGACAAAGGGGTTTTCAGAACCAAGAGAAGAGTAAGGGGCAACATTGAACGGTTGAATCTAGCTGTATATAATGCTGTATAAAGTTCTTTCACTTACTGGAAATGGGAGTAATTACACCCTGGTTTTGGTCAAAAACTGGTGATACCGGATGACAGTCATTTGCAGTTGAAATATACAAGACCTTAGAAAAAACTGTAACGTGTAGTCATTGATTTGTGTAAGATTATTGATATATTGATTTTAGCAGGAGATATTAGGAGGGAGTGTCGCCAGAGATTCAATGGTGTCAGGATGGGTGTCAAGTGCTTTTACATGCTGAGCCATCTCACCAGGCCTGGTTAAGTCAATAGAGTAGGTGACTCAGGAAATCTGACCTATAGTGCTGAGAAGCACCTTTAATTCTTGTGAAATGCTTCCACCTGCTAACCTGAAAGAATCTGAGGGTATCCCTTAATGCAGCTGACCCTCAGGGCATCCCTTAGGCAACTGATCAGTCTCATATACTATACCTTATGTAGGAATAGAATAATCTAGGTTTTTTTCTCATATATTTGCAAATCATGGGGGATTGTAAGCCAGATCTAGAACATCTTTCTCAATTACGCTCCCCTTTGAATGCTGAGGCAGGGTCTCTCTGGAACTCAGATCCCAACACTTTAGCTAGTCTAGCTCTCTGGATTGCTCTGGGGATCTCTTGGTTTTTCTTTCCGAGTACTAGGATTACAGGCAGGCTCCTGTGCCTGCCTAGAACTGTGTGTGCTGGGATCTGATTTCTGACCCTCTTGTCTCTGTAGCAAACACTTTGCCCTCTGAGCCATCTCTTTAGCCCATCAGACAGGTTTTTAATAGACATTTAATATTCTAAATTATGGATGAATTTTGATACGGTGATAACAAGAGAAATATAGCAACAAGACATTTCCACATATCTCCATCTCTAGTCATATTCATTGTCTTAACTTCTTCATTTATATTAACACAGCCTATACAGGGCTTCTATAATCACTTCTTTCTCACACCTTTCCACTCACTTTTTATTTTTAACTTAGCCTTTTAAAGGCTACCTCGTGAAACATCATAGTGCTAGCTTAGTAGCACATCTACTCTGGCAATCCCTGCCTTTTACTTGATATTATTACTTCACTTGTATTTAATGTAATTATTTATAGAGAATAACTTTTATCATAGTTTCTGTTTTATGCTCTGCTCTTCCATTTCCATCTGTCAATTACTAATCAATTCTTTATTAGCATTTAACTCTTGTGACACATTTGGGCACAGTGTAGCATTCTCTCCGGGTGGCTCTGAACTTCTTCTTCCAGTCTCAGCATCACAAGGAACGGGATTCCAAAGGTTGTGTCACCATATCTGACTTCACATGTTTTTATATTGCTCTTAATTGCCCTATTGATTTGAAACTATGCTCCTTTGTTTCTCTGTGGTTGCTTTAAAAACAATAGGCATCTTTTATTCTCCCAAGTTTATGCATAATTAATATGGTACCACTTTATAAGAAATAAAAAATTTCTAACAGTAAAATTTATCACCTAGTAGTCTGTGCTACTGTTGCTCAACATTTATGCACACCTATGTTACACATCCTTCAAAATGCTCTTACCACCTGTTTGTGTAACCAATTGTCCTTCAAAAAATTAAAGAAATAAAAGTTAACATTGTATTTATCCACATATTTGCTATTTTCAGCCTTGTCATTAAAAATAAAAACAGAAAAATCAGGAAGCTGTTTCCAGCATTTGTGTTCATCTTCAAGACCTTCCTCCATGAGTCTGAAGCAGGTCAGTGTAGGACAAACATTCTCACCTCCTGTTTATTGGAGCGCTCCTTTCTAAAGCACACTTTTGTCCATGTGGTAATCTGTGTTGACAGTTTCTTTCATAACATTTTTTAAGATCCATGTCCATTATTTCCTGTTCCTTTCCTTTCCGATGGACAATCTCTACTGTCTAGAACTCCTTTATTCTTTCTCCTCTGGCCATTTTAAGATGTCCCTCCTTACTTAGGATTTCGTCATACAATTGTACTCTTCGTATATAAGCTGCTTGGAGTCACTGAACTTCTGCATGTGGGTTTGGTGGTTTTTGTTTTGTTTTGTTTTGTTTTGTTTTGTTTTGTTTTGTTTTTGAATTGTAGAAATCTCTACCACTTTTTCTTCAAATTCTTTCTGTCTCATTTTTCGACTCTTGTTACTTCAATTACACATATGTTAAAACATTCGATTCTGTGTCACAGTTCGCCAGAGCTCTGCTGGTTTTGTTTGTTTATGTGAACCATTTACTGTGTTGTGATTTACATAATGCAGTACATTTGGTTGAAGTATGTGTCTCAGTAGTTTTTATTCACACACTTGAAACTAAAAGCACTAATTTTAGTAAATGTTTTGTTCATCACACTCAACTCCCTTCCTTCAGTTTCTACATTCCTAGGATAAATTGCTATCAATCTACCTTCTTCTTTTACAATATGCCCTTTTCATATCTAAGTTGTATGATGGATTCTTATCTCTTCTGAACACTTCTTATTAAAAGCACTGTCAAGCTGCTTCTCCAATTGATGCATTCTTTTGTGTTTCCAACAGCAGTATGCAATAATTCAGATTCTGCTGTGTCTTATGGCTGTCCTAGAGGATGTGAGAGCATCAGCACTGTAGTTTTGACTTGTATCTTGCTAGTGGCAAAAGAGGTTGGTCATTTTTTTTTTTTTTAGCTGTTTACAAAGCATTTTGACATTTTCTTCAGAGAAGTATATTTCAAGTAGATTGCTGTTGTGTTGTAGAAGCTGTAGACTTCTACAACAGATAGTCACGCACTATGGTTCAGGTCCCACTAATCATGCTGATAAGCTAGAACACATGGGCACATACAGGCTTCAGAGCCTGTGCTTAACTTTGCATTCAATAATCTCTGTTAAGTCATATGAAATGCTAAATCATTGTGTTGTTTCATATGTGGCACCACACAATCTGTAGTAAGTAAGAGCTGTATTTGAACGCTGGTCGTGAGATTCCCTTCCCCTGCTCTGTGTGTGTTCTGCCTTCTGTGTGTCACTTAGACTTTTGGGGATTGAATAAAGCCACACTACGGACCGGGCCTTTCCTTGTGTGAACCCATCCATGGTTTCGCCTTGTTGGTTCATGTCTTTCACCTAGATGCATGAAGTTTAGGACAAAAGCCAACTCCCCGAACTGAAGCTATATCCATGAGTCTCGCTAATGAATCCAACATTCTGATGATAGTGTTTGGCTCATGATTGCTTTCTCTAATAATGTCTAATTTATACATTTCTCCCAGGTCCTGTAGGGTAATTTACCAGGGGGGGTAAAAGTGAATAAAAAACCTATTAGTCTTTTTTTTCCTGGATGCTTCTTTGAGGAGACATTAATAATGCATTTATCATTTCCAGCCTTTAACCTCTTAAGTTCTTCAAACAGAATTAAAAGAATCCCGAACTACTAAATAATTGCATTATGCAGCCGAATGGAGAGAGGGAACACCTCTCAAATGACACTAATCTGTTTATTCTCCTCAAATTATTAGCGTTCAGAGTTGGGTAGACACTGACGTTAGAATTTGCCTTGCAGCTTCTTTGGAAGCAGGTGACCCTTCCCATGGCTATCTCTGCTCTCCTGTCTAGCTCTCACCACAGGCTGAGGCTGCACAGATGAAGTACACACGCAGCCGATTGCACGGCTCTTCTTTGCAAATACATTGCTCCAGGTTTTGTTTGTTTCTCTCCTTTCCCTTTTCTCTTTTGTCTGGCAGTTGTTTGGATGTATCCATGGTGTTATTGTTCAAAGTTTATCTAATTTTGTCAGTTGCTGCTTGGCTCAACCACCCTGTCTTGGTTTCAGGGTAAAAGACTTTCACTTCAAGGTATTTCCATCCTCCCTTGTATACTAGTGTTAGTCAAGGCTAAGGATAACTTGTGACACTGACTGCTACTCTTCTAATGGAATCTAGGATCAGTATTGGTA
>OU015753.1:24086920-24100278 GCA_907169655.1 Acomys percivali | reverse complement strand
AGTGGAGTTGAGGTTTTGCCCACTCTTGTTAATGCTAGTTTTTAAATAACGGCCTAACAAGTTAGAAAGCAAATGTTCAGATTCCAAAGATGTTGTTATAGTAAAATCATCTCCACTTTAAATAACGAGCTGTCCTTGTGTCTCTTCAGTTCAACTGTAGATTGCTGAAAGCAGGATTCTTCCTTAGGAATTTGCTAGTGGTTATCCATGTTTGCAGTGCTACTCATTCCAAATGTTCAATTGTTCTCTAGGAAAACACTCAGGATCTTCATTGGATACAGAAGTTCACAAAGGTTTGAGTAAACTTATTAAGGCGTTCAGAAGTGTGTGGCTAATAACAAAGAAGGAGCTTCGAATCCCTGGCTGAATGACAGCTAAGCTTGAATCAACTTCCTTAGAAATTAGGGCTTAAGTTTTCTCATAATGCTGATTTTATGGTCTAGCTCATTTTGACTTCTTTATTTTGCTCCATAAATATGATTTTAAAATGGGGAAATGGAGACACAGACATTGAAAGACTTCCAAGACAAAAAAGAGGGAGAGAGAGAGAGAGAGAGACAGACAGACAGACAGACAGACAGATAGACAGAGAGAGTGATTCTCATTGTCTCAATTTTCAAAGCAAAGCACATTATTGGTGTTAGGATAAATTATAGCTGGCTGATCAAGGCTTAAGTGAGACCACTTCCATTAGTAGCCCAAGAGCAGTGCTTACAGGTATCCAGCGAGAATTTTCATTGGCTGCTATGTTTGGATTGCTCTTCTGTCTTAATCATAAAAGATCTGACCATCGAGTGGTGAAATTCTACTCCTACCATCAGCCAAGTGCATCGCATATTAGTGTATCTTGTGAAGCAAATTAGCCATCTAATAGCTAACAGGATGACATGGGAAGAAGTCAAACGTAGGGCAGGTTTCCCAGGAGAATTCAAAGTAGATCATGTAACAGTATAATAACCTTGTCGTAGAGAATGATTTTCATCAGAATATTTTTTCACCCCTATAAATAAAAGTCAAGAACTATTACAGGCCACAGCAGGCATAGTGTAGCATGGTTTCTCATAACATTTTTTTTTTTTACCCTTTTCTGGAGATGCTAAAGAAATCCACTGGAGTTCATGTCTAATGTTCTTCCGCTTTAAGAAAGACAAAAATAACTGTCCCTGTCTCCTTGCAATCCCATGACCTAGACAGTGTTTAAGTGCCTTGTCTCCAAACTTGCAAGGTTCTGTCTCCCCAACCATTCACTCACTACCTGTGTGTCAGGGATTCTAGGTCAAAACGGTACAGAAATACTGTGTCTTAGCACAAGCTACTCTGTTCTCATTGAGGCAACTCTTGTAAAGCACTGAGACCCATATAGACTTGGACTTGAATCCTATTTGTGGGTCACTGGGGAAGCCATTTCCTTTTGAGAAACAGTGTATGGAAAGAGATCACAAGCTTTTACTTTTATTATTAAAATCACAAGTAAGCAACCTATGTTAAGAGCTCGCTAGCTCGGCACAGTGCAAAGTACTTCATACAAACCATCTCCTTTTATCTTCACCAAAATCCCTTAAAGCACCTTTACCCATTTTATTTTTAGAGAAAAAAAAAAACATTGAAAATTAAAAATACTAAAGTCATCTCCTAAAGGGGTAGTAGTGTTACCGGGAAGAGCCAGGAATTGAAACTTTCAGGAACTTTTTCTGGAACTCCGCTTTTAAGCTATGAAGAGGCTGGGGTGAGGGGCATGACTGACTCAGTGGGAAGCACTTAACCTAGGACTCAAGAGGCCCTGGATTCAATCTCCACCCTTGGAAAAACCAACCAACCACACAACAGAGAGAGAGATGTGCAGATTTAGGGACTATGGCTATACCTCAGATGATGGAGTGACTGTGTAGCATCCATGAGGCAATAGGTTGGGTTTCAGCAATGTGTAAACTGAGAGGAAAAGCCAAGCTTGCAATCCTAGCACTCAGGAGGTGGGTACAGGAAAATCAGGAGTTCAAGATCACCTTAGGTTCCAGAGAAGAGCAGAGCACAGTGGTGCACCCCTTAATCCCAGCACTTAAAGTCAGAGGCAAGTGGATCTACGTGAGTGGATTTCCATAGTGAGTTCTGGGGACAGACAGGGCTACATAAAAGACCCTGTCTCCAAACAAACAAACAAACAAAGTAAAGATCATCTTTGGCTACATAGATAGTTATTTAAGGCTTGTGTGGGATACATGAGATCCTATGTCAAAACAAGCAACAAAACCCCTAAACTACAAGGAAATTAATTTAATATCATCATTTTGCAATCAGGAAAAGTTTAGCAAAATCAGTGGCTGTGTAAGTGCTTATCAGACTTGTGTGTGACAGTCATGAATGCTGAGAAGGCAGAGACCAACTGGAGAGCTTGACTCTTGGAGCTCCCCAACATTCACTTCTCCTTCTTGCCTCTTAAAAAATTACATACCCTAATGACAGACAGGACTAGGGTATCATTAACTGGGATGCTGAGGTTTTCAGTTTGGAAGAAGGATCTGTGCTGCCGAATTTCCTATGGCAGTCAGACCATCTGGTCTAAACTCATTGACATCACAAGGAATAAAAAACCTGAAACCCAACAGAAATGATTCCCTTTGCAAAACAAATGCAAGAGGGAGAAATCACAGGGTACTTGGTTGCCAAGTTTCTTTGCAATTCTCCCAAGATTGTGCATGTTAATTGCTTGTAGTTACAGGTTAGGACTGCCAGTCCCATGGGGCAGCTAAGTACTGAATAGTAGCCCCTTCAATCATAGGATCCAGGGCGTGGCAAGGTTCTGCGGAGGCCTGCAAGGACTTGCTGCCCATTGTCTGACTGCACAGGCCGCCCAGGCCTGTCTTCAAGCCCTTTTGGTTTTGGCTAGTTGAGTCTAAAGTGGCTGAGTGAAGCCCTTCTCGAGAGGAATCTTAACTGTGTTGTAGATTTAACTATAGAGTAACTTTTGATTTGTTCAAACTGCTGTGCTTTTTATGCAGTCCTGTTCACTAATTCTAATTCCCCTCCAGAATCCGTGGTCTCTAATCACATGTCTTAAGTCCTTGAAGACTTGAATCCAAGTCCACTATGGATTCTTGGGGTGATGAGAGCTCGCTTCTCCTCTTCTTCAGGTTCCTAGTCAGCAAAATGCAGTAATTGAAAGAAATTACCCCTAAGAACTCAGATTTTTGCTGCTGTTATTCTTTCCTTTGTTTTCTTTCCTCTGTGTTTGCCTGTGCTCTGTCGTGCCGGCCCCTGTTTCTTGTCTTGCTCCTCTACTATCCTCACATGGCCCCATCCTTCATATTGCAAAGCCTTGCTCCATGGAGGCAGCGCCCTACGAGATTGGAAAAATCAGTTGTGCACATTTGTTTTTGACTCTGCTTTTCTAGGTAGCTTGAAATCAGCCTTCAAGGGAGGATTTAAACTACAGAATCTGGCACAAGTGACAAGGCAGACCTATTACCTTCCATCCCACCCCGCAGCGCCAGCTGACAAACATTTACAAGCTCACCGTCACCACTTTCTGAATAGATTATCGGCCAGACTACTAACTCATTATAACCACAGGCAAACTAAATTACACACACACACACACACACACACACACACACACTGTAGTATTAGGGGGAAACATTCAACCGAAGAATATGGATAGACTACGGCGTGTTTTACATTCTATTTTTCAAGAATACGTTTTTCTTTCCAAACACCACTTTGTGTATAGGAAAATGGAGAGTCAGCAAAAGTGAGCAATTTGGGTAACTATGCAGAATCAGTAAGTGTCAGAGGCTCATTGGTTAATATTAGCTTGAAAAGCCAACATCCTTTGGGTTTCTGACCCATTCAGCAAATGAGGAAAGCACAGAACAAGTCCTCACATTTGTACAATCTACTTAGTGACATTTAGTTGGCAACAAGTCAGAATATCGTATGCACAGAAGACTGGATTCTTGGAGGAGTTAAGGTGACTGCCATGGTGATTTTAGATAAAGTCACTTTGTAGGTAAACAGAAGGATAAGAAGGAAGGATCTTATTTTTTTTTTTACCATAAATAAATAATAACTATTTGAAGAAATGGAGACAGTTCACAGTAGATACTTGTATTTAAATATCTCATGCTGTCCCACTGTGGCAAGTTTGGTTTTTATTTGTCCTTTAAAATAAATGTATATCTCAGAGTAAAAGTTAGAAAGGGAAATTATTGTGTATACTTCATTGTATAAATGCTGAGGCCACCAGGTCTACTTACATCAGTTTGTTTTAAAATCTTAAAGTAAACTAGTCAATCTTAACTCTTACCTTCTGTTCTTAAAAAATGAAGTAAAGGCGATTTAGGGTTGAGATCTTAGCCATGATTCTTTGTAGACCCTTTATCATTGCTCCACTTACCCAGAAGTTCAGGGTTACTAAGACTTATACACAGAGAACTTAAATTTTAAGTCCCTATGTTGACTCTCAGACAATTCTTTTCTCATCTACCACCCAGCATGTTTGGCTGTGATGGGAGGAAAGGTACCCACACTGCATTGAATGCGACCACAGAACTATCTGTGCCCAAGACACTCTTCCACAGTGATATCCTCCACACTGGTATGCCTCAGCACATTCTAGAACAGGACCTTAATATACTTCACCCTTTTAGTATTTTAGTGCTCTCCCCAACTGCTAATATGGAACAGAAGTGCTGGCCACAATAGAAGACCTCCAGGCAGAATATGGATGGCCTCTTCAAAGGCATAGAGATGGGGTGGGGGTGGGGGCCGGAACCCAGCTGCCTCGCAGATGGGGCTCGTTATCCACACCACTCTTCCATATTGAAGGAAGGCCAAGAAAGAGCCACAGAAAATTAGAGGCTTGTGCTGGAGTGGCCAGATGTCGAGACAACAGGGACATCCTGTCTCCACTGGCCTGGCCAGTGGTTTGAGTGTTCTTCCCTGTGGTGGACAATGTGGATGTTTTCTGCACAAGGGAGAGATCAACAAAGCTCTGCTAAGTAAAGCATCAGAGAGAGAAGTTTTGAAACAAAACCAGAACAGTTTTTTTTTTTTTTTTTTTTTGCTCCTTGATCCCCATGTAGCTACAGAGATGAGTTGAAGCTCTAGTATGCATACAAATATTCAGTGGTACACCCCACTGAATCAGTTCTCAGGTGTAGCATTTGTTCAGGGACATTTCAATATGTTATATAAAGTCCAAGCACAATAGCCCACAACTTGCCTAAAGCAGCTTGCCTAAAGTTCCATGAATATGGGGAGCAATGGTAAAACTCAAACTCCAATACTTTGACCTTTTTCCTTCAGAACTGTGAGTTTGCCAAGTGTCTCAGTAGTCCCCTAGAGACTTTTCATTTCTTCAGCTCCTCGGGCCTCACTGAAGAATAACTAACTTTAGGAGGTCCACCAAATGATGTGGTGCATGCGAACATCTGGTAGTATGGTGCTGCTCTCACTTCAAGCATCCCCTGACACAATTCTCCAGGAGTTTTCTGGTCTCCTCTATTTCCCTGTAACTAAATATACAGTTATCAAGAAAAGAGAAACAGCCCCTCCCAAATCTCCTGGATAGACACTGTGAGATTTGATTCTCCTCAGTGGAAGCAAATTCCAGTGAAATGATTCTACACATGGCCCAGCTTGGCATTGTTTGGTTCAGTGGCTACAGGTGCTGAGATGCAAAGAAGCAAGACTGCAATATTGCAAAATACATGGAGGCAATCAAATTTCTGTCTTAACTTCCTGAGTTCATGAACCTTGGGCAAGATCCACATTCTGGCTTCCAAGCAGTCATCTGGTGTGTGATATAGGTCTTAGAGTTCCAGATTTCAAGCTAGGATAGAACAGGATGTGAAAGCACAGGATGAAGAATTGAGTTGGGAGAACTTTACTCTCCCACAACCTCAGGGCATGTGCAAGTACAGTAGGCAAATAAATAAAGGTGATAATCACAGGGAAATCACTGGTTGACTGTTGTATTTGTGCTGAGTTCCAGGTCTCCCACAGGCATTCATAAGTGGGATGCAATCCAGAGAAAACATTTTCTATCTAATGAGAAGCAATGGCAAGACTGGGAGATGCTTTCAGTGGCAGATGAGCAACAAAAGAATGGATGGAACATCCCTGGTTCCAAATATATCCATCGTGAAGTATTTATGTCTTTAAGAATTAGAAGGGAAGGTTGGATCAAATGTGAGAACATGTAAAATAGCATTTTTTTCCTTGAATTTTATTCTTGCCATATAAAGTCAATTGATATAATTTGTATATTTGCTTTTAGTATTTCCAGTATATACCTCCTTATGTCTTCAGAACTTAGTTCAGGGACCCATGGCGAATCTTGCAGGTAGATCATATGTAACATATTAAAGGAAATAGAAATTTTTAAAACCCACATTGTAAGTAAGGGTATCCTACAAAATGAAAGCCATGTAACATGTCAGACATCATACTGGTAATGTGCCCTTTCCAGTGGGTTATCAGTCATGAACTCCAAAGTCAGCCATCAGTAAAGCTGGTGGGGATCTCTGGTACTTATGCTAGCTTTCACATACTCTTTGTTCATAAGTGTGGACTGCATCTGGCATGCCTCCTTTCCTGAAAATAGGCTCTGATTTATTATTTAAAAAAAAAATGGAGAATAATAGGGGGAAAACCCTATTTCCATGCTCACTGTGTGTCTATCCTGTCTGTCCTTTTGTCTCCTTTTACCTTTGTCCCCTACTTATCACAAACGAATATTAATCACTTTTGTATTACAAAGGAGATAACTTTAGCACACCTTTGGTTCCCCCCCCCAAAAAAAGAACCAAATAGTTCCAAATGATAAGAGACTCCAAGCAGCCCTGCAGAAGCCTGTAACAAGGACAAAAGTCAGAGTAACTACAGATATCTCACCATTGAAGCTTGTTGGGTTTTTATACTTCTCACTTCTATCAATGAGACTCAGCTAAGAATGCTGAGAACAGATCCTCAGTTACATTGGTCAGAGACAGAATCCAATCAGTAGAGTTTTCACTGGGCTCCAGGAGCCACTAGACCATGTCCAAAGAGCTTAGATGGGGGAATCTGAAAATTGCTTGAGCTGAGGGTCAGGCCTTCAGCATATTTAGGCTCTGTGGAGGGACAAAGTTTAACTTGGTTTGAACAGAGAGGATGACAGTGACACCTCTACGAAATGTCATTGTCACCAAAGGCACTAAAGATAGCAAATCCAAAGTCAGAAGAATGTCTGCCTGAACAGGGCCACTGGTCTTGTTACATATGCAGTAATAAAAGGATATCACTGACTCAAAGAAGGACACAAGGCTATTAGGGGATGCTCAGTAGCATCCTATGCCGTTGAGAACTCTCGGTCCCAAACTGGAACACACTGTTCAAAGGACTTCTCTATATATTCACTTCAATTAGTTGTGTAAATAGAATCAACACAATTTAGATGGCAAAGGCCACAGTTTTATGGTTGGACTTAGGAATTTCACCCCGACATCTAACTGGTGCTAATAGTGAGATGTGTGGCACATTTATTGAAGAAAGGAAAAGGTTATTGGTTCTGGGGTCAAGCCAAAAATTCTAAGACCCTCAGTAAATCTGTAAATGAAAATATTGAAGTAGATTCTCTTTCAAGGCCATATATCAGATTTTAAACAGGGATTGGAAAGCCAAATCCTATAGATTAAGTCCACCTATTTTGGTAAAGCAGAAGTTTAGTAGAAGACAGCCACACTCTTCATGAACATACTGTCCATGTTTACATTTGTGCTACAATATCAAGGTTGAGTGGATTACGAAACAGAGTCCAGGCAAATCAGAGAATCGCATCTTTGCCACCTGTCTCTTCAGAGCAAAATTTAACTCTGGCCCACTGGAGATTAATTGATTGTTCTACCTCCAACACTTAGATTATCTCTCTAATTCTTATCTTTCCTCAAATTCTTTCCCCTTTGCTTCCTTTCATGAGAACTGAGAGACCAGTTGCCTAGATCCCCTCTCATTCTACCACTCTTATGGTATAAGCTTGGGCAAGCGCCATGAGTTAGCTAAGTTAACCAAATCCATCTACCTCCGAGTATTCTTCTGACAGTGCCATGGGATATGCTATGGAAACTGCCTAGAAAGTGTCCCTGGCGGTTAGAGATATGATGGCTGTTCTTTTCTCCATTTGCCCTTCTGGGAAAATGTCCACCTCTGTGTTCCTTATTTAGGACTTTGGCACTTAATAGTTGGTGGCTCATGGGACAATAAATGGCAAGCACATGCTGAAAAATTATTCGACAGGAAGATGTCTGGAGAGTGAGAAAGTTGGCAAAATGAACTATAGTCCACCCTGTTCTCCCAGTGCTAAAACCAGTCATGTGCTCCACCCTTTGGGAGCAGGAGCCTAATGATTAGAGGCCCAGGGTGGACACAGGGTGCTTCTACTTAGTCCGTCCTCAAGACGATGAGTCCAAGATAGCAGAGATTCCTGAGCCAGCCAGACCAGGCAGCAGCTCAGCCCCTAGCTGTCCTCTTTGTGTTAATCAGAAGCAGGCATGCTCTGCCAAACCAGCTGCTCAGGAGCAAATACAAATGCCATAGCCTGGGGCATAGGGTACAGCTCCACACCCAAACCACAGATCATTCTCCTCTTCCTTTCTCCATCTTGAGCAGTCTCAGGCTTCAGGCCCGTAAGTCTGCAGGGCATCCGGTCCACCATCCCTGTTCTCCCCGCTAGCTCTGGGGGGTGTAAATTTCATTACACATCCCAAGAGGCATCTTAATTTCTTTCAGGGAACATCTGGCCCAAGAGACCTCTTAATTAAAAACACAGGATAATTATTGTCACCTAAGGTTTCAATTTACTGTTTATGATTGCTATGTACAACTCTCTCTCTCTCTCTCTCTCTCTCTCTCTCTCTCTCTCTCTCTCTCATCGCCACCCCCAATATATGAGTGCCTTCAGGAACAGCTAGTCTGAGTTTTGTTCTTCTTCGATGAGTCGTATGTCTCAAGCATGTTTCTCAGTGGAGTTGGCGGTCTGGGACCCTGATTACTACTATAGTTTCCAATTGCTTACTCTCCCCCTGGCTTTTCTGAAAGGATCCATTGAGAAAGAGGTCATGATTAAAGTACTCAGAACAAGCTAAGTGTAATTGAAACCGTGCCTGGCGCCTCTCAGCTTTACCTCTCTCTCCATAAACCTCAGCCAGGCACAGCAGGCTGCAGATCCCTTTCTACACCTCTGGAAGAGAAAGAAGAAGTGTGACATGGGGGAGGAGACGCTTGGTGTCCACACAAGCCAAGAGTACAGGGTGCTAAGAGGACATATGCCTGACATGTGATGGGGGAAAAAACTTGACAAAAGCCATGCTGAAAGAATTACGTCAAATTTGTCATGGAAGGTGGGGGTGTATTTACACTGCATGCACTTCAGTGTATTGATGCTATTTATATACACGAAACTAAAACATTATACTTTGGTTGGGGATGGGGGAGGGAGTTTAAGGAGGATGGGAGGCCTTGAATCCATATACCCATCTCCTCTTCATAGCCTGACTACAATCTTGCAGAACTCCATTTTCTCAAAAGGATTCCCTTTTGCAAGTCCTGGAGAAGGGTCAAGAAGCTGATTATGTGCAGAAAGAGGTTTCTTCATTGTCAATGCCTGTCTTTTCTGTCAAGTCTTAGGTGTATGTGTAGGAGGGGAGGCGGGGATGGAGAGCTGGGTGGTCCCTGCTGTATGACTTGTGTCACATAATTATTACAGCAGATGGCTCTGTGCAGTTGCCTGTACAGCTGTATTTTGTGACAGTGCCACAGAAGAAAAATAAATTAACACATGCAAGCATTAATATGTGCAAACACGTGTGCATTGGCAGGCCTATAAATAAGAGTTATAAGCCATACATGTGCCATTTAAGGCAACAATTGCTAAGATGTGGATCTTACTATGAAGTAAATGAAAGCATCTCTCCACTGCTACTGTTAAAAATTGGTAAGTGGACATTGTTATTATGATTATTTGAATGTAAACTGTCCCTACTAGCTCCTGTGTTTCAACAACTGTTTCCCAGATGGTGATGCTGTTTGTGAAGACTGCGGAGCCCTTAGGAGGGGGAAGTGGGCCACCAGGGCTGATGGCGTTATGAATTAACAATGGAGTCCAATTCTTAGCAGCATTTCTTTTTCTGCTTTCTGATTCACAGGGAGGTGAGGAAGCCATACCCCATGTTTCTGCTGCTGCATCTGACAGAAATCAAGCTGGTCCCAACCAACATGCCTTCCCTGCTCTGACAGGCTATAGACTTTTCTACTGCAGGCCACAAGAAATCCTTTCTCCCTTAAGTAGCTTCTATCAAGCATTTTGTCACAAGAGTAAGAAATGCAACACACAGTTGCACATGAAAAGAGAGTCATGGAATCATCATTCCTTGTCCCAACATTTCACAGCACAAGTGTATACAAACGCATACCCAACGTTCATAGATACGAACTATAATATATATGCACATTGTAAACAATGTTATCCAGACAAACAAATCATTTATAGTTGTATTACCTAAAGTTTATGATCCTAACTTATCAAAACAGTGTATTTAAAAGCAAAATGTAAAGTTGTATGCCAGTGAATAAATGAATAGATATCAAGTATGCAAAACAGAACTGGAAAGAAATGCATCTCATTATATTAAGAGTTAAATCTCTGGATTATGTTTTAAAATATTTTCTGATACATATTGATATTTCCACTTAGCCTTGAGCATCACCTTAGCCTGAGACTGAGTCTGGGGTCTGGTATCTAACACTTTTGGATATCGAGAATTTGGACTGAAGCTCCGGAAGAAAAATTATCCCTCTGTTAAAGATTCTCTAATACTGTTGACCAAGAGGACTGCCTCAGTGTAGAAGACGCACTGCGGCAGATCTAGAGCCGAGCCATCTTAGCTGTCTTTAATCATCTTACCTGCCTTTCATTGTTCACCTCTGTGTCTGACCTAACTTCCTGAGACTATCAGAAGAGCCTTTGGAAATGCATTAACGGAACGCTGGCTTCAACCAACCCCCGAACTGAGACTCTGACCAGATAGCATGTGAAACCAAGAGCAGGAATTTTTCCACTTTATTGTAATGCGCCTGTCCGATATTCCCAGCAATATATTTGAAAAGTGAGTTGACTTTGTGACTTTCTAAAAAGGCATGAAATTGTTACCACACTGGCACGTGGTGTTTGGGGCAACCTGAATCTGTACTTCCAGTACATACTCACTCAGGTTTAGCTCTAGAATAGCTTGTCTTTTTCTTTCTTTTTCTTTTTTTTTAGGCAAGAACTGTTTTGTGTTTGTAGCTAAGATGCTCTGTTTCCCAACTCTGACATTCCTCCCGTGTAAAATAAATAGAGTGATAATGCCTCCAAAGTAGGAATGCAGCGAAAGCGGAAACAAACGATGTTCAGCAAGAATATATAATAATATCATTTCTTGTGTCTTTCTGTGAAAAGAAGAGTGGGAATGGGGATTTGAGGAGCAGAAGCCCAGGAGAGACATGAGAATTGGGTTGACTGAGAGACTCAGCTTTGCCTGCTGCTGTGGGGGGCCTGGCAGCCCTGAGCCTTCCCTTATCTCTGTTCACAAACAAACAAAGGGCCCCACAGCGAGGCTCGGCAGGGACCATCTGCATTCATTCGCCATCCACTTCTGCTGTTTTCATGGCTCAGGTTCCACTGTCAGCCTTTTCTCTCGGATGTAGGCAGAACTCAGGCTAACTGTAGCCACATGCTTTTTCTGTGGTGAGAGTTAGAATCCCGCCTCCCACGTGCATTGGAAAGGGCATCTGCCAGGCTGGGGAGGAGAGCTGAGTGAGGGCAGCAACACCTGGAAGAGGTCTGCAGGCATTCTGGCCTGTGCTAAGCCAACAGCTGAGTGGCCTGCGCCTTAGCCAGGAATTTTGCATTGGAAATAATGGGTTGTGTTCTGGCTTCATTGAAATGGACATCCAAGTGCAGGCCTGTGGGCTTCCTCTGTTTTCAGCTCATCCTTACCTCTCCCTATTTATTTGCCTGTATGACCAAAGACCCTTCTCAGGCATCTGTCACTCCCAGGACCAGACCTTCTGTTGCCATTACGCCCTTCTGTAGCACAGAGGTGAGAATTAGTTTCAAATGACTACAACAATGACTTGCTGGAGACTTTTTCCAACTGATGTGATATTGTATTCCCAGCACATTGTATGATGTCCCGGCAAATGAAATCAGTGAGTGACCTGCTCCAGAAGAGCCGACTGCATTTAAGACCCTGAATGAGATAATCTTGGGGGAACTGGCTAGAGCTGATGGTTAAGGCAATGGCATCAGATGGGGCAGGCCTGCCTAGGAAGTTCCAAGGACTCTCTTTGCACCTATTCTCTCCAGCTTTCTAAGATGTGTGCAAATCCAAGTCTCTGGCGCTTAAGAAAAAAAAAAAGAAAAAGAATAAAAGGTTCATTGATAAATAATTCACAAGGCAAACTGCTTGCCCATTTGCACAGTTCAGTGGATGCTAGGAAAGCACATTTGTAAGATTATGAAACCATCAACACTTTCAACTTTAGAACAGTTTTTGAAAATTTCATAACTGTAGACCATGTATTGTGATTATAATCACTCCATTATTCTCTTATCTTCCTCTCCTGCTACTGCTGATCCCTTCTTTTCCCAACTGGCCCTTTTCCTACTTTCCTGACTTTGTGTGTGTGTGTGTGTGTGTGTGTGTGTGTGTGTGTGTGTGTGCCTATGTGTGTGCTTGTTTGTGCCTATGTGTATGCATGCATGTGTGTGTGATTATGCATCTGCATATGTGTGTGTTCAAGAGTGTGCATGTATGTACATTGTGTGTGTGTGTGTGTGTGTGCACGCGCACACGCATCCTAGTATATGCCTGTGTCTGTGAAAGTCTTGTGCAGGTAGACGTAGCTGTCGTGCATTAAGGTCACAGCAGATAAGGCATATCCAGAAATAAACATTTCACAGCACTCCTTCCAAACCTCCTGCTTTACAAGCTTCCCTCCCTATTCTTCCTCTGTGTTTCCTGGGCTTGGAGAAGGTGATATACATATCCCATTTGGGTGAAGAACACTCAATAGTCAATGATTTGCAGTACTTTGATTAATTCAAAGTCTCTGCCTTAACCCTAATCCACAGGGAAGAAAAAAAGGAGCTTCTGGGACTCAGGCTGGGTGCAGCACTAACCTATGGCTATAAACATAAATAGTTAGGAGGCTGTTTGACAACATGCCCATTTAACAAAACAACAGTAGTAGTGCTCCCTGGGACATCTGACCTCCTAGCTATAGGCTTTGACTCTCTCTCTCTCTCTCTCTCTCTCTCTCTCTCTCTCTCTCTCTCTCTCTCT
>OU015753.1:24032291-24080475 GCA_907169655.1 Acomys percivali | reverse complement strand
AAGAAAGAAAGAAAGAAAGAAAGAAAGAAAGAAAGAAAGAAAGAAAGAAAGAAAAAGTCAGACAGAAAGTAAGACCAGGAATAAATCATAGTTTCTAACTGGAATTTCTGGGAATGCAGAGCAGAAATTCAGCAATCATGGGATGGAGAAAAAGCCTATTTCTAACCCAAACAGAGACATAATCTGTCCATCCAGAGGTAAGTAGGAAAAGTGAGTTTCTAACAAGACATTCCATGACAAACCTAGAAAATACCAATCAATAACACCTTTCTTACACAATTTTTCATAGCTCACCTTCAGTTAAGAAACTAAGGGGGAAAATTAGGCCCTAAGAAGGAAGAAGACAGTTGGCTACGTGATTTGCTGAAACTGAACAATAACGAAACTATGTTTCCGCAAAGAGAAATTTCAACCTTAGTAGAAAATTGAAGTTTGTCTGTTACATTTAGCTTCTATAGAAAGATTATCTTTGACATACCTCCAAACTGTTCACAGTGGTTAAAGACTGAAAAGAAAAGTCTGAGTGGTAGACACATTTAGCTCATGGGGAGGGAAGTGCCCGCACTGGGGACACAAATGAAAGGACCACTGGGAGGAGGATCTGTCCTGAGTATTCACTGTAATGGTTACAAACCTATGGCATAATTAGTCAACAGATGGAGGGTAGGAATCAGGCTTCTATAACCCAAGGGGACAGAGAAAGTATCCTTACAGATGTTTGTGATAAGTCTGAAGCCCTGAGTTAGATTTGATAGACTGTGAGAGCTTTTGAAACAAAAATCTCCAAGCCTAAATCCCCATCTTGTGAGGATCATTCAAAAATTTGAGCTTCAACATGTAAATTTGCTTGAAATATTGATATGTACTTTCTGGTGATCTACAGTGGAGTATTTCTTGTGTCTTCACCTAAATATCACAGTTTCCTGCATTATTTGGCTAAACTCCTTTCTCCCAAAGGGCCAAGACAGTCTGTAGAAGGTTCAGAAATTAATAACCCAAGGCCTAGCAGAGTGCTTTCTTAAATACTGAATCTTCACCTTACCAAGTGTCATCATCTATTGTCTCAGGCGTCATCATCTAATGTTAGAGGCCAGTTTACACAGCAACATCCCCTGGACACTCTGTACTTTCTTGAAATTACAAGGAAGATAATATCCACAGGGGCTTTGACAATAGCCTAAGAGAAACCTTACCAAAAGGCAGCTATTAGCTGTCTTGTCTTGCCCTGCATGCCAGTCTCTCCCCACAGAAATATAATAATCCATGAAAATATGTGTCCTGGCCTGCCAAAAGCTAAGACAGAGCAGAAGGTGAAGGACCCACTCAGCAGCTGTGAACTGAGCACTTCGAGTCAGATCATCTGATATGAAGCAATTTTCATATTATATTTTATTCACATCTCCAAGATCCAAAGCAAAAGTTATCACACCAATTTTATACATAAAAATTACCCTGGGGATTGGGTTGACATCTCACTGTAGTTGATGGGAGGTGGAGTAGGATTTCCAGTCAATACATTCTGTGCCCAGACCTGGTGTCCATTACCATACTGTATGTGGAAGGTGAGTTCATCCGTTAACTTAATTCTCAAAGTAGTCTGACAGGAGAGCTATCCATGACACCTCTCAATAGTAACTGTCAAGTTCGTTCCTTCTCTTGTTGCCAGAATTGTTCCCATCTTATAAATTACATTTGCCTTGTGAACTGTAAAGACTTATATGCCTGTGAAGGTTCCTCTGTGCTGTATGGAGCCTCTGACCTGTCACCTTTATCAAACATCTAAAGCAGCCTCACACAGTAGGACTTCTTAAAATCAGTTAATGTGTGCACTGTCAATCACACATTGAGGAATAGACAACCCAGAGAGATGGAATTGTTTACAATGGAGTCTGAATCCAAACCCACCTAATTACTTGAGCATCTAAGATCTTCTGTGGACTATGAGAGGAATGGCTTGGAAAGCAACAAGGAGGGGTTTTGGTACAGTGGTCATAAAGCACAAGAACAATCTGAGAAGATGATTAAACATGTGCGAATAATCTTTGAACTGTCAAGGACATCTACCCTTTCTATGCGTAGAAAGAAGAAAGTTCAGCCTTCCAGTTTGGATCATAAACACACAAATTTGAAGAGTTTGATAATAATTTTATCCCACACAATTTTACCAACTGTCTTTCAAAGATAAGTAACACAGGGGAAAAGGTATGCTTGTATTTTCAGATCCAACAAAAACTGGCTAAAGATCAGTGGGGCAAATTAGTATGTCATAAGACATTCCTTAACATATCTCAAAGATGCCAACCAATGACAACCTCCGTGTGTGCTTGATCTCATATAAAGAACTTAGCCTCATATATATTGAGTGCTTAGTTATCTGGTAGTGACATTACTTGAGAAAGACTAGGAGGTATGCTATTGCCAGAGGGCAGGCTTTGAGGTTCCAAATGCCCAAGCCAGACCAATGTCTCTCTTTTCCTGTAGCCTGTGGATCTGGACATAGAGCTCTCATCTGCTTCTCCAGTACCATGTCTAAATGCCTCCATGTTTCCTGCAGTGATAATAGACTAAACCTCTGAAACTGCAAACAAGTCCCAGTTGAATTCTCTCTTTTATAAGAGTTGCTGTGGTCATGGTGTCACCTCACAGCAATAGCACACTGACTTAAGACTGGTAAAGATGATGACAATGAGGTAGTAACTATGGCAATAATGATTATGGCTCTGGTGATGATAAAGGTAGATTATGATGATGAAGAAGAAGATGATAATTATGAAGACAATGATGTTGGTTATGATCATAATGGTGATAGTTTTGGTGTTATGAAGATGATAATTTTATCATGGTAAATAATATAAGAAACATGATTTTGGCACTAGTCATGATAAAGATAATCTTTGATAATCACTTGTTGGTAAACTTTGACATGTCCAACAATTTCATCAATAACTTTTAACAATCTTAATATTTTTATACTTATCCAACTCTTCCTTTATAGAAATTAAGTACATTGATTATAATGTTAATTTGTCCAAAAAAATTGTCCAGTTTCTCAGATGAACCCAAAAGCTGGAATAGAACTGTCAATTGACAAAAAAGGTTATGTACTAGCCCTGCTGGAGAAAAAGCCACCTAACTGCTGCAGGCAAAAAAAGAAAAAAGAAAAAAAGAAAAAAAGAAAAAGTTTACAAAATGAGCTGGATATCCAACCCAAGAATTCCTTCATGTTTTCAACAGAAAGTTTATTTCCAATGTGAAAGAATTGATGGATGTTCCTTATTTCTTTGTTTTCTGTAGTAGGCAGTAAACAACACATTCCATTTCATTCTTTTCTATGTCTTATCAATAACAAGATTGCCTTTCTCTGCTTTCTTGTAAGTACCTGAGATCAGGATCCTGTTTATAGCTTCTACAGTCAAGGGATTCCTTTCTGTGGAAAGAAAAATAGCAGAAGGCTTGAAAGAGAGATTTGTGAAGTTTAAGTGTTGGCTTCCCCACAGATTTGCAGTGTGGCCTTGGGCAATTTTCTTGAACAATCTGAGTTCAATAATACCCATTTTGAGGCATATATCCCCTGTCCTCTATCTTCATTCCTTTTCTTTATAGTCCAGTGTTTCTTGTGCATGGTGACAAAGATTTTTGAGTTACAGAGGATTGTTGTGGCTTCCCTGGTCTGTGCGGTGGTCTCTGAAGCCTGTTAAGGAGAACTTGAAGATTACTATACCATCCTATACTGTGATTTGGTTGTAGTCTACAACCAAATAAGAATGAAAGCATGTGCCAACCATAAGATAAAAGTACTTTTTAAAAAGAAGACACATGGCTTGTCCTATATCGCTATGGAATATAAGACATTCAGAATTCTCAACTCCATCCTAACAACACAGCTGAAAAACGGTGTGTGAGACTACACAGCAGAGAAGGGCATTTGCCATCAAGTTTAAGGATCTGAGTTTAACCTCTAAGACCAACATGGTGGAAAGAGAGAACTGACTTCCACAAGATATTTTGTAGCATCCATGCAGGCACAGTTGCAAACACACACACACACACACACACACACACACACACACACACACACACCACTGATAGACATACAGACTCCCAATACTTACATACATATATATACACATACATACTACATATACAAATAAGTAAATAAAAACTTATTTAAACAGCTAAACAGATTGTAAAATGAACAATACTTTTCAGACCCATTAAAAAATTGAAGTCACAAAGCAAGGCATGATTACTCAACTTGGAGAGACAGGTAGAAATACATGTCAAAGAAAAAAAAAATTCATAGCAGAACTCTCTGCAGAAACCAGCGTCGGTAGACAAGATCCTAAACTGCAAGTGGTGAGTTACTGGAGGCTTAGCGCACATAATTCCTGAGAGTCAAGCACTCGGGTGAGATGAAATCATAGGAAGGCTCCATTCTTTTGCTAGTTTTACTTCCTGGAACTCTACCAAGTCCTTATGGTGAACACAGAACAATGATTCTTTTATGTTACCTGCATCAGGAAGAGAAAACAACCAATTTGAAATACACCAAGCCTTCTGCTCTTTCTAACGAAGTCTGCATTTAAGAGAAGCTATTTAAGCAGAGCCTACTCTGCTGTAATTTTATGGGAGATGAGTGACCTGGAAGAGGAGGTGGCCAACTCCAGTCCTATCTAACCATACTGATGCAGTGAAGGAAGACAGAAGTATGAATGGAGACATGCTGATGAAGTTCGAGATCCGAAGGCATGAGCAAAGACATAGGCCCACAGAGTGCTTCCCCTCCCTCCTCAGGCCTCCTCCCACATCACACCTATTTAGCATTTCCTTTGACCTAGATTGTCATGTAGAACCAAATCCAAAAATGTTTAAGATAAACTATGAGGCAAAAATCACAAGTTGAAGGGATTAAACCAGCATCAGAAATAAACTCAAATGTGAGGAGGATATGGAATTATCTGACCTAGAGTTTTAGAGAATTGGTATGATAGGATCTCTGATGGAAGAAATAAACTTGTGCAAGAACATATGAGCAGTATAAACGGGGTGATAACAATTCTAAAAATCACAGAAATATACAGCACAAGAAAAGAAGAATTTTGAAAGGGCTGTATAGGCTGGAAACGGCAGAGGAAAAAAAATCACAGAAGTTCAGATTATACCAATAGAAACTTTAAAACTTAACAGCAAAGAAGGAAGAAGTTGGAAAAATACACTGTGTAGCAATTTTGAAACAGCAATAGATGCATAAAGAGAATCTCAGAAAGAGAGGAAAGACATGAAATAGTTGGTGAACCACTAATGACCAGAAAGTCCCTGAATTAATCAGTTGGTAAACCACAGAAAACTAGAACTGCCCAAGCAGGGAAAAAAAACACGAACTGCATTTACATCATGTTAAAAACATCTAAAAATTGCAGAGCATGGTGGTGGATGCCTTTAATCCCAGCACTCAGGGAGGCAGAGGCAGGAGACTCTCTATGAGTTTGAGGCCAGCCTGATCTACAAAGCAAATCCAGGACAGCCAGGGCCACACAAAGAAACCCTGTCTCAAACAAAACAAAAAACACTTCTAAAGGTCAAAAATAAAATTAAGAATACTGAAAAATTAAAGAAGGAAAAATAATAAAGAAGTAAATAAACAAAAAAAAAAGATAGCCATTTCCCCTCAGAAATCACACAAACAAGAAGAAAATGTACTCAAATGGCACCCCTCATGGAAAGGACACTAAACGTTTAAAAAAAATTTAATGGGATTCATTTATAAGAATGTATCTTGTAAGAAATAATAAACTTCTTCAGAAAAAGGTAACTAACATGAGGTAGATGACACTCAGAGAAAGGTAACATGAGGTTATGTCATAGACTCAGAGAAGAATAACATGAGATATATCTCACACAGATTTACCTGAGGGAGGATAAAAGCAAGAGCTTCAGAAAATAAATATTTAAAAATAATAAAAATAGATTTTGCCCATTAAAAAACTTTTATATACCCAATGCATGTATGTGGGTGTGGTGCACAAACTTGTTAGGGTGTGTATGTATACATCTGTTTGTGCAGGGACATGTGTGTACACACGTGTAGGGACCAGAGGTCAACATTAGATACCTTTCTTGACTGCTTTCTACCTAGTATTTGAAACAGAGTCTCTCAAAAAAAACAAAAACAAAAACAAAAACAAAAACCAAACCCGAAGCTCATGATTCAAATATGCTGGCTTGCCAAATGAGCTTCCGTACTGTGCTGTCTCTGACTGACCCCAGGAACTGAGATTAAGGCTTGAACCACCACACTGGGCTCCATGTATGAGTGTTGGGAATACAAACTCAAATATGCCCATACAGCGCACAGTTGATCAACTGAGCATTTCCTTGGACCCCAGTTTTTCTTATTCTTAATAGATCTAGCAAAAAAAAAAAACCCTAAACATAATGATAGGAATAATGTGTGTGTGTGTGTGTGTGTGTGTGTGTGTGTGTGTGTGTATATATATATATATATACATACATACATATTGTGCTATATGTAACTGAGATGAGTGGAAATTATGATACAAATACTAGGGAAATATTAGGGTTGTTTGTAATTAGAAGGTGCTTTCACTATCTGTGATGCTGTATAGTATTTTCTGAAAGATGAGTTGCTACAGCTGTGAGTGTATACTTCATACTATCAGGCAATACTAAACAAGACAAAAATTGAACACAATTGATACAATAAAATTAAGAAAAGGAATCATAAAATGTTCAACTAAAACTATTACCAGTGACATTGTGGAAGATAAAAGCATAAATACAGTTTTAGGCCAACAAACATGAAAACAATAAATATAGTAAGTAAGAATTTAGATACAACAATAGGTATGTTAAATGTTAGTGGTCTAAATATTCAAATGAAAATGCAAAGAGTGGATCAAAACCAGGACTCAAATATATATTGTCTATAAAAATACTTTTCACATAAAAAGTATTATAGAAAGGCATATAAAGGCACCTATGTTCATCACAGAAAAATAAAGACTCCAGAAGTTACAAGTGACAAAGAGTAGAAGCATTGTATGAAAATAAAGAACTCAATACTCCAAAATGGACAAAACCCCTTACTAAATATGTGACTATGTATTGTCAAAATAAATGCAACAGATACTAATAGAACTTTCAGAGCAAGTGGATGGATTTACTGTTATAATCATCTACTTTAATTTTTCCCTTATCAAAAAATAGAACAGATCTTGTGGGCATAAAACCAGAAGGACATAGTCAAACCCAGCAACATCAATCATGTATAACTGATGCCTATAGACTGCTCCATTCAAAAGGCACAGTTCCTCATTCTTTGAAGCTCATCTGGAACAGTCAATACAAACCACATTATGTACTGTAAGAACTCTTTAACAAATCTGAAAGAATAACAATCGTGCAGTATCTACAGTCATATCACAAGGGAATTAAATTGGAAATTGAAAAAAGGCAGCAGAAAAATGACAAAACATTTAAAATTTAAACAACGCATTTCTATTAACACATGGATCAACAAAGAAGTCTCAAGAGAAATAAAAATATTTGAATTAAACTAAAATATAATATCAGAACTTATCACTAACACAGAAAGTGCTTAGAGTAAAATGTGCACATTGAGTGCTTCTAGAAAATAAGTAAGATTGAAAAATCAATCATCTAAATTTCTATTTTAAAAGACTAGAAAAATAAAAGCAAATTAAAATCCAAAGAAAAGAACTATTAAGAATTATAGAAGAATCCAGTGAAATCTAGGATGCAAAAATCAATAGAACTAAAAGCTGAAAACATCAGCAAAATTGAAAATTCTCGATCTGAATTAAGCTAAAAGAAACAAAGCCAATGTCGGGAAAGTACAACACCAACAGCTAACTCTTGTGTCAGTTATAGATTTGGTAATGTTGTCAGTAGGGTTTCATCAGCTGCAGCAAACACTTAACCATGCAGACCATAGTTAGTCGTGGTAGGAGTGTGCAAAGTTTGTATGTATTGCATCAAAAGCTATGTAAGAACTCTGTGTACTTAATATTCAAGTATTCTATTTAGCTTAGAACTGCTCTAAAAATACTTTTAATTAACAATATCTACAGAGGAACAAGCTGAAATGTGTTAGAAGGAAAAATACCTACCTCTAGCTTCAGTAAGTGTGCACAAGAATATTTACCAGTGTGCATACAGTCATGCTATGCATATTATGTACATATTCAAGAATATAATAATGCAATGTTGGAATATTTACTTTGCATCTTATCCCCTGTGAACATTTGTGGATAGACAGACTGAGTCTCTGAAAGGGTAAGTTGCTCTGTCAAGATGCAGAAATCATACACTCAGTACGCAGTTTCTCTACCTGGTACTTTATCCCTAAGCCCACAATGTCATGTTTGTTTCCTGGACCTTCGTTAGAATGCAAATCGGCCAAAGTGGCCAGGACTATAGCATGCCTAACAACACTGAATTATTCAATAGACTATAGGCTGTTCCTCCAGCTCTACACGGCTGGCATTGTAAGCCAGATGCTTTTGTGATGAGCGGGTTCCTGTATACAGTTGGAAGTTTTACAGAATACCACCAATACTTCCTATATGTCAATAGCACTCACATCTCTGTAGAGTGATGCTCAAAATAATTGCAGGCCTTGCTAACTGTCCCCTGGAGACAAAACTACCCTATTGAGGTGCCCTAGCTTGTATGCACTCTGTCATCCCAGACCCCGATTTCAATTGTAAGACTGGAGTTAACCTTCTTTTAGCTACTGAACACTTCAACTTCCTGTCACTGTGTCCTTTTCAATCTGACCTTTCTTAGATGTCAGTGATCACTCTTTGTCACAGCTAGATCAACAACAAAACAAAGAGGATGCTTCACAGAATTGATGCGGTTTTTCAAACATGATTGCCTCACGCACAACAACCCCAAATAGCATGTTCTGAGAGACCAGCGACATATAGATACTCAACAAACCACAGTCTCTCTTATTTTGTCCATCTTAAGGCTAAAATGATCCAACTGAACCTTTTCTTGATCCTCCCTAAAGGAACCAGGTTATCTCAGTACTCTGTTCAGATTCCTCCCCAAAACTGATAAAAACAAAAACAAAAACAAACAAAACAAACAAACAACCCAGAGGAACCTGGTTTCAGAATGGGACACTCTTGCCTGTCTGTATTAAGTACACGTTTGGGAACACCTGGACCAATAATGATGTCCCTTTATTTTTGTCTACATAGTTTATGCTTCCCAGATACAACCTAAAAATGGTTTTTGTTGCCTGGGAAAGTTTGAATAGACTCTGTGGACTGAGTCCATCAATTTCTTTGTTCTAAACAAAACTATGATGTCACAGATTTCCATAATAATGCCTCAGAATTTGATGTGAAGTAGAATTCACATTCCTGAAATAGACTTTCCACTCTGATTTTTAAAAGATGAGTGTATGTGTGTGTGTATTTGTGTGCATGCACACGCACACCTGTGTGCGTGCACATGCATGCTCACAGGTTTTATAAGCATACATTTTTATGTGGTGATGTGCATACATATATAATGTTGGTATTTTTGTATGTGTATATATATCTATGTACATATACCTGTGCATGTAATTATATGCATCAAAGATAAATGTATGACTGACATGCAACCATCTATATCAGAGGAAGAAGTGAAAAAACAAGTTTAACCTTTTTTTCCAATCTGCATAAATAACACATACACAATTGCAGCTCATCTTAGAAGGGAAAAATGTACTTTCTTGCTTCTAATGGCTTGATAATAGCCATTATCAGCACAATGTAAATGAAAAGAAAATAAAAGGAGACATTTTTATGTACTGCCCATTAAAAGCAGCATGCATATAAACTCATGAACTTGGAAAATAAATAAACAGACGGGTTGCTAGACAAAAACTTGGTTTGGTTTCCAGTCTTATGGATGGATAGTTTGTCATTAAAAAGATAGAGCTGTTTAAGCTGTCCCAAGGGAAAGACTTAAAATGGGATAAAAAAAAAAAAAAGAGTCCAGTGGAGTATGCAGGCCTGAGCCAATTTTAAATAATTGCCATTCTATCCTGAACACAAAGAGATTGTGTTGAGTCACAGCCCATCAACCACAAGAAACAGGGTGATACCGCAGAGGGGTCATGCTCCCCAGAGGCCCATGAGGTTGAAGAAAAAGCCAGAGGCTTTCTCTTCACTGTGTGATAAAATGGCTCCTAATAGCTGTATATTTTCCTTTCTGATTTGCCATTTGTCCTTGCTTATTGTTAGAATTTTGCCTGTAAGTCTTACAATAAAAGTCAAAGGCCATTTAGTCAAATTGTTTCCCTTAGCCTCTCTAAGTAGGTGACGTTCCATAAGGTACTTTCACATGAATCTGTAGCAAAGACAATGATGGTTGAATCTTCACACACAAATCTGGAAGAGATTTTTGCCTACATAGAGAGCACAGTAGTGGGCAGCGCTTAATAGATGCTCACTATATGACCTCTGTCACTCCTCCATAAAACACAGATAAGGATGCAACTTAGAATTCATGCCTATAATGGGGATTCTATAAGCAAGTCCCCATTGCAAGGAGGATGAGGACATAGTAAGTTCCCAGGGATAACAGCTACTCCTCTCAGCACTGCTCTTATTACCATTGGAATCTCAAGAGATGCTAATTGTTTCTGTTTCTGAAACTGCCGGCACCACTGGGGTGGAAAATAAGTGATACGTCTTCCATCTCTTATGTTTTATGCTTTATAGAGTGATGTCATATGCTGAGGAACTGAGCACTGACAGCAAAGTTTGTGGGGAAGTAGACAGCAAAGGAGGGGGAGGAGGAGGAAGAGAAAGAAGGAGGAGGAGGAAAAACAGGAGGAGGAGGAAGAAGGAGGAAGAGGAGGAGAAGAAGGAGAAGAAGGAGAAGAAGGAGAAGGAAGAAAGAAGAGGAGGAGGAGGAAACAGCAGCGGCAACAGCAGCCAGAAACAAATATTCAGAATCTAGACTTTGTGTGAGAAAACAACTCTGAGTATCATCCATTCTCCTAAAAATGGGCAGAGGGAGAGCAGACCCAGGAGGGGTAGAACTTCACCTTCTTGCAATCACTGATCCACGCTGTGGATAAATGGAAACTATAAACAAAGTTTAGCTGGTAGTTGGCATAGGGCCCTCAAGGATTAAACGAGGAGAAAAGCAGGAATTGGATCCTTACAATTTGTGGGACAGATACTAACTAGATAAGACAGAAGCCCAGAGATAGTAGGACTTAACCCTAACATGGGACAGCAAAAGGAGGGCTTCTTGCTAGGGAGCATGGTTTTTTTTGGATTCTCAAAGAATATGAGGCGCTTAAATAGATGGAAGTTAAAAGCATTCATGAACTGTAGCGCAGCTTGCTTAAATGTACTGAGCTTCGGAACATGTCGAAAATAAACTATGTGGTGTGTTGACATTAGTATGTGCAGTGCACGGTTGGTTCTATTTGTAGACTCTATGTGAATGAATTTAGTGAACTGCAAATTGAAAAGGTTAACACATATTTGTAATTTGGGGGCAGTGAGGGTTCAGCAAACCTGACAACCTGAGTTTGATCCCTGGAGCCCACATAAAGGTAGAGAGCGAGAACTGACTCGGTTGCCCTCTGACCTCCACCCATGCGCTGCGACACGCGCTCCTTTCACCCTACACAAAAGGCACACATACAGAAAAACAACACAACATTTGTAATGCACCTATATTCAACTTGCATTGAGTTTTCCTTTGCATAACTCCCCCAAATAATACAGTGCAACAGCTGTTTTGATAGCATCACTGTATCAAGTGTGATAAACAATCTAGAAATGATTTAAGGAACCTGCACAGGGGGAATGCATACGATACGTGCAACAACTCAATTTCTATAAGGGACTTGATCATTCTCAGGTTTTGTTATCTAAGAATCATCCAGAAATGAGTGCCCTCAGGATACCGAGGGCCAACTATGCTTATGAAATATAAAGATGCTTCATCAAAGTTTATCGCTCATTACCTTTTTCAGCCAATGCCAGGCTTTACTGCCAAGCATTTATTGCCAGTTCCTCACCAGCTCTGGTCTTTGCATTGCAATCTGTTCCTCTCTAAAATACCGTTCTTATGGTCTACAATTTAATGAACAGGGCAAGGCTTCTCTGGCACTGCTCTCTCACTGTCTCCCTCTTCCCCATCCCTCCCTAACTTGCTATCCATGCCTCTGCCTTAAAAGGTCTGAAGCCCTGCTGACGATAAGAGAGCAGGTTTAATGCTGGGCACACACCCAGCAAGGACCACTTCCCAGTCCTCAGCTTCTCCCTTCCTAATTGAAGTAGAGTCTTTGAAATGTTCATGGGGCTTTCTCTGAAGTTGAAGCCTCCAGTTTCTCCTGCTGCCTCACAAACCTTTAATTTGTCAGTAAAATGGCTCAGTTTACTTATGGCTGCTTGGGGTTTTTCATTCTCCAGCAGCAGCTGAAAACGGAGCCTGGTGAGCAATGCCTATTTTTATGAAACTCCCTTGCTCAAGACTAAGGCTCTCTCTCTCCAAGCTGCTTCAAGGGAAAATGAATGAGTGATTTCTTTCAAGGACACCTTTGGGTACCTGGGGATTTCCAGGTTTTATTTCTTTTAAGGAAGAGGCTATGTGCTGTTCCCTTCTAAACATCTACGGATAAATTTCAGTGTTAATTTTTCTCATCGCCATTGTCAAATGTTCCCAGTTACGTAACATGGGAAGTTACCAGATCACGTTTTAAGCCCTAGCTTTCCATCTATGAAATGGGGTTAAAATATGAGCTCACTGGTACTCTTAAAACAAAACAAACAAAAGGACAAAAAAGCTGTAACCCAAGCAAAATATCATGCTAAGGGCACGTCTGTGATAGTAGCTGAGGAATTTTCAGCATTGGAGGAAATTTTACTTTGACACATATCCACATATACTCTACCTTATATTTAATGGAAAAGTTAGCCACAGAATGAATATTGGCACTCTCACTGACTTTAAGGAGGTAGAAGCCTATAGCCAGATTTTTTTGTTTTTGTTGTTGCTGTTGTTGTTTTTACTTTTTGTTTTTTAGGGGGGTTGTTTGTTTTTGATTTGTTGTTGTTGTTGTTGTTTTAATGTACAAATCCTCCTCCCACCACCTTATATTCTGGAATTCCAAGCCTATGAGGTTGAAGCAATAATAACAGAGAAATTGTAACATCATTTATAGTATTGGCTCAGAGACCACTCTGTAGGTACTAGTCAATAATATCTTAGGAAAGGATGTGAGGATTCATTAAGGCTCTTTCATCATAGAGTCTGAGAGTTGAATCTGTGAGGCGGATACTGGGCATTTCCCCAGATCAACTAAATGGATGAATCTAATCACCCAACTCTGCACCCCATTCTAAACAGTGAAATAATGTTCTTTCCTTTTCAGCATGATATGGGCCACCAAAACATCAGTAACTCCATGGTTTCCACTCAAAAAGTTGCAGAGACTGTGATGACAAAGGAGGAAGGGACTTCTAAAAAGGTTAAAAACATTGATTTGACTAAAATACACCCTGTTCCAGACCAGGTAGAAGGGACATATAAAATCAATGCAGACAAGTGGGAGAGGACCTTGCTTAGCTGGATCATCAGGATTTTAAAGGGGCATCTTTTAAACCACACAATTACAGGTGTTCTACGTGATCTGAGCAGCAGGAAGAGAGACAGTAAAGAAGCCTGAGAAATAAGCCAGCTCTCAGTGAAATGGTTCTGCACTCTGAAGGTTGATACCTCTGCTCCTGTGTGGAAATTTGTGGTCACATAGCAGCCCTGTAGGGATTTTCCTAAGACGACTTCTCAAACATTCCACTGGGATAAGTTTGCTCTCATATCTACAGTGTCCAGGGCTATGTTAAACGTTATAGGAAATATCCAGGAGGATCCATAAGTACCAGCTGACATATGATCAGAGGGTAGGGAAAAGCCTCTTCAGGAAGACCTCCAGAAGAAGAGTGTCCCTTGTCCCTGCTCCTTGAAAACTGAGTGCATTCTTTGGCAAGTCCTTTCTGCCTCAGTTTCTCAGTTTAAAAAATAACATCCTCTTTGGGCTGTTGTTATGATTCCCTACAATCAACTGGCACATAGAAGCTGCTCGGTGAATGCTAGAACCTTCCTTCTGCACTACTCACAGGAATTCTCAGGTACTGGGCATCCCCCTTAGAGAAAAGGCAATGGGAAATGTGGGGATAATAAATTCCAACATCTGCCTTCTGGACCTTTTATCTGTACTTAGAGACAGGGTGTTTATTGAGACAAGGTAGATCTGCAGCAATGCATTATTAATAGTTTGTGGTACGTTCCGGGTGATGGATATCTACCCTGGAGACATCTAGCGACAGCTGCACTCTCTCCCGGGGAAAACAACCACATCAAGCCAGAGCAGAAAACTCCAAGGGAGCAAAGAACCAAAAACAAAAAAGTCTAGGCACCAGTTTTCTGGTCCACAGTGTTTTGTCTGGGATTACCAGAGGGCTTTCTTCCACTCTTCTACACCACCAACATCAGGAAGGTCCTGCCTTGGTTTTACAACATTCTTTGTTAGAAGCTTTTGCTGCCAGCAAGACCACTATTTGCTGATCATCTCTGTTTTCTTAGATGTTTTTATAACAGTTTAGATATTAAGAGAGCACAGCGGTGATGCCAATGCTTCTTGTGCAATGTGGTAAAAATCCTTGTTCCGAGTGAAGATTGGTTGTTTCTGAAGCCGCTTAGACAGAGGTGATCACAGAAGATTAAGATGTGGAGTTGGGCTGTAGAGTCAGAGCATTAGAGTAACTAAGAGATCAAAGAGATCAGAGATTCCCACTAGTCCTATTTTACATAAGTGAAAAGGTGTAGGGGCATGCTAAAGGTGAAACTATAAATTAAAAACTGAAAAGGGGACAAGAGCTTTGGGGTTGGCTGCCACGCGATCATATTTATTAGGGTAGACCAAGACTTCACTTGATGAATATGCTATGTGGGATCTTGAAGTGATGAGTTAAGGTACAACTTCTATCCCACATGACATCTTCTGTACTCTACACCTGAGTTTAGAACAGCAGTCACAGGATGGCACCTTCTGCCGCCTCAATCTTAACAGACGGATGCGGTAGAAGTAACCACTGCACTTGTATCCTAGCTAGTTGTTGCTTCACTGCCCTCATGGAGGATGCAGCTAACCCTTGGGTGCTTTCAAAGGATAAACATGTCATAACAATAGCTTTTCCAGGCTCAGAGTTATTTTTACTACCATGATTCATTCAACTATTTATAGGAAACCCAAGACAGGCATGGATGCATTATTTGCTGCGACCTATATAAAGTAGGATAAAATATTATATTCCAGGGCGTCAGATTATACTGAATCTGGTCTGATCATTTTCTAGGACTCTGTTTTTTCCTGACTTGTGATTACATCAGTGTGGTAAAGAAGAGTTTATCACCATCAGAGATGGTCTCAGTAAGGCTAGCAAGTAATAAGGTACACCCCTGCATGATGCTACCCCCCCAACACCATGCTACACCTCTGTACCATGATATATCCCTGCCCCATAATACACCCCTACACCATGCTACACCTTGCAAAGTATTACACTTTGCAGAGTTTAATACTACCTACAGGCATGAGCTAATTCTGTAGCAGAACCATATAGGAGTGAGTTAACTAGAGAGAACAATCAGGGTATAATTTTTTTTAGCTATTAGCATTAAAACCTTCACTCTGGTATCTCTAATTGTTCTCTAGTTCAACCATTTTTACTTTGCTTCTCCTCCCAAGCATTCACCGCATGGCTTCAATCCCAGCAGTTTCACAACTTCCAAGATGAACTAGCTTCCAAGTTCATGATCTATATGGAGAAACACATGATCCACCCCAGGGATGCTTGGAAAGAATGTGACATGCAAAGATTTATTTGAGACACTGACATCTTCAATAGCATAATAGGAGAGCATGACCTCTGTGATTCAACACTCTGAGATGGGAACTCGTAGCTGACTTGGCTGTAGATAGGTTGTAATGGTTGAGCACATTAACATCTACTGATAACTTCATGAGTGAAATTCTCTTGCCTGGAGGCCTGATGCTTTTAGAGAAAATGATCAGAACAAATCCTAAGAATCACTTTCTGCACATGTGTGTACATGGACATTCAGAAACACTGGCTTGTGTGGTGGAGAAGCAGACTTATGCACCATATGGATTCTATCTGGGACATATTCTAAGCATTTCCCCTATTATATTATATCCTGCTGACTCGAACCTTGTGCTCTCTTACAAGGCAACACATCAAGTGTTCCCTGCTGTGTTTTGAACACTTCTCTTCTCCAAGACAACAAATATGGAAATTTCATCGCTGACTGAAAAATATTAAGAGATGTACCTTTAAGAGGCAATTAGGTTATGAGGGTTCCTCCCTTATAGAGAAATTAGTTCAGCCTGCTAATGACCTCCCTGCCACCTATTTCCCCAGGTCTTTTGGGATGCCTGAATGTTCATAGAAGACTACCCGTTATCTGCAATAGTGAGCCAATGACATTCTGTTCAGCTGGTCTCAGGTAGAGTGTCCTGTTACAGCAACACAAACAAACATTGTTACGTGTGGCAAGTAATTGCTGAACAAATTCACAGTGGAGTTCATGCAGTGTTTGGCTAATATCTTGGCAAGCTGGAGAGATGTCCAGTATGACTGAGAAATTTCTCACATGGCAGAGGCATGGGGGGGGGCTCGTGTAACCCTTCCACTTTCTTAGGGTTATGAATCTCCCTTCTGTCTTATGACGTTCTCAAGTCTTCTCTGCACAAAGGTCTTTCAGATCCATAAAACCAGCCTTGACTCTCCTCTCACACATACACTCCCCATATTCCCCAGATATTCAGTGCCAAATTTGCCACCATCTGCTTCTGCCCTCCAGTCTCAAGATTAAGCCAACTGGCCACACCCAGGTTTTCTTATTCACTTTTGAGGTTAAAAACCTAGGAGAAAAAAAAAAAGAACTTATTATTTTTCCTTATTTTTTTTCCAAATATGACCTAAATATCTCACTGCTAAGTCTGTTGTAAAGCATTTCATAAGGTGTTTCTAAGAACTCTATAATTATACAATATTTTATTCCAATGAAAGGTGCAGAGATGAAGGTTTAGAACTAATAAATGATTTACATATTAGGCAGCTAACAAGAAATCCAGATCTTATAGACTTCACTAACTGAGCAGAGAAATGGAGATAAAATATGAAAACAAAACCACGGTTATTATAAAAGTTACACACTTGTTAGCGTTTGAAATTAATGGCACTGGAAAGTACAGTAAGCAAAACTAGTCAGGCCAGTCTCAGAAAGAGGAATACTGCATATTTCCTCCCATATGGAGATTATAGATTGTGTGTGCGCATGCATGGATGCATAACCCTGCCCCCTTCCCGCTCTCTCTCTCCCTCTCTCCCTCCCTTCCCCTTACCCCCCCTTTTGTGTGTGTGTGTGTGTGTGTATGTGTGTGTGTGTGTGTGTGTGTGTGTGTGTGCATGTGCTGAAATAGAATGGAGAGTTCCTCAATTTTTAAATGTAAAAATCACCCTTTAAAAATTATGTGTATGTGGTTAAAATAATATGACAGGGTAATAAAGATGTCTTAAGCAAGGCACAGAGAAGGTGAAAACCCAGAAAAAAAAAAAAAAGTAAATGTGACAGGAAAACCGAAAGGCTACTACTCTTGTAGGGAAGAATGAGAACTGTCCTGTCAGAGGGGGCGGGGAACAGGGGTGAGGAGGACTGAGGGTGGACAGATGAAAACATAGAATGCATGATAACGTTGTGATGAAACAGAAAAAATTTGTATGGTAATTTCATAAAATTAATAAAACACATAAGAGAATTTGAACTTAAAAGAAATGGAACTTTTTGCTTGTCTTTTTGGTGTAAAGTTTTTCCTTTCTTCCCTTCTCCGTTGCTATCCTATGCCTCCATCCCTTATTCAATGTCAAACTACGTCATTCTTTGAAAAAAAAAAAAAACTCCATTGCTACAGTTGATTTCAAATGCCTGTTATAGCTAACTTCTCAAAGTAGCTCAAAGTTTTGAAAATGAATCATGTTTCACACAGGCATCAACAGCAAGCCAATTTTCCTGGCATTAAATGATTTCCTAGATATCAAATTCACTGAGTGATTTCACTTTGTTCCATCATTTATCCCTGACAGCATTTTAGAATCACAACGGCGCCAAACACTTCTTGGGAAACTCATAATGCTAATCGCCGTGGCTGTTATTTATTAGCCGTACCTTGTGCCAGGCACCTTGTTAAGCAGTTTGTGCAGTCTCCTCTGACCATCACTGCCATTCTACTAGGTAGGCATCACTACCTCAGGTTGTCCTAATGAGGACAATCAGACCTCAGAAAGGTTAAACAATGTCTCTAAGGCTACAAGTCAGTAATGAGCAGAGCTAGAAAAAGGACTGTCCAAGCCTATTCAGCCACACCCAGGCAGTTTTCCATTTCATGACTTGATTTTTCAGAGCAGTGTAAGGAAATTTGCCATAAGGGCCAAAGAGGAAAAGTGCCCATGAAGATCCTCTAGGTATAATATAGACATATCTCCTCATATATAAATGTCCTAAGGGAAAACTTTGCTTTTAAACTTCTAATGTAGAGAAGACAGATCAAACTATGCCATCACCCTGCAATAAACTGATGAACTTTCAGTCAACACAATTACTGCTCAGTCAGCACCGCACTGCCAACCTGGAAGGTACCTAGGGGTCATTTCAGAGACTATGTCAATGGAAGCATACGTGCACTTCACATAGTGGCATAGAGGCTGGAAAATTACCTTTAGCCAGGAGCCCATCTGACCATGTGTTTCTGAAAATATTCATGAGTTTGGTCTCTAAGATGGACAGAATGTTCTCCATCATCTCTTAACCTTCCTTTCTTTTTTTTTTAATTTTTAAATTTTATTTTATTAATTTATTCTTATTACATCTCAATGGTTATCCCATCCCTTGTATCCTCCCATTCCTCCCTCCCTCCCATTTTCCCCTTACTCCCCTCCTCTATGACTGTGACTGAGGAAGATTTCCTCCCCCTTTATATGCTCATAGGGTACACAGTTGAGTGGAGAGGGGGGTATGACCTTCACACATACTCTGGTGCCTCGTATTTGACTATGTCCCCTGGATGGGGAGACCTGGTGGCCCTCAGAGGAAGGAGAGCAGGCTACCAAGAAGAGACTTGATACCCTAACCTTCCTTTCTTTTCTATAAAAATAGCTATATGATTCAAAGCTCCATGGAGACTTGTAGAAGATCCTTTGTTTTGTATCTTTAATATAATGCAAAAGTTGTTCCACCCTCTACAATTCCTTTTTTAAAAATCACCTTTAAAATATTATGTGTATGGCGTTAAATTAAGTACACTGAAAGGAATGTTGGCTGGCACATTCCCAAAGTGGAATTATGTGTAGTCAGGGTATTTATAACTTTATGGGAGGATTGCTATGTGTTAAACATCTTGTATTTCTTATTTCTTTTGTCCACTTTTTTAGATAGGCAAACTGAGGATTGTGAGGCTGAAGAATTTCCCAGGATCAACCTTTTTCATAAGTCCAACTAATCTGATGTCAAACAGGCTTTCATCGTTCAGCCAGAACTATCTTCCCTCTCTGCCTTCCCTGCTCATGACATATCTAGTTCTGTCCTGTTGGAAGTTAATCATCAGGAAGCAATGTGATGCAGCATCAGCCGTGCGTTCTATCAACTCTAAAGGAGCCAGGCAGCCTATGTCACAGAATCAAGCCAGTTCCAGCGGAGTCTAGTGGAGACTTTAGTGGATAAAGAACATTCACTAGTCAAGTTTCTTTATGTCGTAAAGACCTGGATGGCTGGAGCCTACTTCAGAAGATAAGCAGGTAAGTCCAGCCAAGCCAATAACCTGAATTCTTGTGTTTAAGTGGATCCACATGCACATGTATTTGGACGCCAGAGGTTGTCTTCAAGTGTTTTGCCTCCAGCATTGTTCATCTTTTCTTTTGAAAGAATGCTCCTCACTGGAAACTGGGCCTCAGCAATTTGTCTAGGCTGGCTGGCCAGGGAGCCTCAGGGACCATCATCAGCTCACACAATCCCACCATATCCAACTTCAGCCACAGGTTCTGGGATGGAACTCAAGTCCCTATGCTTGTACAGCAAGGCCGTTACCAACTGATCCATCTCCTATGCAAGTTTGTTTTTTTTATATTTCCTGCAAATTTTTGAATGGTCCTTTACTAACATTTTAGTTAGTATCAACATGCTGATGACTCTGATTAAACAGCAGCTCCCTTGGGTATTTAAATGTTTCAGCTCCAGGAAGCCTCTGCGTCCCTCTTAGTGGGGACCTTTTACATTGGGTGACAGAAAGCTTCCCATCTACATCCAAACTAGTGCAGGAAGGAGTATTTCCAGCAGTTATTAGATCTATGTATTATATATATATAGTATGTGCATGTATGTATATATATATACATATATGTATATATATGTGTATATATAGATATACACACACACGCATATAAAAGTAACCTAATAAGGCAAATGGCTTTACCATTTGACACATGAACAAAGTAAGGATAAAAGGCATCAATACTTCATTCCAAGTTAAATGACCCCTCTGGCTCTGAGCAAGCTCACCGGACTCCAAACTCATTATCACAACCCTAATCATTCCTCACTGTCACCATGAAGATGTTACGCTGGGATGAATGCCTATCACTTACAACATGAGCCTAAGCCCTGAAGAGCTCATGTGAGCCTCAGGGAGGAATCCTCTCTTGGCGCTCTGAGTCCATTTGCAAAGCTAGAACAGAATGCATAGGAAATGGCCTGCTGGGGAGTCGAGGGGGGTGGAGTTCAGTGGTTGGATGCCAGCTGGCTCAGGGTACCAGCTCTCTTGCCATTCCTGGAGCAAGCCACTGCGTCAGGTCTGGCCATGCTCCACTGCTTTGGTGCCCAGTTTCCCAGCCATTTGCAGTCTTTCTTTCCCAGAGCAAGAACATTTACAGGCCCATGGATCGCCCCTTGGATATTTCCAGCAAACACTCTGGAGCAGCACTTTCCTTTTTACTATTTTCAGTTACACATCCTAATTTGATGCAAAACTTGTCACTGTCGAAGAAACATGTCCCTGTGCAGGGGACCCACTGGATACCCAAATGAAACCGAATAAGGAATAGCCAGCCATTCTACTGAACAATTTGCAAATATTGTTGCTCTTTGCCAAGCCTTTTTGGCAAAGTCAGCTACAGCAACTGACTGCAGAGCTTTTCCAGACAGAAATTTGGGCTACCTAGAAAAATGTAGCAAGCTGATACAAAAACTTCCCTTAAACTCATGTAAATTCCAGACAATGGAAGTGTCACTCAGGTAAATATTTGCATTAGCTTTTCAGGAAGCATTATTCAGCATTTTTCTTTCACAACGAGGGTATGGCCCTTATTTTAGAGACCAGAGAATCATTTGTAGAGAATATTCTTTGTGTTTGTAGGTGGTGGCGGTGGTGGTGGCAGTGGTGTGTGTGTGTGTGTGTGTTTGTGTGTGTGTGTATGTGTGTGTGTGTGTGTGTGTGTGTGTGTGTGTGTGTGTGGCAAAAGGGCAATATTGAAGTCAAATATCTTGGGAAAAATAACAGGAGATATTCTTTTATTCTTTGTCACGAAGATTAAAAAATATAGAATACATTTATCATGGAAATGGTCCTGGGATTCTAAGTCTAAATCTAACTAAAAGCTATTAGTATAATCTTCATATTAATTACAATATATACACAAAATAAAAAGAAATATTAAGTTTAAGTTAATGTTATAAAAATCCATAAAGAAAACGAAATAAAGAGTAGACATAACCTGCACTTCCTTTCTGAGTTAGGTATTTTTCTCACTGCTAGGAGCAAACCTGACAAAGGCAGCTTGAAAGGGGAAGGGTATATTCTGCCTATCACTGAGGGCACATCACAGTGTGCACATCATGGCAACAGGGGCACAGGGCAGCTGGTCATATTGCATCTACTGTCTGGGAGTACAAGGAAGTGAATGCCGGTGCTCAGTTGTCATTCTAGCTGCCCCAGCCCATAGAACGGTGCTGCGCACTGTATTCCATCTCACTCAACCTGACCCAAGAAATCTGCCACAGACAGGCCCGGATGGGTATGTCCTGAGGGATTCTAGATTCTGTCATGTCAAGTTGAAAATGGATATTAACCTCTTACTCTTCCACAAATATACTACATAGCTTTTATAAACCTTGAACTTTTCACCTATAAAACTGACATAAAAGAAGCAATATTGCCCAAATTGGCTCCTTTTAACCATCTGACAGATTCTACATGAAACTTAAGATAACAAGCTATCAACTTGCAAGTTTTCCCATGACAAAAATCACAGCTCCCTCATTTTACCATGCTCTGAGACATATCTTAGTTGCTCTTTCTGAAGGAAGGTGCCACTGACTAGCATGGTCATTTTCTCATCCTCTGTTGGATCTAACACTCTATGACCCTGAGCACACAGCTCCAGTGAGCTGCCTAGGGGATCTGGAGTCACAGCACCAGTCAACGTTCAGGGCGGTCCCAGGTGATTGCCAGTCTACTAATAGACCATATCTATTAAGGGACAATATGTTAATTTGCATGGCCAGTTCTGTGCTTGTGCTACCTATGACTCACAGGCCGCCTTCTGGAACTGAAAGCTAAGACCATTTTCAAGATACCTAGGTGAAACCAGAGTGCTATCTACAATTTCAGCCCACTAGAACCTTAAAGTGTTACCAGAATAACGACTTGCTGGCCTGTAAAGCTGACACAGAGGACATATGGTCTACAACATTCCAAGGGCTCCTATGAGACAGTGCAGCCAGAAATACCAGTTAACACAGATGTCCTGAGACGGGAGTTAGCACAAGAAATGACACCTAGCTCAAGAGAAATAAGCAGGGCAATCAGGCGTGTTTTTGTTTGTTTGTTTGTTTGTTTTTGGTTGGGTTTTTTTGGAAGGAACTTCAGTCCACATTTTCCTCCATCTTCCTAAGTCCCTGAGAATGATCCTATACGGGTGTGACTCCACATAAAGAAAGGAGGGAGAAGCTGGGGCCACAGAGTGTGCCAGACTCCGAGATGAAGGAACTCTGGACATGTTTTTGTTCAGAAACAACGAAGCAAACCTTGTGCTCAAATTGCATCTACAACTGGCCTATTTTTTCCCCTTCTTTAGACTTATTTCTAAATCCTTGTATTTTTCCTTTTATAAAAATATAGTGGACCCATTTATTAATTGTTGACATTAAGGCCTGGGCTGTTGGTGTACTACTGTTCAGGAAGTTGTTTCCTGTGCCTATGTGTCCCAGGCTCTTCCCCACTTATTCCTCTAACTGAATTAATGTCTCTGGTTTTTAAGTTGAGGTCTTTAATCCACTTGGACTTGAGTTTTGTGCAAGGTGACAAATAAGGGTCTAATTGCATTTTTCTACATGTAGGCATCCAGTTAGACCAGCACCATTTGTTGAAGATGCTATCATTTTTCCATTGAATAGATTTGGCTTCTTTGTCAAAAATCAAATGAGCAAATATGTGTGGATTCATCTCTGGGTCTTCAATTCGATTTCATTGATCCTCCAGCCTATTGCTTTGCCAGTACCATGCTGTTTTAATTACTGTTGCTCTGTAGTACATCTTGAGATCAGGTATGGAGATTCTTCTGGAGGATCTTTTATTGTATAGGATTGTTTTTGCTATTCTGGGTTTTTTATTTCTCCGCATGAATTTGAGAATTGATCTTTCAATATCTTCAAAATATTTTGTAGGTATTTTGATAGGGATTGCGTTGAATCTGTAAATTGCTTTTGGTAAGATGGCCATTTTTACTATGTTGATTCTCCCGATCCACGAACAAGGTAAATCCCTCCATCTTCTGATGTCATCTTCAATCTCTTTTTTCAGAGGTTTGAAGTTTTTTTCGAATAAGTCCTTCACTTGCTTGGTTAGAGTTACTCCTAGATAATCAAATGACACCACATGTTGGCGAGGATGTGGAGAGAGAGGAACACTCTTTCATTGCTGGTGGGAATGCAAACTAATACAACCACTTTGGAAAGCTATCTGGCTCTTTCTCAGAAAAATGAGAATAGGGCTTCCTCAAGACCCAGCTATCCCACTCCTTGGAATATACCCAGAAAATGCCCTACCACACAACAGGGACATATGCTCAACCATGTTCATAGCTGCTTTATACATAATAGCCAGAACATGGAAACAGCCTAAGTGTCCCTCAGTAGAAGAATGGACTAAGAAACTATGGTACATTTACACTGTGGAATACTACTCAGCTATTAAAAACAAGAAATTCCTGAAATTTGTGGACAAATGGATTGATCTAGAAATTATCATAATGAGTGAGTTCACTCAGAAGCAAAAAGAGACAAATGGTATATACTCACTTATATCGAAACACTAGTTCAAGGGATACGTACCATGAAAAACTTTACTTACCAAGAAAGTGGATCAGAGGAGAGGACATCCTATTGAGACTTTAGGCAAGAGTAGTATGGAAGAATGGGGAAATAGTAGGACCCACAGGGTCCTGGAAACCTACAAGAACTTTATGACAGGCAGATCTGGGTCCTGTGGTCCTCCTCAAACTAAGGCACCAGCCAAGGAGAATATAGGCAGTAAACTTCGAACCCCGACCAAGACCTAGCCGACAAATATGATATTCTCCACCGTTGAGTGGAGAGTGAGATCTGACTCTCACAGGAACCTGGTGCCCCTTTTCTGACCACGTCCCTTGGAAGGGGAGGCCTGGCGGCACTCAGAGGAAGGATAGCAAGTTACCAAGAAGAGACTCGATATTCTAAGAGCATATATAGGGGGAGGAGGTCTCCCTCAATCACAGACATAGGGGAGGGGAGAAGGGGGGAAGTGGGAGGGAGGGAAGAATGGGTGAAAACAGGGGAAGGGCTAACAATCAAGATGTAATATGAATAAATTAATTTTAAAAAGTAATTTAAAATATATATATAGTGGAAAACGTCTGTGATTCTGTACCTCTCTGCAATGCCCTGATTCTTCTCCAAGTGCACTGTAGTTTTGCTCCTTTGACAACGGAAGTGCGCACCCCTCAGCCGGAAGGCCAGGAACTGACGCAGGGCAGAGTCCTGGGGGTCCCACTTCGCTCAGGAATGGCTGGAGCGTATGAGATGAGGTCTGGGCAACAGGACTTCGGGTCTCGCTGGGGATGTGGAAAAGTTTTCCCACGGAGTGTTCTAGTTAGCTCTTTTAATGAGATTACCGGTACGGGGAAACTTGGAAGTTCTGAAACTGAGGCAGGAGGCGATACCTCAGGAGGCAGGTTTGGTTCGGTTTGAGTGAACAGAATGGCCACTTCAGGAAAGGCCGGCTGCTCACTTCCGCAGATGAACACTGTGGTGGGCCAGCAGCAGAAGCCCGCAGCCGCTGGCGAGTTCCAGTGGTGACCTCAGAGGTTCTTCAGGGAGAAAGGTTTCCTGGGTTTCCCCAGTGCTCTGGACAAACAGCCAACCTAAGTAGAAGATGCTTGCCAGTTTATTTCATGTGAAACAGGGACTTACAAACCGTGGCCAGCAGGAAGGAGCTTGGAAGATGAATGCCTTTGATTGGCTGGGGCGAGGATGCTGGTGATACTCTATTTGCATGGGGAGAGATACAAGGTGACAACCTACCTGACTGACCACCTGTAGGCACCTAGGGGCTAGGTCATGTGCTCCTGAGGCAGGCAAGAAAACAAGGAGAGCACTTTGTCCCATGCCTTTGGTTCTCAGGAAGAGATTTTAAATCTCAAGTTTGAGATTTCTGGGGTTTGAACATGCTCTGCCTCCATTCAATGCCAATTCTCCTAGAGGCTTGGTCCAGGAGCCCCATATACTTTGATAGTACAATATGTAGAAAGATATAATTACATACCTATATCACACATTTGAAAGCCCTAGTTCCAGCATGAACAGACAAGCCCTATTAAACTCTCTGGCTATACCCTTTGAGATGATCTCTATGTCAGCGTGTGATTTCTTTGTTATTGGAATACGATCACATATAAGATCACGCCATTTATAAGATCAGTTATTCTGTCTTACTCATTTGTTCAAATCCACTTGATATGTTTGTAGATTAGTTAAATATGATGGCAGCTGTTTTGATGCGTAACTGCCATGATTTCCTTGTTAAGCCTTTCAGCTTGATTTTCCAACATAGTCTGCTAGCAAATCACCCATAAACAAACCCACAGAGGCATGCGGGGCTTTACGACCTAATCTTAGCTAGACTGGCTTGTTTCTTTAATACTGTCTTAAGATTTACCAGGAACTTGCCAAAGAAGAAGAAATAGTCTTTGCTTTGTAGCCCATAAATAAACTCTGCTTCCTGATCCAGACTGGGGTGTGGCAAGTGTCTAACTTGTCTTGAGCCATCTAGGACTACACTTTGGTTTCTAAGACTCCATTACTTGAAATCTGCTGTCTAGCTGTTTCCTTTTCATCATTCTCACAGATTCGTGGGGCCAGTCCTCATGAGCTAGAGCTGTCTATTGTGGAAGAGCCATGCTTCTTGCTTTATTAGTAAAATTCTTTGTGAGTTCTTCACAAGTGACACAGGATGAAGGGGAGAGCCTGCCTTCTCATCCCCACCCCTCATGTGCCTCTGCTCAGTCTTTCTCCTGAGGTCAGAAATTACACCCCTGAGTCAGCCTGTGTTGATGGGTGGCTCAACACATAGATGGGCAGGAGGCCTGACCAAGACCCTTACTAAGCCCTAGTCACAACTTGACCTTCTGGCTACACTACTCAGCAGACAGGGGTACGACTAGGGGAGAAGCTGGGGTGGCGGAAGAAAGTTTGGGGGTGGCGGGCCGGGGGAAGAGACCAGCACTTCCCTGGCCAGCCTAGCTGGGGAGAATGAAGGAGTCTTAGGAACGTGCCATGTTTAGAAAGGAGAAACCTCCGACAGGACGGACGGAGAGGAAGCAGGGAATTTAGAGCCCCGGGTGGTTCAATTCCTGGAGTCAGGGAAGGACTAGGCAGTCATATGCCATGGGTGAGGGGGAACAGTTAGACGTTCCTGATCCTCTCACATCATCCATCACAAGGTCACAAGAATTTTACTAATGAGCTGACAGCACTGTGCTTACAGATCAGCCAGTTCTAGTGTTAAGAAAGATAAGCTTTATGAGACCAGTGGAAGAAGGGCAGACTGTGGAATATCACTCTAGAGTCCTATCCCCAGTACTATAATTATTTAATTAATTAATAAACTAATTAATAAACACATGAAAGTCTCACTCTATCAAAATTATATCCCTGGAGAACACAAATTATCCTAAATATTAAGACTGCTCAATACCAATATTACCATTCAGTTGGTCAGCCATTAGTTTATAACCTTTGGACACCTGGTGAGAGGCAGGCACTTCCCATCAGGCCGGCTGTGATGCTCAGCACCAGAGACACTGCATTGCCCTGTGGAGCTGACAGCCCAGCAGTGGAAAGGGACTTTTAAACACGCAGATAATTGCATAATTAAAACTTGTTACAAGTGCTAAGCATAAAGGAGGAAAATAACAGTGTTCTTTGAGAGTGTATAACAGCCCAGGAAGTAAATGAGACTGCAGGTCAACCCTACTCCTTGACACACTGATATTTAAGGGGAATCTGCAGAACAAGTAGATATTGGACATTCAAAGAGACAAGAAAAAGCATCTTTGGGACGAAGCAGTGTGAACAAAAGCCCAGATGCAAGAAGTGCAGGGCTCACGGGACAGCAGGAAGCCTGCTCTGTGCTGCTAGGTTTAGTACAGCAGTTAGAAGGGTATTCATGGTTAAAAAAAAAAAAAAAAAATCCCATAGAATCCCTGTTAGAGATGTTGGATATTCAGTGAAGTTCTCGGCCTAAAATGTGACATTTCCATATTTCCTTGCTTTGAAAATTATTCAGGTGGCCTTGGGGAGGATGTTTATTCAATATTTCTCTGTACTTTCCCCCTTGCTATTGTTTTATTGCAAGATAAGAAAATAAATGCTCATTTACAAAACAGTGGATGAGGACCAAATCTGGGTGTTGTCTTTCTGATAATAATTTGTATTCCCCAGAATCTCTCTGATAGTCTAAAAGGACGGGTCCATTCTCAGGAAGGCCAAAGCTGTGTTCCCTGCTGAGGATCTAAATAACAGGTAGTGATCTTTGAGCACTTACTTGTCAGGGATTTTAATAAAAGTACATATCTATGGGTTTTTTCCCTACTCATTGAAAAATAAAATCCATATATCAGCGAGTTCCAGACATCTCTGGCTACTGAGTAAGACCCTGAAAAACATTTTTGAAAAGGAAAGAAAAACAAGAGAAATGGTTATTTCTATTTGACAAACTACAGTCAGAAGAGATTAATTTAATCCCTCCAAGAATATTGAAATTAGATCCTTTGAGGTCAGGAGAGATGGTTCAGGCGCTTAGAACACTAGCTACTCTTTCAGATGACCTGGGTTTGATTCCCAGCGATATGTGAAGAACCACAACTGCCTATAATGCCAGTCCCAGGGGACCCAGTGCTCTCTCTGCACTCTCAGTCATGTGTGTGGTACAGAAGATACACGCAGGCAAAACACTCAGATACACAACATTAAAAAAAAGACAGATAAATGATTTTAAAAATCAGGAGATCATTTTCCTGGTTGCTTTGTTTTCTAGAAGGGCCTTGGGCCTCCGTGCCAAAGGATCTGTTCGCCCGAATTTACTCCTGTCTATACAAATGGTTTAAATATGGACTCTGACAACGGGGGCTACAGCACACTGTGTTCCTTGAAGCAGCTTGCTCTTCTAGTTAGAAAAGTACTCCAGTGTGTGAGTAGAAGCCCCTGGGTGTCAAGAAAAACTTATCAGAAATTGGAGGAAAGTTTATCTACTGCTGCTGTCTGCTGCCGCCTTGGTTCCAGTGACAACCTATGTCTTAAATAAGGATAACAGTCCTTGGTTGTGAGTCTCACTGACAGCATCAAGATTGGCAGTCAGTTGCAACCCTTCAGTTGCAAGGCCTCTCGTCACAGAGCAGTGAGTCCAACCCTTTGCCTTCAGACTGAGGGAGATGGAATCAATCAAACCATCCATCAAGGTAAGGTGCCTGCTAAGATATTCAGGAGCTATTTGTGGGGTCATAATTAGTTCCAAAAAACATCTGTAAGTGCCATAGCATTTATTAGAGGATAAGCCAGTTAAAAACAAAACACCAGTGGATAATATTGTATTTTATGATAATTATAAAAATAGGGACTGCAAATAGTGAATTTTTGGCATTCTAAAACTCCTAAATGGTGAAAGAGAAAAGTGTTATCTTTACACACACATGTATGTAATATAAATGATTTATTGTCTTATATAAGACTTCTTTCTACTTGGCATATGCGATATTTCTGATCTGCAAATACACTGACTGGATACCAAACTGACAATTAGTCAGCTTTTCATGTTTTCACTTATAGAAAAATTTCTTCTGTACAAATCAGGTCTGGTAGGCCCATTAAATACCACATCAGTTCCTTAGGTGTTGATTTTCACAGGCAATGTTTACATGGCTTAAATTATACTGCTATGATTACTCTCCAAAGAATAAGATTGCTATAAGTAAATACAATGATTAAAGTCCTCCCAATTAGATGGAACAGGTTTTCACTCTTATGTGGTATTGAAATTTCTTCTTCACTTTTTTTGAAAGTAAAGGGGGCAGAGGAGTAAAAAAAAAGAAAACTGAAAAAAAAAAAACTTCCTGTTCTCATTACATGTTTGGTTTCTACACTGAGTTCTAGAAAGGAAATTAATAATAAGAGCATCAACTATATAAAGATGCAAATAGGGCTGTATGTATTATCAACCTGATTGGATTGGAGAAAGTGGCCTTCTTCTTGAAACCGACAGACCTCGGCTTAAAAAAATCACTATTATAGATTATTGCATTAATGACCTTCAATAAACCATGTTTCCTAAAATTCATGTTTTATCGAGATCGTTCTCCATACATCTCTGCACTTGGGATTGACTCTCAGTTGACAACGTGAATTTCTTTTGGTCAGTGACACAGAAAGACTTGTAGATAAACTTGAACTCTTGGAAATCTGTCATTTTCTTCAAGGAAACGGGCTCTTCTCTTAGAAAGGGCATGCTGAAGGCAGCAACGTCCCACTCACACTGCAGCCTACTAGACATGGAAGCAAGCTCCCTCCTGGGGCACATGGGAGGGTCTAGAATAGTGAGTCAGCTAAATTTAGCTCAAGAAGCAAGACAGTGAGTAAATAAATTATAATCCAGTGTAAATTTAGATAGCCCATGATGATGAAAAAGAGAAATCAAAAAGCTTGTGGTAGAACTGCATAGGAAAAACTAGCTTTGAAATTTTAGCTTATTTTACCTCATTGAATTTGAGCTATCTCTGTTGTAAGAGAATAATAATCCTATTCTTGCATCAAATTAGGCATTAAGCCAAACAAGCTCCCACTTATTGTGCTCCACTTCATTCTAGGGTGCAGAGGCACCACCCCTTGTTAAATTCTTCTTTTCCTGAGTCATTATAAAAGCAGAGCAATGAGGAGACTCATTTCCCTCCTAAGCATGCTAATACAGAAGCTAGCATCCCTTCACAAGAAAGAACTTTCTAAGTAAGGACTGTCCAACACACCAAAAATGCTTATCAATCAGTGTCTCAATCATGAAGATGAAAACTCCAGGGAGTTTTAGAGTTAGTAGAGCGAGTCTGGCGTGGCCTTCCCATGTCCTTTCTAGATCTACTCAGAGGAAAATATTTCCTTCTTTGAGATGTGACTTAGACCTGCTCTTCTTCCCCTGGTAAGAAGAATTCCAGATACTGGTAAGTGCTGTGTAAGCTTAGTATGAGAAGATAAGATGAAAAACATCTTTAAGACAGACCTATGGCTACAGCATGGAAAGATCAGATATTCTGAAAGAACATTAGAGTAAGTACCAGGAAACAGACGTTGTGCAGCACTCTACTGTCTAGTGTGATACGAAGTCTCATTAGGTTAAGTAAAAAACAAACAAACAGAACATTTAAAATGAGGCTTGATGACTGCTTTTTCATCTTTGATTTACTCAAAATATTTTCTATAATCTTGAAGATATTATTGTCTCCGATTTAGCAAAATTGACTGTACGTTACAATACATTGCCAGAGATGGTATTCAATTTTGACATACTAACAAGCTATTTAAGTTGCCCAAGTTTTCTCAATTACCAAGTAGGTGTTAAACATCTTAAATACTATTTAGTGCCTCACAAAGAGCATAGACAGAAACACAAACATGCCTGTATAAATAACAATGCGCACTCAGGTTTTCATAGAAGGACACACACACAAACAAGCAAAACACTTGACCCCTACCTTCATTGTCACTACCATCCAGGACTAACTGCATGATCTTTTTTTTTGCCCTTTGTTTAGAGCAGAACTTGGACCATAGATACAATGAGTTGTTTTAGCTCTGCCTGAGACACAGTCGGTACCTGGTTGTGTGCATCCATCACTGCTGTCCAGATGCCCTTCCATGCTCTCAAAAAAAAAAGGCTGTGAGTTCGATATTCCGCTCCTGTTATGATGATTGGTTTTTATTAACTTGACTCGATCCTCGACAGGCTTGGGAAGAGGAAATAGTGAGAAAACTCCTGCTTAAGATTGGCCTATAGGCAACTCTGTAGTGCATTTTCTTTATTGGTGATTGATATGGATTGTGCTACCACATGAGGGACATGTCACACCCTCGGGAGGATGGTCTTACGTTGTATTTTTTTTTTTTAAAGAAGGCAGGGTGAACACCCTCATAAGTCCTCTCCCTTCAGCTCCTTCCATGCCCTTCCAGTCTCGAATTGATAGCTTCTTTATTATTGTTACTTACTGAATACAAAGTGGTCAGCCCTAGCAGTATACACACAACAACAGCAGCAGCAGCAGCAGCAGCAGCAGCAACAGTATGAATTCAATGGGTTACATGTACATATCTGTGTGTAGTTATACAAATACCTTTTTGTAACAGAAAAAAGTCTCAAAATTTTGCTGTATGAACTTAATAGCAGAATATAGTTGACAAGGAAAAAAGTCAGTGAAAATAGGAAAATAAAGATGAGTCAATGACATCATCTAAAGTGAAGAATGCAGAGGCAAAAATAGTACTGGGGAGAGAACACAGCCTTAGAAACCTATGAGGCAATACAGAAAGGATTAGAGGGAAGGAGAAAGAATTTGGGGGAAGCATAAGCATTTCGAATGACAATGACCTTTTCCCGATTTGGTGAACATCATACATTAAAGAACAATTTCCAGCAGGATAAACTCAAATAAAATTCTGCCCAGGTACACCATCAGGACACTCATGAGAACCAGGGGAATTGGGAAGAAGTGAGATTAGATAGTATGGAAACCTATCACATTCCACAGTAAAATGATGCCAAGATCAATCGCAGGTATGGGGGCTGGAAATAAACATAGAAGTTTAGGTTTTTAGAAGAAGAAAAAAAAAACCCCTGATACTCTGAAGCCCTCCTCTACACATGGTATTTTCACCCGAGAAATATGAAACTAGGGAAGATTAGATGACTCAGCTAAAACAGCTCTCTCGGATGAGTGAAAAGGAAAGAAGGATGGAGGGAAGGAAAGCATGAGAGGAATGAGAAGGAGGAGGAGGGAGTAGAGAGAGGGAGGAGGGAGGAGGGAGGGTAACAGCAATGAAGAAAATCACAGGGAGCTAGAGAGACAAAGAAACAGTAATCTCTTAGGAGGGGAGTGGATAGAGTAGAGTCCTTAGCACTGTTCTTATCACTATGTTTCTCCTTAAGGATACAAAGAAAAATGATGTTTTCTGCAACAGGAAATAGTTTGAGGGAAGGTAATTCTCCCTGGAGGATCGAAGTTGAGAGGCTGGATTCCCAGGCTCCCAGCAAGGAGTACTTAGCAGGGTGCTGAGATCTGGGGTATGCACGAAAGAAGACGACCAGTGCAATGTTTTCCCTCCTTGAAGAGGCTTGCTGAGGCCATGTTTAAAAGAGCAGAAGGAGTGAGCAGCTTTTTTTCATAGGGACAAAACCACTGGGAAATCTAGTAATAAAATACAGCGTTCGTTTCAGCGCCAAGAAAAATTACACGAATTATTTGTTGACATTCTGCAGCCAGAAAAAGAGAAGTGAGACAATGGGTTACTGGCTAACCTCGCAAATTCTTTGGCAGAGGACTGCTTGCCCTTTGTTTCCACATTTTCTTCTTTCTCTCGACTTTTTAAAATATCTTCTCCTCTTTCCATGCCCAGTTTCCTTCTTTTCTTTTTCCTTCTCGTTTCTTCTTTCTGCTTCTCTGTGTCTCCATGTCTTGCAAATGCAAACACACAAGATAGACAGAGGGACAGGGCACACAATGGTGACCACACTTGGGGGCTTCAGCCTTCATAGTGATCTGGACAACTGTTGTAGCAGGGTGAGCCAAAAGAAGTCCAGAAATCTACTGGACAAAGAAGATCCTTTGGAAGTAATGCTAATAAATTTCTTTAAATTAATATTTGAAAACTAAAACTTTAGGGTTTAAATAAGAAAACAAAAATAGAGATTTTCTTGTTTTGCAGTACTACTCTATGATTCTACGGCACTGAGTAACAAGCTTGTCAAGGTCCCTGGCTTCTTCCCATTACAAAAGCTCTCCACTGACTTTCAGCGGAAAGCCCTAAAGATTTGTCTATGTTTCTTTGGAGAGGAAGGTCAACAAATAATTGGAATAAACACTGTCACTTGCTGAGATGTCAAAATTCAAATGTCACAGAGGAAACCAATCTTCAAAAACAGCCGAGGATGGCATTAAGGACCATGTCAGTATCATGATGGCCTCAGTACCCACTGGTGTGACAATACCACTTGAGTTAGCAGATACCCATCACCTCTCACAGTGGGAACAACTATGGAGTGGGAAACAGTTACTTGGGCACCATTAAAAAGCAGTCTAATTAAATGCTCCAGGGTTTTAGACTTCTTCCAGGACAATAGATAATGTTCTGGGTCCCTAAGTTCCCATGACTTATCTTTGAGAAATGGTCCAGACTACTGTCCGTAGTCTTGCTATTCATTGAAAATATGTCCTTGATGCTGTTGTATTCCAAGAGAAAGTCCAGTATCAGTGTCATGGCTGCTTGAGAAGAATGAGTGAAGCAGGCTACCTAATGGATGTAATGATATCTTCAACATGATCATTGCTTCAGATAAAGCTACATTACCACTGTTGCCTTTTGTCCTCCTTTCTGATGCTTAGCTTAATACCATCTAACCTTCCTAAATCTGGCATCTTTCTTTGTTCTGTCTTTATTGGCTCTATACTCAACATAAAACTAACACTGCTTTAAAAAAAGAAATGGATAGCTGACATTGAAGGAATAGGCAGCAGAGAATTTTGGCAAAAGAAGACAGAGGTCCAAGGATTGTTTTGAAAAATCTGTGGCTCTGTACTTCCAGGACACAAATTAGGAGTAGGAGAAGTAAAGAGGTGATTTTTAAACTGATTAGATTTTGGCAGAAGGGGAGAAAAATGCTGGAAAATCACCAAATACATTCTATTTGATTCTGTTTGTATAGACTTGGCTGGAAAGTGATTTTTAATGGTTGTTGTTGTTATTGTTAGTAAATAGTAAGTTGAACTGGAAGGAACCACATGATAATTTTAAGACTATACCAAGCTTTTATTTAGGTACATCCTAGTATGAGACAACCTCTTAAGGTCCTATTGGTAGTGCTTTGAGAGATATATGACTCTAAAGAGCAAATCTAACAGTTGTTAGGTGTAATTGCTTGCCCATTAGATGTCAAGTCATTCTACATGGATGACGAGCTTCAAAGGAAGCTTGCTGGTACCCTTTGACACTTCCTTGGTTTTAGTGTTTCCTGTTGATTAAGGGGGATTAGCTCAACAGTCTCTGAGGAAAGACAAATTCAGTGTCTGGGCAATAGCCACTGAGAATAAAGGGGCCCCAGCTGATCACTTAAGAAAGAGAAAAGGAAGGATCTAGAAAAAAAATTGAGTAAGAATGAAGCAAGATGTCCACAGGGTGCAAGAGTGGTGTCAGATGGAGTAAAATCAGAAAGAATATTTTCAGTTCCAACTCATTAAAACATGTGCATCAGCACAGTCCTTAATGTACAATAAATAAGGTGCCAGGGTTCATATGATGATGAATTGCAACATGCCTTCCTCTCTCTTTCTCTGTCTAGATTCTCACCTTGTCTCCTTTACTCCTGTACCTGATGTTCCTGCCAGAGGAGTCCACAGAGATGAGATGCTCCTTTAAGGCTACACCAGTGAGCACAGTTTGCAAGGTTCTGGTGTGCTGCATGGATGTGCACAATGCACACTTTTCAAGGCATCAGCAATAGGAAGTTCCAAATGCTTTGGTTAATTCATTTTAGTAAATGTCTTCTTTTAAAATGAAAACACAGAGTCACAAACTTCTCATTTCTTTCTTTTCTATTTAAACCAGTTTATGAAGTATTAATTAGCCTTTACTCCATTCCAAGTAGTAGAAGCTGCCACAAGAGAAGGAAATAAACTAGATTGTTCCATCAATAAATAAAGTATAGAAATGGAAGACAGAAATATAGCAAAGATACAGCCATGCAGAATAGTAAATCTAATTCTAAAGAAGTGTGTGAGGACAACAGTGAGAAATAAACTGCTGTGAATATTAGAAAGATTGCTAAGGGAAGTTCTTTTAAATATTTAAAAACTTAAGTTACTTTTGAAAAAAGGAATAGGATGGGTTTGCACTTTGAAAAAGAGAGAAGATATGTAATCCCAGGTAACAGGGATCACACTTGCACACTGTGTAAGGGAGAAATATCTGGCATATTATTAAAACTCCTAGCAGTTTGGTATTAGTAAAAGCCATGGCTTGACTGTGTTGCCCAAAAATATATGTTTTAGAAATGCACTCCCCATGCTTATTTGTTGGTGGTGTTTGGAAAATTCCATGAAGGGTTACAGCTAAGGTCCCAAAGACATCAGTGGCTTTGCAGGAAGATCTAGAGTGCTTACTGCTCTGCTTTGACTATGATGCCATCTGACATGTTGAGATACAACAAGGCAGCTCTCAACAGTTACTGAACAATTGAAAGCGTCATGCTCTTATACCTGCCTGCTTCAGAATTTACATTTCTATTGTGTACAAATGACCTAGTCCTAATAATGAAAAGAGACTAAGAGAGTTCAACATAAACCTATGTGCAAGCAAGTAATGAAGCCCAGGTTTGTATACGATTAGAAACCAGAACCAGCAGGACCATCTGAAAGGAGAAAGGAACCAATGGGGTTCAGGGAACCTGTCTTCAGCTAGTGGAGAAGAAAGGTGCCATTTCCAGTGACATCTCTGAGGTTATCAAAGGACAGGAGGAAGTTATCAAAACCTAAATCATCCCATGTTTCTGTCCCATGCAGGTTGCTCCTCACTTGCTTCAACAAAATGGCCACCAGTGGTGATGTGTTTAAAGGACAAGTCTTTGGAATTCATCTCTTCAAGGGAAGTAGGAAATAGAAGAAATGGGATGCTCCCTCCAAGAGTGAGATTAAAAGCTTTCTTAGGTGCAAGTCAAAAGAGCTGTAGAGAAAGTAGTCTGAGTAATTGCTGGTGGTAAAATTCCATTAGAGGGAGAGACTGGGAGATATGTGTGAAACATAGTTAGATGAAGGAAGGGCCCAGGGTTCTGTGGGCTGATAGTTTTTAAGAAAGGAGATTTCTTCCCCCCAGTTACAGCTCCTGACAAAGTGTCCCTTCATTATTTTGAAGAAAGATCCTTCCCTCATAACTGTTGTGAGTTTGAAACCCATGCTGTGTCCCAAGGCCTTGAATTATCAATAGACATGTGATTTTCTGCTTGTGTTGACAATGACTTAAGAATGATAATAATGGTGTATTCTATTTATTTTGATAGCTAGGAGAGTATGTCATTTTGAAAGCAAATAAAATATGCAACTTGATATTGACATGCAAAATAGAAAACTCTTTCAGAAAATAAAGGAAAAGAATGGGACAAAAACGCCAAATAGTATATGCAGAGTGAATGAATCCCAAAGAGAAATCCAATATAGAGACAGGAATCTCAACACTGCTCAAGAAATAGAATCTTCTCCACATCTCTATTTTGAGTGTGAGGGTTGCATATGCCATATGGAGAACTGGATTTTCTTTCTAATAAGTGTGAAAGCAGTGTTGTCCATCACATAGAAATCTGTTTCCTGAAAGTGCTATACTTAAGTTTCCCACCTCTAATAAGCCCCCTCTATCAGTGCCCTTTAAGTAGCAGCTGAAGAATATAGTGTCTCATGGGCTTTATTTGAGTACCGAGGGGATTAAATATATGGAATTGCTCCTTATTTATTTAAACTCAGTCTTAGAATTAATCATTGAATTTCAGCATGACGTTGTGGAGTTATTGGAGTGTGAGTTATGTGTTCAATAATAACCACATACTGTAAATACTGTGGAGGATTCACTTGGGGGATTCTTTCATATTGTCTTCATTTCATCAGCAGTGAGATGTGTGTATGGTGACCATTAGGCTCAGAGATACGAAACAGAGAATGCATAATTTCTGTGAGTCCCATTACTACTAGATGTAGAAGGAAAAGCCAGTAACAGAACTTTGTTATGGTTAGCTGCAGATGCTGGTATCTAACAACTGGGTATCTAACAAAGAATCAGTTCTTTACAACTTTCTGACCTTGACTTATGCAAGAGCTTCATAGGCATGACGTTAAAAACACAAGTGGAAAAAAAGAATAAAAATGACGTCAAAACTAAAAACGTCTGTGGTGCAAAAGTTACTGTCAATATGCATGCAGAAGGTAGCTAGAGTTTATCCAAGTGTAGTGGTGGACTTCTAGGAAGGAGTATTTACCACACAGAGGGATGCTGCTGCTGCACAACTGAAGCGACTGCCACTGCGATTGCTTACACAAGATCTGCACAGGTTCAAGCCAGTCAAGTTCCCAGCATGAATGAAGGAGGAGGAGCTTTTAAACCTTATAACCTTTAAACCCTATAAAGGTCCCACCCATAGCCCAGGGCATTTGGCAATTGATGGTTGGTAGGGGAATAGGAGTCCTTGCTTTTTATTTATTTATTTATTTATTTATTTATTTATTTATTTATTTTATTTTGTAGTGATGCAGTCCCTGGGAGACAACCCATGCTCCAGTAGATGGACCCACACCCATGTACATACAGGCATCCCTAGGTAGACTCAGTGGGTCCAAAAACAATGCACCTAAAGTTGAGAGGGCTGGGGCCAGGGACAGGAAAACTTGGAAAGAGGGGTTGGGGGATATATTTGATCAAAACACATTATAGGCGTATGTCAACTTCTCAAAAATAAAAAAATTAATTGAAAATAATAATAGCAACAATAACTAAGCAATAAAATGAGTAAAATATGGATAGTTATTTTCCCTTAACATATACAAATGGATAATTAGCATATGGGCATATATATAACATCCTTGGTTGTCATGGAAATGCAAATCAAAGTTGCATTGAAATACTACTTCGTACACCCTAGCACAGCTAAAATTAAGAGATTAGACAATGAACTCTCACAGAGAACTATATCTTATGTGAGCCCATTTGTCTAATTTGTGTAGGATACAGACACCAAAAGATACAAAGCAAATCAGTAGTTACCTAGGAATTTGTGTGTTGTATAGTTTCAGAAGCATGAAAAAAAAAAATAAAGTTTGAATTGTCACACAAGTCAAAGAATTTGCTCAACACTTTTAAATTTTATATTTAAACTGTTTGTATATGGAAAGTGAATTACCTCAATAGCATTGCTTAAATGCCACAGTGAACAGACTAGTCACAAACAAAAGTAGGACAACCCCATGCTTTTCTAGCAGATAGTATTTAAACAGTATAATATATTCCTGAGGTGGGCTGCGGAGCCTGCAGTCTAGCACTGCTCTCAGATCAGCTCTCACTACCTGTGGCTTTTAGCAGCTCATGCCTCTGAGCTTTTGTTCTTCTCGTTTGGAAAACGAGACATGGAGTGTCTGCATTGTAGGTTTGCAGTGTGAAATGAATAACACACCTAAGATGACTTACAGACTGCTTGCTATACTTAAGTATTTTGTTAATTGTGTTACTTCCATTTTTCTTCAATTTTGCAAATGGAATCCAGGCTTACTCATGACTGCCTTTCCTCACATCTGTAACCAACGCTCCTCCCCACTGCACAGCTGTCCCGGTGCTTTACGATTTTGTTTACTGTTGATGCTCTCTCTTCGTTGACACACGTGTGCCATTCAACACAGCGGAAGAATGCAGCTGGAAGATCACAGGCTTGTTGAAGAGAGGAGTTTCCATAGCTGGTTCTTCCCTGATGATGTGCTAGTGAGTCCATTCAAATTGCCATCTGAATAATCAAGATGAGTCAGTAGTGCCTGTCTGGGCAGGTTGCAACAAACATTAAATGCCACAGACTGTGCTAACATGGTAAATAACAGGCAAGGCACTTTGCTCACTGGACAGACACTGAACCAACCTAAACTCCATCTTCTGTCCCTCCCTCTCCCTCATTTCTCCTTCCCACTCTTCCTTCCTTCCTTCTTTCATTTCTCTATAAGAAAACAAGAATAGTATTTGAAATAAGTAAGAAACAAGCACCTTGACTGACTGTGATTGTTTTCTCTTCCTCCAAAATTGTATCTACAGCTTCCAAAATGACTTCAATTAAGAAGTCATCTTTAAACACACACACACACACACACACACACACACACACAAACACACACACACACACACACACACACACACACACACACATACACTGCTTTTCTTTTATTCTTTCCCCTTTACATTGATATGGTGAGATAGAAAAAAAAAAAACAGACACCCAAGTTTCACATAGAATTTGGTGAAAAATTTAGAACTCTGACCATTCCTACTTGCTAAATTGGCATTTATTATCATTAGGAGGAGACTTTGTGAGCAAGAACTACAGGAAAAAATGTGCTCAGGGCTCTTGGAGAGTTACTTTCTGAAAGTAGTGATGTCTTAGTGTCAGTCATTGAAAGAAATATCAAAAAAGTAATGTGAGCTGAAGCTCAAGATTTCTCAGGGTGTCCATTTGAGTTACAAAAGATTTTTATGCTCCATTTCAGACATTATTTAAACATTGTTATTCCTGCAAACATGCCGCACAGAGATAAGCTTTTGCTCTGAACCACATGGAAATGTAGATTGGTCTAAACAGTCAGCTTCAAAGTGCCTTCTTGGAGGTAACTGTTTATTAACCTGGGGGAGTGGGGAGGATTTCAGTTGCAAACCCTTAGTCGAAGGGGGATGGGACGAGGTTTGCAATATTCTCCTTAATGGTGTGATTTTCACAACAGTGGTGCTGTTAAAATCTAAATAAAGTTCCTGGAGCCATCGGGGCGTTATACCATAGCTGCTTCATTTAGTCTAATAGTCCACATGTAGGTAATTTCCATGCATTTTAATCTATTTAATGATCACCTTTCTCGGGTGATTTACAGCAGCTGGATGTCTGGGGCTCTGGTACCCAGGAGTCACTCACTACACAATAAGCCAGGAGGGAGATGTGAATGAAGAAGGTTATGTTTTGTGTAGATCTGGCTGCTTTAACTCCACAGTCACAAAGATGTACCTGTGGCTCACAGGGCTTCATAATCAGAATGATAGGCACTCAAGGAACAGGTTTCACCTTACATTAGTTTGCTGGATTATGAAGGCACGAATTTTGCTAAATTTCAATTATTATTTTTGAAGTAGTGGGTCCTTTGATAGAACAAATGGATACTAACCAAGAGATTATTTCCCTTAAGGGAGTGTGTCTTAGGATATTCTGCAGGAAAAGATACAATAAGTAGTTTCCTATGGCCAAGGAGTGTCAAAGTGAACTGCATTCACACATTCTGGATTCTGAGAAGGCCTGCAAAGGTGAGACCATCATACTTTGTTTGTCTGTGCAATCTACTATTTCCCACACTAACATCATCATTAAATAATAATCTCCAATATGTAATCCCCCTTTGCCATTCTGAATAAATACTTCATGAATGGTAACCTTACTCTATTCCTAATATCAGAATTCTTTGGAAACATAAAACATAAATGTGGAAACAGACGTGTCTGGGCTTCTGTCTGACACTTGCAAGCATTGAAATCTCACATCATAAGCTATTTTAGTTCTCCAACAGTTGCTTTTACCTTTTGCAAAAAAGAAAAAAAAAAAAGGAAAATAACAAGAACTACTGTATAGGAGTCCTTATGAAGTTCAAGTAAAAAAAAATGCAGTTCTGAATGTAAATCAATTTCCATCACGTATTGTCATTATCAACTTAAAACATATCTAGACCTAAAAACATCTTAACCCCTAAACAACAAAGCTTCATTGTAAAACTAAGCTACCTGGTCTTCAACTCCATCAGAGACTTGAGAAGGAATAAACATGATTACCTGAATATGCCTGGAGTGCAGGTTAGTAGCTTTCCAAATGAGAAGATGACAGAGATGAGTTTTCTACCTGAATAGTCACCCAAACTTCTCTATTATGTTGGAGCATCTTCTTCAGCCTCTGTCCCAATATCTGAAAGATGTTTTTTTCAAGGCTGTCAAATTCAAATAGCCAAAACACTAAGGATCTAAAATTTACATAATTACTCATTGTGTCATGGTTCTTCTTGCTATAGGTAGTTTATTGTATATATGTGTAATAATATAAATGTATATGTAAAATAAAAAATGTTTAATTTTTAAAAAAGAAGTAAAAATTCAAACAAACAGTGATTGAAGTAAAAAATAAAATATGCAAAATGATTGGAGAGAAGCCTGTTACTTCCTGGGTTTTAATTCTTTCTTCACTGTATTCTACAAAGACCATAAAAGCTTAAAAATTATAACCATGGCATTCTCCATTGTTGAGTGGAGAGTGAGGTCTGACTTTCACACAAACTCTGGTGCCACATTTTTGACCACGTCCCCTTGATGGGGAGGCCTGGTGGCACTCAGAGGAAGGATAGCAGGCTATCAAGAAGAGACTTGATACCCTATGAGCATATACAGGTGGAGGAGGTCCCCCTCAGTCACAGACATAGGGGAGGGGAGTAGGGGGAAAGTGGAAGGGAGGGAAGACTGGGACTATACAAGGGATGGAATAACCATTGAGATGTAATATGGATAAATTAATAAAATACTAAAAAATTATAGCTATGGATAATATCCTTGAAGATCAGTGAGATATTACAATTTTCTACATGGATGTCTAGTCTATGTTTTAAATGACCTTTCAATGGGCATTTTAGACAATGTTTAAGCAAGCTCTGACTGTAAATACATGTGTTGTATGACAGATATTGAGCCCTGTGGTCATGACTCAGTCCCAGAAAGTGGGCATTTCAGACAACGTCACTATATGTTCTTGCATATATGACATGCCAAAGATTACCCAGCCACTGCTAGACAAGTGAGGAATAAACTCAGCGTCTCTCATTAACTTCAGCTTGACCTTGATAATAACATGACTGTAACTGAACAGAAACAACTTGGTCTGAGCCTTCCAGTCTTGAACGTATAACCAGCCTTGAGGGACTTGGAGAGAAAGGGGGGAGATGAATGAAGACAGAAGAAGGAAATTGAAGTGGAGAGAAAAATCTCAGAATAACAATGTAAATGAAGCTTGGAATAGCATTTCTGTGTCTAAAAGGGGAAAGTGGACTTGAATGATGTTGGTCTGTCACTGTTTGGCAGAAGTTGTGAATTTGTTGGAGCCTGGAAAATGACATACTACATTAGGCAAAGTAAAGTTCAAAGTGACTAATATAGATCAAAACACTATCTCATTTTCCAAGATTTTGTCTATCCATTTTGTCTATATAAGGGTGGAAGGAATGTTACACACAGCTGGCAGAATTGAAAACAGTTCAACCATTAGGAACAATAGAGTGGAGTTCCTACATAAAACAAAACAAAACAAAAAATGAACTCTTCTATGATCCACTTCTAGGCATATAAACAAAGGTAATAAGACACTTCAAAGAAATGACAACACTCCTGTGTTTATTGGGGGACTGTTCACAATAGCTAATCGTTGACCATCAATAGACAAAGGAGTAGAGAAAAATTAGTATGTATACATGACAGCTCAGTTACAGAGTACTTGCCTAGCAGGCACAGGGCCCTAGGTTCCACTTTCATCACTGCAAAATAAAGAAAAGTATAATGTAGTTTAACTATAAAGGAGAATTAAATCCTATAACTTATAGCATAATGGATGGAATCAAAGATCATTTGAGTAAAATATACCAGACACAGAAAGACAAATAAGTCACTTTATTTTTTATACATAGAAGTAAAAAAATTACATACATAACTCTGGATATCACTAATGTGCAGTTAATTCATGCTAGTCAAAAGAGAAATCAAAAGTAATTAATTTAAAATTTCTATACATAAGAAATTATAGAATGTTCCCCTAGACTTCCTTTATAAGATGGCTCTCTTTCTTCCTCAAGAGGCTGTGGGGAGGAAATAATTCAAACATCAGTGAGACACTATCCACAAAGGTGAGAGGAATTATAAGAGCTTAATTAATCCTGGAGATACAGTGGAGATGGATGAAGTAACAATATTTTGGTGACATAAATTTTAAATCAAGGATTTAAGGAAAATCTAATGAGTAAATGGAAATTAAGTAATATTTAAATATAGTAAAATAGGTGTCTTTGGATATCTCAAATGGGTCATGCTAAACAAGTAAAACTGTATTTTTAATATCATTATAACTATAGAGGTTAAAAATAATTTGTAGGTGTTTTTTGTTGTTACTGTTGTTGTCAAAATAAGGTTTCTTTGTGTAGCCTTGGCTGTCTTAGAACTCTGTAGACTAGGCTGGCCTCAAATTTATAGAGACCTGCCTGCCTCTGCCTCCTGGGTGCTGGCATTAAAGGTGTGCACCATCACCACTGAGCTAGATTTTATTTTTTATAAACATACTGTCTCTTAGTTCATCTGAATTCAGTTTTCACTATTATATATTTATTGATCTTGGACTTCAGAAGAACAAGGAGAAAGAAACAAAACTAGCATATAATCTAGCTATTCTGCTGCTGGTACCTGCTCAAAAGAGGTAGCATCAGTATATCAGAGGGACACATTGGCTCCCTTGGTGGTCACAGACCATTCACTATAGCCAACACACGCCTCCAACTGATGAGCCCAACAGTGGGTGAACAGGCAAGGCAATGTGCATCGGTTCAAATACATCTAGTATCTAGTCATCAAAAGGAATGAACTGCTGCTATTCCTGGCAATGTGGATGGAACTAGACAATACTATGTTAAGAGAAATGAGAGACAGACGCAGAGAAAGTCAAATACCAAATGTTCTCACTCACATACAGAAGCTGAAAAGATAATGCCCCTTAAGAAGAGAGCAAAATTATTATTATTAAGGTCGAGGGAAGGGGACAGGGGAGAAGGGTAGAGGGAAGCAAGTAACTGTGCCAAACAGGTTACACAGACAGGGCTTGTATCCTGCAGCATAGTAGGACAATTGTAGTGTGCTTGCAACATTTTATTATATGTTTTATAAAATGCTAGGAGAAAGGAATCCAGAGGTTCCCAGTGCAAAGACATGTTTAAGAGAATGGAAATGGCTAACACCTTGATTGCATTGTTCTATGCTGTATAGATGATTAAATTATCACACTGTGCCTCACAAACATATACAATAAAAATGAAAAGGCTGCAGATATGGAAGCCCGACTGTGATCACAGCACACAAGAGATGTAGACATGGTAACATAAAAACAACAAAACAACCCCCCAAAAAAACCAAAAGAAAGAAAAGCCTTATTAGATAGGCAAGCAAAAACAGTTGAAATATATGGGCTCGGCACGAAAACCTGCCTCAACATGTCAAGTGAAGAGGGATCAAGAAAGTCACTAATGTCAGTCTTTGGCCTCCACATGGACAAATGCAGACACACCCACCATTCACCACCCAAACACCACACACACACACACACACACACACAACACACACACACACACACACACACACACACACACACACACACAAAGATAAAGTAATTTTGGATGAAAAAAAAATGGCTGAGGCCTGAATGTTTAGCCTGTGGAGTTCCCTCAGGGAAGAGGCAAAGTGTTAGTAACTCACTGATGTGAACTCAGATCACTCATAATTGAGTGAATGAAGAGACATATACATACATATATATATACATGTATGTATATATATATATGTATATATATCAGTAAATTTTGAAACTGGTATCTGGAAGAAGGTGATATTCAAATTAAACATTGACCCATGGTAGGAATCCACTGGAAGATGCTTGGGAGAAAGAATCTAACACAAGGGCCATCTGAGTTCAAGGTCAAGGGATGAGAGGCTAGCACAGCGCCAAGAGCAGCCAACCTCGGATATTGAAACCCATGCTGAAAAAAACACTGCGTGAGCTGAGCTGAGCCTATAGGAGGGACAAAAGATCTGCTCCTAACAAGTTTTGGCTGGTGCTTTAGATATCCCACAGGGGATAGCAAGTCATAGAAAAAATTCTGCAGGACATAATAAACTCAAGACTCAGCACCTCCACAGACTCTGTGGGCAGGCTAAACAACTTTGAAGATACCAAGGTCTTGTAGGACACCAAGATATGCAGCCACCCTTACCAGTAATCCTGCACTCTAAACAGTGTGGCTTAATTTCTCCATTCAGTATTAGACAAAAGTATTATATGTCATCTTAGGTTCACTGATAGTGTTTAGAGCCACAATACAAGTAGCATGCTTGGGGCAGACCATTGATGTCAATATATTTGTATGTTTTATCTAACCAAAAGTTGGGGCCTGAAAGAGGCATCAGAGATCACTTACTTTATTCTTTTAGTTGGCACTTGAGTAACTTTTGTATAATCCTTTTGCAAGTTTCCTTTTTGTTTGTTTGTTGGTTGGTTGGTTTATACTTACCAGTAAGTACATGCTATTTTCCTTAATTAATAGTATGACTCAGACCAGCAAAGGTGAGGGACAGTGATGGGCTGGCACAGGGTGACAGGTAAAGAGGAATTCAGCTCCAGGGAGTGGCCCAAAGCCAGAGTCAGACTTAGATGGTATTTGTTTGAACATGAGGTGCCCCATGCTCCTATTCTGAATGTTCATTGCACAGATAGTAGCATGATTGGGGGAATGTCTTCACTATTGCTGTGAAGAGACACCATGACACCATGACCACAGGGATTCTTATAAAAGAAAGTATTTAACTGTGGCTTGCTGGCATTCAGAGGCTTACTCTATTGTCCTCATGGTAGGAAGCATGGTAGCATGCAGGCAGACATGGTGCTGGAGAAGGAGCTGAGAGTTCTACATCTGGATCTACAGGCAGCAGGAAGAGAGAGTAACACTGGGACTGGCTTGGGCTTCTGAAACTCCAAAACCTACCCACAGTAACACATGCCCTCCAACAAGGCCACACCCCCTAATCCCTTCAAACAGTGCCATTCCCTGATGATAAGGCATTTGAACCTATGAGCATATGGGCACTATGCTTATTCAAGCCACACAAGGAGGTTCTGGAAACTGGGATGAGATTAGATGAACAGGGAGAGTCTGCTTTGGTAGACCTTGGCTTCCATGAAGGACTGAAACCCTGGGAAACCAGGAGCCCAAAACATCCTTTCCTTCATTAACTTGGTATCTGCTGACTAGTAGGGTCACAATGATGTAAAACTAACTAAAACAACAGGGAAGGTAATACCCTGAGGTAAGGCATTGGTGCGTCATGATGGCCAAGTTATCACCCGGATCTTTGGAGAATTATGGGACACATGGTCTACAGAGAAGAGTTCTTTCTATCAGGAATCACATTCTTAGCAGGTAGCAGAGTCCACATGGTTAGATTCAGATGCAAGCACTGGGAATTAAGGAAGGAGGGCTAGCCTGGGATTCAGAAGAGACCCACTGAATCACAACACCTGAAGAACGGTGGTTACAATGACATGCTCTTAGGACTGGCTAAGGGGGTGGGGGTGGCTCAAGAAAGCTTGTGATATGAAAAGGCTGGGAGCCTGGCTTGATGAATAATATCAAAAGCATGGGATGTTGGAGAAACTGGTGAAATCACACAAAACCTAGACAAAGGCAGGTAGGAGAATCTGGGGCTATTCGCAGCTCAAGAGTTTATGAGTAGCTAGCTACTTAGTGTAGAGCCACGAGGTAGGTCCTGCTGAGCAGGACAAACTCAGCCTTCACCCGGCTGAGTGTGTGCTTATAGTTGTCTTTCCATGCATAGCAACGGTGTATGTATGTGACTACCTTTACCCTTGGTTTGACTTAAGGCCCCATTGTAAATTCCTTCCACGTGGAATCTTCTCCCAATTTCCTGGCTGCTGCTTTAATTTTGAACACGTGAAAATGCTGAACAAAAATAACCTGTCTGAATATATGAAGAAAGCACATTTTAGCAGAGGAGGGTGTCGTGTGCTGCCGGGAGGCTGAAGAGCGGGCAATGAACATCCCTGAACTGATCTTTTTAGGAAATTGCAGAATAAAAAACAAAAGACAGATTTTCAAACTAGATTTCCTTTCCAAGAGAACATCCTGAGACATCGCTATTAGTCATAGATACATAATTTAAGGGTTCAAAAGAAGTGTCAGAAAACAATTTTCATGCCAATTCTTCAAACTCAAAATGGAAGGATGAAAAATATGGGAGGCTCTGAGGTCTTGAGCATGCACATTTCTCAGGCTTCATGGCCCTATGCAGCAATTACAAAAGTCAGGTAATTGGGCAGTTACTTATCAAGATACCCAACATTAAACCAGCTCAGAAGATGAGGGGCTAAAGATGGGTTTGCAGCATAAACTCATTAAAGTAGAATTTTTTAAAGGTACAGCAAATATAGGAAAACCAGATTCCTGCATATTGCTCATAAGACAATTCCTCAAGAAAACTATGACAAAGGAAGCAAAGTAATCTGTATCTGTTCTCTACTCTACACACACACACACACACACACACACACACACACACACACACACACACACAC
>OU015753.1:23991461-24029327 GCA_907169655.1 Acomys percivali | reverse complement strand
AGAGAGAGAGAGAGAGAGAGAGAGAGAGAGAGAGAGAGAGAGAGAGAAGCAGAGAGATTATGTGTTCATGTGTGCAGATATCTGTGTGCCTATGGAGGTGAGTCATTCATCAAATGCCTCATATCTTTTGCTTTCATTTTTATTCCTTTTATTTTTTATTTATTTTACTTTTTTGGGGGGGGAGAGACAGACTATATCACTGGCCTGGAATTTGATTAGTAGTCTATGCTGGTGACCTAGTCAGTCTCAGGGATCCACCAGTCACCTCTTCCTCTCCAGCAGTCCAGTTATGAGTACAAGCCACCACGCTCTTTTTTAGTTTTCTTTTTAGAAAGGTCCTGGGAATTGCACTCAAGTGCAACTATGCCCATTGCTGTATTTGTGGTGTTGTTGTTGTTTTGATTTGGTTTGGTTTCTGATTTTGTCTTATTAAGACAAGGTTTCACTTGTAGCCCAGACTACTCTTAAACTCACCATTCCCCTCTTATTGACTTCTGCACAGCGATGAACTTACAGATGTGTACTACCACACATGGCTAAATTGGCTTTTGTTTGAGAAGATGCCATGTGCCTGGAATTGTCCTGGGCTTGTTCCTGTGTGCTGATCCACCTGTGCTAGAGGTGAACACCAACTGGAACGTCTAGACATCCTACCAGGACTCATGACCTTTAATATATACTGCAGGGCTTAATGCTGAAGATAGCCAGCATACCCTGAGACCTTGCCACAAAGTCAGTCCTTCTTCTAACTGAACAATGAGGCAAAAGTCTTCAATCTAGGTCATTGGTAATTATCAAGGGACGCTCCGATTGTAGAGAAGAAAGAAAGAAATGAACAGAGGCAATGTGCTTGGTGATACAAGGAAGGATGACTTCCTGGTTTAATATTTTATTCATATATAGAAGGAATGAAAGTACAGACTTGGCAACTAGAGAGGTTATGAGTCAAGTCACTGAAAGGGAAATGTGGAAAATTATGATCAAAACTTTATTATGTTCATAATTAGGCTAAAAATAAGAGCATACTGCAGCTAAGGGAAAACATGAGGCACGGATATTGGATTTCAAGTAGACAGTGTTGGAGGGGAATGAATATGTGAAGCAATATTAGTGTAGGTGAAGACAGGAAAGAAATGGATGGAGTTAATAACTTAATGCATCTGGAAAAGGAGGCAAGCCATTCGGTGATAAATAAGAGTAGAAAGAGAAGAAAATAAATGACTAAATAAAGCAAAGAACAAGAGGCCAATAATGCATGATACTAAAATCCACATAGCTGTCATCAAAGATATAAGTATATAAAAAAATAAGAATGGGGATATTAAAAAAAAAGTAGAAAGGCAAGAACTGAACACATACAGTAAAAATGGGGGGGGAAATAATGACTTGAAACATTGTAAGGAATCTCCAGTTGGTAGAAAACGTGTAGCTTTTGAAACGTAGGAAATTATGGAACTCAGGTATCCCTAGTGCACTCAGACATCAGGAGCAACCTGACATGGCTCTGCAATAGCACTAAACAGAGAAGGTGGGGACATTACAGCCTAGAAAGGTCAAATAATTTGGAGAACAACGGGGCGGCATATTTGAAAGATAGTTGACAGTCTGGGGCGTTACGCTACTGGCATTAAAACACTGGCCCTGCGGTACGCAGATGTACTCCGTGGAAAGCGCCTTCACCACCATACCCTTAGTACTGCCTCTCTTGAACCAGAAATGTTAATGCTTCCATTGGGGAGCACTTTCCTGAGCATCTGCCGCCACGAACACTGAGTGTTAATGCCCTGTCAACTTATTTCCGCATACGACCACTCTTCTAATGGCGAAGCAAGGCAGTACCGCGGGAAGAGCCATTCCATAGGGGAAATAAGGAGGAAGAGAGTTAATCAGTGTGCTGGACACTGAGAGGCTCGTGACGAGGGTCAGGTGGCAAAATGCCTGACACACAAGAGTGAGGGTCTGAGTTCAGAGTCTGTAGAGCTCGGGAAAAGTCAGATATGGTCCCATATCTATATATAACATGGGTGATACAGGGAGCAGGCAGAGACAGGCAGCTCTCAGGAGCTAGCTGGCTAGTCATGAGTTCTGATTTCAGTAAGAGACCCACCTTAAAAGATAGTGCGCCATAGTGGAAAATCATCTATGAAAATCTCGGCTCTACATGTGCACACACACGGGTGTGTTCACAGGTGTACCCATACACGCATTTACATGAGTCATGGATTCATATACACTTCACAAACATACAAAAACAGAACAAGAAGAACCATAGGAAAACGACCATTTCCCCAGGAGAGTCAATGGAGGTACAGAACACAGAAGGGCAGCATAGTAGAGAGTATCATCAGATATTGGTAACTATGGAATCCAAACTCCAGTTTCTGAACACACAAGCCTGTCCTTTGCATCATTTGAGTTACATTATAGTGGACATGGGCAGTTCCAGTTCAAATTCCTAAAGACTCTGGCCTGACTCCAGTATTTATAATCTTGAGTTATCTGAGTAGTCCTGTGCCCCTGGTTCTCCATTCTCCTGTCTCCACAAACCTGTCTTGGAACATAAGAGAAACACGGAAGCTCCACGGACTCCTCAAGACACTGGCAGCAAGATGGAAGCAAAGGAAGCAGAGAGAAGCCAGAAGCTCTTCTGCTCCATTGTTCTATGTGTTCAGCCTGGGGGACTTTTAATCTACTTAGAAAACTTCAGTATTACAGACATGGGCAGCCTTAAGAAATGGATTTCCAGCAAAGGAGGTGTCAAGATGGATTCATGAGAGGTACTGCATGCCTCGCAAATCTCCCTGAATATTTCATGTACATTAAATAATTAGTAGACGAAACTGGAGTGGTGGTAGATAATTTACCTAGACTCGCTGGACGTTTTTGATACATAGCAGCCAGAAGATTTATCTGTGGACACAGTAAACTGTACTTGGAACAAAATGTGTTTGCTCTGTTAGAGTCCGTCAAAGAGGGGAGCAGAAGAGATGGTTGTGGTGAGGTAGTAAGTGCAGGTGTGACAAAGAAATATTAGCTTCTTTTTCTTGATATTCTGCAGAGTGTTTACTGAGGTTCTGCTCTCCAAAGGACAAGGTAGCATTGCCTGCATGTGAAAGAGTTGAAAAGGTATGAGCAAGGGAATCTGCTGGCCTAATGTGGAGGTCCAGTGGGAATCTACATCCTTGCAGCTAATGACAGCATATTTGGAGTAGTTGACACCAAGCTAGAAAATTATTTTAATAGAAATATCACCACTATTTACAACTAAAAAACTATTGTCAAAAATGTGATGAAGAGAGAATGAATTCATGGCCTGGGACCTTTGCCGTGTTTAGAAAAGCACTTAATATGTGACCTTCATCCCATGGATAAATGTGATATGAATTTATAGTAATTCAGACCTGTGAATTATATTTAGCTGAGGCTGAAAGAGTTTGAAAACTCAGCCTTGAGCAACATTTGCTGCCTGAAAGAAAAAGTGTCTTTCATTTATTTTTCACTTTTCTAGGTTCTCAAGTTCTCAGAACCCAGCTCTAATTTCCCTTTTGCTTTTCAAATGAATGTGTGCCCCCAATTTGATATAACAAGGACACTAATTTGCCTGAAAGTCTCAAAAATGTATATCTTGATAAAGACATAAAGAGACAAGGGAGAATATGGAGAGAGAGGATGACAAAAAGGAAGAAGAGGAGGAGGAGGAAGTTGAAAAGGAAGAGTAGGAGTAGAAATAAGGATGATAAGGAGGAGGAGGAGGAAGAAGAATTCAAAGTTTATTAGTAGTACATGTATTGGTTAATCTGTACAAGTAAACTCTAATTAAAGTAAGTATGTTTATGGAACAACCTTGGACTGGAAAGTAGATACTTGTAATAAACCTATTTTGGAAAATGTTGATACTATAACACAGAGGAAAGAGCTCTTTCTTATAATTGTAAAGAATTGAGAAAGATTAAATGATGGGCTGGAAAGAGAGCAGAAATGTAGGCTATGCTGCCAGCTCTCTGTTGAGGCAACTGCTTTGATCCTCAGTGAGTTATCTACCTTCCTTGGACACATTCACAGGAACATTTCAACCATGTCATGTAATTAATCTAAACCATTTACCCTAATCATGTTAAAAAGCAGACTGATCCTTGTAGTGACATCTCAAGGTCATGCAGCCTTTAAGTTGAGCGGTTGGATCTTCTGTAGGATTGAAAGTCATGCATTCAGAATGCTTAGGTTCAGGGGCCTTGTCCAGACAGCACTCTAGACAACTCTACACACAATTAGCACAGCTCCTCCTCAGGTACATCGTATTTTGTGTCTTCCCTGGTGAGAATTCCAAACTCCTTTTATAGATATGGGAAATAAAACAAGATGAATGAGCCTACCACTTAAATTGTTATAAAACTATTAAAGAGAAGTGTGTCTGAAGATATCACCTAAGGGGCCAGAAAAATTGGTTGTCATAGAGGAGAAGTTTTAAATAAAGATTGAACAAAATTACACTCAGGTCCCTGGGGATGCTTCCAAATAATCTTTTCAAATGGGGTTACAAAGTGAGGTGACCTTCCTGCTCACTGCCTCTAAGTTTTCTACCAGCCAGTCTGTGTGTCCAACAAGTTCCTCTTCCTTCTGGGTCTGTCTGTATCTCCTGGTTCTTTTAATACCTTGTCCAAAGAAACACACTAATATGAGAGTGTCAAAACCAGGAAGGAACTCTTCTGAAATTTCTACCCTTGAAAATTTAGTATGATTGATTTTTTTCTTTAACTCTAGCAAATGCCTTCATACTTTCATTCTTCCGCCCACAGTGAATGCCCTGGTTTTCATACTAAGCTATTCCGTCTTCACCTTCATTTTCTTTCTATTTCTGCTGTGTTCCCTGTCCACCAACAGGCCAGTGCACATAAAAAGTACCCCCAGTGTCAAGAAATACCCTCAGAAAATAGATACACGCCTTGCTGTTTGAAGCATTTGCCCACCCTGCATGCAAATCAGCATCCGACAGACAACTGACTGTGACTGGGTCTGTCACCCTAGGACCATTTTAAAGGAAGAGGCTGTGGTTGAGGCACCCCTTCCCCTGTGCTTAACAGGTCATGTGACCTAATGAAGGCGGATGGCAAATGCCTATTGAATAAAAGAACGTGAATCAAATGAACAGTAAATAACTTGCTCCACCTAAAAAGGCAGTGGGAGCTCTTTCTACTTCTAAGGTGTGTCTGGTTGTTCACATATCTGCTGCCTCTATCCCTACCTTCCCTGGTAGTTTAGAACTTCTAAGCATATGAAAATCCGTTTTATTGTATGCTCTTATAAGGCTACATTTTCTGCAACAATTCTAGATACCAGTCAATGAGTTAGCATTGCTGCCCTGTGTGATGAATACAGGAACAGATGGAAATGACAGCGAATTTCAGGAAGGTGCACAACAAGGTGAAGTCCGTTTCAGTACACTGCCTCTTTGCATTTACACCTTTCTCAAAGTTAGAATTTACCAAAAAGGTGAAATTTAGAGCCGCCCAGACATCAAGAGACAGTCACTGACCTAAGCCAATCAGCTTTCGTTGTCTTTCTTGAGGGCCATAGCTCAGACTCTGGAGGCCTGTAGCCAGTTCAAAGCTTCTCTCCTACAGGGCCAGGAGGTTAAATGGATAAGACACACTGCATCGTTCCGTCCACACCTGCACAAAGGGGACATTGCTTCCTGCCTTCCGGCATGGTAAATGACCACAGTCCTGACACCACATGATATCTGCATGGGACTGGGGTCTTTATGTGCATAATTTCATTAACCATATTCCCATCCTGTAAGAGAAGTGGTTTGCTTTCTTTAGAGATGGGCATATCCTGGCTTAGGAAATTGGCATGCTATCTCAGAGGAAGGAGAGAGGGAGGGAACTGAGAGTGTTCCTAGAGTCCTAGTTCATCTGCAACCCAAGATCAGCATCTCTCTCTGTCATTTTAAAATCTCCACTATCAGCCAAAAGGATTTATATTTTCTTATTACCTTAGCAGCCTTTTCTGAAAATATCTTTCTCCCCTAGAAGAAGAATGAATTTAAAGGAATATATTAAATTTTTTTTTTAAAAAAATGGGCTTGCAAAGCAAGAGTCTATTTTGACCTTAATTTCTACCTCAGATTCCTCCGTGCACATGCAGCCCTTATCAAACATGATTCAACTTTTCTGGAAACAGGTTGAGATTGAAGTCCTGTCCAAAGGCAGGAACAGAGATGTGAGTCTGGTATTATTATATCACATAACCAGGAGATAGGTAGTGGCATGAAGAACATCAAGGTACACTAATTACGAATAGTTTTCCAGTAATAGTTGAGGCAGCAAATACATTTAAAAATCCATTTTGAAAAATGAACTTTTAAAATCAAGGTCACTGATGTTTTAGCATTTTGCTTACATGACAAAGAATGGAGCCAACTCCACCAACTACATTAATATTATTTGGGGTTCACGAGATACGTAGGTTCAGTACCTTCAAGACGTTCAGAAATCCATTTCGTTATCGGGTTTAAATTAAATACCTAGCTAGTTGCAAACATATGCCTCTAGTGGGCACACACTGCATCCCCCAACCTATGGAGGACATTTCTCATAGGAAAGTGAACCCAAAGGGATGACATAGAAGACCTAACATAGTAGGCTTTCTGTGGTGTGCTACTTTCATTTAACTCAATTCACACGAATTACAATGGCCTTAAAAAGTGTGGCATTCTTCTTGCCCCTCATCAGAATATACAATAACTTAGAGTAATCTGAATTCCACTGCAAACACTTAAGAAAGAAATAGCACACAAAGCCTCACCTCCCAGAAGCAGCTGCATCTATTTTCGTGTGTGTGTGTGTGTGTGTGTGTGTGTGTGTGTGTGTGTGTGTGTCCCTGTTGGTCTGCTCCTTAATGTTGTCTGGTTTAACAATTTTAATACATATTCAATATGTTATAATAAGGATATGTTTGGCCTCATTCTTCCCTTAGGTTATGAATGTAAGCTCCTTAAATACATTTCTTAATGAAGGAAATATGTAAATAAAATAAAATGAACTTAATTTGGAGCACAGGTGTATGACATCACAGACCTTTAAGTCTTTAAATCACTTAAGAATTCTAGTTCCCAACAACCTTCTTTCCTTTAGAGTTAGCAATCTCACCCCAGAAAATGAATATTTTTCTAGAATCACAAAGTGAATGAGTCTTGGAGGAACTGAGACCCCAGTTATCTTCCTTGGTCCTTATCCTTCCTGTAGACTGCATTTTCCTTCAATAAAAGTGACAGCCTGTTCCAGTCTCTAAAACAAATTACTTATGAAGCTAGCACCTGTGTCCCCACAGGAAGTAAAGATGGGACTAGCTGGTGAGCCAACATAGGAACAGACACCTGTCGTTATTGTAGGTTTAAACAAGGTCTTCCGCCAAAGTAAGCAGGGTAACACTTGAAAAGCACCTGGAAAAATGGCCTTCAAAGAACTTTCAATGCCAATATCAGAAAGCATGCCAATGCTACCATATTATGGGACTCTCCCTCCCACCATTTCACTAAATTCATGTCCAAATGTCCTCACTGTACTGTGAAAGCAATACTTTGTTAATGCTTGGACTAGTCAATTTCCACATCTGTAGCATCAAGACACGACAGAACTGGGAATTACATTAAAAGTGCTTAAATGTTTATAGAATCACTTTTGGAAAATCCAAGAGGGGGCAGCCTCATTATTTCACTTCCTGTGAATACCCACTTAGATCTCTCCCATCATGGTGGAAGTTCATGGAAGTTCATGACAGGATGGGATGCAAAATGGTAAAGAATGCAGAGGCCAGTCTTGTACTTTTAAAAATTAACCTACTCCTATGGGAACAGGCCCACTGCGTACCATCATTAATATTTCTGAGGATGATGTTTCCAATGAGTTCTTTTCTTTCCAGCAGGCCGCTCCTTTTAAGGTTAGACCAACGCTCAGTAGTGCCTCATTAGAGATTAAGTTTCTAACTCATGAATTCTTGCCAGACTCATTCAAGTCTTGCCTAAACCATATTAATACTTCATTATAATTAATAGTTACTTTAGTTAATACTTAATGCACACTTAATATCTTATAATCTCTCTAATGTGTGTAAGCGTGTACACTTTCAAAGTTGGATAAGTGACTGGAGGGAAAGCAGTCAATCCCAGAGGTACTATGTAACCATAGAAGATGAGCTTCTGGAAAGTAGAAGTTACAAGAACTGGTTTTATGCTCATTTGTCAGATAAACACTAAGAATGGTGCTTTTCATTTCTGGTTGGGGTCAGGTAGGGAAGAGAGAGCAGAGCTATAATTTTATATTTTCTATAATTTTTGTGCTGATAGTGTGAAAAAATAACCCTTTTATATGTACCTAAAAATAACTCCTATGGTGGTCAGACCTGTCTCTTCAAGGATTAAATAGAGATGTCAATTGCAAGGGCTTCCTCTTACCACTAAGCTCAGCTGTCTTGTCATCTAAGAGAAAGACTGAATATAGATATTGGAAGATTCCATTATCCTCAGAGAGATGCTATTCTATCTCCTTTTGAGCATAAAGGGAAGAAGTACTATTTAAGATGGTTGCTAGGAGCTAGACAATCAACTATTACAACTGGGAATCAGAGCCAAGTAAATGTCTCCTTTTGAGGCCTTCGTTGACATATTGACTTGCCTTGTAATCACCAAAGCAGGAAGCTAGATATAAGCACAGGTGGTATAGTTTTACTTCTAGGTAGATAGGTAATGTATAGAGCATATTGTGTATTTCTATGTTCTATTTTTGCTTCCTGTTTCCATGGTCATTTATTCTTTTGGCATACAGGTCTCAGACCCATAGGGAGGACTAGATCAATGAGGAGTCAGGACAATGGTCCCATTAGGCAGGGAGCATGCCTGTAAAACACCTGGCATGGAAGGGAGCTGTGTGGCTGATTGGCATGAATGGTACAGAGCATCAGAGGGAAGCAGACCTTCGGGTATCCAAATACTGTCATTCCCCATGAGCAGGGTCAATGGAAAACTATCATCCAATCCTGGAGGGACTAAGAATGATCTGGACCCTCAGGAAAAAATTCCAGATCATTCCACCAGCTGAAACTCTGCAACCAGCTAAAGTACTTGCTGGAGCCAAAGGGGCTATGGAGTGGATAATAATAAATCTCATTATACCATGTCACTACATTATTTGGCCTTATAAGTAGCATATGCATCAGAGTTCACTAAAAAATGGAACAATGAAATAATGTACATATATGCAAAACTAATTATTCTGAAGACTTGTTTCATGACACTTTTCCTAGTTTGCTTTCTGTTGCTGTGATAAAATACTGACCAAAACCAATTTTGGAAGGAAATGATTTATTTCTTCTTATAGCTTACAGTCAATCATCAAAGGAAGCTAAGGCAGTAACTCAAAAACCCAAAGCAGAATCCTCAGAGGAACACTGCTTTCTGGCTCATTCCCAGGATCACATTCAGCTACTTTCCTTATACCACCCAGGGCCAGTCCTTCCATCAATCATCAGTCAAGAAAATGCTACACAGACATGCCCCCACAGGCCAATGTGATGGACGAAAGCAGGTTTCTTCTTATTGGCTGTAGAGAGTTGCAACCAAGTTTTGTCATGATAATACCATTGAAGAAGGCAATAAACTAATACTTACAGGATGAATCAACAATGTTTATACCAAGGAAGGCTGAAAACTAAGGTCAAGTCCAACCCCAACAGTCTGAAATTTGATAGCATAGTTCTTACCTGAAGGCCAACAGACCCCAAACTGAAGACAAACTGTTTCTGCTTGAGTGCGAAAAGTGAATTTTAGCAAATGATACCACATTGTGCACACTGTCTGGTCTATAGGATTCTCGCTTGCTCAGTGGATGGACAGGTGATTTTGCTTTATTTAGGGTGGCAATAGATACAATAGAAGTCAATCTGTTTAATACACTGACTAATTTATACATTAATCTTTAAAAAAAATTATCACAGAAACACCCAGAATATATAGGCAATTTTGCAGCATTTCATGGCTCAATCAGCATGATATGTAAACTTAGCCATTACAGTATAGTATCAGACTTGTCATATTGTAGGAGGCAAAACAAAAAACAAAAAAACAAAAAAAATGGAACTTACAAAGGGATCCAAGATGGTTCCAAGTAGTGTGGACCGTGTTTGGAAGCTCCAGTGAACAATTCAGGGAATTGCACAGATTTCTGAGCCAGGAACACCAAGGTCCCAACACCACGGCAGCAGGAGTGCTCCACGGTTCGGAGGGACCAGGGTGCAGAGGACCTGTGTGCCCCTACACACGAGAGGACCGCGAATTTTCTCGGATCGGAGCAGTAGCGGCAGAGGCAGCAGCAGCGGCGGCGGCACCAGCGTCAGCAGCAGCAGTGACTGAGGTTTGCAGCTCAGAGCCTTCCAGTGGAGGCGATTGGTGTGGCACAGCAAGCAATTCTGCCCGAGGCACCAGCTCAGTGCAGCCACAGCTCCCCTGCTGTGATGCAGGCTGGGCAGAGCGCTCAGTTCCACCCTAGGCACTAGCTCACCTCAACGAGCAGTTCTGCCCAAGACATTAGCTCAGCTCAGCGGGCAGTTCTGGGGCGCTGATGCAGGCTGAGGTCAGCACACAGATTCAGCCCAGAGGCCCTAGCTGGATGTGCCAGGCAGATTAGGCCCAGAGACTCTTAGCTGAGCTGTGTGCACAGGCTCTGCGGCCCCAAGACTATGTCTGGACTATCCACGCAGTATAGGCCCAGAGTCCTGGGTTGAATTCAGCGTGCAGTGTGGGTCCATAGACCCTAGCTGAGCTCGGTGCGCAATTCTGCCCCAGAGACTTGGGTAGAGCACGGCGTGCAGTTTAGGACCAGAGTTCCTAACTGTCCTTGGCAGACAGATTGGGCCCAGAGACTCTAGCAGAGTTTTTGGCACAGTCCCAGCTCTAAGACTCTGGTTGGACACAGTGTGCAGTTTGGATCCAGAATTCTTGGCTGAGCTTGGCAGACGGTTCGGGCCCTGAGTCAATAACTGACCACAGCACACACTTTGTGCCAAAAGCCCCTAGCTGAGCTTGGTACGCAGTCCCAGCCCAAAAATTCTGGCTGGACCCTGTGTGCATTTTGGGCCCAGAATCCCTAGCTGAGCTCGGAAGACGGTTCAGGCCCTGAGAATCTAGCTGAACTCGGTGCGTGGTTCGGGCCCAGTGTCCCTGGCTGGACTTGGCAGGGAACCCAGAAGGCTGTGACCCAGTGCTCATTCAGAGACCCAGAACGATTGCAAGACCCACAGCACAGGGGAGCTGAGGATCACTGGCTGTGAGAATCCAAAATGACAGGGCTAACCTCCTGCCATCCACACCAGTAAAGGATCAGAGCTTCCAGCCTACAGAAATCGTGAGAAAACAAGTGAATCTATCATCAGACTCCCTCCATCCAACTCTGGAAGCTACCCAACAAAAGCAGACGGCAAGATGTCGAAAGGACAGCGTAAAAGCATACGCAAAAATTCCCAAAACAACATGGCGTCTCCAGTTTCCAGCTATCCCAAAGAAAACAACCCAGAGAACTCAAATACAATGGAAATACAAGACAATGACCTCAAATCCTTAGTAATGAGGATATTAATGGAGGAAACAAATAAAATTTGTAATCAAATACAGGAAGACACAGCCAAACAGGTGAGAGACATAAAAGAAGCACATAGAGTGGAACTGGAAAATTTTTAGGAAAATGCAAACAAGCAGATGAAAGAAATAAATAAAACGGTTCAAGCTCTGAAGACCTATAAAGAGAAGAAACTCAGGAATATACAAACAATCAGATAAAAGAAATAAAAAAATCAGTTCAAGATCTGAAGACAAAAATGGAGTCAATGATAAACACACAGACAGAAGAAAAACGAGAACATGAGACCTCAGAGAAGAAGGTGAGCAACACAGAGGTGAGCTTTTCTAACAGAATCCAAGAGATGGAAGAATGAATCTCAGGACTAGAAGATACAATCACAGATCTTGAAGCAACCATTAAAGAAAATGCCAAATCTGGAAAGCTCCTGACACAAAACATCCAAGAAATCAAGGACACCATGAAAAGAAGAAATCTGAGAATAATAGGCGTTGAAGAACGAGAAGATATCAGACTCCGAGGCCCAGAAACTATTCTCAACAAAATCATAGAAGAAAATTTCCCCAATCTAAAGAAAGAGATGCCTATAAACATACAAGAGGCCTACAGAACACCAATAGCATTGACCAGAAAAGAAAAACTGCCCATCGCATAAAACAGAAAACATAGAGAACAAAGAAAAAAAATTAAAAGCTGCAAGGGAAAAGGGCCAAATAACATTTAATGGCAAACCTATCAGAATTACACCCGATTTCTCAGCAGAGACCATAAAAGCCAGAAGGGCCTGGACAGAGATCCTGCAAACCCTAAGAGAGCACAGATGCCAGGCCAGACTACTTTACCCAGCAAAACTATCAATAACCATTGATGGAGAAAACAAAATATTCCATGACAAAAACAAATTCAAACAGTACCTATCCACAAATCCAGCTTTACAGAAGGTACTAGATGGAAAACTACATCCCAAAGGGTCAAGCTACAACCAAAACTACTCAGGAGATAGATAAATATACCATGGCAAAAACACAACTACACAAATGCTCGATTGGAAACAACATCAAAATTAAGACTCTTAACAGTCACTGGTCATTAATATCTCTCAACATCAATGGCCTCAATTCTCCAATAAAAAGACACAGACTAACTGAATGGGTGCATAAACAAGATCCAACATTCTTCTGCGTTCAAGAAACACATCTCACCCACAACAATAGGCATTACCTCAGGGTAAACGGTTGGAAAAAAATATTCCAAGCAAATGGCCACAAGAAGCAAGCAGGCCTAGCCATTTTAATATCGAACAAAATAGACTTTCAACCAAAATTAATCAAAAGGGATTCAGAAGGACACTTCATACTCATCAAAGGTAAGTCAACCAAGATGACATCACAATTCTGAACATCTATGCTCCCAATACAAGGGCACCCACATTTGTAAAAGATCTGCTAAAAAAAGCTTAAACCACACATCGATCCCCACACAATAATAGTGGGAGACTTCAACACCCCACTCTCACTGAAGGATAAGTCATTGAAACAGAAACTAAGCTCAGAAATAACATCATTAACCAATGCCATGAGTCAAATGGATCTAACAGATATCTATAGAACCTTTCACCCAAACAAGAAAGAATATACCTTCTTCTCTGCACCCCATGGAACCTTCTCCAAAATTGATCACATAGTAGGTCACAAAGCAAGCCTCAACAGATACAAGAGGATTGAAATAATACCTTGTATCCTATTAGATCACCATGCTCTTAGGCTGCAATTCAACAACAACAGAAACAACAAAAAGCCTACACGTACGTGGAAACTAAACAACTCTCTGCTAAATGATACCCGGGTCAGGGAAGAATTAAAGAAAGAAATCAAGGAGTTTCTGAAATTCAATGAAAATGAAAGAACAACGTACCCAGATTTGTGGGATACCTTGAAAGCAGTGCTAAGAGGAAAATTCATAGCACTAAGTGCCTTTAAAAAGAAATTGGAAACATCACACATAAGCATCTTAACAAAACAGCTGGAAGCCCTAGATAAAAAAAGAAGCAAAAACACCCAAAAGGAGTAGACGTCTGGAAATAATCAAACTCAGGGCTGAAATTAACAAATTAGAAACTAAGAAAACAGTCCAAAGAATAAACAAAACCAAGAGCTGGTTCTTTGAGAAAATCAACAAGATAGACAGACCGTTAGCCAAACTAACTAAAAGGCAGAGAGACAGTATTGAAATCAACAAAATCAGAAATGAAAAGGGAGACATAACAACAGACACTGAAGAAATACAAAGAATCATAAGATCCTATTTTGAAGGCATATATGCCACAAAATTTGAAAATCTAAGGGAAATGGACGATTTTCTTGATCAATTTCACTTGCCAAGGTTGAGTGAAGAACAGATAAACAAGCTAAATAGTCCCATTTCCCCTACAGAAATAGAAGCAATCATTGATAGTCTCCCAACCAAAAAAAAGCCCAGGGCCAGATGGTTTCAGTGCAGAATTCTACCAGACCTTCAAGGGCGAGCTAATATCGATATTCTTCAAGCTACTCCAAAACATAGAAATGGATGGAACATTACCAAATTCATTCTATGAGGCCATAGTCACGTTGATACCTAAACCTCACAAAGACTCAACAAAGAAAGAGAATTTCAGACCAATTTCTCTTATGAACATCGATGCAAAAATACTAAATACAATTCTTGCAAAATGAATACAAGAACACATAAAGGATATCATTCATCATGACCAAGTAGGCTTCATTCCAGGCATGCAGGGATGGTTTAATATACGGAAATCCATCAATGTAATCCACCATATAAACAAACTGAAAATAAAAAACCACATGATCATCTCTTCAGATGCAGAGAAAGCATTTGATAAAATCCAACACCCATTCATGTTTAACGTTTTAGAGAGATCGGGGATACAAGGCACTTTCCTCAACATAATAAAGGCTATTTACAGCAAGCCAATAGCCAAAATCAAAGTAAATGGTGAGATACTCAAGGAAATTCCTCTAAAATCGGGAACAAGGCAAGGCTGCCCAATCTCTCCATATCTCTTCAATATAGTACTCGAAGTTCTAGCCAGAGCAATAAGACAACAAAAGGAGATCAAGGGTATCCAAATGGGAAAGGAGGCAGTCAAACTATCCCTATTTGCAGATGATATGATAGTGTACATAAGTGACCCTCAAAATTCCACCAGAGAACTCCTACAGCTGATAAATACTTTCAGCAATTTGGCTGGATACAAAATTAACTCAAAAAAGTCTGTAGCCTTCCTATACACAAATGACAAGCTTGCAGAGGAAGAAATTAGGAAAGCCACACCCTTCACATTAGCCACAAGCAATATAAAATATTTAGGAGTTACTCTAACTAAGCAAGTGAAGGACTTGTTTGAGAAAAATTTCAAAACTCTGAAGAAAGAGATTGAAGAAGACATGAGAAGATGGAAGGATCTTCCTTGCTCATGGATCAGGAGAATTAACATAGTAAAAATGGCCATCTTACCAAAAGCAATCTACAGATTCAATGCAATCCCTATCAAAATACCTACACAATTTTTTAAAGACATTGAAAGTTCAATTCTGAACTTCATATGGAAAAACAAAAAACCCAGAATAGCTAAAAACAATCTTGTACAATAAAAGGTGCTCCAGAGGAATCTCCATACCTGATCTCAAACTGTACTATAAAGCAATAGTAATTAAAACAGCATGGTACTGGCACAGCAACAGGCTGGTTGATCAGTGGAATCGAATTGAAGACCCAGATATGAATCCACACACATATTTGCTCATTTGATTTTTGACAAAGAAGCCTAATCCATTCAATGGAAAAAGGATAGCATCTTCAACAAATGATGCTGGTATAACTGGAGGTCTATGTGTTAAAAAAATGTAACTCGACCCATATTTGTCACCTTGCACAAAGCTCAAATCCAAGTGGATTAAAGACCTCAACATAAAACCAGAGACACTAAGTCACTTAGAAGAAAAAGTGGGGAAGAGCCTGGAACATATTGACACAGGAGAAAACTTCCTGAACAGTCCACCAACAGCTCAGGCCTTAATGTCAACAACTAATAAATGGGACCTCATGAGGCTGAGAAGCTTCTGTAAGTCTGGAGACACCGTCAAGAGAACAAAGCGACAGCCTACAGACTGGGAAAAGATCTTCACCAACCCTACATCTGACAAAGGTCTAATAACCAAAATATATAAAGAACTCAAGAAATTAAACACCACCAAACCAAATAGCCCAATTGAGAAATGGGGCTTGGAACTAAACAGAGAATTCTCAACAGAGGAATATCAAATGGCTGAGAAACACTTAAAGAAATGCTCAACCTCCTTAGTCATCAGGGAAATGCAAATCAAAACAACTCTGAGATTCCATCTTATACCCATCAGAATGGCTAAGTTCAAAAATTCAAGTGACACTGCATGCTGGCAAGGATGTGGGGAGAGAGGAACACTCCTTCATTGCTGGTGGGAATGCAAACTAGTACAGCCACTTTGGAAATCTATCTGGTGCTATCTCAGAAACCTGGGAATAGGGCTTCCTCAAGACCCAGCTATTCCACTCCTTGGAATATACCCAGAAGATGCTCCAGCACACAACAAAAAAATTTGCTCAACCATGTTCATAGCAGCCTTATTCATAATAGCCAGATCATGGAAACAGCCTAAGTGTCCCTCAGTAGAAGAATGGATAAAGAAACTGTGGTACATATACACTATGGAATACTACTCAGCTGTTAAAAACAAGGAATTCCCAAAATTTGTGGACAAATGGATTGAGCTAGAAATGATCATAATGAATGAGTTAACCCGGAAGCAGAAAGACTCAAATGGTATATACTCACTTATCTCTGCATACTAGCCCAAGGGGGCATGTCCCATGAAAGCCTTCCCTTACCAGGAAACTGGGACAGAGGGGAGGACATCCTATTGGGACTCTAGATGAGAGAAGCATGGGAGAATAGCAAAGTAAAAGAATCCTGAGGGTCCTAGAAACCTACAAGTAGAACATTATGATAGGCAGAGGGGTCCCGCTCAAACTAAGGCACCAGCCAAGGACAAAACAGGCGGTAAATTTTAAACCCCTACCCAGATCTAGCCAATGGTCAGAACAGTCTCCACACTTGAGTGGAGAGTGGGATATGACTTTCTCATGTACTCTAGTGCCTCACATTTGACCATGTCCCCTGGAGGGGGAGACCTGGTGGCACTCAGAGGAAGGACAGCAGGTCACCGAGAAGAGACTTGATACCCTATGAGCATATACAGGGGGAGGTATTCCCCCTCAGGAACAGTCATAGGGGAGGGGAATAAGGGGAAAATGGGAGGGAGGGAAGAATGGGAGGATACAAGGTATGGGATAACCATTGAGATGTAACAAGAATAAATTAATTTTAAAAAATTGCTCATCCAAAAAAATGGTGGGTATTGATTATTCTTAGGATTTGGAATACTTTGGAACACTTTCTTTTATAAGCTTTATGGTTTTTTTCCATAAAATATAAGTCCTCAATAAATAAATTTCAGAGGATGAACAAGATAAGTATCTTTTAATAGTGTGTTAATTGCTACAAAAATTTGGGATAGACTGAGTTCTACAGGTGGCAACTCGAAAAGTTTAAGCAGGGTGTTTACCAAAATCATCACGAAGAGTTTCAGAGAACTTTTACACTAAGATTTATCTGAGTCACCTGTATAACACTTTAAAGGTGTTGGTTAACAAGTTCTATGCAATCATATCTGTAGACATATGCCTGAGCATCTGGGTCTTTGGAGATAATCATACCTACGTAATCCTAAAGGCTTCTGCTAAGTATGGAATAATTTAACCAACTTTGTGAATTTAATTAAGTTTTTATCCACATGGTGAGTTGGAAGACATGGTGGTTGATACAAATACTATATTCTAGAAATGAGAAAATCACATAGTCTCTTTATAAAATGGAAACCAGGTTCACAGGGCAACTAGGACATTTTCCTTGTCAGCAAAATAAATGCATTCTGAATTCATGAATTGGTAATAAGTCACCCTCTCATAATAATTAATGGTCATTAACCTTTTAAAGCTTCGTCGTTTATGTGGCCACCTCTGGCAGACAGCCCTTAAAGACAGAACAGAATGTGGACAGTGGAAAAGACATTCCTCAACACTCAAAGGTCTTGAAAGGCAGGAACTCATGCTTTTCTGTGGTGATGCAGCAGATCTGAAGAGCCTCAGAAATTTCCAGACAGGGAGAAAATACATGCCTGGGCTATGAAAGTGGGAGGCTTTCATCCTGAGAAGCCAGAGCCAGCCACCTCCACCATAGACTACTGTTTGCCTTTAGCAATCTTTCCCCTTGGACAGGGGTACCCCAATTTCCTCATCTACAAAAGGGATGTATAATGTCATCTTAAATGAATTGCACTATAAGCTAGTATAAGAGAAATATAAGACTTTTTTTTAATCAAGTGGCGAGCATCCTATAAAACTGTTCTCCAACACAGGGGCAATGTATATGCATCTTAAGATGCTAAGCTGGAACCATAGCTCTTTGCAGATATTTGCTTTGTCCAGAGTTTTCTAACTCTGACATGCATAATATGACTCAATGACAGTTAGAAAGGAGAGAGCAAAGTGTCTACCGATAGTGTCCTTCAACCCAACACCTGTGAAAGGAAGAAAGTGAAGCAAAATTTGGCAAAGAAAAATACTTGAGCTATAACATGAGCACAGTGAGAGACTTGGCTTATACAAAAGTAAGCCATAGAGCTAGAATCAGCTTTTCTAAATCATTTTTGCTGGCCAAGTTCTTTCACATTGGAAGTCACAGTCATTATATCTGTGTTGCCCCTGAACTAGTTCATTCTGTGGACCTACAGAACTTTATAAGGGACAGAGAATTAGCCATTATTTCTAAACGGAACAATGATGTCTCCAGTAAAGGGGCTGTAGGAAAGTTCATCGCATCTCCTTTAACATCAATATTTATTGAACAACTATGTCACATGAGGTTCTGTTGATGCTGGTCTCTCTTCTATCATATTTATAATCAACTTTACCCTATCAAATAGGCATTCATACAGATATTTGTTATATGGTGAAAATGAGATATGGTGAGCTGTGCAAAGCAAATCCAATCAACAGTCAAGGTATGGAATCAGTCTAAATGTTTATCCCCTGATGAGTAGATACAGAAAGTGACACACATATGTAGTAGAATGCCATACAGTCATAAAGATAACAGTTTTGTCATTCATGACAGTGTGAATGGAATTGGAAAGTAGCACAGTAAGGGAAATAAAGTTGGCACAGAATCACAAATGCCACAACACCTCACTCGCATGAAGAATCTAAGGGATGCTGACATAGAAGTTGAGAATAGAATTCAAGAATGGCAAAGCTAGAGAGAGGACAGGGATGCAAACAGATTGTGAAGAGTTACTAAGTTCCATCTGTAGGGGATGAATGAGTTCTGAAGCTCTGTTATGCACTATGGTGAGTACAGACAAGATGCTGTACTATACAGTTTAAAAAAAAAAAAAGTCTCGATAAACCAAAAGAAAAAGACACGGGAAATGCTGCACATAAATTCTAAATGTTTGAGGAAATAGATATGCAAAACCTCACTTAAACATTATATAATGAAATATGCAAAAGGCATGTAAATTTTTAAAATAATCTTAATTTAAAATTAAAATACAAAAATTATTTAAATCAGTTCTTTAACACTATTCAGTGCTACCTCCAATGTGTCTAAAAATTTGTAGCAAGTGGGAGACAGTTCACACTCACCACCAGTTGGTTCCAATACTTATTTTCCTGATCGTTACTAGCCCTCCCCCATTTCAGATTCCATTTCTCTGTATGATTCATTCCAGAGCAGGACTTCACAAGTCCCCAGCCAAATGGAAGTACTCCTGAGCATGTGTGCGTGTTCTTTGAGCTTGTGGCTCAGTCTATGATCTTGCAGAAGAGGCTGGTCTTCCCTTGCTTTCTCATCTTCCCTCAGCTGTCATGTGAGAGTGAGAATGTTTCCATCACATGACATATTGATATTTAAAAGTTTAAGTGGAACGTGGTGACTTGCACCTACAATCCTAGCATTTGGGAGGTTAAGGCAAGAAGATTGCTTACAGTCTGGAGTTCCAGGCCAGCATGAAATACCAAGCGAGAGCCTGTATTCTAAAATCCCTCAAAATATTAATATATACATATGTGTTAGTATGTACGAATCCTATTTAAAAGTATTTCAGGTATATGGTAAGAGGTATTTGCTTGCTGTTATCATTCTCTGTATATCTAACTACTAATTTATATATGAATGCATATGGTCATGTGTTCACTGGTTTTCTTGTTACTGACATCATAAAGACAGACTGTATAATCCTTACATGGATACAAAGATGGTGATACAGTGTAGTTTTGCCTAATACAGAGCATTAAATTGGACTGCATTTCAACACCAAGAAACCAAGTTTTCTCCACAGCCAAGCATGCACTGTAAAAAGCACTTTTCTTCTCCTGGCGCAGTTGTTGTCTGGGAAGCGTATTGCCTCCTTCTGCTAACCTAGGCCTAGTCCTGGAAGCTTCTAGCCTCTGTACAATCTAACCTAGGCTTAGAATATTTTCAGCCTCTGATACATACTGCTTAATAAACTCACACTTGTTCTTTCTGAGATCTGAGCTGGCTGGTTCAACCCAGCTGTTCTGGCCCAAACTTCTCGCCAAACTGACTGATCCAATCTGGCTTCTCTCAGCTTCTCACTGAGAAGCTCTGCTTGGCCTCAGACTAACTCAGCAATCTGCTCAGTCTTTTTGGCTTCTTCTTATTTTCTGTCTCATTCCATCTTCACAGGAGTTCTCTCTCTGCTGCCCTTCTCTCTATTACTGTCCTGGTAAAAATGCCTCTTAAGTAACTTTCCTTTCCTCTCTCTTTTCATGAGAGTTGGGCATATCCTATGCTGTCAAATCTTCTCTGATTTGTCATCTTTTCTGCCATTCAATTAGACTTTCAACTTCAAACATGGGTGCTTCCTTCTATAAAATAACTTTACCTTCATTTGGAAATAAAAGCAAGTACCACCATACCTGGACCTAAGCTTTTCTTTACCTGATACTTGCTCTATACCAGGCTGGCCTTGAACTCAGATCTGTCTGCCACACAGACCTTTGGATGTGAACTAATGCCAGCCAGATCACATAGTTCTAGAAGGACTTTGGATGTGATCTCTTGCCAGAAAAGCTGTGTTCTGGATTAACATCCCCCTCAATGCATGCCTTCTAGCATTGTTCCTGTCTCTTCATGCATCCTGCTAACTTGTCATTATCATTTCTCAAGTGAGATTTGAAGTCAGACAGATTTAAAATCAAGCCAAATCAATGTCCAGGTGTCATTTCTTATTTAACTAGTTCTAGGTTCTATTTTTCCATTCATAAAATAAGGACAGACAGAGTGTCTACACCGTAGGGTTATAAAAAAATTAAATGCAATATGCAAATGATTACTATAAGGCAGGAGACATAGCTAGTTTCCTGCAAATGCTAGCTTTGATAACAATACTGGCAACATACCAGTATGTCAGACATCTTCTCATTACTGGTATTAATCATTGTGGCTTAGTTATTTTTAAAAAGAGCACTGTATTCAAAGGAGGATGCTCAACTTAAAAAATGGAAGAATTTCCCTCCACTCACAGTTCAAGAAATTTCAGTGTGTGCTGCTTACCCTGATCATTTCAGGCCTGGGGGTGGGGTGGGGGGACTGAACAAAATGGTAGGCACATGCAAAGCAGCTCATCACATAGCAGACAATTTGTAAAGAGAGCTTCTAACAAAGCCAGTGCCGCCTCTGAACCTGTTAATGGATCAGTTGATGAAAGAAGCTGGAGCTCTAGCAATGCAAGGAACTCCCCATCCTTCACCTTTGTATACTGTTGCATTGCCTTCAACATATAAACATTGGGGCGAGGGGTGCAGTTTGGATTCAAGCCATGGGTAACATTTCTAGTAGAAAGAGAATAGGCATTGCGTGATTGCGTGTGGCTTTCCCACATATTCTTTCTTCATCCTGAATAAATGACTTACTGCGTTCTGGCCTTCTGATTTTCATCTGCTAAGCATGAACAGCCCAACACATAGAATTTAGGGGCAAATGGGGGCCCCTCTGTCTGAAGTTCTTCATCAAGCAGTGGAGAGTTACCATAGGTGTTCTCCATGGGCTTTGATTCATCCCACAGATGAGCACTGGGAATCAGAAAGGTGAGTTTCACCAGCACCCAGTGGGCTCTCACGGCCTCGAAGCTTCCCACTACCAGCCACTGAGCAGCCAGCTGACTCTCAGTATAACTCCACATAGTGTTTAGGAGAATGTTAAATGACAGAGAAAGGCTGTGACAAAAGCCGCCTTAATGAGACATCCTGTTAGCTCTGGCTGCTCCCAGGTCAGGCTGCTTGTGTCGGCACAAGAGCACTAATGGACTAGGTAGTTGTGTATTTCCATCTGGCCAGGCACTGAGTTTTTAATGAAGCAAGCTGTCCAGACTTGGGCAGAGAGAGGCCAGGGAAAGAAGGAGACGGGTAGGGTAGGGAGAGATGGAGATGGAGGGAGAGAGAGAGGACAAGTGTGTAATTCCAATGACAAACAGTTTCATCCTAAAATAGAGTGGAGAAAGATGGCGGCACAGGAAGACCTGACATCCTGTGATTTGCATCAATTGGAGAGAAGCTGACAGAGACCTTCCCACCCCTGCAGTGGACCCTTGTACAGAGCAGAAAGGAAAACAAAATGTTCTGCTTTTCCAAGGGCCTATAATACCCTCTAATACCCTCCACAGCTCGAACAAAGACTAGTGTCAGCTGCCTGACTTCTTAATGATGAATAATTCATATACATCAAAGCAGCCCTCATGAAGTGTTTTTCCTGCTGCCTCAAAGACAATGAAACAACAGCAGAAAGGCCAGAAGGGATTTTTTTTTTCTTCAAATCACATCATCTCTCTTATCTCTCGTCCCTCCTTCCTTCTGCAATATCCATGGTTTGGACTGGATGGAAATCGGCTGCAATGCCATTTTATGTAACTGTTAAACTTCCAGCTTCTTTCCTTTCCCACATAATGGCAAACTCCTATTTATACTTCAATTCCCAGCTCAGAAACTGCCACTTACTGAACTAAACCCAGCCACCCACTTGCTTCCTTTATGAGGATCAGTACTAAAATCTTATGTCTTTACATCTCTAGTTTAGACTTAAAACTTTAGTTTCAACAGCACTTATTCTAAAGCCTGGAATATACAAGCATTTCAATTAATATTCATGGCATTGTAATGACTTATAATTCAAAAGAAGAAAAAAGAAAAAGGAAAGAAAAGAAAGGAAGGAAGGAAAGAAGAAAAAAAGGAAGGAAGGAAGAAAAAACTCAAAAACCAGCAGTTAAGCGCACATGCTCTTCATATAGATGATCCAGGTTGATTCCTGGCACCCACATGATCGCATACAATGGTCAGTAATTCTAGCTTGAGGGATGGGGCACCCTCTTCTGACATCTATGGGCACAGGGCACATAGGCAGTGCATTTACATACCTGTAGGGGAAACAATCATACAAATAAAATAAATAAATCATGAAAAAAATCAAACAAAAACATTGAAATCAACCACAGGAATTCTCTGGCATATTAAGTCTGTGAAAATGAAAACAAGATGACAAGAATATTTCACAAACCTCACAAATATCATGGACCATTATTTTTATCTTTTAGCATGTTCCAGGAATTGGAGTCAAAGGTTTAGAAAAACACATACCTGTGGGATCTGTTTGGAGACCCTACCAGCTCTGATTTGGAGGGCAAGTCTTTTTAGAGAGAGGTGTTTGTCGAAGCTGAGACAAAAACTGAAGTGACAGCGTGATGATCTAGGTTAGGTTTATAGTCTGTCTTAAAATACAAACTCCTCCTCTCTTTCTTTTTGATCATCATAAATGACAATTTACTACAGATGTACACACAAAAGAATGCAGATGTTACTCACTTTTTATATTTCTCAACTGTCGACTGCTTCGGTAAAATACCATTTCAGTGTCAAGGAGAGAACACATTTCTTTTGTGGAGTGAATGCTTGCAATCAAGGAGGAAAGAGACAGACATTCTAAGCTAGCCTCTGTTCACTCACAGAGTAAGTTACAATGCATAGGGCACACTATATTTTGTGCTCAACAGCACTAAGTAAACTCAGGGACCATGCAATGTAGGTCAGACTCCTACAGAGCTCATCACGGCACGAGGGATAGAGAGATGACCAATGAGTATTTCCAAATATTTTAAGTTTTAAAGATGAACAAACTCATAGTTTAGTAAGAGGCATCGTGGCTGATTCTCACTGGAAATTTAGACATGGCTTCGGAGAGAGGATAAATTTAAATCTGATTCTCGAGAGACAAATGAAGGCACATTTTCTTTCCGTGTCAGTGGAAGAATGACAGCAAGACTCATCTGAAGTTAACGGTGCTTCCAAAGGCCTAGGAATGGGCTACAGTTAGATTGAAAGTGCCAGGTTACTAGGGTTCCAGGTCTACAGTGAATCGTGAAGCTGACAAAGCAAAAGCAACCACAGGATGCTATTGCTAAGAGCCTTGCATTATCAGTGAGCGAGTGAGTATGGCACTTTGTAAGTCTAAGAAGAGTATGGGGGAAAGAATCTCTTAATTAGGCACTTCCTTGCCATGAATAAAATAATAAGACCAAGACTATGGAGGGGAATGAAGGCAGGCAAGGTTAACTGAAGGTCACTAAGATCCTCTGAGGATAAGGAGGGTATGAGAAGTTTAGACAGGATGGTAGGAGGGGTTAACAGGCTTGCCTGGAGGCCTTTTGCGGTATTAGATAAAAGTCATATGATTTCAAGAGAACCAGTGCTGCCCCCAGTTTGTTTAAAATGGACATGTCAAAAATTATAGGACCATTGAACAGCATGGATAGAACAAATGAGGTGAGGATACAGAGAAAGGCCTAGGCTCTATCACCACATGTCAGGACAGTTTTAGACAAGTGGGAGTCATAGTTTGATTGTGCCGCTGCAGCAAAACCCTGTTAACCAAGCAGTTTATCAGCAATAGAAATGTTTATGTCTCAGGGTTCTGGAGGCTCAGAGTCCAGGTCACCAGCAGGTTGAGCATCTAGCAGATATTCACTCTCTTCTTCAGAAACAGAGCTTTCTGAATGCATCATTATACTGTAGAAAGGAGTGATTTGTCCTCTTGCATACCTTTCACAAGGTCAATAATCTCATTTATGTAGGACACACCCTCATGGCTCAACCACCTTTCAAATATACCATATACTTCACGGCTCAAGTTTCATGGAATAAATGAATCCTGATGGACGGATATCTGGAGCATAACCAGGAACTAGAGCAGGACACTCTCTGAAACTAGTTTCAGGATCCTAATCCGTGATTTGGAAAGATTGCTTTTGCTTTGTCAAGGGCAACGTTTCAGGGATGAACTAACTACTGCAGGAAAGCTGAGAAAAGAGGCAGGAGGGCATACTGTGCTTCCTCTTACCTCCCGAACTCAAAATGTTGCATCGCTCACCCAATCAGCAGCTGAGATTTGCCATTCATGCTACTCAGGAGCGTATATGACCAACAGAATATGTTCAGTTTGGGGTAAAAAGTGGAGAGGAGAGACAAGGAAAAACATCTGAGTTATTCAGAGTTGAGGAACCAGGGCAGTGACTAGGAGAGAGAGCTAGATGATTGTGTTTGGGATGAGTGAGGGAACCAGTGGTGAGAAGCTTTTCAAAGGATGATAAAGGTCGAGGTCAAGTTGGCAACCTGACTCCTCAGGAGGGTAAGGGGATACCATTTCCAAACATTTTTACTCTTATATCCTGCACACTGTTTGGAAGAAAAGCACAGCATAGCTTCTCTATGAAGCTTGGGATGGCAAGGAAGATGATGTAACCATGTGGAAAGTCTGCCACTGGCTGAACCAACTGCAGAAAAAAAAAAGCATTTTCCTCATTAAACATTTATACTGTTTCACATAGACTTCTACAAGGAAGATTGTTGGCTCTTCGTTCCTTAAGTTACTAACAAAGACAAACTGAGAGTGCACTCTGTGCTAGGGACTGGCTGGGACACTGGGGAAAGCCAGAGAGTAATAGCAGGCAAGATTCCTTTTCCCACGAAACTTGCAACCCACCAAGGGAATGATAGACGATAATACAATAATCATAAATTTAAATAATTAACCCAAGATGAGATTAAACTTTAAATGAGGAAACAAATTACTCTGAGTTCGGGTGACGAGCAGCTATCACCTTGACTAAGAAAGGAGATGAAAATTCCTCTACAAAGTCAAGTAAAGCTTGAGGTTATGATCAGAAAGGTGGAGGTGGTAGGAGAGAGAGCTCCCTGTCTGAGGAACAGCGTGTGCAAAGTAACTGTGATGGGAGGTCCATCAAAAGCTATGCTGTGGAACGGAGCTTGCAAAACGAGTGGCAACATAAGAGGGCACTTTTTACTAATGGATTTATGTATAATGCATCTTGAGTGATTGCCTGCATGTAGCTATGTATACCACATGAATTCTTGAGGCCTGTAGAAGCCAGGAGAGGGTATCTGATCCTCCAGTGCTGGATGTTGAAGAGGTTGTGAACAGCTTCTAAGTCCTGCCTCCCAGCCTTGTGGAGGTGCTGCGGATGCAACCTGGGTTGTCTTTAAAAAAAAAAGCAAAGGCTCCTACCTGCTGAGACGTCTCTCCAGCCCTAGAGAAAGGGAATATCTTGAAAAGAGGCTGGACCACAAAGAAGGATCCAAGCAGGTGCCATGCTGGTTCTTGGTGTTTCATATTTATCAATAGTCTAATAGCAGTGGGTTTCCAAAGGTCACTGGCATGGTTTTGCTGGTTGAAACTATGCACATTGCTCTTCTTCATAGGGCTTTTATTTACCTAGCTCTCCACATGAAACTCTTTGACTAGACCTTGTCTGCCTCTGAGAAGAAAGCCAAACACACATACATCAGAGGAGTCTGCTAATCTTAAGGAGTCTACGGTTAGAGAAAAGGGATGGATTAGGGAAACAGTGGTAGGAGAAAGAAAAACTCGGAGGGCTGTAAGGACAGAGTCTCTCCAGCCCAGTGGAAGATGAGGGGCACGGACAGGTGCCCAGTGAGTACGAGCTAACTTCAAGTGACAGAGAGATGGTTTCCATCTGCTGTGTGCTTCCTGTGTGCCAGGCACTGAGAGGGGCTTTTCATCTACAGTGATGACAGGAGCCTTCAAAAGCGTCATGTTCTTATCCTCCTAACCACACAGAGACTGGGAATCAGGAGTTGTGAGCAATTTGGCGGCAATCCAGTAGGGAAGGCATGGAGGAGACCAGGTCTAAATAGACTCTATTGGCATAAAATAAGCAGCGGAATAGAGAGAGATTAAGTTGTTGGTTTCAAATCAAAATATTAAAACAGCAGATGTGTTGACTTAGAATAATCACAGCTACTTGCAGAAATATTTGAGGACCTGCAAGGATAGCGTCTTCACGCAAATTTAGGGATAAGACCCTGAGCCAAAATAATACTACCTCTAGCCTTAAATTAGTAGGAACTCTTGTGCTCTAGGCAGAATCAGGAGATGAATAATGCATATGCATCAGAGCACACATTAGCACTCACACTATCCAAAGGACCTGTTTTTATATCATTTGACTTTTCTTCTCTCCCCCTGTAATTACTTCATTTCAGCCAAATCACACTGTATTATGATTTAACAACTGAAACAGTCACTTAAGCGCTGATATTTTGCAAGCACCTTTCGAACATTTCCACCAACAATCTGAGCTCCAAAGTGAAGAGACCGAGCAATGGCTTGAGGGCTCAACTCCACCACGCAGCAGTGCCCAGCCATCCATTACAGAACTTCCGGTGCTTAAACACTGCCCTGGTCATCATTCTGCCCTGAGCCTTATGCTGTTAAGAGACCTCAAGGCCTGTTTATTACAGGCTAAGAGGGGGAAGAGATTGGCTTTTTTTTTTAATCATAGAGAAACTGGCGTGGTGCGGGGACTGTTTGAACTGGACACTGTAATCATACCCCGTTTTTGGAGATTCAGCGTCCTCCTCTGAAAGCTGCTTTCTTTCCCAGTGCCTTGCATCCAGATGAGGAGAGAAAATGCATCCCGCAGCTTCAAGATAAAAATGCAAGATCCTAACTGTTCCCATGTTTCCTGCCGATGGGAAATTCCAGCCAGCGTTTCCTTCCCATGAAGTCTTGTTAACTCTACATATGTAAATAATCAAATGTGCCTAGTGGCCAGTGAGTGTTTCCTTCGCAAAATGCCTATCTACTAACTCTGGGCACCGAGTACAAATAGTACAAATAGTGGTTTGTAGTTAGAGAATTACAGACTCTTATTCCTGGAAGGAATCGTAATAGACAGCGTCTGGGTTTCAGGGTTGGATAACTCAGGGGCCTGGAGCCCAGATGGGGAATATGACCTGTCCAAGCTCGCAAGATAAAAAACATCAGCTTTGTGAATGTCTAAGCTGCTGTTGGGTCAGCTCTGCTGTGTTGACCTAAATTAGCTTTGTATTTCGTACTAAGCAATATGTCCCCCTGCTTCCTAATCAAAGGCATAATCAATCATCATTTGCAAGGCACGCGTTTTGAGAAGTAGGAAATGAAATTCTCCAGTGCAGTTACATTTGATTTTGTAGGCAGCCACTGATTTGGGAAAAGGAAAACAATTAAAGAGAAAGTCTTCAACATGCATGCTAGTTAAAACCCTGTCTACCAAATGGAATCTACAGCAGCAGTCTGCACATTTTTTTTTCCATAAAGAGCCAGATGACAAATATTTTAGGTTTGTCATATTGTAGCAACTACTCATGTCTACCCTGGTAACAGTAGAGCAGCCACAGACAACACAGGAACTGTTTTGTCTGAGTTCCAGTAAAACTTTATAATTTAATATGCTTTCACCTGGTATGAAATATTTTATTATTTTACTTTAAAAATCATTCTCGTATCTGCTCAGTTCATAGTGATGCCTAAGAGGGCGTGGGCTGTGTTGTCCTCTGTATTATACTTCTTTGAATTGTGACCTAGAGGGTGTGCTCAGAGCTGTTTTTCACTATAGTTTATTCTATCAACAAATACACACTTTGTCATTAATATATGATTCAGCTTTTAGGTAAATGCTGTTTTTCATTGTGTTCCATAGGAGAAAAAAAATCTAGACATTTCCTTGTAAAGAAGTCTCAAAAATATTTCAAACTGCTTAAAGCAGAGAATCTTTTTTTTTTTTTTTTTTTTTTTAGGTTTTAAAAATTTTTTTAATTAATTTATTCTTGTTACATCTCAATGGTTGTCCCATCCCTTGTATCCTCCCATTCTTCCCTCCCTCCCATTTTCTCCTTATTCCCTTCCCCTATGACTGTGACTGAGGAGGACCTCCTCCCCCTGTATATGCTCATAGGGTATCAAGTCTCTTCTTGGTATCCTGCTATCCTTCCTCTGAGTGCCACCAGGTCTCCCCCTCCAGGGGACATGGTCAAATATGAGGCACCAGAGTTCGTGTGAAAGTCATACCCCACTCTCCACTCAAGTGTGGAGAATGTTCTGTCCATTGGCTAGATCTGGGTAGGGGTTTAAAGTTTATCACCTGTATTGTCCTTGGCTGGTGCCTTAGTTTGAGCGGGACTCCGGAGCCCAAATCTGCCTATCATAATGTTCTACTTGTAGGTTTCTAGGACCCTCCGGATCCTTCTACTTTGCTATTCTCCCATGCTTCTCAAAGCAGAGAATCTTTAGGAACCTAGGTTCTGCTTGTCCTCAGGTGAATGACACTAACACACTAGGAAGCCCACGTCATCAGCTCCTTACAAGGGTTCTTTGGGGAAACAAAATTAAATTATGCTATGCCTGTGATCCTGGAGTTTCTTTGTAGACTTAAAGATTTCCAGGTGTTTTCAGTGAATGTCTGCCTTCAGTGTGTTTTGGATCTTCACCTATTCCTTCCTTCCTTCCTTCCTTCCTTCCTTCCTTCCTTCCTTCATTTGATAAACACCTCTTGCCCACCTACAAGGCTGTATTCCCAGGATCTGAAAGAGGCTTCATTCTTGGTCTCTCAACATGTACACATATACATTCATTCATTTATTCAACACATAAATAGTAATTGTTGAGCATGTTTCAATACGTACAAACTGGAGGTAAGCCATCTCAAATTCTGACCTTCTGGAACATACACCCCTGTGAGGGTACTGGTGGCAACAGTCATGTGATTGACTTACATCCTGTTTTGTTTTGCTTTGTTTTAAGACAAGGTCCTGTTATTTAGCCTATTCCTGTTTGACCTACTTCCTCTTAAGCTCCTCATTCTTTTAACTCATCCTGTGAGTGCTGGGATTACAGGCAGTGATATCATGCCAGGATCCAATATTTGTACCTGTGACAAGGCCTAGCAAATGAAAGGACATGGCACTATAGCACGCAGGAGGCTCCCCATCATGCTGAATTCCAACTTCTAACAGAAGCTGAATTCATCTATGCTGACCCCTTTAATGGTCCTGCTCCTCAAATCTTAGACGCACTACTCATCACATTTCAAGGTCTGTTGAATGAGTCAATTCTCTTTAACGCAGATTGTAATTCCACCTGCCCAAGCTGAGCAGCATGTATGTAGTTACTGTGCTCCAACACACATGGATGGCTATAACTTGTTCAGCATTGTCAGCCACTGTACTTGCTGCCAAGAACAGAGTCAAGCTCAGAAGGTGCAATGTTGGAATGGTGCATGAATACATGAATAAAACATGCATGCATCATGAAAACAGGACAAATTCATGATGCATGGACAGTCACTAAAAGAGATGTATGTGTATGCAGTGCATGAAACATAGGCCAACATTTAGTGGGTTCATGTCAGTTGTTCCTCTATTTGCAACTTGCTAACACATGTACCTTATGCATAAACTAATTTTCCTTTATTCATGACAATGCACCATTATGAAGAAGAGCGGTCAAATTGATCTGCTTTCATTATTTATCTTCTGTAATTTGAAAAAACAGTCACCCAGCCCTCTCACACCAGTCAGACTCCACTCTCAGCCACTGCATTGGATGGGGATGGGGTGGGGGACTGGGAAGGCAGCAATGACTTTCTGCATTCCACAGAGCCAGACTACAACATTCCTTTCTGTCAAAAGATGACACTATTTAAGCCCAATTAACTCGCATCTTAAGTTCAAGACTTCTGGTTTACTAACATGAATCAATACCTCACTTTATTAATTATGTAAATATAAACCAAAATGACATCCTCTCACAAGTTTTGGACTTTGTATTACAGTTCTGCCAAATGGAATATTACTGGGAACCAGATAATGATCCTGTAGGAAGTGTTAGTGCCATAGGCTGACCATGAGAGTTTGTGTCTATGTTTACTCTCAGCCACAGACAGGAAACTATTTGGTCGAGGAAGTGGACCAGCAAGAATGATAGGCAAGACAGGGTAATAGGAGGAAGATGCATGTGTAAAAATAGGAGGAAGGTCCATTAACATGCATATATAAAAAAGTCATAATGAAATCCATTGATTCACATGCTAGTTTGTAAAAAAAATTCAGAACTGAAAGGTACATAACAAACAAAAGTAAGTTATTTTCTTTTAAAGTTGACTAAAATTTGTAATATCATTCCCAAGAGAGCAGAGAAGAAAAATCAAAGTCCAGATAGATACTCTAAGAACTCCTGAGGGCTTTTAACTCTGAGCACTAATGAAAAACACCTATAACAGAATATGAATGAGCAACTAGTGAAAGATTTGGAAGTCTAGTCTTACCTCTTCTCCTTTCTTCGATCAAGGGATCTCATCAACTGGAGAGGTGAGTTTTGGGGAAAGTAGAGTAATATGATGATTCACTCTAATTGTCAACTTGACACAACCTACGATCACCTAGAAACACTGGCATTCAAGGGAGGACTGTCTGCACTGGGTTGGCTGGTGGGAGTGTGTGTGAGGTACATGTGTGTATGTTGGGGGGGTGTGAGTGTATCATGAATTCCTCAATTAGTGTGATAAGACCCACCCTAAATGTAGGCAACACCTTCTGGAAGCATCCAGATAAAACCACATGGAAAGAAGGAAGATTTGTACTTTTTTTTTTTTTTTATCACTGGCAAGTTTATCTAACATGTTGCTGTGACTTCCCATTCCTTCACTGATAATTTAACCCACTTCTTTAGTTCATGATATAGACTCCAGCACCTGTCCAGGCATCTTCCAGGCCTTTGGCACCAGACTAGGACTGCCAAAGCACCCATTTTCATGAACTAAACAGCTACCAAGTTCTTGATGTCTCCATTGGGAGGCAGCCAAGGTTGACCCATTCCAACTTCATCCTGTACACCAACCAATTAAAACTGCTTTTAAAAATATATTCATTCTTTGGTTCTGATGCTCTGCAGAATCCTTATTGACACAGGCTGGAAGCGATGTTTAGATGTACTTTGCTTCTAGAAGTTGAAACTACATGAACTTCACTGCAGACTTACTTTTTTTCTGTACTACCATAGGTCATTTGTCTACTCCGCATTTGTTCCTCTATGGAACATATGATTCTGTACATGTTACACAGAAACCTATATATGTGGACAGGTTGGTGCCAAGGACAAAGTGTCAAATAAACATTAGCTCACATAACTGCTGCACACACGAGGGAACATTCCAATATTGCTCAAGTCTCAGATTCATTGGAGTGATATTTTGCATTTCCTTTCATTCATCGGCTCACTCATATGTTCAATATATACCCATTAAGCATCTCTTAGATACTGAGAACTACAATTCATCCGCAGGAAGAGTCAGTGAGTAAGCAAACACAGCTGTCCTTCTTGTGAAGTTGAAAGTGCTCCCTAACCTTTACAAGTAAATATGACAGTTTTCAATGCAGACGTTGAAACAACCTCAAGTTTTTCTCTGATATGAGCCATTCATCTGCCAATTTTTTTTCTTCTTCTGTGTTTGGCACATGATAGTTGCTCAGTCGATGCCAATTGAACAAATAAAATGCTCGTTGAGTGAGTAGATGAGTAATGGTAATGAATGTGTCCTTGCCTAGAGAACTGAGACATCAGCCAGAGGAAGGAAGACCCCCACACACTCTGTGAGTGTGTATGTGAGTGTGTTTGTGTGTGTGTGTGTGTGTGTGTGTGTGTGTGTGTGTGCATGCGCACACATTTCTATGCCTGTTTCACTTAATCCACTCTTAGTGAAAGAAAATATCCCATGGAGATTTTAACATGTTTAGTTCCAGATTCATTGGTGAAACTTTTTAAGCCCAGTTGTCATGACAACCATGTTACTGAGACAATTAGCTACTAACTTGAGTGGTTGGGTGGATCCACTACTTTTGAGGAAGGTTCTGATGGAAGAAAGCCATGTTCAGTGCTGATTTCTGAAGTCACAGTCACCCCTCTCAGAAGGAGCTTTCAAATGCGTTGAATAATAGTTGCCTAACACTACTGTACTTAGTAAAGTGCCACGGAAGTAGATATCACACCCGGAAGCAGAAGTCCTACTGTTCCAGTATCCTGGGAGCTTGAAGCCAAAGGGCATCCCGAGGGGGAAGGGTTGACGTTGGGAGAGGGATGTACCCACTCTCCTTCTCCCTCGGCTTGTGGATGGCAGTCCTCATGTTCACATTCCGTTCTCTCTCTCTAGCTTCACAGCATCTTTCCTTCATGTGTATCTCTGCTCAAACCCATGCTTTGTTATTATTATTATTATTATATGTTAGTCATGATGGACAGGATGCCAATTTAATGACATCATGTTAATTAAATTACCTCATTATATCTGTATAGAGCCAATATTAAAAAAAAAAAAAAAAAACCCTCACATTCTTAGACACAAAAGTTCAGAGCTTCAGTGTATGATTTGAGAAGAGAACAAATTCAAGATATAACTTTCTTACTTTCGGAAGACAGTGAACTTACCCCTCCATGTATGTGACTGCAAAAGCAGTATACGGATGCCACCAACAGTTCCATCAAATATTGAGGAAAAATGAGACTGTGAAGGGAACCTGCCGGCTATCGGTCATAGAGACTTGTAGCATAGAGATATGCTAATACCCATTTTTAAAAATGAAATTGTTTCCAGGTGTTTCATATTCTCCTTGGGAGATGGGATCACATACAGAAGACTAGTGTAATGTTAGAGCTTGGTTCCATTAGAGTAAAGGCAAAGTCTTCCAGATTCCCTCAATATTAACTTAAAATTATTTTTCCTCAGTGCTGGTAGAAATAGTAATAAAAAAGAACCAAGGTGCACTTACCTTCCAGGCAGCCAGCATATATGACCACTGAAACTGTCATTTTATTTTTTTTTGCCTTCTGAAAATGAAATGTTAATTTCTCCTCTAAGACCCTCTGCAGATTTACTCTGCAGGCTAATATCAGTTCACTTAAGAACAAGAGAAATGTCATCCCTGCTTCGATGTGCGATCACTAAAGAGAGCTATCTTTAAATTCCCTTCAAACGGGCAATGTTTATGAATCCACTTTCAGCATGTGTTATAAAGGGATTTGTCAAACCCTGGTGTGATCTCAGTGATGCAGAAAAACAGCAGCTGCCTCCCTGAGCCGTGGAGTGAGCCTCCTCCTCTGTAGCCCTGGTCTCAGAGTTGCCCTGCCCCCTGAGTTCTTAGGGCTTCCTGGGCATCCTTTGCTTTGCTTTCTGTTTATTAATTAACTTATTTGTTTGTCCCTTGTGGCCTTGCCTTGGAAAGTGATGAATAGAATGAGAGACTTTTTGCCCACATCATCAATCACACTCCTGCCCGGGTCTTGACACCCAGAAATGCCAAATACTTTGAGCTGCCTGGGTTTGTCATTGGTACTTTGCCTTCAAAGTCTATGTAAAAGAGGTGACTCGATTGGATTTCCTGGTAAAGGCTCCTTCACAACAACTGACTTTCTTCAGGCTAAGGAGGTGTCAGCCACACGTAGCCTGAAATTAACATCATTCAGAGGGAACTGGGTAACAAAATGTCTTTATTTTTATGCTAGGTATTGACTGCCTGATATATAATGCCCATTTTTCATAATACATTCACATTGGACATTAAATATAGCACACCATTTTGGTGATAAGAAAATTAAGTCTCAAGAGAGTTAAATAATTTTTCCAAGTCCGTGTAATACATTTAGGGTCCAAAGTGTAGATTTAAAGACAGATTGAACCGATTACTCCTGAGAGACTATGATTCCACTCATTATAGGATGTCCTTAATAGTCAGGACACAGCCTGGCTGGGAGCTTGGGCTGCACGGGTGATTCTGAAATAATTTACTTTATAAATCATACCATGTATCAGTGCTCTTAATAGTGTTCTGAGAGGTAAGATTCTTTAGTTTCGCAAATTGTTAGGCTTCCTTATATTTAGAATGAAGCCATCGGTGAGTCATTTTTCATTCTTCAAGAGAAAGTGTCTGTGACAAAACCTTGAAGCCACAGCATCTAGACTCTGCTGGCCTTCGCTGCAGTTCATCACCTCCTAGAGACCGCTGGTAGGAAGGAAGGTGCATGCTTCATTCATCTAGAACCATGACTTCTAGCCTCTCAATTTGCCTTTGACTGACTAGGTGACAGGTGGAAGCCTGGTTAAGTCCTAAGAAGTTTTTTGTAATAGTAAAAAGCAAGTGGCTTCTGCAAATGTACATATGCACTAGAATTATAATAGTAAATATTAAAAATTGAAACGATTCCACTAAAACAAACCATCATTTGTATCAGAGATGCTATATATTTTAAAAATTAAAATTATACCAAGTAAGGTGGCACACACCTGTAATCCCAGCACTCAGGAAGGCAGAGGCAGGCAGATCTCTGTGAGTTCGAGGCCAGCTTGGTCTACAAAGAGAGTTCCAGGACAGCCAAGGCTTCACAAGGAAACCTTGTCTTGCAAAACCAAAAGGAAAAAAATTAAAATTATACTTATTGGGGCTAGAGAGATTGCTTAATGGTTAAGAACACTTGCCACTCTTATAGAAGGCCAATGTTCATTCCCTACTACCTACATCACAGCTTACAATCATCTCTAACTCCAGTTCCAGAGTATTTTACAGCCTCTTTTAGCCTCTATAGGCATCAAGCTTGCACATGTTACACAGACATACATGCAGACAAAACACCCATAAATGCAGATAAAATTAATTTAAAACTAAAGGTGCATTTATTTAGTAGATAAATTGGTTGACTCACATATTAAGGAGACACTTTTCAGTCACAAAGTGGTGAAGTTGCAAATAAAGTCCAAAGTCTGCCTTCTAATCCATGTCTACCCTATAAAATCTCCCAGCTATGGTCATCTGAACAATGTACAAGGGGTCATATAGGCTCAGCTTTGAATATGACACTGACCCTAAAGGAAACACAATCTTTGAGCTAATATTCCCCCCTGAGATATGATGAGGCAACTAAATTACAATGGCTTTCTCAAAAACACAGTGGGAAGGCCAATGTCAGATATGGCAACCAAATGAACAAAGGTTTTAATCCATAGAAAGTCCTTGAGATGGAAGGAATCCAAGGGGAGAAGGCACACAGTCATTAGAGTTACATGTAGAATCAATTGCATTTTCAGGGGGTAGAACAAGCCATTTCACCACAACCACTTCACCTGCCTTGAGAATTTAGCATGTTAGTGATACACCTGGTACACAAATTTCCAGTTCCCATTTGAATAGAGTTCCTGTTTTCTGGCCACAGTTTCCTATGAAGGAAAATGTACTGCTTCACCTAAACAAACAACTATGGTCACATTCCACATTAGCTACATTGCTGGGTAGGGCATCTCTTTGAAGCGCTGTGGTCTTTTTTGGCAGCCACATTGTTTCCGTTATTTTTTTTTAAAAAATTTCTGCTCCATTTTAGACATATATGGTGTTCTAAAAACAGAAGCCTTAGACTCTTTTTGAAAGGAGGAAAGCTCCAACTCTTTAGGGAAAAGATAAACATTAGTCAAAGACACAAGGTTGATGTAGCACACCTGTAACTCCCACCTTCAGAAGGTGGACACGAGAGGCTATTGGGTTAGAGGCTAGTGTGGGCTACATACTGAGATCTCATCACAACAGAAGAGAAAAATTGAAAGAAAGATAATAGGTCTCGCCCCTGGACCAGAATGACTCTCACAAGGCTCTGCAAAAGCTCCATATCCCATGGTCTACAACTGATTCACTATCCTCTCCCCTGCTGGGGTCTTCGCAAGATCACCAGACCCTATGCATTTCAGTCTGCAGTTGACAATACAATCAACCATAAGCCAAGCACCTGACAAAATCAAGGGAACAGGGAACAGAGAAAATGGGAAGAGAGACATAAAAATTGGACTAATGCAAAACAGAACATTCACCTCCATGACAGGATGGGGGTGTTTCTCCAGCCTTGAAAATTTATTGATTCAAATGTAATTGAGGTTTTCTGTTTCATATAGTATCAATAGTAAACCCTAGAGTTCCACTGACTATCCAAGGCCTGTTTATATATGGAGCCTTTTCTCCCACAGTTCTCTCATTAAACCTGGTACTCCACACAAGCCCATTTCAACAATGCACATAAAACCTTTATTTTTTCTTTTCCTACTCCACTCATATTTTTTTAATGCATGGGATTTCTAAACTCCCCTGAGCACTAGTGCTGCATACAACTCTTTCTAGATCTTCCCAACATGACAATAAAAATTTAACCTTGGCCCATTGATTAGGTCATCTAAGGTTAGCTTCAATTCAGTTAATCTCCAAGATTAGAAATTATATTTCTTTCATTCAATGTTCAATGACAAGCTCTGCTCCTATATGAGCTATTATTAACTCTTGGTTTTGCTTTTTATGCACCCAAATTATCCGCTCTAGAACGGTCTTCTCTTTGGCTCCTTTCTGCTTTCTTCGAGGAAAAGAATGAGCTATCATCTTTCTCAGGTGCCTGCCTTCCCATAGTTGAAGGCTGTCACTTTTCTGTCATCAGAGCTTTGCTGAGATCTTTGCTCTACCTGAATATTCTAGTAGAATTAATGCCTTCTCTGGGGACAATGGTGTGATTCCTCCACATGCCATTCAACAGAAGTATTCCACTGCAGAGAAGGACCACAGCTGCAGTCTTTGTCAATCTTTTCCTCTTCTCTTCTCTTCTCTTCTCTTCTCTTCTCTTCTCTTCTCTTCT
>OU015753.1:23956989-23977676 GCA_907169655.1 Acomys percivali | reverse complement strand
TCTCTCTCTCTCTCTCTCTCTCTCTCTCTCTCTCTCTCTCTCTCTGTATGTGTGTGTATGTATGTGTGTGCATCTTAATCATCCCACCCGCAACCCCAACCAATGTGTTGTTTGTTTGTTTGTTTGTTTGTTTTAATAGGAGACCAACAGATTTGGTCCTGGCTTTGCTTGAGCTCCCAAATTCTCCTGCTGTGACACCTTAGTAATCTGAAGAATGACAGTCACATATCTTGTTTACATGAAAGACCTATCTGCTCTGTACCTGAGAGAGTGACTTGCATTGGGGGCATGTGCTCTGTTCTGGGAGGATAAGTGTAATAGCGTCAGTTCACAAGTCAGCCTTGGATCTGACTTCACATTTGTGTCATAAGATCTTGGGCATGATCTTAAATATCTGGACTCTTCCTTTTCATTATCCAGAACAAAGAAGAAAGTTACCTGCTGATATGGAGACATTCGCATTTGTCACACACTCACTATGACGCAGACACTCCTCTAAGTGCTTTCACTGAGAGCTTCCCAAGATCTGTAAGGCACAGAGTAGTGTCACCATGACTTTACAGACAAACTGGCACAGACAAGTCACTTGTTGAACGTCACAGAAATAGAATTGGAATTCATGAAATCTGCCCCCCCAGCCAGCATGCTTCACCATAACTGCCTCAGTGAGTTGTTGAGAGAAATAACTAACACTATGATCGTTAAACACAAAACAACCCTAGCATATGGAAAATCTCATCAAATATTAACAGACACAATAAATGGAAATAACCATTCATAGCTATGCTAACACTATGGATGCAAGAGTGGCTTTTCCATTTGTTGCTAGTGGGAGTTAATTTCCTTGGAACCAGATAAAGAGTTCTTTGCTTTGCCCATGAGCTACATCAGTACTTGAAGAAGGATTCCTTCCCTCTCTGCCTTGCCTCTCCTCCCCCGGTGAGCCACTGGTGTCATTAAGGAACAGTTATCTCGCATCATCCTTCTTAGCTATTTTTGCTGCCTGCCATCTGGAGTGCCTCGGCTCTGTTGGATATGTTCACACTAAATCAGCAGATGAGAGCATTAACTAATTTCTCCATCTCAGATATGCTCATTTGGGTAACGATGACCTTTAAAACTAGTGCCATCCACCCCATAACCATGTGCCATATGTTGGATGTCACATAATAAAGCATATTTAAACTTAGCAGGCTCCGTAACACCTTATGGCTGGCTGGTGATTAATTAATAACTTCCTTACCAGCATCATGGGTAAGGCTGACAGGGGTATTTTGTTTGCCACTTACTGGCCTTTGGCATCGGAACCTTTTCAAATCCACTCCTGGAAGACTTCTTTGTATTGCATTTTCTCATTTACTCTTGGCAATATAGGGCCCATGCATTTTTTTCTTTAGGACATTGTATTTTCTGCAAAAGAATAATACTAAGTCTTGATCCCTCAGTGCCACCAGCATTGTGCTGGTCCCTTTACTGTTCATAATACCTTCCCAGGGCCAGGGTGTCTGTGTCCATTTATGTGCAGATGAGAATGATGATCAAAGAGACTCGACAATTTGGAGATGTTCATGTAAGGGCTTAGATTTTGAACCTAAGTCTTTGACTACAAATGCCATGACTACTTTTATTTATTTCTGCTTTCACTGGAATGCAAGATACACTGTTTACCGTATTGCTGCCCTCACATTCGGGTTGTGACACTACACCCTCATTTGTGTCTGAAGAAGAATAAGAGGTTTTAAAAGTTAACCCTCAATATCTGATCCAGGCTGAAAGAAAAAAGGTTCATTCTTTCCATCAGCACGGTGATGCCATTGTAAGAGGTAAAACAGGGCTCCCGACAGTAACTTACTTTGGAACTTGTGCTCTCCCTTTGATATCCACCCATTCACAGTTTCAGCCAGAAAGCCATGATGGGCTGTGCTACAGCCAATGCAATTTATCCTTCATTAGAAATAATCCTATTTCATTCATCACACATGAGAATAAATATAAAGCAAGCCACCATTTATAAGCCCTCTCAGATCCTTACAGGTCTAAGAAAATGTATTCTCAGTCTTTGGGAGTGTCGTTCTGAAATTGTCATACAAGAACAATCTGGGACATCCAAAAGTATTCTGTAAAATTCTTTATTCCAGGTTTATTAAAGGTGAGTGGATGATTCTGCATCTCCGGTAAAGGTGTGATTTTTACATTTTGTCTAAATCCCTACAAGCCCTGGGATACCACGGCCCTTTGGATTACTATGAAGTTGAAAGCATTTTACCTTTGAAGCCCTGCGTTATCACACACTGTGGTGTTCTTTTCTTCCACTATTCACACAGAGACCACACACTTAATTTTACATGACTTGGTACCTGTCATCCATCACCATCATTACAATTAAAACCAAGGGTGGTATCTTGCCATATTTCCCCTCATGTTCTTAAAAGTGCTCTGTAGACTAAAGTGACAGTGTAATTTTCCTTAGTTGTATGTATTTTACAATACCAGCTGCTGCATACATATTGTTAAACTTTACTATATTTATTCATTACATCCCAGTTTGTGAATATGCTGCAATTTCCATACCTTTTCTATGATCAGCAGGTCTCCTTTGCCCACCCTCATTCCCATGGTGAAAATTATGTATGGATGCTTTGATTTCCTGGCTGTAGATTCTCAGAAGTCAGATTGCCATGCAAAGAGTAAATCGTTTTAAAATTTAATTACTGCTGGCAGATTGCTCTCCAACTGGGTGGTAGCTCTTTACATTTCTTTTACACAAAGTAAACTTTGTCTATATCAAACAGCTCCTAAATTGGACATTTTTGTCTTGTGGATATAAAGCGATAATTCATTGTTGTCAAATTTGCATTTTACTCACTACTACTGAATCTGAGCATTTAAAAGTATATTTGTCATCCATTTTGATTTACTCTCTGTCAACTGTATTTTTGTGTCCTTTAACAATGTATTAGGTAACTTGTCTTTTGTTTGTTGATGTGGTCTTAGGTCATACCACCTGAAAAATGCCCAATCTCATTTCCTTAACACATATAAGTATTAGTATAATATAGACACGGATGTCTGCTTTTAGTAGTGCATTTTGTATCAAATCTTAAGTATCATTGGGCTGTTTTTCGAGGTTTTCTTTTGATTTCTGTATATACACACCAATTTCACACATATTCTATATATTTTTTTTTACTTCTAATGCTGATTAAGAATGTTTCCTGAAACACAGGTAATGCTAGCACTTGAGGAGACCTAACGCAGGAGGGTCTTATTTCTACAGCCAGCCTAGGCTACATAGGAAGACAGTGTCTCTAACTAATTGACAAATACAGAAATAAGGGAGGGCCAGGTTTTCTTCTTAAGTATAATAGGTAATTTTATACACTTTCTGGCAGGGTTTTTACTGCCTTAAACAAATCAATTACAAAGTGTCCTCCCAAATAAATGTTGGTTTTGTTTGAATTTCAAAACTACAAAAAAGTAATAACACTAGGATAGAGAGATGGCTCAGCAGCTAAGAGTGCCACACAGTTCTTCCAGAAAGTCTGAGTTTGGCTCCCATAATCCACAGGAGTTAGTTCACAGCACCTATATCTCCAGCTCCAGAGTCTATAACATCATTGGCCACTTTGGGCATCTGCACTCATCTGTACACGTGTGCGCACTTAATAGTAATGAAATAAATTTAAAAAAAAACAATAAAAGTCTTATTAAATTCTTTCTGGGAGTTCATTTTTGAAACATAATTTGATATGCTTAAAATGTTTCTTCCTGGTAAAATACAAGATTTAGCAATTAAAAGTTTTTAAATTATTGTTCTTAGTTCATACATATAACCAGAAAAGATTATTTCTTCTATTTCAGTTCCAAAGGAGTAAAACTAGTCTTTTCTTTACACTTTTCATAAAATCTTAATTGACAATTCTATTGTTTTCATTCTTACATTCTAAGTTATGCTTTTTTTCTTTCTGCCACGCATATACACATCCATTAACTGTGTGTGTGTGTGTGTGTGTGTGTGTCTGTGTGTATGTGTGTGTGTATGATGCTTGTGTGTATGTAGCTTGACACAAAATTTCATTACAGTTGTGTTGGACTCAAATTCACACCTTTACAATAAGTTCTGATCTTCTGAAGAGCTGGGCTTACAGGAAAGGCATACACCAACATGCTTAGTTTATGTAACAATGGGGACTGAACCCAAGGCCTCAGTCATACTAGCCAAGTACGCTACCAATTGAGATACAAGCCCAGCTCTTAAATAACTTTTCAGTAATAAATCTTATGCTTCTTATTCTCAGATATTTATAAAAAATCATTTTCGTGTCATATTTTATCTGTAAAAATATCTGGGATAAAAGAGACAGAACGATGATGACAGACGTTACAGTGGAGTTCTTGATTTAATTTTGAAGTTATTTACACATTTTTCCAGGATGCATTTAGTACCATTTTAAGCAACAATTCTTTATTACATATATTTTCTTCTATTGCAATAAATAATTTGCAAGTGTATTTTCAGAATTCAGGGATGTGATATGGTGGTGTCAATTTAATTTTAGATATAGTATAGTAATTTATTGAAAAGCTACTCATCATACAGGACCCAGGGACGAGCTAATCAGCCAGCAGCAAACTGAGCAAAAAGATCCTGGCACACCAGGTCACAACACCCATAGTGGGAGGACAATCTGGAGTAGGTTCCAGAGTTGTCATTATCCAAAAGGTGTCTGTTGTCCATGGTAGACAGAGGTGAGTACTAGCCCCATGTTGCTTCTCGGGCTAGAGTAGATTATATAACCAGAATATGGAAAAGCACAGACAGAATAGCAAATTTGTTTTTCTTCTCATTCTCTTTTGATTACTTGTAAAAAATCAAAACTCCATGTTTAAATAAGCACGGATAGGGAATGGAAAAAAAGAAATTCTACTGGGAATAGTGTTTTAAAGCAAGAGGTGCCAAACAAGGCAACTGTTTCTGTCTGCTCTTTGGGTCTGTGTCACCAGTTTCCAAGCTTTGGCCTTTCTTTTGCTCTGTGACAAGGATGAAGACCTTTGAGGGAGCTGGGTGTTGTCTCCTTGCCTTTCCAAATCCACTTCAAGCTCATGCAAAAGGCCACGAACCAGAAACCATCTGAGGAACTAGTGTCTTTAATCCAACATGTGTTTCTCCCATCTGCAGTGGATGGATCTTACAAGGCTAGTCTACAGAAACAAGAAGAGATAATTTAAACCACCCTAGCTATCCACTCACCCACCCTGCAAGTAAGAGGCCTCTGGCACATACGCTTTACAAACATAGGAGTGGCACGGCCACAGCCACTGTTAGTACTGTAGATGCTGAGTTACAAAGCATAGGAATATCATCTAGTGACAGGGAAAAAAAGACGAAGCCTCTTAACCAGGCATGATAGGACCAGGGCTCCCATATTGTGGCATATCACTTGCCATCCTTATGTTTCTCGGCAGATATTTCTTAAAATTGAACTCTAGATGAAATGGGGGCTAGGTTTGCTTTGGAGAAACTTCTTAAGCCTGCACAGAGTATCCATTAGCCATAAGAGGCACACAAAGACTTACCTGAAATCTCTCCTGGGGTTTCATAACATGCAGAGGAAGAGAACTTTAATGGTCATCGGGACTGCCCATTACATCCCGGACTGACGCATAAGAGGAAATACCCACTTCATTTCCTGTGAGAACTAGCTTCCTCCTTCTAGGCTCCTGTAAGCCATTTAATTAAATCCAACCACACTGAAGTGCTGCATTTGAGATTCTGGGTATCACGTCTCCATTCGTTTGCTGGCCTAAGGACACCCTGGGTTTTATTTAGTCAGATGTCTAACTAGAAACTGCACTTTTCAGAAAAGATAAAAAATAATGATCATCTAATTCCCCATTTTCCACAGAGCCACTTAACTTCAAGTGCTCAGTGCTAATCAATAAAGGCCCTTTCATCCCAAATCCCAGTAAGCAAGATCAGATTTGAGGAAAACGCTCAGAAGAGAGCAATGGTTGGCACCCAGACCATTTTGTAAGGTCAGATTCACTTTTTCACATGAAGTTAATTCCCACTTGTGGTCCAAAGCCATTCCACCTCCAGCTCTCTGATCTTCAACCTTCAAACGCTGAGTTCACGGACCCTGCTGAGAAGACAGGGGCTAACTACAAACAGTACCCAGGGCAAACACCAAAGTTGAATTAGCACTAGACACGCTGCATTAAACAGCTTGGCACCCCAACCAAGGGCTACATACAATCTGGTACAATCAGCAGGCATTGACTCCAAGAGAAAAATCAGAAGTCAAAAGTGATGTTAAGATCCAGAGGCTTTGGCTGTGTTGAGAAGAATTCGGAATTGATATGTTTTGACCCTTCTCTTCACACCCTTGCTTTTTCCTACCTTTCCTAAGAAAGATAATAAATGCATAGCGGGTAGGAGCACAGAAGTGGGGATGCTGTCTTGGTTGAGTCTGAGCCTCAATTCTCAATTCAGAAACTGGTGAATTTGGATTCCAACTCTGAAGATAGATAGACCTTTCCTACCAAGACCAAACCTAGCTTGTAAATTAATGCATAGGAAAAAAAGTGTGTGTGAGAGAGGAGGGGGTGGGGAGGGAGAGAGGGGGACAGAGAGAGAGAGAGAGAGAGAGAGAGAGAGAGAGAGAGAGAGAGAGAGAGAGGGAGGGAGAGAGGGGACACAATATAGATATAGATATACCCCTTTTATAAAGTTATAAGTCAAATTGGACATTTTCACAAACCAAAAAGTTAATTTCTTGAAGCATATACAAAACACAACCATTGTTAGTCTTTCCTTTTTAAATGGGCATTTTATTCAAGAGATACTACCAAAAGATGTATGGCATTAGACTTTAAATGGGAGACCTTATATACACGAGTATCAGTAAACCTATGGACAGGGAGAGAACCATACATGTGGTACCATCGATGTGGTACCACATTATGAGCCTCCAAATAGTCTGTGACTGGTGGCTAATGGCTGGCATTCTACTATAAGCAATGGGACAGAAGGTATGTTTTAAATGTATTTATTCCTGCAGAATTAAGGAGCGGGTTATGTAGAATTACAATATAAAAATGTTACATATTAGACATGTCCTTGGCCTGTTGGAATAGTTTTATTACTCAAATAAGGCCTAGAAATTGAAGAAAGAATAAATAACTCTCCCAGACTTGATGGGATGGGCACATAATCTTAGCTTCAGGAGGTTAAGGCAAAAGGGTCATAAGTTCTAAGCCTGCATGGGCCAGTTCTAGTCTTGTCTGGACAACTTAGTAAGACTCTCCATCAAACCTTTTAAAAAGGTTGCTCTGTAAAAGTATCCACCTAGCGCCTTGAGAGTCTAGGTTTAGTCCTAGGTGAGATTAGATAAATGATAGATAGATAGATAGATAGATAGATAGATAGATAGATAGATGATAGATAGATAGATACGTGACAGACAGACAGTCTAGAGCCTCTCACCAGTCTCGGCTTGTTCATGAGGAAGGATGAAGCCCGAAGGCAGTGTTGGGCTCTTCCATTCTCTTCACTGAAGTAAGAAAACCTCAACCCATTGGCCGTGCTGTGGTGGCCGACACCTCTGTGTCTCTCAGATGAAAATAGCCTGATTAAAATACAATTCAAACATTGTAGTCAATTTGTAATGTTTCCCTGGTTTCTCTCTAAATATGTGTTTATGAATGAAATAAACATTTCCCACCAAATTGACATCTTAAAGAGAAACCCTGGGAAATCATCTGTGAAAACTGAATCTTCTCACCCTAACTACAAAATTAGCAAGAGTAAAGATGTAAGGTTTTTTTTTTCTTTTTCTTTTTGCTACCTTTAATTGCCATACCGAGTATTAGACATCCTCACTGCATCTTCAGATGGCTTGTTGTTGTTGTTGTTGTTGCTGTTCATTTTCCTCCATCCTTCTCATCATTCTGACCTCCATGTTGTTCTTCCATCATCCACACCGAGCCTCCTTCCCAGAGGTTACGTCATCTATGCCTGGATGCCCCACCCACTTCACTCAATTCCTCTTTTCCCCTCTGGTGATCTATTGTCTAGCTTTAGGTCTTAAAAACAAAAACAAAAACAAACAAACAAAAACCCATACATCCAGGGACGGGGGGGGGGGGGGGGGGGGGGGGGGGGGGGGGGGGGTGGACAATTTTGTCAGTTCTACTTCAGACAACGGGTTAATGTCTAGAATCATCTATAATGTGATCTAATGCCCTCTTCTAGTATACAGGGGTACATACATTCAGAACACTGTATACATAGTAATAAATAAATCTTTTAAAAAATGTCTACAGTACAGAAAATGCTGCAAGAATGACAAAACAAACAAACAAACAAACAAAAATCCTGCCAGTAGCAAACAGAAAATAAAATGGGTAGGCATTCTCAAAGGAAGTTTTCATAATGATCCTGCATGCCATTTGGGGGTCTCTGTTCTGCTTAACGGTTGCTAGACTGATTCACCTGCCTGTGAAGAACATTTCTAATCCCTGGGGCATGGGACCTTGATCTCTAACACATTCTTAGGCTCTTTCCACAATTCAAATGCTTGTTAAATGAAAAATGAATTTAATGTGATGGGACGTATGAGGAGGATAAACCAATCTAGAGGAAACATCCTTTTCCCACAGAGCCTGGAATACTTGGAAGAACCCGGAGCCGTGTGCCATGGTTTGTAACCGAACTATGCAGTTTGCACACTTGGTTAGGGCCTCCACATTCTCAAGAGCTCATTTTGACTAGAAACATCCCCGGACAGGTTTATGGTGTTCATTTCCTCCTCTTCCAACCCTGGCCTTTGTATTTGTTTTCTTCAGAGGATAAATCAACCCGCGCAGGTGAGCCACACAAAGCATCCTAAGTGAGTGGAAGAAACTGTCTCCAGCAAGTGAGCAAGAAGGGATCGCGGCCCGCTGCGGACCATCCCAGCTGCCAGGTTTTAATCCTTAGACCTGCCAGAATGGAGAAGTAATCAGCTTTTAAAAATAAAGGACTTTTAATAAAATGATTTCTCAGAGCCTTATTGCTGACACCGTCAATTCTCTTTCTAATGGATTTTGAGACTTGTTGTTCAGAAGTTAATCCTGTTAATAAGATTCGATTTTCTTTTTGCCTTAATAGTGTACTTTGAAATACTTATGATGAAGCCAGGGTGTATTTGGTGTGAGTATTGCTATGGTCCTGTGTGTAATCTTGGCAAATGAGGCTAAGAGGAGAATGGCTTGGGGAGGGGGGCGCGGCAGATAAAAGAACCACGGACTCCTCTGCAATTTAGAAAGGAAAATTGGTCTCTCTTTCCTTCTGTAAGTCAAGTTCAATCTCATCCAGTCTGTGATGCGTGTATTATGCTTGAGGACTTTTAACCTGAAGAAGAATGGCCCATTCCTTCTAAACAGTATGGCTGCTCAATCAATGCATGGAAGGCTGGACGCTTGATTAAAAAAAGAAGCAATTCCTTGGCATAAAACAATTCGAGCTATTCTCTGGATTTTCTTTTGATCAAATTTCCCTGATGATTTTTTTTAGAGTCTTTTTTTTTTTTTTTTTTTTTTGAGCCCTTTCCCCTATCATATATACATGCAAAAAAGAACTTAAACCCTAACTAAAATTTCATTTGGCTATTCAAGGAAAAAAAATCATGCTAGCCAAGAGTGGTTTTAAGGAAGGAGAGAACCCTCATTTGACAGATACTAAAGAGTGTCTATTCTGCACTGGCCTACGTGATCCTCGGAGCTATATAGAAAATCTTATTGTAAGTCCAATGGGGCATGGATATGAACAGCCAAGGCACAGTGGAAACAACAGAACATCTTAAGTGAGACAGGCTTTGGAGATGAACTTGAATTAGAAGATACACCGTGCATGAAAGGAGGCTTGGGACAACCATTTGTCAAAGTGCTATAGACCAAGAGAGCTGGGCTATCCTATGACTTACTAGGAAAGCATGGCCTTTAGTATGTAGGCAGTCCTCTGTGTTTTCTTTTATGGTTTGTTACAGTTGGGTGGGGAGTGAGAGAAATTTATTGTCTAGGTTAGCACTGGCAGACTCTAGGTAAAGCTTTACATTCTGAAGGGCTAGGAAGACGGCTTAGTGGATAAAGCATGAAGAGCTGAGTTCAATCCGCAGCATCCAATAGACAGTTGAGGGGAGAGTGGGGTATGACTTTCACACGTACTCTGGTGCCTCATATATGACCATGTCCCCTGGAGGGGGAGACCTGGTGGCACTCAGAGGAAGGATAGCTGGTTACCAAGAAGAAACTTGATACCCTATGAGCATATACAGGGGGAGGAAATTCCCCTCAGGAACAGTCATAGGGGAGGGGAATAAGGGGAAAATGGGAGGGAGGGAAGAATGGGAGGATACAAGGGATGGGATAACCATAGAGATGTAAAAAGAGTAAATTAATAAAAAAATTTTTAAAAACACTAAAAAAAAAAAAAAGAAGAAGAAGAAGAAGAAGAAGCCAGGCATAGTGATGCAAGCTTGTAATCCAAGCACTGGAATGGCAGAGACAGGAGAATCTCTGGGGCTTGCTGGCCACCCAGTGGGTCTGCTATGATACAGGCTCAGTGAACATCTTGTTTCAAAAAGGCGAGGTAGGGATTAATTGAGGATGGTTCCCAGCAATGACCTCTGAACTCTACATGTATTCACACACGGCAACTCGCAGACATATGCAGAGACACATACACACCTTTGAATTAGGGGCTATTTTCTCACACTTAAAAAAACTGCTTCCCAATTTATCCAGAATTAAAATATGTGGTTATTCTTGATGCTCCATTGAACTGAGAACTTTTATTAATATGTATGGTTATATTTAATAAAATTACCATAACTGACAGATTTACGGTTCTGAGACAGTAACCAAATTTTAATAATGAAGCCATTAATACATACCTTGGCTTGAGGGTGTGATGTTTGTGACAATGTAATATCTGCTTTGAAAGCAACAATCCCCAAACTAATATATTTATATCTCTCTGTAAGTTGTGCAAATGTCTCCCCAGCTAGCGACACATTGTGCTGTCTTGACAATCAGAGCGCTTTCTCCAATATTGTTTATTTCTTCCTCTTTGCAGGAGAAAACAAGAAATGTGTAAATTATGAAAGAAATTAATTACCAAGGTAGTCTTGAGAGACTTGGAAAATAATTTAAGGGAAATTATTCATTAGAAAAAAAATGACTGCTCTTAGCAGTTTTTCTAGAAAGGGTGAGGAGTGGGCACACCGGTTTCCTAACACTCAGAGAAGCATGTGAACGTAAATAAGCCCACAGATATATATGTTTAATGGAGACCATAAACCCATGAACTTAAAATCATGTTTTTGTAAAAAAAAAAAAAACAAAACAAAACAGAAAATATGCTGTTGTGCCACTATCCCAATGTAAAAACAATTTATTCTTTATATTAAAAAAACAATAGCATATCTATATCTGTTTGAGACTACTTAATCTTGGGTTTGGTTTTGTTTTTTGGGTTTTTTTTTATTGTTTTTTTGTTTGTTTGTTTGTTTTGGTCTTTTAGGTTTTTTTTTTCTACATTCACATATTTGCTAAAACTCAGCCTCCTAAAGAAATGTATGGGTGAAAGCTGTATTCTTTTAATGACTGAAAATAAAATCCCACCAAACCATGAGAATCCCCCCATTCTCTCTCTCAACCCCTCATTCCTAATACCTCTGTATTTATTTCCATGAAACCAAATCCAATACCCTCAGATTATTTCTCTTCAGTTGTGCACAAAGGGACTGAGCTGTGTTGGAAAGTGAAACATGTTGATTGCTCAACATGTGCTTGGTTCTGACAAGGTTTCTGCAGGCTCTCTTGAGGGCCTTATTGAGAGAATTTTTAACAGTCTCTGGAAGGATATTCTTGGAAAAGGATGTCCACATCACACATGCCCCTACATGCTGGGTTTGTGGGTACAGAAATCTGAGGATGTATGCAAGTAAAACTAACATCAAAGCTAGTTAGGGGCACGTTGGGATACTTTATTTTCCCCCAATATGTGTCACTTTCTTCTAATAATGCAGCACACACAAACTCAGATATATGACTTGTGTTATACTTCACATTAGACATGGAGTCATGAAAATGACTGTCTAATGTCACACAACTGGTCAGGGGCAACACTGGGTAAACATTAGGGGATGAAGAAGAACTGGATGCAGGTCATGAACATGAGTTATGAAAGAAAGTATGAGACCAATTGTTTTCCTAGTTCTAACTCTGCCATTAGTCAATTAATTGGGGGTTTTGTGATTGAAAAGTGCATAAAAATATACTTAGTAGTGAAAGTGCAAAACCCAATGGGAGGCCCAACAGCTCACATTTTGAATGGCTAATCTAACTGTATAAAAGCTCATTGGGTTGTATGGTCTTTGGGGCTGGTTAATTTTGATTTGTGATTTTTAAATCATTATTTTCAACTTCCTATCAATAAAGTTTAAAATAAATTCTTTAAAAAAAAAAAAAACAGGTTCACCACAGAGATTGAAGCCAGGCCATACATAAATTAAATATGATACTTACTTTATTCAAGGTAATTTTTCCAACCCCCAAAACTACCATCAATCTCACCCTCAAAGTTTGCTATCTGCCTGTCTGACTAGTCCCTCTGGTTCTAAGGTACATATTGATCAATTGCAACAACTAATTATATAAGAAACACTGATTTCCTCGTAGAGCTAGCTACATACACAAGGCTTCCTTCTCAAACTTCAGAGAAAGACTTCAAGACACTATACAATTTCTTATTGAAACAACTACAGCTGTAACATTGGGCTAAGGCATTTTGGAAAAAAATCTCAAAGATAAATTACTTACCACACTTAAAACCCAAACTTCTCTTCTAGAGATGCTTAATTTTAATTGAGCATCTACTTATTTCTAGACCTTACAGACAAGTGTTCATGAATTATCTTTACATGTTATTTATCTACTCATTAATTATAAAATAAATACAACTATCTAAAAAATTGTTAGAGTGGACTTGTAATAAGAGAACAGAATATTGTTTGTAAAGTATGTGGACCTTGATAAATGAAGGAGACCCATTTGTTTTTTTCTTTTGCTTTTCTTTTTTAAAATTCTTCTGTCATATATTACATCCAGTTTCCCATCCCTCCTTTCCTCTCAGTCCTTTCCCACCACCTTCTCTCTCTCCCAGATTCACTCCTCCTCCATTTTCCTTCAGACAAGGGCAGACCTTCCAGGACTATCAACCAAACAAGGCATACCACACTACAATAAGACTAGGCACAGACCCTCTATTATCAAAGCTGGAGGAGGCAACCCAGAAGGAAGAAAAGGGTTTCAAAACAAGCAAAGGAGTCAGAGAAAGCCCTCCCTGTGCTCCCATTGTTAGAAGTCCCACAAAAACACCAAGCTACACAACGATAACATATATACAGAAGACCTAGGTCAGGCCCATCCAGGCTCCATGATTGATGCATCAATCTCTGTGAGGCCCTATGAGCCCCGGTTAGTTGATTCTGTAGACCATGTTCTTTGCTGTCCTTGAACCCTTCTGGCTCCTCTAATTCTTCCTCTCTCTCTCTCTTCTGTGGGGTACTCCAACTTCTGCTAATGTTTAGCTGTGTGTCTCTGCATCTACCCCTATCGGTCACTGGATAAAGCCTCTCTGGTGATGATTATGCTAGGCTGCGGTCTGCATATAGCAGGGTTTTATTAGGTACCCTTTCATTGTCTTCCTCTTCCAAGTTGCTTTTGGTTCTATTCTAGGTCTCTGGGCTAGCCAGCCCCTGGTTCCTGGTAGTGTCAGCCATGGGTCTCAAGTTAAACTAGTCATTGACTGGTTTACATATACAAGTTCTGTGCCATTTTCATCCCTGCATCCTAACAAAGATTCCTAGGAATGGGGGTCATGGAGCCTTTTTTGTAACCAGGCAAGCATTTCAGTGGAGGGACTGAGACACCAACCCAGCCACAAAAACTTTAATGTTTATTTCTTGTTGATTTTCATGAAAGGCATGGGTAGAAAGGATGCAAGCCAGCAGAGTGAGTTTCAGAGATCAACTGCCTCTGGTTCTGGGGTTGTCAGGAGCAGAAATCAGCCCTCACAATCAGTGTATATTTAGGGACAGATGTCCCAAAGGCAGCAGAGACAAATTGTTGACATTGAGTTTGGATGCACTAAAGATTGGCTGAGGCAAGTATGAAAAAGGACAGGGAATGGGGAAGCCAAACCATTCTCTACTCAAAGAGTGTTTACCAATAACCTCATTGCAACCTCTCTCATTTGGGTTGGAAGTTAAAGGCATCACTAAGTGCTTCAAATTTAGAAACAGCCATTTCTCAGTCTCGCTTTCCACCTGGGTGCGCGACGTCCAGCAGGACAGAGTAGGACGTCCCTCATTGCCACGTTCCCAACCTTGATTTACTTGTTTGAGACCATGGTTATTGCTGAAGCTGTTAACTTTCCATATTCAATGTTTTCAGACTTTTCTTTCTCAAATCTGTTCTGCCAGTCCCGCCTGCTTGTATTTGCATTCAGTGGAGCTCAAAGCTGCCTTTGCATTTTCCATTCACTTTTGTCTTGCTGTCGTTGCTTCCTCCCTGTACCTCATTCCCCTCTGTTCTGCACCTCATCTCCGCTCACCCGAACCCCTTATTGCCTTGCAGAGTCATCTCAAACATCTGAGCCTCATTTCCTTCCCTTTTCCTTATTAAAAAACAAATGACAGGAAAGCGTAGCATGATTGCATTAAAAAAAAAAAAAAAAAAAAAAAAAAAAAAAAAGATGACCACGTCCTGGACAGAAGCAAGATGTATTACTTGCTTATCATCCTACTATAAACCATATGACAACAGCTGCTTCAGTGGCCCACTCTGATTGGACAATAGCTACAGATGACCTTTCCTCTGGCCTAGAGAAATGTGATCACGAGACTTGAACATCTGGCTCATAATGCCCTGGGTAATTTCTCTGTATTGCTTACAAAAGAGATTTCCAGGAATGATGCGAGCTCTTACAGAAACAGAGAGAGAGAAAAAAAAAAAAGGAGTCCACAAACCAAAAGTCCAAACTGGACTCTGCTTACAACTGAACACAAAGTCCATGAGAATTAAAAGCAGGAAAATATGAAACATGGTGTTCAGGCAAAACTACAATGCATTTCACTCAAGGAAAAAAAAAAAGGAGGAGGAGGAGGAGGAGGAGAACTGGACAGACAGAGGGCGGGCAGGCAGCTGTGAGATCTCTTGTTCCCAGTGGCCGTTATGGTGCATGATTCATAAGGTCAGATTTTACAGTTGGAAATTCTGCATAGGTCATTTCTCTAGGATAGGAGATAATTCTTTCCAGGACATGCTCTGTCTCCTACGCAGCTCTCAGTGGCCTGTCACACTCCTTGGGTGCAGCATTACAATTCAGCAGTGTAAGAGATTCTAAATCTGACCCGAGCTTTGGCAAAATTAAATGTGCCCTAACTAACTCGAAACCAAAGATGGCTTCCCATTCTTCCCATTGGCTCCTTTTAGAAATTCACCATTTTATAGTGAAATGAGTGCGTGAATAACTAAACCCATTTTTGAATTGCAAAATGAGCTAACCTCACCTACGTACTTATCCAACAGAATAATAGATAGCTTTAAGAATGCCCAGCAAAAAAAAAAAAAGTGATATAAATAGCAATGTGTGGAATCAAATTAGATGTGATATTCATACATCAAGATTCAATCCATACTTGAATGGCTGAGCTATCTATAGAGTACTGTTTAGTCACATAGTGCAAAAATTTTGTTTTCAAAATATTAACCTACTATATTACTGGGCACGGGGTCATGGGGAGTCCTGTTTCAGAAGTTAAGAAGAAAAGTAATAGATTAATACAGGTAAGTGAAGGTACTAGTAGTTAACTAGTCAATATATTCAAATAGAGGTCAGAGAATCAGGAACAGTGGTTCATCAATAAATCCTTAGAACTGGCCTGAGTGGCCTCCCTGGGTATCATATGAATCCTTTCAGACTTCTGCTAAGGAAGTTTTAACTGTGTACCATGGTGCTCTGGATCCTTCCCCACCTGTCCGTCTCTGCCTTACCACCTGTGTGCATTATTCATTCTTCCTCCCTTTAAAATCCACTACTTACCTATCATTACTGACGCTCATATTCCTGTGGACTTGCTTGTGGGGAAGGTATTCAGCTATCTATTGCCACCCCTGCCTCTGTGCTACCTCTGCTTCCTCTCTACAGCTCCCATCTCTGGAATTCAGGGTGACTCCTCTGGCAGTGGCTCTCATCCCCAAGTCTTGACCCCATTGGGGGATAGGGGGAGAAGGTCACATATCACATATCCTGCATATCAAATATTTACACTGCAATTCACAACAACAGCAAAATTCCAGTCAAGAAGTAGGAACAAAATAGTTTTATGGTTGGGAGGGGGGGTCACAGTATTAAAAGGTCGCAGCATTAGGAAGGTTGAGAACCACTGCTCTACGGTCTGTTTCTCTGGCTCTAGGCCTTATCAGCAGTTGTACTTCTAGAAATGCCTGGGAATCCCTCACTGGGATATATATGTCTATGTGCATGAAATTAGGTGCCCAACTACTTCTTGTAGGGCACCAAGGTAATGGTGCTCATCAAGGACGCATTGAGGTAATAAGCGGTAGTATTTATTCTGCAGAACATGAAACTATACGCCCTATAGGCAGGCACTGCCTGTTAAGAAAACTGCTTCAGTACTCAAGAGGTGGGAAATTTATCTTTCTTTCAGAGATTAAAATTTTAGGGAGCAAGATTTTGTTTAGTGTCATGGAATGGACAACCGTTTTCTATCTAATCCCGTCCTACAAACATCCCACTCTAGTATGCTGTTGCAATGTAGTCAGATTTAATTTTGTTTTGTGGTTGTTGTTGTTTGGGTTTTTTCTTTTTTGTTTGTTTTATTGGAGCATCTTGAGTTTATTTAGGGAAACACAGGGCGTGAAAAGCCACGCTGTGATGTCACCTATATTTGAGGACCAGTCTATTAGTAGGTGTTGTCTGTGGGTGTTGATTTATCCAATTTAAACTTGTCACAGTTTTAAATTTGAGGCAATATTAATGCATCATTTCATAGCTTTATAAAAATATAAGAGAGTTGAAATAAAAACTTTCAACAAATGCTGAATAAGAAGGACCATAAATCTTTTATACTTTGGTTCTTAATTGATCCTTTCTGGTCTCATGAATCCATCCATACTTAAATAAATGCCAGTGGGTCTCTCCTTGAACACACTGTTTTTTAAAGACAGGGTTATGTGTATCCCAAGATGCTCTCTAATTCACTATGTAGCCACAGACAGCTTTGAACTCAGGTCTTCTACCCCACTAGAGACAGAAACTGATTTCCTGACTTTTGTGGTATTGAAGAGTAAGCCTGGGGCTTTGTGCATGTGAGACAAACACACTAATAAATGAGCTATATCTCCAGCCAAGATGCTAATTTTAAAGAGGAAATTCTTTTATGATGCAGGAGGAAACATGAGGAGTTTCAAAAAAAAAAACAAAACAGATTTTTAAATCTCATCTGCCTGATTTGATTTTTGTCAGCTAGACCTACGTCCAGAATATTGTATTTTTTTTAACAAGTACTGAAGTTGACTCTGATGAAGAAGTAAGGGACAAATGTGGCCTGATAGAAATTTATTTCAATATTGGAATGTTATTATCTACCACAGTTAAGATCGCTTGATGAATACTTTGTATTGTCACATTTAGAGGTCTGTGCCATTGTGTTACTATGTAATTTCCATTGGTCAAAAAATAAGAAAATAAATTGTTATGCATATATGTAATTTTGTAAATGTGTATCTAACCACAACTAACATCAAGGACTAAAACATTTTCATTACTCACAGAGTATCCTTGTTTCTGTGCCCAGCCACCATACAACTCACCATTAACCAGTATTTCCATATTTATCACCACATCCCAGATGTGCACGTGTGCATCAGTGCATGCAGGTGCACAAACCTGTGTTAGATGTTTTCCTCCATTGCTTCCCACCTTATGTTTTGAAACAAGGTCTCTCGCTGATTGTGGGGCTTACAGTTTTCCTTATCATTGCTTGCTAGCAAGCTCCAGGTATCTTTCTGTCTCTACCTCCCTCCACCAAAGATTGGATTACGGACACACACTATCAACTTGGCTTTTAGGTGGTGTTGGGAGGTCCATATTTGTGTCTTCATCCCCCTACAGCAAACACTTTATGAGCAGTCCCTCAATTGCTGCATCACACTGTCACCTGCCACTGAAGTTCAGTAAAGTGGGATAAGAATGGATGTATTTGCAGCACTGGCTCATGCATGCTCAATATTACATTTCTACAAGCCGTCCATGACATGATGCAGTGCTCACTGTCTCCCCAACATCCTCCTTTCCTCTCCCTGCCCACCCCCAGGAAGGTCCCATTCCTTAGCAATATCCAGAGTAGCCTAGAGGAACTGACCTTTCTGCTTCTTCAAAACCATTGCACACACACACACACACAGCCCACAAGTTCCAGGCTGACTCACTGAACAAGTTTCAAATGTGACCTTTGGGAAATGATGCTTCTCCTGACACAAGCACATGTTTTTCTCTGCCAGCCAATATTTTACATTCCGTACCGAGGGGAGGCACGCAGGGGGATACATGTTCTAGCCACCATCTATAATTAAAGATGACATTTTTTCTGAACCTGAAAAATAAACAACAACCTGCAGAATGAATCAAAGCTGATAGCACCATTGATGAACTAAGCCAGGAGAAGGGAGCTTGCCATTTAAAATCATATACTCCTTAAATTACATTAGTAATTCAGCATGTCATCTGTTATTCAGCCAATTTTATAGAAATTACAGAGAGATTCATTCCTAATTAAGAATTATCTGATGGTTGGGCTTGACCTAGTTAAATTCTTATCTTTATGACATCAATCTTTTATAATGCTTCCAGAAGCCTTGGCAAAAGCTCCAGTTTTATAAGTAAAAATTAATTAATTGGGACATTAAATTTGAAAGATGCTTTTATCTTTTCCCTGGTTCATGCCTTCACAACAGAAAGCAATAATTAACAGTTTTATTCAAATATATAAAATATTTCCTTGAAGATTTCTACCTACTTTAAATACTCCAAGCATCAAATGATGTGGTATCTGGATCTCTGCAAATCAAAGAGGGTCTCGGGCAGATATTTTTCTGAGAATGTACTCCTTGGTCATCACTGCTATGAGGATATGACATGTTTGTCTGCTATAAAGGTATTATTTATCCACTACTAACATCAAGGCCTAACAGATTTTCACCACTCATTGGGATTCCTCATTTCTTATGGCCAGCCAACACAGCTCACCATTAACCACTATTTCCCAATTTATCATCACATCTCAGCTGTGTGTATATTCATCTGTGCATAGAGGTGCCCACAGCTGTGTCAGATATTTTCCTCCATTGCCTTCCACCCTATGTTTTGAGGTAGGGTCTCCCATCAAATATGGGACCAAAATATGCTACCAAAACAAGGTGAGTCATCTAGTTCAGTATACAGGTAATTTGGAATGGGGGTTGGAGGTTGTCTAAACATTTTTCAGCTTTTACTCTGAAATTTTCTTCCTAGATACACCCACATAATTTGACTTCCTAGAAAATAAATATTTAACCTGTATCAAAATTCTGTCTGACTCCATTGTCATGAATTGCTTTTGGATTTGCTTATCCATATATGTTCCATTGGTTTGGTAACTCAGTCACCCTTGCTTTCTTGAATGTGGTATATGTTTAGAGTAAAGCAGTTAAGAGAACCACATAAACCTCAGGTACTAACAGGATTCAGAGTTGTCTGAGTGATTTCACCTGGTCAAAATCAATTTTCCAGTCTAGGGGGAGGGGCGCTGTAAAGAATGGGGCCAGAGCTTTACAGTATTTTTAAAAAAAAAATTTTTTAAATCTAAAAACCAAAAAGTTTATAGGCAATAGGCTGATCCTTTCAGATGAACTAGTACATTCAAGTACCTGTAACTGACTAAAAACAAGAGCACAAGCAGAGAAGAAAAAGCCAGTTGCATTTGTGAAGAGGGATGGGGCAACCGATACACTAAACTTTACCATTTGTCTAAGATCCAGTTTTCACGGTCACTGAAAGGGGGCAAGTACGTTAGGATTGCTGCAGATCACACGAAACTACACATTAAGGTTGGATGCCTTCTAAAGTAGCTTTGTAGGACAGTTGTGTGTGTGTGTATGAATTTATTCATATTACATTTCAATTGTTATCCCATCCCTTGTACCCTCCCATTCCTTCCTTCTTCCTGCTTTCCCCCTACTCCCCTCCCCTATGACTGTGACTGAGGGGGACCTCTTCCCTCTGTATATGCTCATAGGGTATCAAGTCTCCTCTTGGTAGGACAGTTTTTAAATAAGACCATTAATTATGTTATGCACCTTGCATAACAGGTAGGGCCTGACTGCTCACTGAATGTTGGTCAAGTTTAGTGACAGATCAATCAACAGAAAATGTTGGAAGTGACAGTGTTACTTGTTAGGCTAGCTTGGGAGGTTTCTTTGGTGCCTGCCTTTGGGTCCCAGACATAGTGCTAAGACAGAGCATAGATGGTTAGATAGATAGATAGATAGATAGATAGATAGATAGATAGATAGATAGA
>OU015753.1:23921692-23956979 GCA_907169655.1 Acomys percivali | reverse complement strand
AGATAGATAGATAGATAGATAGATAGATAGATAGATAGATAGATAGACAGACAGACAGACAGACAGACAGCTATAGATATAGATAGATATATGGTAAGCTATCAGAACCAAAATGTCAGCCTGTAAGTGAATGATCTTGAGAGTGGATACTTCCATTCCCAGCTCTCTACCAGTTATGGCCATGTAGCAGAGATGAACTGTTACTCCTGAATTCTGTCCAAGTGGTAGGTCCAGGAACCAAATAAATGACTATTGATCTAAACCACTATTTGATATGGTTTGTTAGGCAAAATACAAAGCCTGACTGGTGACACTACTATCATTTCTGCATGTTGGTTTGCTGGTTGGGCAGGAAAGGGTGATAGGAGTTTTAAAAGACAAACAAGCAAAATAAAGTCCCTGCTGATGACTTGATGGGCATGGAGAGCCCTAGGTGTTTACGTTGCATGAGACGAAGCTCTAGGAGATCAGGCTGGGACATTTAATTTGCATTTTCCAACTGAGTCCACAATTGCTATGGATTAGTATAAGTGACCCAGCTGTTCCACAGCACTTGTGACTGAAGAACCAGATCAGCAGATGGGACATTTGGTTTTCAAATGCAAGGAGTGAAAAATCCCATTTCATCATAACTATGATTCTGAGTATTGTGGTTAGGAAAATCATTGAAAATCTTGACCTGTGTCTTAGGAAAGTCAATTGAATGATTAACAGTCTGAGTGTGCTCTTCTGTATGAAAGAGACGGTGGTGATGTTGACATGCTGGCAGCCACAACTAGTGTGCTATGGAGCAAAAGACAACGCTGTTGAGCCAAAACCAGGATTGGAGAAAAGGACATCCTATCTGAAGCCAGATGAGTGGGATAATCATGATTTTATCCATTTTATCCGTGTCACTTCTGAAGAGCCTTGTACTCTGAGACTGTTCAGTTATAAAAAAACAAACAAGCAAGCAAACAAAAACAAACAATATTGTGCTTTATAGTACACTGTTAAGATTATTAAAGATAATGTATATAAAAGAAGAGTCCATGGAATATAGAGACCACTAATTTATTTTCACTATAATGAGTAAATTTGGCATCTGGGTTTTGATTTATTTTAAAAATAAGATGGGATAGAGCAATTACCCAGTGGTTAAGAACACTTACTGTCTTCCACAGGACCTAGGTTTGGTTCCCAGCATGCACACCATAGTTAATAACCATACTTAATGAAGGCACCATGCATGCATGTGGTATACAGACATACATGCAGGTAAAACACATATATACAATAAAAATACTATAAAAATTTTTAATTAGAAAAAAAAAGAAACAGATTTCCAGCCATGGGATTTTCTGGCCTTGAAAAGCAGCAGGTCCATTCCTTAAAGTCTTCCTCCAAAGTCCAGCTGCCTGTTTATGAGGGAAGTTGGGACCATTCTGCCACAAGGAAGATGCTCAGTTTCCTCCTGCCTGTCACAGCCACTCCTGTGCCATCTCCATGTGATGGTTTATATTGATTGTCAACTTGGTAAGATTTAGAAGCACCTTGGAGGCCAATATTTAGGCATATCTTTGAGGATCATATAGATAATATCAATGTTGAAAGATGCGACTAAATAAGTCTGCCCTCCTTCTACAGGCTGGGGCTCTGGACCAAACAAAATGAGCAAGCCTCCACTATCATCTTCATTAGTAAGGATTTGAGGCTATTTTCTTGTATCCTATTAAGACTCTAGGTAAGAGAAATATAGGAGATGAAGATATAGAAGGACCCAGAGGGTCCTAGACCTACAAGAAGAACATTGTGATGGGGGGATCAGGGCCCGGGGCGGAGGGGTCTGCTCAAACTATTGCACTAACCAAGGACAATACAAGTAGTAAACATCCAACCCCTACTCTGATCTACCCATTGGACAGGACATTCTCCACAGTTATGTGGAGAGTGGGGACTGACTCTGACATGAACTCTGGTGCCCCATATTTGACCACCTCCCCTTGGTGGGGAGGCCTGATGGCACTCAAAGAAAGAATAAGCAGGCTACCAAGATGAGGCTTGATAGCCTATGACCATACAGTGAGGAAGGACGTCCCCCTCCATATTAGACCTAGGGGAGGGGAATAGGGTAAAAGCAGGAGGGAGGGAGGGAGGGAGGAAAAGGAGGATACACATGATGGGATAACAATTGAGTTGTAATCTGAATAAATTAATAAAATTAAAATATTTTTTTAAATTAAAAACAAAAACCAAAATGAGCAAGCAAGCTGATCACACGCATTCCCTCTTCTCTGTTGCTTCCTGACTAAGGATGTAATGTGATCAGACACCACAGAGTTCTGGTTCCTTCCATACCTTCCCCACCATGGTGGATTAGACGTCCCAACTGTCAGCCGAAGTAAACCCTTCCTTACTGAAGCTGATTTTTGTAACAGCAAGGAGCAAGGCTACAACCATTCTTTTAAGGACGTATATTGAAGAAGCCCAGCAGGCCTGCACTCTCAGACCAGAAAACATGAGCCCTGCACTAGCACAGGAAAAAAATCCTCTCAAGTCACTGGGCAGCAGGGCCACTCACAAGTCAGACTTTGAAGTTTTGCAATCAACTCTTTCCTTTTCTCCTCTAGCACCAATATAAAGCTCTTGATTGAGATTCAAAATAGTCTCAAAATTCATGTATGCAGAAAATGTTGCCTGTCAGACAAATGCCGGTACATTAAAGGAGCCATGAGCATTTAATATTCTACACCAAATGCTGAGTCCGAAACTCAAGGGCACTTTGTCCTTTGTATCGGAGTTACTGTGGTGTCTTCCTTCCTCCCTTTCCTGCATTTGTGCCTAAAGTTAGCACTTAGGAGAAGGGGGTGCTTTACCTTAGAAGTTAGCTTATATTTTCCCATCATCCTTTGCTGTCTTGGTAACTTGGACAAGTGAGTTAGCCTCACCACACTGCAGCCTCTACATACAAAGTGGAGGTAATAACAGTGACCTCCTAGGGATGCTGCTGGAGCTGAATAAGATATAATGTGCATCTGTGCCTGGGGCAAGTAGGAAATTAGTGCATATTTGTTTCTCTCTTACTGGGAGGTTTCTTTGAGCTATTTCAGTGAAACTAAGAAGTAAGCACCCTCCTTTTTTCTGTCTGTTACTGAGATAGACATCTGAAATATAGTTGCCAGGAGAAGTCGCATTTAGGGAGTTGAGTGTTCACAGAAAAGGAAACCATAACTCCGTGCACTTTCTTTTTTTAAATTTTCTTTCTTATTTCTTCATAAGTAGTGAATGCTGGTTATCCCCAGTGGACCAGGGAGAAAAGCAAATACTACTGCTCCGCTAAAGGAAAGTAGAAATAAAATGACTCTTAATGACATTCTGCTGTATTCATAGCTTGGTGTCTTGCTCAGCTGTCGTCAAAGATGCTTCGTCCTGATGTGGGTGGGGAAAATGAAGTCCCATAACTGGACAGTATACAGAGAGTGAGAGATCTTGGACCACTCAGTCTTAAATGGGATGACTCCTCAGAGATCAGGGGACTCAGTTGGAGAGGCAGAATAAAGAGTGGAAGAGCCCGTGGGGATGGAAGACACCAAGGAAGAGGGACCTTTTAGACACAATAGAGCTGACACACATATGAACTCATAGAGACCTGAGGCAGCATGCACAAAGGCCTGCCCAGGTCTAAGCCAGATGGGGTCTCTAGAACCAAGATGGCGAGCGGATTCAAGCCTCCATCCTAACCTTCGCATCTGCGAAGGAAACATCCACCCAGCTCTCCTGCCTGCCTGCCTTCTCTCCAGTTGCAGTTTCCCAGCTACAGCACCAGTAACAACTCCTTGTGGTAAGGATATGTTAAGGGATGGGATTCTGGGTATTTGAAGACACCCAAAGAAAGGAGATGGTAGGACAAGGCGATGGGACATGGACTCTCTGTACATAGTCAATTAGAGTTCTAACTAAAATATATGGGAAACCCCAGGGGAGTAAAGATTTCTGGTACCGCCCCCTCACCCCCGTCTCTTCTCTTATTCTCTCTCTCCCCCAAAACAAACATTGTGATGTTTCCTCTGCAAGACTCAGATCTCCAAAGAGAAATCTTTAGTCTTTTCCCAGAGTCCTTATTAAATGTAGTATTTAAAAATTAAGTTCAAACCCTTGTTTAAAATATATGAGTACATGTGCGTTTGTAAGACAGGTATTATGTGATTCAATCCTGGTTCAAAACACTGTAAAAATCTGGTTTTAAGTTCTAAAAATTATGGTTATACTCTATGACTTCATTCCTAAACAGACCTTTTTTTTATTAATTTATTCATAATACATCTCAATTGTTATCCCATCCCTTGTATCCTCCCATTCCTCTCTCCCTCCCACTTCCCCCCTACTCCCCTCCCCTATGTCTGTGACTGGGGGGGACCTCCTCCCCCTGTATATGTTCATAGGGTATCAAGTCTCTTCTTGGTAACCTGCTATCCTTCCTCTGAGTGCCACTAGGCCTCCCTATCAAGGGGACATGGTCAAATATGGGGCACCAGAGTTCGTGTGAAAGTCATATCCCACTCTCCACTCAACGGTGGAGAATGTCCTGTCCATCGGCTAGATCTGGGTAGGGGTTCAAAGTTTACTGCATGTATTGTCCTTGGCTGGTGCCACAGTTTGAGCAGGACCCCTGGGCCCAGATCCACACATCGTAATCCTAAACAAATTTAACAGGACTCATTTGTATTAATTATGTTACAGTCAATACAAAGTATTAGTAACTTAAAAATTTCTATAAATTATAAATTAAATGTTAGTAACACTGATAAATTTTCTTTTAAAAACTGTTGTATTCTATAATGATATTTCATATGAAAGTCAAAAAAGTTTCCAGCCGCTATATTTAGAGATCTTGATGCTGAAGTAAAGGAGCTCCAATTTAATTGTTGTCATTTTATTATTAACTTAAAAATAACTAAGATGTACAGATTATCAGTTGCCTCATGAGTGATTGCCAGGATGAGATTTACTTGGCCTCCTATGTTTGTTTCAAAATTAAACAGAGATAAACAACTAAATTATTATACATAACTTTGAGATACAAATTGATGGTCAATTTTTGGTTAAAAAAGATTATATTTTGATTACAGCATACTATGTATCAACTATTTAAGGTGTTACATGTGTTATATCTTATAAGGTGTTATATCTTAAAAATGATATGTGACTTCTCAAGGCCTTATTGTGCATCCCAGTATTATAGATAAAAATTATTTTAAAAAATCAAAATCATGGTATATGTAAAACAGGAGATACAAATTAATACAGGAGAAAAAATTGCTCAGCTGTTACTGTTTCCTTACATTAAGAGCATAGCCGCTCCAGAAAAAAAAAAGGGTGCATCTGAGAGTACAGAAAAATGTGTGTGTTCTGGCAAACAATAGTATATATTCACTTATAAGTAGATATTAGCCCAACATAGATGTCTTCTGAGAGACTCCACCCAGCGGGATACTGGAACAGATACTGAGAGTCATAGTTTAAGAGATTAATATCTGCCCTGCCCCAAGTTAACTAAGGCTATTTTAAAATTTAACAGGTGTCTGTGTCTTGATTGATTGCTAGTGGGTTAAAATATACTGCTGTAGTAAAAATTATAGGCCTAATAATAAACATTCTTAAGACACTTTTTAAGTCATGACCACCAGTCTTATACTTATAAGATATAATTTACAACACACAGCTAAAGACAGACAAAAATTGAACACAAATATGCTGGTCCTCAAGCTTATCAAAGATCTACTGAATATGGCATTAAATATATTTAAACTAATTATGACAGAAAATCCTACATCCTAGCAGTAACTCCCTGCTAGGTCTCTGAAAAGATTTGACATGGCAGACTCCAATTCTGGACCTCCTTAGGGATTGTGAATATCAGCATGTGGTAGACATGAAGCCAGGTGGAGGTGATCATGATCAAATTCATGTCACACTGCAAAAAATCCTCTTAAGAGAAGGTATAAGGGATTTAATAAGACCTCACCCCCTTTTCATTACTTATTTCCTTCCTTTCAAATATCATTGAACATCTGCTGTATGATACACACTGGGATAGGCACCAAAGGCAATAATCCTTGATCTCAAATTAAGTCTTTCCTGGTAGAGGCAAACTCAAATCTAGCTAAAGATTTGCCAGAGGGTATGGAGATCTCAGTGAAAGCCATCAGTTTATGGATGTAGAGCAATATTTCTAGTCTGAGCTGGGGAAAAAAGAGTCAAGGAAGACTTAGTCAGAGAGATAGTTGTTCTGGGTATGAAAAGGGGATGGGATTTAGCCAGATGAGTAAATGATTTGTATTCCAAAGTTTGTGGCCTTGGCTGACATTTCTTATACCTTATGTTGGTTGTGTGACCTATTGTCAGAAACGGTTTCTCTTCAATCTGATATTTACCTATACCAACCACTATTAAATCTGGCTTTATGGCTACCAAAAATCCTAGCCACATAGTTAGTACTAGATGGAGACAGATGAATATTTTGTAATTTATGTAAAGGTGATTGCAAACTTAATTTTAACAGCTTTGTGATTTGTGAAGCAATCTTCCATGTAATTGGCAAATCAGGTGGATTACTGTTGTCATCCATCCTGTGCTTAGGTAGAGAAAAGTATCTAGGACATGAGAACTACACAAAGGTCTCAGGTGCCCTCCCAAGGTGGCAGTCCAGCTTTCAGCTTGAGCCTCACTGCCATGAGGTCTAGGGCCATGAGAGGTGTTAAAATTGGTTAAGAAGGAAATCAGATAAGATATCATTGCCTCTTTAAGCCATGCTTGCCTGTAGTAAGTGAACAAATACATCACAGGATGAAATAGTTGTTAGTTGTAGTCACAGAAATCTGACTGTATTGTACATTAGAGGTGCACCCTTTTGTTGAATCTTCACAATGACAATCTAAGGAATATACTAGAAACCATGTTATGTATATGGAAATATGAAAAGGTATCTGAGATCTTTGAAGTTCTTCAAACATTTTTAAAGTGTCAAGCCCACATGGACAATAGAAGTTTTAGAATTCTACTCCAGTTGATTTGTATTCCTAGATTATTTCCTAGGTTGGTTCCTTAGAACAGAGTATATTCTATAACAGGTTCCAGTTGAAAGCAACTATGTGTGGCATAGTTGACATTTTTATGAATGAAGACAGGAAAAATGGATGGGCAACATCTCCTGTGCTTCTGGAATGGGAGCCTAATATTTTCCCTGATGAACAACTCAACAAGAGACGTTTGTGGATAGTATTTAAATGCTCTTTCTGAGTGCACACCAACAGTTGCTGATCTCTTAAACTAGAAGGAATAATTGTTGTGTGTTCCCCATTTGTTCTCTATCCAATAACGTTTACCAGGCTGTTTGTTAATTGCCCCATGATGGGTTCTTCAGAGAAACCAAAAAGTGATTCTTATGTCGTTACTTTTTCACTCTTTCCCATTCTTACTGAAAGAGAGAACAGAAAAGAGAAACAGGCCATATATCCTCAGTTAATGAGTGACCAAACAGACGACTTGTCAGAGAAAAGGAGAAGGAACAAAAACATCTATGTCACAGGAAACACATAAAACCAAAAGAAACTTCACCATCACTATTAGATGCTCCTGGGGGCCCTGATGGAAATGGAGCCATATTCTGGGTTTTGTGTTATAAACCTGAAAGCTTTTTTTCCTCCTCTGCCCTAAATCATCCAGAATGATTTCATTTTTCTTCTTCTGAAGAAATTTTGAGAACCCCTTTGGCACCTGGAAAATGGCTGGGTACAAGAGGAAGGACACGAAATTTGACATCATTAAAGAGAAGATTAGATCTGGTCCAGCACTTCCTACCTGTGTGACTTCGGGCAAGTTATCACTGAGAGGCACACAGAGCCATGGAGAAGAGAAAATGTGTGAGGCATTTCTGCAATCTCTTGGACAGACCAAAATCCAAAAGGATAAAGAATTAAATTTCACATAATTTTACAAGCAGCTGTAGATCAAGAAAGTTATAATACTATGTTAGTGACAAATAGAACCACATTCCCCAGCCACTAACATGTTTACCATTCTCCAGGTGATGCTTGCATATCTACCTCACAGTTTCAATGAAACTCAGAAAAAATTCTCTGTATGTTCACAGATCTGGGAAATGGAAGTGTTAATATTCAGATCCTAGCTTGATACCAAGGCCCAGTCAACTTCTACTGGAATACATCGACATTTTCATAACACAGCTAACAGAAATCTCAAGTCAGATGATGCCAGTGGAATTGTAACGGTAAATCTTGATCATCAGTTTATTTGAGAATCATACAGGCAATTACTAAAGCACACCTTCTGAATACATCTGTGAGGGTGTTCTCAAAAAGAATTAACTGTAGGCCAAAGTCCACTCTGAGTGTGGGATACACTATAGCAAAGGTTATTATTGTCTTATATAGATTAATAAAAGGGGCTGGGGCCGGTGGTGCACACCTTTAATCCCAGCAGTCAGGAGGCAGAGGCAGGTGGATCTCTGTGGGTTCGAGGACAGCCTGGTCTACAAAGTGAGTTCAGGACAGCCAAGGCTACACAGAGAAATCCTGTAAGGAGGAAGAAGAAGAAGAAGAAGAAGAAGAAGAAGAAGAAGAAGAAGAAGAAGAAGAAGAAGAAGAAGAAGAAGGAGAAGGAGAAGGAGAAGGAGAAGGAGAAGGAGAAGGAGAAGGGGAAGGGGAAGAAGAAGAAGAAGGGGAAGGGGAAGAAGAAGAAGGGGAAGGGGAAGGGGAAGGGGAAAGCAAGTGACACATACATTTTTCACTGTGTGAATCACTTGGACCCACCGAGCCCTGTCTACCAAAATGGACAAGAACTTCTAAAACAGTGATCCTAAATAAGTCTCCCCCACCCCCAACCATAAGATTTTGCTTCTTTATTCTGCCTGTTGGGTTTTTTGTTCTATTGTTGCTATTTTGGCATAGAGTCTGGGTATGTAGCACAGGGCAGGATCAGACTTTGGATACTCTTGTGTTAGCCTCACGGGTGCTTGGAGCAAAGTGGGTACCACCACTCCTGACATTAAGTTGTTTTCCTCTGGAATTTGTCACAGGAACAATAAGTGCAGCTACTGCAAGATATACAATAAAACAAACAGTGTTTGAATCAAACCTATCAACAGCACTTAATCGGTTCATTCATTGGCAGACTATGGTACACCACTAGTCTGTAGAGAGATTAAGAGTTGTCCTCTTTGTCTACTCCCCTCTAGCTGCCACCTGCCAAAGTGAACTTACCTCTGCTGCAATTGGCACTGGACGTAAAGGCCACTGGACATGTACAGGAACCTTTGCCTAATTTCCCACATGCTCACTAAATATTTGGACTGAACTTTAAATGCAAATTTTCATACACAGACAAAACGCATACATGCTAAATCTGGTGGGGTCCGAGCATCAAATCTGTAGGTGGATCTTTGTACTGGCACAATACACATTTTCTGGCTTTGATCAAGCACAATGGTTACGTGGGTTTCTACACCTTGTCTTTATGTCTTTATGGTATTTTTGTAATGTCTCGTGGGTATATTATGTATTGACAGAAAACTCTTTTGTGGAAGTGATTTGAAGACTATTTAATGAAAGGGATATTTACAGAGGTGTTAGCTGTATGTAAAATACAGGTGAGGGCTGGGGGAGTGTTCTGTGACAGGCACCAGTGGGGTTGAGGTCTAAAGAAGAGCTGTTTCCTATGTAGAGAAATAGCTGACCTGTAATTATTGCAGAGAGGCATCCATCTTGCAGCCAGTAGCAGGAAAGGGCAGAGGATAAGAAATTGCCTCCCTTTGAGTGCATACAGACTAGAAATCATGATAGATGGGTTTAAACCATGGCTTCTCTCACCATGGCTCTCCACCGTAGCTTCTGTGCAGACATCAGGGGCTCTGGTACTCAAGAGGTAGCCCTTTGCTGACAAGTTTGTTGTATTTCTTTGCTCATATGGCCTCTTGTGTGTGGAATGGCCACAGTGCTTTCATTCATGCAACTGTCAAAGTGTCTGCAAAAACCAACCAAGATGCTATAGTTTGCATGTTGAATGGCCTCCCAAGGCCCATTTATTTAAAGAGGATCATGATTAAAGAGTGTACCTTCCAAAAATATATAAAAAAAGGACCTAATTACAACTGGATCAGAAGCCAGCTTTTGGGCTTTAGTTCCATAATGGATACTAAATGCTACCTGGGTGTACTGGAAATAAACTTCTGCTTAACTCAGTACTAAATGGGCAATGACTAGTAAAGAAAAATGTTAAAGTATTTACTGTCAGTAAACAGTGAAACTGATATACACATGTCATGATAATAATTTGTCTTATTGTCTAACTGAATATATAGTACACACACACACACACACACACACACACACAAACACACACACATTATGGCCTCAAACTCACTATTATCCTGTGGTCACCTACCCACTTCTGGCATTACCAGCATGTGCATTAAATATATATGGTGCTAGCTAATTTTCTTTTTTTTTTTTTTAACAAAATAAAATACAATGAGATAAAACAAAAACTATCATATTGAAGTTGGACAAACCAAGCCAACAGAAAAATTAAATAGTTGAAAGAGAAGGTATAAGAATCAGAGACCCACACATCCATGCATTCAATAGTCCCATGGAAGTACTAAACTGACAGCTATAGTTTATATAGAGAGGACCAGGTATAGACCCCATGTAGGCTGCTTCTGGCTCTGTGAGTTCATACAAACTATGCTCAGTTTTTTGTTTTGTTTTGTTTTTTGAAGAGAACCTTATTCTTCTGGTGTCCTCCATCCCCTCTGACTTTACCAGTCCTTCTGCCTCCTATTCCAGAGAGTTCCCTGAGCTCTGAAGGGAAAGATTTGGTGAAGACATGCCATTTGTAGCAGTGTATTCTAGGTTCTCTTTCTTTGTGTAATGTCTAGCTGTGGGTTTCTGTATCTAATCCCATCTTCTGCAGGGGGAAACCTTGCTGATGTTGACTAACTAAGACTTCGATCTGTGCATATAGTAAAATAGTATTAGGATTCATTTTATGGTTACATTTTTAGACCAGTAGTCATTGATTTTTACCCTATTTCTAGGGACAAAATAGTCTATAGATCCTGGTCACCCAAGTAGTGTCAGCTATGGGTTCCATCTCATGAAGTGGGCCTTAAGTAAAACCAAACATTGGTTAGTTACTCCCACCACGTTTGCGCCACCATTGTCCTAACATATTTTGGAAGAAAACTCTTAAAGAAGAATTCAGTGCCATATACAAATAAACCCAGCACACAGGAGGCTGAAGCAGGAGGATCATGAGTTTGAGATCATCATGATATACAGTGATGGGTCATAAGAATAAAATCTCATTAAATGATTCTAAGAAGCCATGTGTGGTGGCACACACACCTGTAATCCCAACACTCTGGGAGACAGAGGCAGGAAGATCACAGTGAGTTCAAGGCCAGCCTGGTCTACAAAGTGAATCCAGGTAGCCAAGGCTACACAGAGAAACTTTGTCTTAAAAAAAAAAAGATAGTAAGATAAGGAACTTGTTTCATTTATCCCATTTCCGTTACCAGGGGCAACTACCTGAGATAATAAACTCATAAAAATGAAAGATTAATTTTGGTCCATGTCTTCAGAGTTAAAGTCAGTTGCTTAACCTTACTGCCTTGGAACTGTGGCTATAGCTGTGGGAAGCAGTGAATGATAGTGAGAATGTATTCTAAGGCATCTGCAAAGTGAGGCAAAAGGGAGAGGAGATCCCAAGCTTTGTTTGAGGGTATGTTTCCATGACCAGAAGACTTCCGAGCAATCCCAATCTCTTAAATGTTTTGATAGCACTCAATAGCACCAGATGATGAGGACTGAGGCCTCTAACACACAGGCCTTTGGGAGAGACTCTTCTATTATCCATCAGGTTTGTCTCTGTTGTTTTTCCACTGCTACAATGGGGTACCTGAGGTTGTGTCATTTCAATGCAAAGAGATCCCTTTAGCTTACCGAATCAGAAGTTCGAGAGCATCCTAAAGGTCCCACCAGCTCTTAACATACCCATAAAATGTCCACACATGAACCTTTGCAGATGCACTCAAATATACCTAGACCATAGCAACGTACTGTTTTTTGTTATTATTGTTGTTCCATGCTTTATAAAGTTTATTTAAACACCATGCCACTTTACCCAGGAAACTTTTCTCTGGTTATTTTATTCAATCTTGAAAATAGGTCTGTGGCAATAGAATTCCTGGGGCCAAATGGCACTGTACATGGGTTGCAGATGGGTATCACGCAGTCAATAAGTATCTAACTGACTTCCTTAGAGAGGAGTCCAACATGACATTTTGCAATCTCCAGCCCGGTTGAATGAATATCTGATGGCTACCTACCATGTTTATGAAATTATCTTATCAATGCAAGAAGACAAAGTGAAGTTCGGTGGCTACTCTTTAGCTTTGAAAAATGTGGAATGTAGCTAAGTGTGGGAAAGGCATTATATGTCTTAGCGAGACCTCTTGGGACGTGAATCAGGTTCTATGGTACAGCCTCGGTTCTATACCCAAACCCTTGCCTATTCCTAAACCTGGCATAGATTGTGGTGAAGTAAATGGCTCCACTTCAATCGTTTCTAAGACTCTCACTAGTTCCTAAGAAGAAAGAGAGATATCCTCTAGTAACCTCTATGATGGTGAGCTTAGAAGTCATTGGAAGAGGTAGCCTACAGGAGAGAGTGATCCCAGGGGAGACACTGGTAGACATGGAAAGCAATTTAAGAGCATCTGACTGATGGCCTTGGTTGAAAAGGAATGGCTTCTGTGGGTTAAAAGAAAGGATGGCATGTTTGATGGGCAGGGTGCTCCTGCAGTTGACTTATTACTACTCATTACATTGGACTTAAAATGAAGTTGTTAGGGATTCTCCAGATAAAATGTCTAGGAGTGAATCCTGTTTCACTCTAACCAAGAAAAGTCCTCTAATAATATTTGCTTGCTTGACTTCAGATATTTCAAAGTCAGTCCACTGTGATGGATACCTACAACTCTCTCTACAAGTAGGGGCATGCCCCATCATTTTCTTCCTAATGCTGCCATCACTCTTTCAGAATCCCACAAGTTAAGGTCCGCTCACCCTTTCTACAGTGGGTGTATGGCCTAAATATATCACATTTATCAAGCAACAAATACAAACATCAGCAGCCATCATTCCTGTGGTAAGCTTAGGACTGTTGGAAAATCTACATGAGACCAGAAGTTATTTCTTAGTTAAGGAGAAATATAATTTGTTTACGTGTCTACATAATCTCAGAAGGCAGTTTGCTGTCAGGACGGACCAGTTTGAATGCTAAGATTATTAAAAGGAAAGAATCAGAAATAATGGAGGTTTTGAGGGAGTGCCTTTAAATTTTTTTTAATTTTTTGTTTTTTATATATATACTTATATCATTGCACATATATAAAATAAACTACATACAGCAAGAAGAACCATGAAACAATCAGTAATTATATTAATATTACATTGATAGTATTTTTGGCTATTTGTATTTGACAGCCTTGAAAAAACATCTTTCTTATCTTGGTAAGTCTAAAATTCTGAATGTAAATCAGTATCTATCATATCTCATCTCTATCAACTTAAAACATCTATCTATCTAGACTTTAAAAATTCTTAGCCCCTAAGCAACTAAGCTTAATTGTAAAACTTTAGTACCTGGCCTTCAACTCCATCAGAGACTTGAGAAAAATTTTAAACTCCTGCGCCACACTCATTCTGAAGCAAATGAATCATTCGTTTAGCACTGAGCTTCCCACTATTCATGATATAACAAATTAAATTGATAGCTTTATACATATTTAGTAATCATAATGAGAATCTCAGGAAACCTCCAAAAGATAATGACTTTTTACCAGTCAAGCAAAATTAAAACTATGTAAATAAACTTTACCATATTTCATCAAGCTGATATTTAAACCTAATGAATAGTCTTCTTTGTTGTTATTGCTGCTTTGAGACTGGGTGTTATGTAGCCTAGGCTGGTTGCAAACTTGGCTATGTAGCCAAAGATATATTTGAAATTAGAATCCTCCTGCCTCCACTACCCAGAGTTGGGATTTCAGATGCTACCACACTCAGTGGTTTTTAATTAATTTATTTAATCACTTTACATCCGGATTAGTGTCCCCCTTCCTCCTTTCCTAAGGATTCCACCTTCCCTCCCTCTTCTCCCATCCTCTTCCCTTCCTCCTCAGAAAAGGGAAGTCCATGCTTACCAACTTATCATATCACATCAAGTTGCATCAGCAGTGAGCACATCCTCTTTCCCTGTGCCCAGCCAAGGCAGCCCTGCCAGGGAGAAGTAATCAAAAGGCAAGCAACAGTGTCGATGTCAGACAGCCCCTGCTCTCCCTACTAGGGAACCCACATGAGCCCTGAGCTAACCATTGGCTACATCTGTGTAAGGGCCTAGGTCCAGTCCATGCATGGTCTTGGTTGGTGCTTCAGTATCCACAAGCCTCTCTGGGCCCTGATTAGTTGGCTCTTTTGGTCTTCTTGTGGAGCTCCTGTCCCCTCCAGGTCCTTCTATCCTTCCCACCTTCGACTTTTCTTACAAGACTTTCTATGCTTTGCCTGATGTCTGGCTGTGAGTTTCAGCATCTGTTTCAATCTGCTGCTGGATGGAGCCTCTCAGAGGACAGCAAAGCTAGGTTCTTGTCTAAAAGCATAGCAGAGTATTGATAAAATTTTCAGGCAAGTGGATGGAACTAGAAAAGATCTAGTTACCTGAGTGAGGTAACCCAGATCTAGAAAGACACACATGGTACGTACTCACTTAAACGCAGATTTTAGCCACATAATATACTGGAAAGTTTTGGTGTCTTTAGAAACTCAACTATGTTATGTAAACATGTTTTTGTTTTAATCCCCGGTGTGGGATACAGGGCTGATTCAGATGGTCTACAGCAGCAAACTATTTGCCTTGTGAGGGTTCTGAGAGGAGCTCTTTGCCAGATGCAGATAATTTAATTCTGAGGACTTTGAAGGAGGAGTAAATTCCAAAGCCAAGAGAGAGACAGGCGGCTCCAAGGAGAAAGAAGAAGACTGTTGCTACCCCCTGCTGCTCCATGGTACTCTTGATGCATTTTGATGAGAAGTTGGAGATATCCTGAAATGAAGATTGGACTGGCACCAAGGAACTCAACCAACCTAACCAGCCAGAACTAAGTGTACGTCCCCTTTCCCTTTTAACCTTCTCTCTCTCATACCTAGGGTTGGGGGCTTGGAAGGGAGGTAGAGGTATAAGAAGGCAAATAAAATAGAGTATAAAATATATGTGCAACAACATAGTAAACATACTACATAGAAATACTACAATTCACAGACCCAAAGAAGATAAGTAATAAGGAGGACCATGAAAGGATGCTTATGTCTCACTAGGAAGGGGAAATAGAATAGACAGCAGAAGATACTGAAGAAGGAATACAAGGTAGGAGAGGAGACAGAGCATGGAGATCAAGCCCAGCTCTTTCTTTTACCTCATATTTTCCTCCCCTCTAAAGGCAATGGATGCCCTTAATTTCCTGTTACTAGTTAATCATCCTAGTCTTAACTGCATTCAAAATATTGTATGGACTGAGTGGAGAAACAATAGCCAAGTTTTTAACTTTGGAATGCAACAATATTCCCTATATGTCACTGTACCTGGATAATTATATAGAGACCGGCTTGTACATGTGTGTTGAATACATGGAAGAACACATGACTAAAGAATAAAAGTCCACTTATTAGCCAGAAACTAGTGGACAGCTTCCCAGGGAGACATGGGGGCATTTTGCTATAATTTTTGTGTCTCTGCAGGACATGAAGGTTCTCCTCAGAGTACCTCCTCCCTTCCTCCTTAGCGGGAAGGTTGGGTACAAAATGGAAAACGTAAACAGTAAGAGCTCAGAGCCAGCAGAAAGACTTTGTAATAAACACAGTTCTGCCAGGGATTTGTAGTGACTCAAAGTGGGATAGAAGGGCAACATTGATGAGATCAAATATAAAGTCGGAGGGAAAAAGTTTGTGGTGTTTGTTGGTGATGGTTGTCATTGTGTGTGTGTGTGTGTGTGTGTGTGTGTGGTTTTGTTTTGTGTCACACAAACTCTTGCAGTTGCTGTTATTACCAAATAAATGTTCCCATTGTTTTTGGAAGCTTAGTGTGATACTCGGTGTGTCACCAAGGTCCAATGTGGTCAGCATTAAGTGATGCTGTTCAGTTTTTGGGTCCATGATGAAATTATAACAGGAAAAATAAAACAGTAACCATCAGCTTTTACAATGTCAGAAAGTGAACTTCTTGTCCTGGAGTCCAAAGTGTAGCTCCCGACTCATCCTTGGGCTGTTACGTCAAACTGTATGATATAAGTGTCCCAGACCAGCTCAATGGGCTTAGGTGCATTCAAAACTCATATTCTTAGTGGTTTTCATCAATCCATGGTCATTTCTGGCATACTTTATTTTCTTTCAAATTTTAGTTGTCTGAAAGCAGAATGCTGTTTGTCTAAAAGACAGAAACCTTAACAACCTTTACATTGCCTGTAAGTATATATTGAAAGTTGCCCAGTGGGCCTTGGAGGTGTGGAGGGTTAATATTGACTGTCAACTTGACAGAGTCTGAAATCACCTAGGAGATCAGCCTATGGGCATCCTTGTCAAGACTTTGTTAGCCTTAAGGAATATCTATGAGGGGTTTTCCTGATTAGGCTAATTGAATGGGAAAGACCCACCCTAAAAGTGGCTGGACATCCCTAGGCTCAGGTGTCAGACTGCCTGAAAACACAGAGCACAATCTGAGCCAGAGTGATCATTATTCTCTGCTTGGTGACTTAGGCTGCCATGTGACCAGCTGCCCCAAGTCCCTGCTGCCAGGACTTCTCCAACTGTGAGCCAAAGTAAATTGTTTCTCACTTTGGCTTCTTTTATCAATGTATCTTTATTGTAACAACAAGACAATTAATTAAGATAGGAGGAAAATTCCCATTAGAACAATGGTATACCAGTTTAAGAAATGACACACATTTTTAATCCCAGAACTCAGGAGGCAGAGGCAGGTGGATCGCTGTGAGTTTGAGGCCAGTCTGGTCTATAAAGCGAGTCCTGGACAGCCAAGGCTACACAGAGAAACCCTGTCTTGAAAAAAAAAAGAGAGAGAAAATGCTACCTCCAGAGTGCTCATATGAAAAAGACCAAATATTCAGACATCTGAGTGACCACTGACTCTGAAACTTTCAACTTTGAAAAGAAATTGAATTAATACCACATCCATCTTATTTCATTTCTAAAATTAAACACATAAGAATTATATATGAAAAATAAGTATCTAAATATGTCTAAATATAAGTTCTTTTAATGAGTCTTTTAAAACTCATATTGATGTTTTTCTATGCTACAGTTTAATTGACAGCAATTTTTCTTTGCTAGTCTTGTACACAATTATGGTATGCCATTAAACTGATAGTTTCTAGATACAATGAAATAAATGGTAATATAAGTGTCCGAATTCAAGTTAATAAAATAAATTCCCAAGTCAATTATACAAAAATGAATTCAATAGGTGACCTCAACCCTTTCTCTGTCAATAATTGCTATTAATATTCTATATTTATAATGGAGTTGTTTTTAAATGTTCACTTCCATTGAAAATAGAAATCCAAACATTAAATGAAACTTTGATATTTTATAAAAAGCCCTATTTTAAAAACAACTAGGTAAGGATGAGGTAAATGCTTGTCTTCATAGTACATAAATTCACTCCTCAGCGGAAAGGAACAGCCTACGGTTTCATTAACTGGGATGTTTTTTGACTCAGAGTCTTTGCATTTCATAGATAGAAGGACATTATCTTAAAAAGCTCTCCATTTGTGATACAAAATACCAGAGGAAATCAATTTAAAGGAGCATTTGTTTTAGTTTATGGTTTCACAGGTTTCTGAGCATGGCCATCTGGCATTTAGGCCTAAGAAATTTTGGCACGATCACATGGTGGAACAAAGCTGCTCAACTTAAGACAGACAAGAAGGAAAGAGGAGTTAGAGAAAGTGGCTGATAAGAATCTATCCTCCAAAATCACCTCCCACCTCCTAAAATGTCCCTACCAGGAACTGGAATAACGTGGATGATGATGAAGCCCCCATGGTCACTATTACATTTGGGGACCAGGCCTTCAGCACATGAGCTCTGGGGTCACTATTTCAGATCCAAACCATTAATCGTGACCCAAACAGAGGTCTCTCTTTCAAAGATGAGAGAATTGTCTTAAAGTTGGTCCTGCTGCTTGAATCACATACAAGTTACTCTTCAATGTAAGACTGTGCTTATTGCACCAGACAGATTAAAATATGCAGATAAGTATGATATGGGTCATGGCTGTTGAAGGGTCTCAGCCAATTTAAACATCTACTGAGTGTCTTCTTGCAACAGGAAGCTTGCTGAAGTATTTCAAGTAACTGAGCTCTCAAAAGCCTTATTGCCTAATGCCAGGACTGAAAACAAAAACAAAACAAAAAATACCAGAGGTTCTAAAAGTTCAGTGCTTTGGCCAAGGTCACACAGGAAGGGGAGGAAGTGGGGGCCAGATCAAGTTCTGTGGTCTGTACAAACGTCTCCCTTTCTATCTTGACATCTTTTGTTAATGTGAAAATCACTAGATATGCTCGTCTCTAAACAGCATCCTTCAGGGAGAGGCAAATGTATGACTACTTAGCATCAGTTTGAGTGCTTCGGATGGTATCTCGATATCAGAATTATTTTACCTCTTGTGATATTTAATATTGATTGTTCAGTTTGACAAGATGTATAATCATCAAGGAGAAAAGCTCCTGACTATGCCTGTGATGGGTTAAATAGATTCGGTTAGGACTCAGGAAGATCCACACAATTGTGGCTGGTACTACCCCATGGGATAGGATTCTGGACTGACCAAGCGATGAGCTGACCATGTGCATTCATGTCTCCACGTTTCCAGACCGTGGATAAAGTGTGACCACCTGCCTTTGCTTTTTCCACCATAACTTCCTTGCCACAGTGGACTGTGCCCTCACACTGTGGGCCCTTCCTCTGGAAGTTTGTATTTGTCAAGTATTTCATCCTAGCAATGAGGAAAGTAACTTGTAAGCCCCAACAACAACCGCTCTGACTGAGGTAAGTCCATTCCCCAGTATTATACACCCCTCCATGCTAAGTCTCTGCTCATAAATTAAGCCTCAGTAGAGTTAGTGTTTCTTCCCATAAAGTGTTCAGTGCTGAGTTACTAGCATTCTCTACTCTGCCCCCCTAGGGGCTCATATTTTTTTTATCACCACATCTATATCATTGTATCTCAGGTTATACGGTGGGGTATTAGATAAGGTCCCCAAGGACAAGAACTATGCATGAAATTCTCAAAAACATTTTAAGTGAAAATATTTTTAAAATAAATAAAGGAGTTTTGTTTGTGGAGGGGACAAAAGCCTTCAGAGCTCACAAAATGCCTTCTGTCCACTAATGCCAGGTGTACACTTCAATCTGTGCCAGCCTTGGAAACCTAAATTGAAGGGGTGTTCCTTATCCTCAGGGAGCTTATCTGATGTCCCATCTTATAACCTGAGACGCAATTCCATTGGAGAAAACTAATTTTCCCTTTGCCTTGGGTATCAATTACAGATAACTTCTCGGTTAGGATTAGGACCCAGTGTTTACTTCCCCTCGCAGTGCCAGAGCCCCATCTGACACGAGCTTGTTCAGATCTTGTGTGTGATACCACGGTCTCTGTGAATTCATATGTCTGTCAGTCCTCCTATGCCTGGAAGACACTGTTTCCTTGGAATCATCCACTACCTCTGGTACTTCCAATCTTTCTGCCGCCTCTCCTGCATACCCCCCTCAGACCTGAGGCGAGCGTTCTGTGAAAACATCCTATTTAGGACTAAGTGCTCCAAAGTCTCACAACTGTCCAGTTATGGGTCTGTGTTGATTCATCTATAGCAAGAAGAGCCTCTGGTGTGGGCTGAGTGAGGCACTGTCCTATGGGTATGGCAGCACGCCACTAGAAGTCACTTTATTGTTGTTCTCTTTTAGCAGAATAATAATAGTACATTTTCACCTAGGCCCGTAATCTATCTAAGCTCAGGTTCTTAGCCACCTTAGCTGTGTCAAGTCTGGGTTCTATTTCATGGATGGTTTGCAATCCAGTAAGAAGGTGGTTGGTGGCTTTTCTTTCCTTTACTAGGCAACTGCCTTTCCTTGAAATAATGACCAGTACTACCACCGGTCGACATGGTTGTATGTGGATTCTGCTATTTGCTTTTATCCTATACTTTCTCACTGGGAGACTAGTGACCATTGACATGAAACAACTGCATGTGCTACAATTAATTTGACAACTGTCTCCATTTGGCAACCTCCTAGGTAGTGCAAGGAGCTGCCTATATTTTTCCTACCTCTCTATTCTCAGCACATGATATGGTGTCACTGATGTTTAAAAATATGTGTCAGGCTAAGAAAAGGAATCAGTGAATGAACGAATACTGATTCCCTGGCTTCCGCTTTGTGGACTAAGTGGATACCATGCAGTATAAGATAACTTATGTTTACCATTCTAAGCTTTCCCATCCTGTGCCCTGTTCTCCCACTCTGCAGCTGCTTTCTCAAAGAATCTCTGAATCTCTCCCTATTTTTTTTTTTTTTTGAATCACAGGAGCTGGCTGTTGGGAACACCCACAGATGCACTCTACAAACACACAACTTACTCTGAGTAATCACATTGATTTGGAATTAACGGCCATTCAAATACCTCATTGAAGATGCCATCTGGGATGGTATTGCTCTTCAGAGGTATATCATATTCTGAGAAAATCTGTCAGAATGTAGCAATACCTCATCAGAATGGCTGTGGCTGCATCTAGATATGCTGGCTAGGCACACAGAGTCTGGGCCCTCAGATTTCACTTCCCCTTCGTGAGATGCTGAAGGAAATGGACCCATTCCTCTGTTGTCAAGAGCAAGAGAAACAGAAAGTCCAGCAACATTCAGAAAGTGGTCCTGGATGCCACTAGGCTTCCAAAAGCATCTCAGTGAAAATTACCACACCTTAAAGTTGTCTCTGGTCAAAGAAAGATTGCACTTAGCTAACACTAAGTGCTGCCCTTTTCTTAACCACTCAGGAGTTGTAGAGCCACTCCAAGGCAACTTTCTTGAGCTCTCTCAGAGCTTTCTGGATAACAAAGTCTTCTCCCAAACCTCATTGTGGAGTTTTAAGTCTGATGTATGCCTGGAACTTAGGAGAAAACAAACTGGCTTAAGTCATGCTATGATCTTAGGTCTGTCTGATCATAATAGAAAGTAATGGCATTGGTTTAATTGACTGTATCTTAATGCTAGGAAACATAGAACAGAACGTTCTAAACACCATTGCTGATGGTATGCTAGCAAACTAGCTCTGAGGGGACTATAGGAATATTTTCCCGTCCCTGTGATGTAAATATCCCCACCACAGCATGCTTTGAGCCATCGAAAGCTCAGCAGCTAGCTTCCCAAATGTCTGCATATGTCATCATGGCATCTTGTAAGCCAATATAAGCCAGCTTTAGCAACAAACAATAAGAACGTGTTCATATCCTGTCCCTTCCCCTGCTGGGTTGATGCCAAGCTTTGACTATACCACAAGGCTCACAGAAGACGCCTGCCCCCTCAGCCATTTAGGAGGAACACCTGGAGACATCCCAGGTGCCTCCTGCTTTCACAACTGTCTTTCAGCCCCACAGCAGAGCCAGCCTCTGTGGGCAGGGTACCATTGTTATTGCAGGGAACGTCAGTATTATTCAGCAGGCCCTGTAGAACTGAGGGGCACATTTGAAAAGGATTATCCCAGGCAAAGCCATCAACTGCTGTGTACTCATTGAACGTAAGACAATGCAAGACTGATTATTTTTGTAGTCTATGCAAATTACAAATGACATTGATATTAAATCCTTAGTACTTGACTTCACTTCCAAGTGTTTCACAGTTACTGTTTTCAAGTAAATATATATATATTTAAAAAATAACGTGGGTGTTCTCTCTCCAAAAGGGGTGGAGTCATATCTAGAGCACATTAATAATTCTCTATAGATATGATTTTTAAGAAGACAGATACTTTTTCTAAAATGGCCTCAGCTGTGTTGATTTTTCACCTCCCACATGGCACCTAAATAGAATGCTAAGGCCCTGGTGCAGTGTTTTCATTTCTAATTGAATGGGCTTACCCTTTCCCTGTGCTGTACTGAGATGAGTCCTCACTCAGAGCCCAGCCTAGTAAATTTGTTACCTCCATGCAAGCTTTCGAGAATATCACAGGTGCTCTCACTAATTTACTTAAATTGGTTTCCATACAAAGACAAACATTAAGAATATTACAGTGTCTGACCTGGGCTACACAAAGGAGTCTTAACATGAATCGGGTTTGTTGTTGTTGTTTTTAACATAGTTTGCATGTTTCACACTGAATTCCAAAGCATGGTGGTGGTGGTAGAGCAATGCACAAATTATCACATTTCAGGCCAATATTACTGTTTTCATTTTACAAATGAGACATTTCCCCTAGCATGTAGAAGTGGAGGAGACAGCATTTGAACATGGTTTCTTCCAGTGACAAATACCCTTGTTTTATCTGCAGCGTCACTCTGCCTTGTGAATAAACATCTGAAGAACTGTCCACAGTCTCCCCTGACTCCTTCTTACCGTGAAAGTAAAGTCACCTTCTGTCTCCACCTTGTCTCTAACTTGAACTTGAGATGATGTCATGGGATAGTTAAATTAAATCAGTACAGATTTATCAAAGTCTTACTTCATTGGAGAGGCCGTGTGAGGTATAGAGTAACAAGAATGTCCTTCCCGCAGGAAGCTAATTCCTTCACACACAGACGAGACAAGTACAGGGAGAATTTAGAACCTAATTACAGTCAACGCCAATGCTGCGCTCCCCCCCACTCTCTCCAAGGCTCTGGGGCATTGATCATATATGTCTATGCCTGCCAGGCCCACACTGTCTTCCTTACTTCCTACCCCAAACTCTTTCCACCCAGTGTTCAGGACCCCCTGAGGCTACCACTGCCCTCCCTCTAAGAGCCGTTCATATCTCAACATTGTACCCACCATAACCATTGTTACTGTCCTAATGCTGGGTTCCATGATCGGTATCCTAGAAGATTTAAACGATTTTTCACTTTTTAAGACTTTATGTTTGTTTTAGGTGTGCAGGTGTTTTGCCCAGTGGATCTCTCTGTCTGACACCTGCAGAGGCCAGAAGAGGGTGTTGGATCCCTGAGACTGGAATTACAGACACTTGGAACATCTGTGAGCCCCCATGTGGGAGTTGACAATTGAGCCCTGGTCTTCTAGAAGAACAATTAATGCTTGTAACAACAGAGTCGTCTCCCCAGTGCCAACTGAAGCAACTTTGAAACTGAATTTCCACCATGGTGCTGAGCCCTGCACAACTTCCAAGTTTAATTTTGGTTTTGTATTTTCAACTTTTATCATGGCACTTTACTATTCCAAATGTTTCACAGACTTAAGAAACTAAGAAAATAAAATACCCTCCAAATGAAGGCTTACTTGCAAACCTAAGAACTAACGAGATGAAGGAAGGCTGCCTTTGGCTGACAATTTACCTTAACTCTAGGCTTAAGGACTCTCCTTTGTCCCATGAACTTATTTCTTTTCTCATGCCACCCACCCAGTTCCCTTCTGAGTTACTGTGTGGAACTCTGGGCCTATGCAAAGCTGTTAAAAAAAAAAAAAAAAAAAAAAAACAACTCTGGCTCTAGGAATAAATCTAGCTTATTAAGCCTAATACCCAATGTTCTTCTGTCTGGCAGTTTTGGTAGCCATCCCTTAAGGTTAATGCAACATTCAAGGTTCTTAGAGCATTCTTGACTCAAGATAAATATCCAGTAAACATAATTTGCTTTAGTAGTTGTTTCAGTCTTTCAAGCACTTCTAGACCTTAAGCTTCTGTTATGTTATGTGACCGCCTATACCATATCCTTTCAGGCCCCAATTAGCTCTCTCTAGTCATTCCCTTAAACTATTTTGTCAGCCTAAAATTTCTTATGTATCTAATATCTGTATGCACAGTCCCATCCCTCTGCCAAGGCCCACTGCCTTTTGGATTAGCATTGCTGCAGAAACCATCTCTCCCAGCTCTGAATGTTTACAGACTTGCACCAGGAATCTCCTGGGGCCTGGTTACATCATTAGTCCTGTCACTCTGTTCCAGCACTCCCAGCTTAGAGTGCATGCTGAGCCTAGGTTACCCCTCCCCATCGTCCTGTTCCTACCTGCCGCCCCAAATCCTCTAGACTGAATAAATAAATGCAATGTACTTTATCCCTTCAAATTGCCATGCAGTGCCACATGTTGGATCTCTGGCCTGCTGAGTTAAGCAAGGACATCTATGATTTTAGAACAGCCCCCCAAAATATTATCTAAAAGAAAAAGTGCCATCAGAGAATAGCAGTGCAACTCTTAATATATTGCAGGTTGAATGACTCTGCATGTCAGATTGGGTTTCTTTGGAGGAGTCTCCTTCGTGATGGAGCTCCCTCCCCGGCAGGACTTGCTTTAGTGTCGCCACCGCCATTTACAGTGTCTCTCTGATCCCAATGAATCTCCCCGGGTAGATGCCTATGGGTCTGAGCCTGCTTCCATGACCCTTCTGATCACTCTAGCCCAGCTGTGGATCACCTGGCACCTCACTGCATAGGCAGAGTTCTCTTTCTGGATAAGAGTGCTCCCTGCAAGCCTCAGGAGATGAATACAGGACACTGTAAAGCACAGATGTGATCACCTCCCTTACATTATCCTTTCTTTAACAGCTTCAATGGTTCTGCATCATAACTGCCACATTTCTCCCAGTGTGAGCCACAGGATATCGTCAGAAGCATCTGGAACACATACCAAACATATTCTCCTGAGCTCAGTCCTGAACCTAATGAGGCTGGATACGCTGCTGCTTTTCTGTAGCTTCAAAGGTGATTTCGATGTTTGTACAAGTGCAGGCAACCCATACTTAAGTAAAGCAAGTTGTTCCTTTCAGCATTACAATGTGAGCCAGTTTGTCTCTCGGCAGCATCTCATCAAAGCCCTGCTTTCTTTCCTTTGGTTCTGTTGTGTTTTCCATGCATACAGAATGGGTCAGCAGCACTGGAAGCAGCTGTGCCCCTACCACCTCTGTCCTTGAGAGGATGTTTCCTGTGAGCCTTTCTCCCTTCACCTGTGAGACAGAAACATGCACGCATGCATGCCCACATGCATGCACACAGGCACGCATGCACTCAGGGCCCATAAAATTCATCTGTTTCCTCTCTGATCTCTCAGGAGCATTGGTGCTGCTAGAAAACCTTCTGTCTATTTCCTTCGAGTGTTCAGCTGTCTTCATTCGTGCTGCCTTCTCCACCTCCTAAGTCTCTGTTCGGTGAGTATTGATCTACCTGCCTGTCCCCCCATTACTCACCTGCCACTGCAAGCTAGGACCCTGCACAGATGTGATCAGTATGACAAGGTGCTTGTGAGCGGCAGGCACATGTAATGTGCACTCTTCCTTTAAGTTTCCTTGCTGAACAACAGTGAGCTTATTGCTGCACCCCACAAACCCTCAGTTTTGTTTCTTGGTTTTGTTTTTGATCTAAAAAATGGCCACAGTATCACTACCTGATTCCAAATTTTATGGTTCAGTGTGACCGAGTATGCGAAGGCCGAGGAACGATAATCACCCCCCCCAAAATCTACAAGAACCAGGTACACTTTTACTGTTAGTAATGTTATTATGTTATGATCTTATTATCTCAAGTGTGAAGCAGTAATGCTTATCCCAAAGAGATAATACATCATTATAAGTATTGTCTGCTGGTAATGCTACATATAAAGTTTGGATTTTCTCAATTTGGTAAGAAGAAATTAATAAGGTAGTATGATGTTCCCATCCCTTACTTTTTATAACATTATTGTCCTGGCTTTCATAGCTCATGAAGCAGAACTGAATCCTGAAACAGAATTTATATGATGTCTGATTGCTTCCCCATGGAGCAAGGTGGACCGTGCCACAGTGGAGGCATAACCATGCAATAGGCTTCTGAGACTTGGATGCAGACAAAGGGAAACAGGATGGAATTACAAGATGCGCGGGTATCACGGAAAGAGGAACAGGACAATCGTACTCGTATAAGGACGCCAACATTCTCTGTGCATCCTTCGAAGTACTTTATTCAGCCAAAGGACATTTATTAAGCATAGCATAGGCAGCCACTAGACCAGGAAAAATACAAAACAAAATCCCTAGACTAGGTAGCTAGTGATTAGACCAAGTCCCACCTCTTGCATAATTTATCATTTTATAGGAAGAGACAAAAAATAAGAATAATAAGTCATCTCTTATGATTTATACCATGGAGCACACAGAAATACATCCCAGTCATGGGGATTTTTTACATGTAGGACCTTAAGGGACCACTGCTTCTCAGTGGCTATGCACTGGGATGATTTGTCTCCCTCTACAGTGACATGAGCATGTCTGCTCTTTAGATTCGGGCCGTAATTATCACTTTGTCCTGATATAGCCCATCATGAAGCTTAAACTCTATTTCCTAGTTGGGTATACATTCGGTCCCCTTCTGAGGTGAATAAAATAGCAATGATCATATATTTAATGGTATCAGATTGGGGTTTTGTTTTGTTTGTCTGTTTGGTTGGTTGGTTGGTTTTTATAGACAGGGTTTCTATGTGTAGTGTTGGCTGTCCTGAACTTGTTTTGTAGATCATGCTGGCCTCCAATTCAGAGCGATCCACTTGCCTCTGCCTCCTGAGTACTGGGATTAAAGGCATGTATCACCACCACCCAGTGTCACATCCACACTTTTAAGAGTTTAATTGGAGTTACCTTCATCAGGCAGGGGGGACAAACTATTCCTCCAATAAGCCATAAATCATCAAACACGAAGCCTAGTTCCTCAGAGGTGGGTTACCTCCCTTGAGGTTGTCAATCAAGTGGATCCTGGAGAGTCACCAAATAATATAGTATATCACCATCACTCTTGATGCCCACCAGAACTTCATGACAAGACCGTATTGCTGGAGACACTATGCATTTTTGACCACAAGATGTAGAGAAAGCAAACTGGTACTGATGTGGAAGATTACTCACTGCTTTCTAGTTTGCATAATGGTCAAAGGTAGTCTGAGGACTGGGAAGCAGAGCTGACAACAGTCTTACTGAGATGTGAACCTGGAAGCTACAGGAATAGCCAAACAGGTAAGACAGACTTAGTGGTTCAGGAGTGGCACAAAGGTCCTGGGAGCAATCAGTGGAGTTTGATTGGATTTAAGGTCCACTTTATAAGATGGAACTCAGGCTGGCTTCTGTAAACCTGGCTGAGGATGACAACACAAGTTAATGAGGACAACGGACATAGGGGAGGACCCACTACTATGACTTTGCCTAATCCATGCAAAATCGAGCTGCCTTCTAAATGCTTATCCTGATATCCATAGCCTAGTGTGTCTCTCAACACTCATTTAAGAAGATTCTTTTGGTAAGAGATGGAGGTTAATATGGACAACCTCAACCGACCAAAGTGCAGAGAATAAATGACTATGGAGTTTGCATTACTAACTGGGACATGAATATCACACTGTCTCAAAAGCTCAACAAAACACCAGAAGTGGAGGTAGAAAGATCTTAAGGGCCAAAGGACAGCTGCGAAAAGCCCATCTGTACCTGATAGGGCTGAGGCACCCAGGAACACACAATAGCTGTGGCTGCCTGCCCAATACTTGCTCAAGAGCAAACCAGCACGGATGTAGGAAGACCTCGTGACCCATGAGTTCTAGCTGAGGCGCTATAGACAACTGATAGCTCCTGGAAGAGGATGAGCCTGTTTGCTTCAGAAGTATAACTGCTAGCAGCTTTCTCATGCTCCACTGGACAGCGCTTCACACATGCTCACACAAACAGTAGAACTTGAACTCACTGGGTTATGAAGGAACAAGTAAATCATAATATAAAGGAGCCATGAAGTTGGGCAGGACATGTAGGGTGCTATAAGGAGTCGAAGGGGAAGTGGGGGATAAATATGACCAAAATGCTTTATATACATATGTATCATTCTTAAATCATATGTTTTGTTAAAAACACAAAAGCGAAAACATGCTATAAAAATCATACTTCCTCCATCTGATGTTAAATAAAATCTTATTTTATGTCTCAAAATGAAGCATTTCTATCGGTGTACTAGAGTGTTGCTTTCTCTGTATGTTATGCATCCCCTTACTGGGGTATCCTATGTGTATAGCAATATAGACTCTCCAAGCTCCTGTATCTTTCAAGTGCATTAACGTGTGTAATGAAAAGACATTCCCCCACATACACACAAATACACCGTGGAATGGTCAGCTGCACAAGCACAACTCAGAGTATAGAACATGCTCTGTGGCTGAATCCTCCAGGTTCAGGTGGAACAAGGTTTCAGTTATCTCTAGGAACGTGGGTGGGACTTGCTTAGAGTTATTCTACCTAAAAGGCCCATGAGGTGTTTCACTGGAAAAGGAGATGGCGCTACAATGATAAATGCAAATTTAAGCCTGAGAGACAGAAAACAATTTAAAAGGTTTGAAATGGCAATTTTCATGTTTCAAAAGTCGTAGAGGTGTTGTCACATCCAGGGCCTTCTATGATGAGTGCTGCAAGTAGGCCGCCACGAAACTGCTGACACGGAGAGATCCAAACTGTGCAACCCATCGATCAACCCATGACAGAGCAGAGGCGGATCCCCCATGGTGCCAAGGCTGCCTCTCAGGAGTGACGTGAGGAGGCCTGATTGTGGTAAGAGTCTCCCCTTTGTCACCATTCTTATATCTGCTGTTCCTCTCCAAATAGGCCATTCAATTCTTATCCTCTCCAACTGCTGAAGATTATTGATGTGATCATAGAAACTGATTCTCACCTTGCCTATTATATATTTGTGCTGCCTTGAAAGCTCCCTCTGCTATCATATACATGAAATAGAAAGAAAGATTCACACTGGTCATGTTTATTAAGCTTCTGTATCATTAAAAAAAATCTATCCTTAGATATCATATGATTATATACATAAAGATGAGCCTCTTGGAGCAAATCCCTGGTCTCAGGGAGTTTACAATAAATTTATAGAGCAGTCTTATGTCTCCATCTGCCTTTCACATATATGTGCATTTGATTGAAAATATTTACAAAAGGAGTGGTCAATTGATGTTTCTTATACAACAGCCATGATTTTGAGAGCTTCTGCTACACCAGGCAGTGTTCTAGATCATGAGACTACTAGAGTGCATCACAAACACGTCACACCCTCCTGACACTTTGAGCCAAGTTATTTATGTAAAGCTAAAGGTTAAACCATTCGTTTTTTCAAAATAGTGAAGCCTACCAGTGAATAGCTAAGAAAGTGTGATTTTTTTTCGTTCTTGTTGTTGTTGTTGTTGTTTGTTTGTTTGTTTTTGCTTCTGTTCGTTGGCAGTCACTATGGATTCACACCAGCAGAAATATAGTTATGTCCAAGATTGGATTTATCTAATCCATACCAATATATGCAATTGTCATGACCCTGCATGAAGACAATGGCATTCAAACAGGACAGGGTATCTATCTAAGCTCCTCAGACACAGATTGTCATGGATGAGGAGCCCCATATACATTTCAGAATTCAGATAACAAAAACAGTTTACAAATAGCTGGGAATCAGTGTCTTCTTTGGAGCAGAAAAGCAGATGCCCATGGCCTTTAAGACCTCATACATTATATTGATGGACTTGAGGTCCTTCGGAAGGCTTCAGTAATGGAAAAACAAATTGATGATAATATTACTGATGTTATAAAGAAGACCTTGAGTATAAAATTATAACATTACCCAGACTAAAGGAGCTAAGTAAAAACCTCATAGTCTAGAATTAGATTTCAGATGTGTCTTATCTCATACAGAAGCTATATTTCATTCTTGTTCTTCAGAAGATGTAGACATGTCTGGGAAGTGATCAGCTTTCCTGTTCCTCATGCTTCTGTCAATCTCATCAATGGCCAGAGACTTCTTTAAAACATTTGATAAGGCAATTTTTCCAAGAGATGATGACTGAATTTCTGTCAATTATTAAATAACTTAGTTACTGTTCATAAAATGCTTTGAGTAATGTGGAGGGGAACAGTGCAACATAATTGAGTATCCTCACATTACAACTTCATCTCAAAATCCTATTAAAATTATACTGCGAGGTTCTCATTGAGTAACCCGAGTAGTTTATCTGATAAACAGCAGCAGCAACAAAAGATCTTTCTTCCCCACTGTGGGGTAATCGCTGCTCCAATAACATATCCAAGAGTTCTTTCTCTAGGCTTCGCCTCAGTCCCAAGAACAGAGTATCAATACTAAGAAATATTTGTGTTGTTACTTTAGCCAAAAGAAAAATCTAGTTATTACTTGTGACTTGATTTGGTTTCTCCTTGGATTTCTTCTTCATTCCCGAGCAGAAGGGTCCGTTGTACTTTATGTTAGCAGTATTTCTTGTTTATTCTCATAACTCCACTTAATGAAAAATAAAACTTAGCCTGGCTTCTTGGTGTCTTGTGGCTTTTTGCTGAGAATGAATGGATTGGAGACACAAATCCATCTCTGTGGAGTGGGAAGCCATCAATATATTTTATAGCCGAGAGGTGTAACAGAAAAGAAACAGTAAGAGGCAAAGAGTCAGTCTTGGATTTAAACCTCCTGACTTCTTGCTAACTAACTCAGGGAAATTCTTTCACTGCATGGAGACTTCATTTCCTCTGTTAGAAAAGAAGTGATTCTAACAAAATCATTGAAAGACTCAAAGCAGGTTTACAAAACAATGCAGTGCAGCATCCAGTAAATAATATGAGTTCTTCTAGCTTCTGATGTCTAATTGTAAACCTTCTGCTGGATTTTTAAGGAGGACCACACATCTACGCAGTACATGTGCTAAATGTATATTTATGTCCATGCAGATACATGTACAGCTGTGCATACAGATTTCTACTTCAGACAGAACTCATAAAGTCTGCTTCTTTCAAATTCAGTGTCATTTTCTTCTACTTACAACCATTTGACCTGCATAACAGTCTGCCATGAGTCACATGATCAAAAAACTCAGGTGACTTCTTGAGCTGAGCTAGGACTTTCCCGGAATTAAACCACAATGAAAGTGCCTGGTGGACAGAAGAAGCCAAGCTTTCTCAAGCAGTTAGGTTGGACCCAATTGAAATCTAGCTTGAAGTGCAGTAATTCCTCCTGGTACCCTGCACTTTTGCACGGATGTTAAATGCATGTCATTTACTTATATAGATTTTTTTCCCCATAGATGCCTTTGAGAGAAAGCGTCTCTGGTCATCTCCCCTTAGGAAAAGAACTCAGAGAGTTTGGGCATTACTCTTCACTGTCTGCATTTCAGATGGCCATGCCACATTGTACAAGAACATTTGTCTGACTCTGTAGTTCTCATCCATTCTTCTTTTATTTACTCTTTCATTATTTCTCCCATAGATGCTGTGGCTTTAAACATGTTTGTGCTGTTACAATGTGCCAAGACCTTTGAAGAACATGGCTAAATATGCCATTCATTTCTTAAAGGTTAATCACCAAAAGTCAGTTTCCAGGTGGTTAAATGTTAATGATGTTAAAAACATGAAAATAATGTATAGATTATAAAAGACTTTATTCCCTGGTATCGGTGTTAAACTGTCATTGGGGGATGATAAAAATTCTGATTTTTGGTGTGTGTTGTTTCATAAATGATCTGAAAGTGAAGGGAAACCAGAATATATTCTTTCTTTCTTTCTTTCTTTTTGTTTTTTCTTTGTTTTTAGAGACAGGGTTTCTCTGTGTAGCCTTGGCTGTCCTACACTCACTTTGTAGACCAGGCTGGCCTCGAACTCACAGTGATCCACCTGCCTCTGCCTCCTGAGTGCTGGGATTAAAGCCTGTGCCACCAAATATATTTTCAAATAACTCAGCAGGTTCCATGTGCTGCACTAACTCCACAGAGGTATTCTCTTCCCAATAATTTTGTATCTTTGTCTTTTCTGCTTAACATCAGTGTGGAATCTCTAATTCCGAGGGTCTGTGACAAAGATGCAATACAATAACCAATACAAAGTACTTAACAAATCATCAAGGAGTAAAGACTACTACATAAATCGTATTTATCCTTTCTTATGCAATTGTAATCATTTTACGATTTTTTTTATTAAATGTTCTTTTGATGTTTTCTAGACAATTGGATATCTTAAATGATTTTATGTTGCTGTGTGGTTGTCATAATTGCAATGCACAGGAATTCATCTATGCAACGACTGACTCACTGTTTGTTTAAATTGTCCAGTGGTGGGCATTAGGAAGTCTCCTAAACCCATACCTTTAACAGGTGTACAAATTAACATCTCCACTTACTGCCTTCAAGACTATCAAACATAGGAAAGAAAAAGCATTTGCATATGGTGACATACTGTTTTCTAAAAGGCAGCTATAAAAAATTTACTATATATCCCAAGAAGAGACTTGATACTCTATGAGTATATACAGGGGGAGGAAATCCCCCTCAGGAACAGTCATAGGGGAGGGGAATAAGGGGAAAATGGGAGGGAGGAAAGAATGGGAGGATACAAGGGATGGGATAACCATGGAGATGTAACAAGAATAAATTAATAAAAAATTTAAAATAATAATAATAATAAATTTTTAAAAAGAATTTACCCTTTCCAATGACGCTGGCACTAGCTACTTTGTAGGTTCTTCTTTCTTCCAGCCCTTTCCATCTCTTTTCTTCTTCCCTTTCAGCCTTCTAACATTAAATATGAGAGGAAAAAGGATAGAGAAGAAAGGAAAGAGATTACTAAAGTCGGAAGTTGGAAAGGGAGCAATGTTATCATTAGACTACTCAATGCTGATTAAGGGCATCAGGATATTTACTCTCTTCTTGTTGTTGGTTCTTATTTGTGTGTGACTGCTTAACAAACAGTGACCAATTACAACCAACAGCAACTCACAACCAACCAACAACCCAGGATGCCTCTTGTGCCCCTCGTGTTTATATACCCCCTAAAAAGTTCCCAGAATTCCAAACATCACAAAACCAAAGACATTACCTGCAGCTGGCAAAATCATGCTGCTGCCAGAGCATGAAGCAAATCATAGTCACCTGCTGCAAAGCAGACCCATATCCCCACACCTGGGATTAAAACAAAAAAATATGCCTTAAATATTTCTGTGATTTTTAAAGAAATCAAAATTTCAAAATTCTCACAACATTCCAATGAAACTTTCACACTATCATTTTTCATAGAAAATGACAGCTCACAATTGTTCCATTTTAGCACTCCGTGTTACCTCATTAAAGCTGGTAGGTAACAACCTAGACGGTCTTAGATAACCATTTAGCCTGTTTTTAATGCTCAGCGTTTGTCTTTTCTTATGAATCATTACAGATTCTTTGTTAATTATTTCCAATACTCTTTATATGGAGGTGGCATTAATCTTCTTTCACTAGTTATTTAGTTCAAGGTTTCACTTTTAAAACTCATGGCTTAGAGTTCCTTCACCTCGTATGTGTTAAAGACAGGGATGGTTTGTTGAATTTGTACCTTTGACCACTCGGGAAGTGTCATAACTGACTCTTCTTTCTAAGGAACCTGTAATATCCTTTCCAGTCTTTGTTCCAACACACTCTACTGAACTGAGTTCATTGTCTTCCACACTTCAACCCCCTGAAACGCACCAAGAACCACATCAGATCACACCATCGCTCATAACCCTCTGCTGAGATTGATTGTTTCTCTGGGAATCTGAAATGGTTCTTATGTTTGTGTCCCGAATGTCAACGGGAACTGCAAGCCCCTTATGTTCCATGCATGTGGAGTTTTATGCCCACCCATAACTTTCTGTTCATTGGCACCAATTCCTATAGCACATCCATTTTCTTTCATTTTTGTTTCTCAACTCCTGAGGCAAAGTTTAGCACTATGAAGTATGTGATATGACTCCATGATGGTGCAGTGGATTCTTCCTGAGACTTGGGAGTAAGAGGCACATTGTTTTTCTTTTTAAAAAGGGAGGATACTGAGCTGACAGCTGTCCTTCTAAAAAAGATGTGGTGGCATTAGCCAGGCAGAGAATCTGCAGTTGTTCCCTGGCCATAATGGAAGCAAAATACTTTATCTTGAAAAGAGAAAAAAGACTCAGCTGCATGTGGTTTCTAGAAAGTGACCACAGATACCACACTGTCCCTAACAATGGTAAGCAATGAGATGTGCTAACTCTGTAAGGGGTGAACTGAGAGGGATGCCATATTTAGCCACTATCAAAGTCACTTCATCTATTGATTCCTTTAAAAATTATATATAATGTAAATAGGCCACAGTGAGGTCTTATACAAACACATGTACACACACATACATAAATATATACACACATACATACACACATACACACATGCATGCATACAGAGAGACATAAACACACTCATACATACACACATACACATCTATACATACGTACAGATAGATACTCACATACACAGACATAAACACACTCATACATACACACATACACACACATATATATATACACAAACACACACACACATATATACATACATACAGACAGGCATTCACAAACAGACCTAAATATCTCATATATACACACAGACACACATGCACACACATATACAAATGCACACACATATACACCCCTACATACATACTCACATCCATATACAGATACATGCATACACACAAACACACAATACACCTATACACACACTCAAACACATGCACACACACATAAGTATGTAGGTAATTTACATAACATTAAAAGAGCCATTTTAAAGAAATGCTGCCTAGGCATGACGAAGTAAAAATAAAAATTTTCTAGATTTTTCCCCTTCTTTAATGCCCAAAATTTCACCTACTTTATCAAATAAGATAACTGGTGTGGATGGGAAAATATACTGGGGATGAATTGATGACTGCATGAGTTGCTGTGAGTAACAAAACAAATGCAATCATGTTTTCATGGCACATAATAGGCACATAGCTAATTACACAGAAAATAGCAACAGACAATATTCACATATTCAATGCACAAAAAGGAAAATCTAATTCCTACTACTACCTGCCTCACTGGCTTGTAAGCATCTCACACAAATCTCTCTCTCTCTCTCTCTCTCTCTCTCTCTCTCTCTCTCTCTCTCTCTCTCTC
>OU015753.1:23911469-23921682 GCA_907169655.1 Acomys percivali | reverse complement strand
CTCTCTCTCTCTCTCTCTCTCTCTCTCTCTCTCTCTCTCTCTCTCTCCCTTCTCCTCCTCCTCCCTCCCTTCCTCCTTCCATTCCTCTATCTCTCTCTGGATACAGACTTTGTAGTAGAGTCATAGTAGAGAAATGGTAATAGATAGGTGATTTACACTTTCTTACAAGACGATTTTTGGTAGGAGAGGATATTTTAATTATTTAAAACTTTGTGTTTAAATAATGATTGTGGTGATGACCAGAGATCATCTCCTTCAAGAATAAATTCCCATTTTACCCCAAGTTTAGCAAACTGAGATGGCAAGGTAGAAATGCTTCAAACAGAGTGGGAAATCAGTGTCTTGTGATTCTTACCAGACGTAATCTGCCAAGAATTGCAAATAATATTAGCACAATTAAGATGATTAGAGATATCAAGAGACAATAAGAGATCAGGCAGAGCTCTCACACAGAAATCTGAGTTATTCTCCACTTATTTGTCTGATCTCTCAAATAAGCCAATTGATTACCACAGCCTCTGATTTCTGTCTTCTAAACAATAAAGATCTTTCCAAAGATTCTGACTCTACATGATCTATCATGTAGCTTTCACATACATGCTGATAATCTGAAAGTTGATTTTCCTGCTTTAACTCAACTTCTAACCTTGCATATATTCTTCCCTCTGGACACCCAGACACTGGGTTTGAACTAGAACGGAAGATAATTATTTTGCTGTGTTCTTTATTTTACTAAGAAGAACCTCTGCTTTATCTTCTAGGAAGAGCAACTCCAGCCTCATGCTGGGATGAGAGAGAAATTTTGCTCAGCAGAATGAGGAAGTAATCTGAAAATCAATTTCCTTCCCAGGTGCTCATTCACCAGTGTCCAGATTCTGAAAAGCACCATCTTTACCTTCCCTTTCTGAGGTAACTAGTGTTGTCTGATTTTGAGCCTGTGCTGTGGTTTAAACTGGGTTTCCCCTTCTCCTTTGTCCACTATCAGCTTAGTATGTATTCTTATTTTCTAAAGAGCCACAGACACTCACATACCTCTTTCCAAAATTTTGTCACTGATGTCCCTTCTTTCATTCTGTTCTCCTTCCCCATACCTCTTAGAAAACTCTGTGTAGTTGTGTTGAGAGCTTAAAGGCAAGAGAAAATATATGTATCTATAATCTGTCATCTTTACCTGAAATCCATCTTTAGCTTTTTAATACCAATTCATTTAAATACACTACTCACAGATTCCACAAGCATGTACAGTCATACTTGTGTAAGGAACAGGAGGGGATACTTAAAAGACAAAATATATCAGGTCATATTGTGACACAAATATGAAATGTCTAAAAAAATATATGGTATTTTAAAATGGAACTGCAGAACCTAGCCCTGAATGCTTATTGATTTTCATGGTCTTCTACCAGTAGAGTACAGTAATAAAAATAAAGCATCTTTAAGATTCACCCATAGTATGCAATCTAAAGCCAAACTGTGTCTGTTTAGTTTGCAGCTCTTATGTATTATGAAACGTACAGTTGTATAAAGTGCAATGTCAGGCTATCTTCATCCCTTTCCTCTTTAATTGTGGTGGGGTGCGCCACTGGAGAGAGACACCATGATTCCATGAGTCACCGGTACATTCTCAGAGTCTTTCTCTAACTTGAATAAGGCCCACACAGACCACTGTGCTGTTACAGAGAATCTGCCCAAGTTATGCTGTCAGCTCAGAAGCATTTGACATCATTCCCTGAAGGCCAGGCTTTCTTAATAGCATTGTTTTGGTTAATATATATTAACGTTTTAAAAATACTTTATTTCCAATATTCATTATAAAAACCATGCTATGTATTCGTGAGTGTGTTTATATTATGTAATAAAGAGACCAAGAACATCTCTGAAAATCTTATGTTTTGGTCCAGCTCATGAACCAGAAAGATTGTTTAAGAGCTGATGAACTATGGTAAAAGATTATATCCTGTGGTGTTTTGAGTGAAACCCCTTCCATAGGGTCATTTATTGAGTGTCTGGTCCCCAGTTGATGGGACTAGGAAGAAGGTGGGGTCTTGTTGGAAAGGTTGTGTCACAGGGGTGTGAGTTCCAAGGTTTCGAATGTTTAAGTCCTTCTAGTTGTCTCTCTGCCTCTTGTTTGTGGATGTGAGCTCTCAGCTACTGCTCTGGTGCCATGCCTGGCTGCCTGCTGCCGTGCTCCCTACCATGATGGCCAGAGCTCACCCTCTGAAACTGAAGGCTCCTAATAAACTTCCTTCTATAAGTTATCTTGGTCATGGTATCCTAGCTCAGCAATAGAAAGGCAATTAAGACAAACACTGAGGGCTTTAACTTAATCAGTGAACTTATCTTTTGATGGGTTATAATATGGTGACTTGGGAGGGGGGAGTGATGAAAGGTTTGAGCCTGCTTAGGGAAGAACACTGGGGACAGAGACTGGAAAGATTAATCTCATCACAGCCCCTTCCTCGGCCTCCTTCCATGATACCATGGATAAAAGCTGAGCTGTCTTCCTCCCTGTTCTCCATGGCATGATGTTCAGCCTCACCGTAGCCCCCAAACAATGCAGCTAGGTAACCAACAACTGGAGCTGTGAGGCAAAATGACTCTTTAAAGTGTTGTTCATCTTGGGTCTTTGCTACAGAGACAAAATGTCTGATGATCTCCATAGGGCTACAATGGAAAACTGAGATCTAACTTTTAATTTCTTTCAAGCTCCTGGGTATGAGTTACACCACGCTCAAAGGAAATGTTTCTATGAACAGGGAGCTAGGGCCTGAGGATACTGCCCCCGATAACAACAAGTAGAGGGAAGCCAAGGGACTCAGAGGTAGCAAGCCTTTTATTTAGAAAGAAAAAGAAATAGTATTCTTGCCTGACTTTGTCACAAATACCACTCTTCATCTCTTTGGCATTCAAAAATTATCTAAAAAATTTCTCAATTATAGAATCTTTAATATAAATACTGTTACCATTGCTGCTCAGAATTTTGGATTACTGTATTTTTTAAAATAATTCTATCAGGTTCTACATCACATGGTTGACTTGTACAGTGACATGGTAAAGCTGCAGCAGCTAGCATCCCCTCTCAGGGAAAGTTATGCAAGCACATAAAAAAAATAACTGTAGGCAATCAATCAATAGAGAACTATTTGATTAAGACAACAGAGCAGTAGAGCTGCATTCTGAAATAGCTTTGGCTGTCATATGCTATAATGGCAATCAGCATCTCCACGCTTTTTCCTGAGTTATGAGGCATAGTCATTTATTGGGTTCAGATATGGCTCCATTCCTGGAGTAGAAATATTTTTAATACATACAAACTTATAAAATGCTTTGACATTTGTTTGATCTTCTTATACTTAGATACCAGGAGTCACTCGTCCTATAATAAGCATCTAAGGGTTTATCATTTGCACAAGATTTTCACATGGAAATGTATGTAAATGTCATGAAGTCCTCGACATGGTTCTTTAGGAGTTTCTGTGGTTTTGGATGGTGATCTTGACTCACAGAAGAATGAATAAAATTTTCCACTTCTCTTCAAAAGTAGTACATGTGCTCTCTAGATGGTCATCTACTTGAAAGTAGGCATGGTCTTACCCAGCCTGTATTCACAGTGGCCATATAAGAGAGATTCTAGAAGTCCTAGGACACGTATCAAGTGTCTGAATGGAAATGTGCATAAATGGTGTGTGTGGAGGATCCATCCCTTTCCCCAGTGATGGTGATTGGGACATTTAAGAGCATCAAGGGAAATGAGAAACAGGGTCCAGGCGAAGAAGTTGAAAATAGACAAGAGGCAGGTGCCTCATGGGTGTTTTTGGTAGCATCCAGAGTTGGGGGAAAGGGTAATTAAGGCAGCAGAAAGAATGGCAAGATTGAAATTATAGCTCCAAGTTCTGGCAACTGAAGCCAAATCAGAGTAAAGGATAAAGTTAGGTGGGTGACAAAGAAAGATAAGAATTGTATAGCCAGAGATCAAGTTCTGAAAGACTGGGGATACGATGAAAAATGTTAGAATACTCTTACTAGGTAATTATAAGAAACATGTACTATTAAAAATAATGAACAGAAATGATTGTCATTGCTTTTGTGCATTTGAGAGCACATTTCAATGTAAGTGTGAAGTACAGAAGAAAGAGTTAACCTGGAGGGGGGGGCAGGCCAATCAGGAAGCTGCTACATGGCTACTCCCAGGCCTTGTGCTGAAAATCAACCCTATGCAGAGAGACAGATTCCTGGCTTGCATTAAAATGCAATTACAGACTGAAACAAGAATAGCAAAACCCATCTCCACTTAGGGAGTTTTGAGAGACCTCCAGTAAGACGTGGATGTGTTGGGGCTTGGGAGATAGATCAATGAATTAAACGTTTGCCTCACAAGTTTGAGAACTACAGTCTGGATTCCCAGAACCCACAATGAATCCCTGCATACACGGTGGCAGCTTGCAATCTTTTTCACATAGATGACAGAAACAGGGATGCACAGGGCAAGCTGGCAAAGTAGATGAGCTTTAGGTGGTAAAGTCCAGGTGTAGCAAGATACCCTGCCTCAACAAATACAGTGGAGAGTAATCAAAGGTGGCCCACGCCCACTATCAATCCCAGTAACAAGAATGAAAATAGTAATCAAGATGTGCTGTTCTTTGCTTCATTCTTGACAAAGGAAGAACTGCTGATAGCTTGTGCTTGGAAAGATTTCTGGACTTAATACACATCTAGAGAAACATTTGGATTCAAGCTTAGAGGACAGTGTTAGCCTCTATGTGCATGCATCTCAGTGTTGCTCATTGCATTTGTCTTTTTGTTGATTTTCCCTAGTCTCATGCCTTCTGAGAATCTTGCCCCACTTTTCTATGTTCATCCAGTTATAACCATGCTTGGAATCCATAGACTGTTCCACCAGAACCTATTCAAAGAATGCAGACTGTGCCCAGAAAGTAACAAACCTTGAGACTGTGTTTCCTTATAGCCAACTATAGCATAGTCTTTGGACGTTTTTGTTTATTATAGTGCAATAATCAATTAAAAATAGCTGTTTTGGTTATGTTTATAACTTCTTAAAGAAATCTGTACCAGATTTAAAACTTTTCTCTTCATCAACGGTAAAACAATAAGGTGACAAAACCAGTAAAGGAGGCTTAATGTCTGTGCTCCTACATATCTGAAGAGTTCACACAAAAAGGAGATAGGACCTCACTGGAGAAGTGAGGAGCAGAAAAAAAATAGGGTTTGAAGGTGTTTGTCTTGACTGTCTTTCCTGCGTTGCTCTAGGAAGTACCAGTTAGTTCAACAATTAAGCAACATGTATTAGCAGCCTTTTAACAGTTCCAATTTGATCCATTAGCGCTACTTCTGGATACAAATAAAATAGAACTTTTCCTGAATAACATAAGAAACCCATGCAAAAACTTTCTTTGAAAGTATATTGTGATATCCATACACTTAAGACAAGAATGGCCAAAGAATGCAAGACACATATATGAAGAGTGTTTTAAAACGTCACGGTTTTTGTTATTCTTGAATCCAAATTTTAAAATGCACAATAAGAATTTAATTGAGAAATGCATATAATTTACAAAGAATCAGAACTGCTCAGACAATGAAATGGGAGACGCTGGAAGAGGAGGTTCCGGTGGCCAACAAAAGAAAGGCAGCAATAGCAGAAAGCCTGAAGCCCTTGGTACCTGAGTATCATTGGGCCCATAAAACAGGCTCAGAAACCCCTATCTTGAACCAAACTGGGGTGTCTTTTGCTGTTAATGAGCCACAAAAGGTCACTGGCACTCACCTCAATCCTTTTTCTTTACCCTTTTGGAGCCAGTCAACAGGTAAGGTAGGACACCCCTCTATGGTCCTCTGTATTTCACCCTTAATAGCTATCTCCTTCCCTGTAACTCTCCATGTGTCTCTGTATGATTCATTAGGAAGGATCTGGTAAACCTGGAGGGGAGTTATCAATGCTTTTAGGTTTTGCTTTCTTTTCCAGATTGTACATAGGCAATCAACAATGCCATAAAAACAAAAAGGAAACTTTGTTTAAGATAAAATGTCTTTATATGGCAAATGACTGAGGAATCCAAAAGACTAAGGCTTTCACAGTTTGGCCTAACAATCAAAGTCATCTAATTGTTCCATCTCAAGTGATTCGGGACATGACAATCGTTTGTGTTGTGAGCACTGAGTTCATCCTTGAAGTCCATTCTGGCCCACATGTAGAGAAGCAAGGTTATATTGGAGGAGGGGATGACAGTCCTAGCAGATGATAACAGGCCATCACCAAAGCAGATTGTATAAGGAATTAGAGCTGAGGAAAGTTGTACACTTCCCAGGGTAAAATTTAAATTGCTAAAGAGGGAAGGATTCTCTGCACTTAGCCTACTAACTTCTCAAGAGATGTTACCTCCACTAAAACAAGAGGCTTTACTGTCTGCTTCACCTTTGTGGTACCCAGCTTTTGGCACATAGTGAATGATCAAGACATAAACTCAACATATTGAGTCAAGAATAGACGTATAGGCTGAAGCCAGCAACCTAAGTTTTCTCTAGTCCCATAGTCAACCCATCATTTCTTCTTTTTTAAAAAACATATCTTCATTTCTCCTCTTCTAGCTCCTTTTACTGTTCACTCATCTCTCTAGTCTTCCATCTCTCTTTTTTTTTCCCTAGAAAAATTCAACAGCTTCTTGTCAGCTCTCCCTTGTCTCATCCCTTTAGAATGCATTCTCCACCAATCAGCAAGATTGATGATCTCAGAGCCCATTCAGACCAGTTCATTCTGCTGTTTAACTTCAAAGTTTTCTAACTGTTTCAACTTCTTATTGTGGTCTTCAATCACCTGCTTTAACTGCCACTTTCTATTTCCTCCCAATTCTGCACTCAAGCCACAACCCTTCCTCCCATTCGTCATGAAGCGATCACATTTCGCTGTTCCCTGTTGGCCCAGTCTCTTCAGTATTCAAGCTTCCTCCCACCTCCAGGACCATTTCAACGCTGCTCTTGCTGCACAGAATCCGTTCACTTTCTTTTCAAGTTTCAGCCTAAAGAAACTGTGTTCAATGACAACTCCTGTCAACTAACTGAAGATGTTCCTGATATTGTCAAGATGGTTCTATTTTCCTTGCCTCGTATAAGAAGGACTTCTAATAACTTTGAACTAGATGTATGCGCATCTTTTAAATTGTTGTTGCAGTGGTTTGTTTGTTTTGTAGAGGGAAGTGCTGCATTTTTAGATGCCCATTTGCTAAATTAATAAATAAGCTCCTCACAGAAGAAGTGAGTGAATCTATATAGGTCTATGGATTAAGTCAAGGATAGAGTGGCCCCACATCCAAGTTAGAAGAAGATGACAAAAGAAGGTAGTTATAAAAATAATACCCAGTGGTACCAGCTCATACTGAGAAGGGTCTCAGAAAAGCTTAGTGAAGGAGCAGGCAGGGGACATTATGAGGACTTCGGGTACTGGAAGAAATTAGTATCCACAGACTTTTCATGAGCTTTATATAATATTTTTGAAGCTTTTGTAAAGATAATATAAAGAATATAAGGGCTGATGGGCATGATCCTGTAAGAATGCATGCACATGTGGATACATAACAATAAATACTGCTCATCCTCCCGATGAAAAGTTCCTTAAGGTGTACTCTCTACTTTGTTTTTGGTAATTCCCACCAAATTTTATGTGCCCATGGGCACAGCATCCTGCATTGTAAGAGACTCCTGGGGTATGGATGATGAGGCGTTAGTGCCTCAGGACCCAGTATGAAGCAGCTGACACCACCCCTATCCTGATAGGGTCTAAGCAGAGACTATCTACATGTAGGGGCAGGACCACCCTTCCAGCAAACACAGATGGCAGAGGACAGGCTCCAGGGCTATGTGCTGAACATGTGGGGAAAGCAATTATAAAGGGATTTAAGTCGATGGCAGAAATGGAGAGGTTAAGTCTCAGTCCCTTCTGTGGCGTATTAAGTGGTAAAATGAAAAAGCTTTGGAACAGCAAGCTAAACTCATCTGGCAAATTGTTTTTGGAAAGAGATGGGCTTGTGCATTTGGACTCTTGTCAGCTGTGTAAACATCCCATTATCTAGCTAGTTACCTCCAAGGTTCTGTAAACCCTATGCAGGCTCACCATACCTAACCCACAGACCCGGCCTAGCCAGGAGAGTGATGTTTTCCTACGTGGCCTTGTGTTCTGACCCCTACCACACGGGAACATCACATCTGAGTGGTCTACTTCATAGTCCCAGTAACCCTTTCGATAACACTCTAGCCAGAAAAGCAGGGAGTCCTGAAAGAGTGAAGTGTTAGTTGACACGCCTGAATGAAATGGCAGGATTCAAAAAGATGGTGTGCTGGCTGAATATTCATTTTGTTTTCTTTTTGGGTCTCCCAATTATGTTAATTTGGAAACTGTATCTATTAATTGCCCAATTAGACATCTGGTAATCACTCTCTACAGAAATATCCCAAATCATAGTGGCAAGGGCTGGGCTCACTATTTTATTGTATCGCAAATAAAAATCTAATTTGCTTTTAATAAAACCTAATTCCAGCTAATTTAATACCAATTGATCATTAACAGGGTGTATTTTGTGGTTTATCAAGTATATAAGAAGGGTGTGTAATTAACTAGAAATGGTGGCCACAAGGTTGTAATTAAATCCTTGGTAACTTTTAACTTTCAGCAAATGTTTTACCACTTAATTAACATCTCAGAAGATGATTTATAATATGATTTATTAAATGCCTATTGCACAGAAAGCTGGGACAGCTAATGAGCCTAGTGATAGAGCCTCCTATTTACAAAGTATCTCTTCTTTCAAGCGGAGTAAACATCTTGTTGCAGAGTAAATAAGATACACATATACACTTTTAGCAAAAACTAATAATCAGTTATGAGCCTAGTGATTGGATTTTTTAAAATATTTTGGTTGTACTATTGTATCCACTTTTTAAAAAAAAATTTCATTCTGTAGAGACTTAGTCAGGCAAAAAAAAAAAAAAAAAAAAAAAAGAGTTGCTTGATTAGTCTTTGTTTATTTCCTTTCCTGAACTCCAGATGCTACCTCCATTAGGGCATATGAGGCAAGTAGGTAAGTACCATGTCCCTCTCCTGTTTGATAATTTCTGAGGGTCTTGTGAATCACCAGCAACTAGTAAATACTTAGCTGCTACAGATATCAGGCTAGCTATGGGACACAGGACCTATGGCAGCCTGAATACCTAAGCAGTACCATTTTGTATTCAGAGTCCCTTCTTCTGAAATGGCTGCAATGAATAAGAAATCTAATTGATTGACAGTTGGGATTAAATTTTTAAAAGATGCTACGTGTGGAAAAGCAGGGAGCAATTTCCCAACAACTGCTGACCACAATTTGTGTCTTTGTATTTTGCACAATTTTGATTGCCCACTGATTTGTTGCTTGTCTCCCTGTTCAGATTAGCAGCCCTAGGAATGCAAGAGGCCATCTGTTTCTGTTCATCATTGCATCTCCAGCACGCTGCAAAAAGCTCAACACAATGTGGCCCTTCACTGAATACTTCTTAGCTGGTGAATGGATAGGCGAGAGGTCATCATCCACCGCTGTTAGTTATTAAAAGGCATAACACATTTGGCTTTCCAAATCCATATTCTTAAAAAAAATGAGAAGTGTCAGTGTATGTACTCAGCATGCGTTCAACTCCTACCAAACTTCCACCAAAAAGAAGAGAAGAAAAACAGAACAACCTATCACGGTTTGGTATGTATGAAAGGAACCCACGGTGTTAGAAACAAGGTGTGATCATTTGCTCTCTGTTTCTTAGACTCTCGAGCCTTCGTTGGTTCTCCTTCAACCCTCAGCAGAGCTCCACTGACCACAGTAAGTACCTCCCAGTGTTCTGGGCAGCTTTAGCGCTCACCATATGGACAGCAGAGTGCATTGTGGGTAACATTTCTTGCCGATACCTTGATACTCTCCCAAGCCAAGCCTTGTCATACAAGGCCTTCTTATTCACATCTAAAACTCTCAAGGCCTTGCTGAGCACGTTCCTTCCACTGCAGGCATCTTTGGCGATGGGCTCGGTGCCATTTCAGCATGATGCTTCTTGCTCTCCCTGAGGTTTGTTCCAGGAAGGTGAGCTGAATTAAACTTGCTGCTGGAATGTTTCTGCTTATTGAAGAAGAAGAGGAAGAAGAAGAAGAAGAAGAAGAAGAAGAAGAAGAAGAAGAAGAAGA
>OU015753.1:23898120-23911459 GCA_907169655.1 Acomys percivali | reverse complement strand
GAAGAAGAAGAAGAAGAAGAAGAAGAAGAAGAAGAAGAAGAAGAAGAAGAAGAAGAAGAAGAAGAAGAAGAAGAAGAAGAAGAAGAAGAAGAACAACAACAACAACAACAACAACAACAACAACAACAACAACACAACAACTTGGCACCGAATATTCGAAAGTCTGTTTAAAAAAATAAATCAAAACTGGGAGAGAAACAAGAAGAGGAAAGTATGTAGCCTACCGCAACATTTAGCACTGCCCACCTGAGAAGGCATTTCTAAGGGCTTGAACTTCAGAATGTCACAGACCAGGGATTCCTTTACTGATGATCTTCTTAAACAGTGGTGGCGGCTTCAGGCTGCAGGGCACACCCAAAAGGCAGGCAGAGATGCTGGCTTATTGTTTTATATCACCAGGTCAGGCCTTGGCTGACATGTTGAAAGTAGAAAAGACACTTGGGTGAGACTGTCTTCAGATGCCGGCTCTCTGTGTGCTGTTATGTCTGCCACCCACTAAACTCTGACAGCCAGGTGTACTACGTAGATCTTGAGGTCTGCAGTGGTACCACACATTGAAAGGTGCTCTTCACACTGCAGGCTTCTAAGGGTTAGAGGATCACATTTGCTCATTGATTAGGTTTATCTCTTCCGCATGGAGTGTGGGGAGGCTTAGGACGAAGTGCTAAACCCAGTAGAAGAAACACAGAGTCATCTTCCACTTATCCTCATTACCTACCAGGAAAGCAGCTTGGGCTACAGCCGAGCTCATGTGCACACATTCTTTCTTTCCTCTTCCAGACTTTGCTCAGAGCTCTCCGCCTACCTACCCATTCAGCGACCTGTCTCTCCTTTGCTACTTTGTTTTAGACACCATGCTAGGTCCCAGGGGCTTGTGAGATAGATGGGGTAGAGGGGGGCCTCAAATGCTTCTCAGTCTTCCAAAACCATCACCATCCTTTCCTTATATTTTAGTGTTTTCCCCCTAATTATTACTAACTTAGGGATATCCTTTTCTACCACTGTAGTTCCACCTCAGCACTAAAGTCTCAATACGAAAGGACCATCCTCTGAAAAATGGACCTCAAGAGGCTGAGACACAATGGACAGTCTCTATATATTTGCTTGACACTTTATGGTAAGTTTTCATGCGTTCTTATTATATCTTGTGTTAGCCATTCAAAATAGTAATAGCAATAATAACAAATAAAAAAGATGTATTTAACAAATAATAATACAAGGTGCCATACCAAACATTTCATATATATTAAACACTCAGTTCTTATAACAAAATTTTGAAGAAGTTACCATCAGTATTCTTTTTGTTTGTTTTTCGAGACACAGTTTCTCTGTGTAGCATTGGCTGTTGTGGACTCACTTTGTAGACCAGGCTGGCCTCAAACTCACAGAGTTCTGCCTGCCTCTGCCTCCTGAGTGTTGGGATTATTGGTGTGTACCATCTCGCCAGGCACATTAGCATTCTTAATTCACAGAAGAAATGAGGACACAGAAAGGTCATCCATACGTTACTCATCTTGGCACTATCCTTTAAGAGATAAGAAAATACTTTTTGTAATCCAAAGATTAGTAAGAACATTTTGCAGAGACACAACTTGCAACCTGTGGAAATGACCAAATTAAGTAGGAATTGCAAGAATTAAGCCACATTAGAAATGCTATGTCTCATCTTGTTCCCAAGGGACAACACCTAATTCTGAAAACCACAAGATAGGTATTATGTTAAAATGGTACCTGACTCTTCACCTGCTCTTGTCAGACAATTCACCATGGATCTTGATTTTTTGTTTGTTTGTTTGTTTTCTTTTGTTTTTTGAGACAGGGTTTCTCTCTGTAGCCTTGGCTGTCCAGGACTCGCTTTGTAGACGAGGGTGGCCTTGAACTCACAGAGATCCACCTGCCTCTGCCTCTGCCTCCAAAGTGCTAGGATTAAAGGCATGTGCCACCAAGTCCAGCAGAATCTTGATTTTAAAAAAAAACAGAGTTCTGGGTAACATATCTATACATACATATATATCTATATATGTCTCTCTACATCTGTGTATACACACATATATCTTAGTAAGTATAGTAACCTAATAGTACAGTATCTTAGAAGAAACAGTGGGCCTCAGAGATGGGAAGAGTGGCTTGTTCAAGGTCGTCTAGTTACATGACAATGCATGTGGTACTGAGATATGGCAGGGTTTCATCAAAACCTCCATGACTCAGCAAATGCTCTACTAGAAGCAGGACGACACAGCAACAAATGTAGTTGGGAAAGACAGAGACAGAGAAAACAGGACAGTATTTCCTCAACATCAAAAATGCTCAGGCTATGCTGTCCTACTTTTCTTTAAGGCCCAGTGTTTTCAATAATTCCTATTTATGGTTCCTTGAAATTACTCTAATCCTGGAGAAAAAGCTGAATTCTTTAAGGAGAAAGAAAGTGTATGTATGACTTATTACATGAACTTTATTAACTATATGTAGAGCTTTTAGGCTCAAAACATTATTCTTAATTGCATAACCATGATTGTGGGGCTAAACATGATTTCTTTTTCACCTCTATGGATGCTTTCTGTTCAGGCATATACACATATCAATTCACATCCTATTTTTTGCATGCAAAATAGCCCTTGTGACGCCATTATTTCTTGTGTTAAATACCTAACCCAGAGTTCAGGAAGGCTGTAGTACAGATGGTATGTAAAACTGCTCTGAAATCACTTGTAATTGTTTATTAGTTTCTACCATAACCTTGAAATCCATGTTTCAAAGATTACAAATGACCCTTTGCTCATGAAAACTAATGGCCTCTTCTCAGCCATCATTTTTCTGGGACTTGCTGGACCATTTGATATCACTCACTCATCATCACTCTCTCCAGTGAAGCTCTGTATTGCCAGAGATGCCATGTCTTTAGATCCTGGGAACTTTTTAGTTCCACCATTTATTTATGATTTCCAATGCATCTTACAGAGATCACCACATTCTATAACCTAGAAGATGAACTTTCCTATTGATATTCCAAGTTAAAAGGGTGCCAAGCCTATGTTGGCATTATAATGAGAAACAACAAATTTTGCCATTCTCCTACAGAGTTTGATCATGCATTTGAGAATCCCTATTTTTAAGATCATCAGCTACAGAGCCAGTGTCCGAAGTTCACTTTGAAAAAGCTCTATATAGCCAAGGGACACAAACTCAGTTTTTGCAAGTGGATGCACAACCTCATTTCCAATCATCAGACTCTTGTCTTGTACCTGTGATTTATCTGGCTTCCACTTGTTGAGCATGACAAAGTGTATTTCAACATGCACCAGTATTGGAGACTGAAATATATGACAGACAGTAGGTGAGAAATGGAAAGAAAATGTGACACCTCTTAACTTAGAAAAAGATACTGTTTTCTAAGTCTCTGCTGGCCAAGTGTTGTTCTGATACGAAGAATACTTCCATAAAATTACCCCCCCATACATATATCTTTCATAGTTCTATAAGAGAATCATAAACTAAAATGACCTGTTAGATTCACATACCTGTCAAGTTTTCTAGGACCAGGATAGGGAAGGTTAATCAAAACACAGGGGACATGAAAGGCCACATTGAAGTCAACTATCTGCTAACTGAGTTAAAAACACAAAGGAGGTTAAAGGCAGATAGTGAACAAAGCTGGGAGCAATGGGGTTCCAAAATTGCTTTAGTTCCCACTAAACAAACATACTGGAGCGGGCAAGTATTAGACAGAGGTATGCAAAATAACGTAAGTTCTTGTTGTCTCTCTTGATTGCCCACCAGTACTAGTTAATAAGGCTTCGTTTGGGAAGACACCACTCACCTTAGATGTAAGATATACAGGAATCTAACTGGAACTAAGCTGAAAGCTTCCTCCCTGGTTTCTAGATTTCCTGGTGCTATATAGCTATGCAGGCTGGTGTGAATTCCAAAAGCCTGAACCTCTAGGGGACACCTCTCACTTAGACTATCACAAGTGTAAGCCATCTTACGATGCAACAAGTCTATGAACTACAGTATCAATCAACCAGTTGAGATCCGCTCATTGGTGCATTAGTGGCATGACTGTTAGAGCATAAAACCTCTCCTTGATTAGATTTAAAGCCCATTCTATAAGAGGTTACCTATGCCTAGTACTGTAAAGCCAGTCTAAAACCTGTGATGGAGAAGCTCTTAGGACCAAGGGGAGAACCTCTTACTACTGTTTAGCTAAATTGACACAGCAAAAAAACTTTCCAAATATTTTATGTTTATACTCAGAAACAAAAACTTGCCTCAACCTTAAACTGAAGTGAATTCATAGACCACCCCCCCCCCTTAAATGAACAACATTCTGGGAATGAAGTATGATTTGAGGCTCAGCCCAAATAAGACATTTACTCCATTACTGTTAGGATCAAGGAACACTTTAGAAGGAATAGGGAAAATAGTACTATGAAAGGGCCAGAAGGTAAGAAAAAGAACACAGAATTTCATTTTCTAAGTATGACGTTGCCATGGCAATTATGAACTCAGAGAAGTTGCATCTACTTGCACTAGGCATACACAAGTCAGCCTACCCAAATATTAGCTTTAGATGGTGTAGGAACTCACAGGTTTTACTCATCACTCACTGCTGAACTATTGGCCACTAACAGACTCTTGGAAAGGAGGAGGCACAGTGTCTAGTGTCTACCCGTTGGTGAGCCTATCCGGCTCTAACCAAGCTGGTGGTCACACAGATGGTCTAGTTAAATTTTGTGGGGTCACAGAACAAGAAAAATTATAACAATGGGAAGGTTATCTTCAAAGATGCAAGAGGGACTGGACTGGGAAAAAGGAAATAAGAGAGGGTCTAAGAGAATACATGTAACTGCCAGTAACCAGAATACATGACACAAATATACAAAATAGGAAAATTGGCAAAGGTTTTGTTATTGGTTAATTTAAAAAATATAAAACAGTGTACACTCACACATATACACACAGGCACACACACACACAATTCAGAATGCTTTGCCTCAACATATACTCTGACTTTCAGTGAACTAATACAAAACAAAAAATACTATTAGAAATACTTGTTCCTTGAGCTATTCAGAAATATTTCCTCAACTGACCTACTAGTTAGATCCTATTTAAGAGTCTGGTATTGATAACACATGAGGTTCAAGTATTAATTTGACCTGGAAACATAACTCACAGATTATTGTAAAGGTGGTGCACCAGGGTATGTAGCAAGATTAATTTTATAAGACAGATATGTTTAAAAAGATATAAATATTAGTAAATTACCCTGTACCCTTCCAACAAGGGGCACCAAGTATATATACTATCACAAATTCTAACATTGACATTATAGAGTATTCCAAGGAAGGGCCAGTGAGTGATGAGGAAAAAACAACACAAAGAAAAGACATCTCCAGGCTCTAGAACGTGTAAAGTCCATTCCTCCCCTTGGAAATATGGATGAGGAAGTGTACTAGAAGACTGAAAGTTCACTTGCATTGGCTACCAAATGAGTGGGGTATAGGTGGGCTGCTCTGCACAGAGTGGTGTGCATAGACCGTAGAGAAATAGCATCTTCACAGTTCTCAAAAAAAAAAAAAAAATTGGATGAGCTTCTGAAAGGACATTGAAAAGATCTTGGAAGTATTTCTCTGTTGTGGAAAAAAATTAATGTTATGCTAATATGTTTTTCTCTTTATATATTCATAAAGAAGACATTACTGCAAGCTTATAAACTAAAATCTATTAATGTGCTCCCTTAGTTTCTTTGTGGATTTTTATACTGTATACATGAACATGACACCATATGTGCTTTGTAGCTGGGCTAGTTCATATTACAAATTTTAACTTCTTGAAGAAATATCTATTAATAGAGAAGCAAAAAATTTAAAGAATTATCCCCAGTACAGTACTCCGGCATGCATCAGCACTTCCAACAACAGCAGAGTAATACTGACAACACCAGTAACATCAAGTGTAATGACTGAAGGAAGGCAGATGAGACTCAGCAATAGTACAGCCCAAGACCTAAGTTCAGGAGATCTTTTTTCTGACCCATAAACTTGGGCAGCAATCCCTGTAAGTGGCACTTTCTTATCTGGGAAGGGAAACTGTGTATACATTATCAATAGGCTTATATGCAATCCATTGAACTATACAGGGAAATAACAGTCAAAGAAAATAAAAATGCAGTACATATTTTCTAACACATAAGAACTGAATTGTTCATGATCCATTTTTCGTAACTTACAGGCAGTTGAAGTTTGAAGAGAGAGAAAATAACCCAACAACCAGATTCAGAAGGCATGTCCAAGCTCTTTCTCCCTCTCAGAATAACATCGTCTCAGAATCATTTGAACTCTAATTCCCCCATCAATACAAAGGATGACCTTGTCAGTTTCAGTGGAGTCACAGTTGCGGAGAAGGGCCTAACTGGCCTCACACAGATTCCTCCCTAAACCAGAAGTGGGATATTCAATGAGCCAAGGCTGAGAGAGCAAAAGATTGTTTATCCTAAAAGATAATAGTTAGAAAAATTTCAAATCAGAGACTAGGCATAAGAACACACAGAGAGAATATGTATGAATCAGTTGTCCTGTGAAAAACAGGATGTGGACAATTTTATAAATAAAATACTGTCTAAACATGCTTCTACAGGCAGCAGGGTCCCTTTGATGGGCACTTTTAAAGGTGAGGAAACAGGGTCACTGTGACAGTTGTACAAAGCCAGTTACCAAGATTCAGAGTGAAATTCAAATTCATATGTCCACTCAATCCTCATGAGCTTCTAGTTCCTGCACGCTCAGGCTTGAACTTATCCTGTATGAGAAAGCATCACTATTGGGGGAAGGATAAAAACAAAGAGACACACTCACTTGTACAAAGGGGAGAAGATGAATGAGACAAAGGAGAGGAAAAAAGAGATGGGGATGGGGCGGGCAAACATTTCTTAAGATGCACAAACAATAAAATCTCTTCCTAAAATACAAAAGGCAAATCAAGTTGATTTTTCTTTAGAAATTCTTTCTCTCCTAATAAGCTACTTTTTAATGCCCTAGAATGTTTAAGACCTTGACTAAAATAATCAGAAAAGGCTAAACTTCTGTGCAGAGGCAGTGTATTTACACACGGAGAACAGAATTTGTTTTCATGTTCTTCAGAACTTTATTCTCAAAAGAACAGTCTTATTTCTACAGCCTATTATTCATGCTGGCTTGGCTGGGCCTTGTTTTTCTCTTCATGGTCCCAGCGGTAAAATGTTGCTTTCAGCGTGCATCTATGAATAGACCCATAGACACCACTGACCTTGGTGGATGAAGCCTCTGCCGCAGATGGATTGATTTCCATATCGGAATTACCCTCAGGATTTCAGCAGAATGTGGAGTGGTGATAACACGCTACCTCTCAGCAACCTTTTCAATCTGGGATGCCCTCGCTCTGTAATCTCTGCATTCTTCGCTTTAAGCATGGTAGATGCTCTGAGCCTCTCCTAGGCACAGTGGTTTCTTCTCAGCCTCCAGTTATTTTGAGACTTTGGGTTAGTTAAGGTTTTTCTTTCTTTTTTTCTTTCTTTCTTTCTTTCTTTCTTTCTTTCTTTCTTTCTTTCTTTCTTTCTTTCTTTCTTATTTCTTCTTCTTTTTTTGAACATTTGACCCAGCCTACCTCTTCAGAAATTTCTGTAGTTTATGTAGTGTTTCTAACAACATAACTATTTCAACTTCAAACTGGCATACATCTGCAGGTTTAAAGCCAAGTTGATTTTGGTTTATTTTTATACTATCTATCTATGGGTCTGCAGGACTGATGATATCTGGCCACAGTGAATGAGCCAAGAAGAGTACTCAAAATAGAGTACGTATTGGTGTACTTACCTTAAAGAAATGATAAAACTCTATGATGACAGATATGCTAAACAGCCTGAGTTGATCACCTCCCAATATATGCCTGAATCAAAACATCACCTTGTACTTCATAAATATGTATAAATATGCTGTGTCAATCCCCCAAAACTGTGCAAAACCTGGCCATGCCATTTTATTCCAGGTTCTTTGGTCATAATTCTGCAGGCTAAACAGGTGTGGAGTTTGTGTCTTCTATCCTTTTGATGTGGGGCCCAGAAAGATGTGAGCCTCTGAGAGCCAGCAGCATCCTCTCAGCATGTATTATGTGATAATTTAAGAAATGCAGACAGTGGCTTCTCTGAGCATGGAAGGGTGTCAGACTCTGGTGGTGTTGAGTGTCTGGCAATATTACTCTGCATCCTATTATGAGGAGGGGTTTCACGGGCAGCCGTACTTGGTTCTGCACTTAGGATTTGATTTTCCACAGGCACTGTTCTGAAGTTATTAATCAGTTTATCTTCAAAGATGAGCATCATAGGTAAAGTTGACTGGGATAATGTATCATGCACCATGAGCTTTAGTTAGGGGTTTTGTCCAGTTCAAACTCCCACTACATCCTTATTTTCCTGAAATACATTCTTCACAGCCTACTTCATGCTTTCTGGGCCTTGGATCTCACTCAGCTTCCTGCTGTCTTTTATTATGCAGCTTTTTTGTTAATAGAAGTAACCCTTTACCAAGATCTGAGATGGGGCATTCTCTGTGATGGGCAGCAAGGGGACAGATACAATCCACCTCCACCAGCAAATCCCTAGAAGGGTTATGGATACTCAAATGCAAGGTAGGATTGATATCTGGTAGAAACTTAGAACAGAGCCAAGTGATAGCTATTTCTGCCACAGGACATGAGCCTCAAAATTGTTCAGAAGATTATTGACTCAGTAGGATTCGTGGAACAGGAGTGATGTTTGCGGTAAGAGTGAAGGTTGCCAAGCTCAGGGCTATCCTTTTACCATGGGTTTGGACCACAGGACACTGGGAGACAGGAGCTAACTTTCCTTCCTCTAAGGGATGAGTCTTACAAAGTATGTTGTTGGCCCTGCTCATTATCCATATTTTTGCAGCGATGAGAGGTATTGATTTCTCTTTCTTTATCAAGAGACTTTGATTGTATTTTCTGCTACAGGTGTATGAACACACTGTCCTCTGTTCAGTCACGGGTCAGCTGACATAGTCTAATGTCTGGACTTACTGTTTTTCTTAACACTCCTTATGAAGGTGGCTCCTTTATTCCCATATCAACCACTGCCTGTTTTTCACAACTCCTTCATGCTGCTGTTTGGCCAGTGTTGCTGAGCCCAAGGGGTAGATAGACATCAGGTGCTCTCTTAATCCCCCAAGGCATAGCTGAGACCAGGGTTTTGAAAGGTTCCCAGCACCTAGGGAGTTAAACTACACAATAAAACAAAAACAAACAAATAGCATAGCTAGATTGTAGACACTGTTTTCCTCAAGCCCCACACTTTTCTAGAATCTCCCTGCTGGGGGTCTTGCTCAGTCCTGGGAATGCCACCATGTTCAAGGAGCCAGATAAGACACTGCTTAGTAGATGAAACTGTTTTGGTCCCCAGTCACCTCTCAGAATCTGCAGCTCCACTTTCCTGAAGCCCTTGGAAAAGAAAATTCCTCTGTCACATCAATTTCTGAGCAGAAGCAATAGAAAGAATAAAAACTAATGGTATGGAGTTTTTTTAAAAAAATCTGACTACATTAATTGTGTTCTAAATAACTTTGGTTGTCAACTTGACAAAGCCTGGAGTCATCTGAGAGGAAAACTCCAGTTGAAGAATTATCAAGCTCAAACTGTTAATTCATGTAGGAGGTCCCAGGCCACTGCTGGTGGCACCATCCCTAGGCAGGGTTTCCTAGGCCATACGATAAAGCTAAGTACGAATGAACCAACAAGTGAGCCAGCAAGGCAGGGTTCCTCTAAGGTTTCTGCATGAGCTCCTGCCCTGACTCCCATAGTGATGGATTGTGACTGGAAGTATAAGACAAATACATCCTTTCATCCTAGAAGCTGATTCTGGTCAGAGTGTTTTGTCACGGCAACAAAAAGAAAGCTAGAATGGTAAGCATCAAAAAATTTAAAATTCAGGTCTGTTGAGACAGAGGACACCAAGTGACACAGCATATATTGAGCTTCGTGTTCATATGGGTAGTCAAGAAAGAGGGTTTTATTTTGTTGTTGTTGTTGTTGTTTGTTGTTGTTGTTGTTGTTGTTCTCAGCAATTCAATACAATCGGAAATTACAGACCAACCTTGCTCAAGAACACAGATATAAAAACTTTGCAAACACATCAGCAAAAGAAATTCCGTTATAGCTATATATACACATCAGCTAACGAGTGAGTGTTAGGGTGAATAGGGGCATAAGCCTCCTCAATTTCAGGGTTCCTCTCCTGCAACAGCGTACCCTTCCATAACTTTCCTGCATTTTCTTTTGTATTAATAAGTCTTTTTTTGCTGTGCTTTAAAAAGTAAAAGAATGAATGAATCCTCCTTTCAAGATCTATTTAAATGTACCTGAATTAAAATTATTACCCTTGAGCTAAACGCAGTTTTAAAACATTTTGCATATTTAATTTTGAACGTTTTTAATACTGCATTTATTAACTTAATTGTATTATTGGTATTTCTGTCTGTTTTCTGTCCATCCTGTTTTGTGTCATAGCCTTCTGAATGTGTTTAGGTGTGTTTGTTTGTTTTGAATGTAAGCATTCATAGCCGCTTTTTATGCTTTCTCCTTTTATTTATTTATTATTCACTTAACATCCCCATCACAGGCCCCTCTCCTCTTCTCCCAACACTACCTTGACACATCCCTCCCTGACCCCGACCCCCATCCCCTTCTCTGAAGAGAAGGGAAGGACCCCCCACATGGGTACCAAGCCACCTTGGCACATCAAGTCACAGCAAGACTAAGCACATTCTCTCCCATTGATGCCAGACAAGGCAGCCCAGTGAGGGGAAAGAGATCCAAAGGCAGGCAACAAGGTCACTGACAGCTCCTCCCTCTGCTCCAATTGTTAAGGGACCTACATGCTACATATGTGTAGGAGGCCTAAGTCCAGCCCATGCATGCTTTTTGGTTGGTGGTTCAGTCTCTATGAGCCCCCATAGGCCCAGGGTAGTTGGCTCTGTAGTTCTTTTAGTGGAGTTCTTGATCCCTTGAGTTCCTTCAATGTTTCCACCTGACTCTTCCACAAGACTCCCTGAGCTCTGCCTAATGTTTGGATGTAGGTCTCTGCATCTGTTTCCATCAACTGTTCAAAGAATACTTTCAGAAGACAATTAATGCTAGGCAGGCTCTTGTCTGCAAGCATAGCAGAGTATCATAGTGTCAGGGGTTAACGCTCACCCATGGGATGGGTCTCTAGTTGGGCCAGTCATTGGTTGGTCATTCCCTCAATCTCTGCTCCATATTTATCCTTGCACACCTTGTAGGCAGGACAAATTTTGGATCAACTCACAGAGACTGAAACAACAAACAAAGGCCACGCATGGGCTGGACCTAGGCCCCCTACACATATGTAGCAGATATACAGCCTATCTTTTATGCGAGCATGTGTATGTATGTATGTGTGTGTGTGTGTGTGTGTGAGGTGGGGTGTCTCTAACTCTGTTGCCTGCCTTTAGGCCCATTTCTTGTCTGGCCTCAGAGGATGCACTTAATCCTGCTGCAACTTGATGTGCTGGGGGTGGGTTGGTACCCATGGGGCCTCCTCTTCTCTGAGGAGGAGAGGCAGAGGAAATGAGGGGAGGGGTGTGAGGGTAGAACTGAGAGGAGAGGAGGGAGAGGACTGCAATTAGGCTGTAAAGTGAAAAAATAATGAAAAATTGCAAATGTTTAGTTTTCTAAAGCGTAATAAAAAGTTTGATTGGAAAATGTTGTGGGTGGGTTGGTATCGCCCTCCCTCTACTAGAAGTCCTGCTTGGCTACAGGAGGTGACCACTTTTCAGCTCCATATTCCATATGACCATCATAGATCCCAGATCTCTGGCTCAGCAATGACCTTCTACTGATTTCCATTCACTCTCCTACCCTCTCCTCCCTGTACCCGATCCCCACTCCCACTCCCCTTTCTACTCCCTCTCCCACCTATTTCTCTCCACTCATCCACTTCCAATATCTGTTTATTTCCCCTCCTGAAGGAGATTTAATCACCCTCCCTTTGGCCTTCTCTGTTACTTAGCTTCTTTGTGTCTATAGATTAGAGCATGGTTGTTCTGTACTTTACAGCTAATATCCATGCACTTATAAGTGAGTACATGCCATATCACAGGTAGACAATTTAAAGCTTCCCCTTTCCTCCTAAGAAACAGTGATGCTCAATCAGTGAAGCTGTGGTTGCTACTCTGGAATTCATGGAGGAAAACCCATCAGTTCTACCTAGCTTGCCAATCAGGCTAGAACTCAGAGTTCTATCTAGTGCATATCTAAGAGATAGAAAGGGAAGGTGAGAGAGAGGGGGACAGGTCCTTTGTTTGTGTTTGTTGTTACTGGTTTTACGATTCCTTATATTCCAGATCTGCACCAGGATTTTTACCTCCATGCAGTACTTTGAAGTCTACAGTTACTATTGTCCTGATGCTACCAGTAACTGACCAGTTCATAGGGTAAACACTCTCTGTAGACACATTGCCTATCTGTGTTAAAGGCAAGATTGCTACCCAAGCTTAATACATGGGGAATCCCGGTTTTTATTCCATCAGCTTCTGGGTCAAAGGTATCAAATGCAGATATTCCCAAAAGACCTTCTTATGATCTGTTCAGGCCAGTACAGGGCAACTGTGGCTGATCCTGATATGTGATGCTCTAGTTTGTAAGCACAGAAAATTGAAAATTGTTTGCTTGGGAACCACAGTCACCATAGCAAGAGTTTGCCTTGACTCTTCCTTTCTATCTTTCCTTCATTTTTCTTTTTCTTTTTTGTTTCAAGACAGGGTTTCTCTGTGTAGCCTTGGCTGCCCTGGACTCAATTTGTAGACCAGGCTGGCCTCGAACTCACAACAGTCCTCCTACCTTTGCTTCCCTGAGTGCTGGGATTAATTAAAAGCATGTGCCTCTGCCTTTCTCTGGGGTTTTGTTGTTGTTTGTTTGTTTGTTGTTTGGTTTGGGGGTTTTTCGGTGTTTGTTTCTTTGTTTGAGACAGGGTATCACTGCTTAGCCTTGACTGTCCTGGACTCACTTTATAGAACAGGCTGATCTTCAACTCACAGAGAATTGCCTGCCTCTGCCTCCCCGTGTGCTGTAATTACAGGCATGTACCACCACGCACATCTTGGCCTTCACACATTCATTTGTAATAACATTTCACAATTTCTGGTTCCAAGGGTTGAGATGTGTGTGTGTGTGTGTGTGAGAGAGAGAGAGAGAGAGAGTGTGTGTGTGTGTGTATGAGAGAGAGAGAGAGAGAGAGAGAGAGAGAGAGAGAGAGAGAGAGAGAGAGAGA
>OU015753.1:23881257-23898110 GCA_907169655.1 Acomys percivali | reverse complement strand
AGAGAGAGAGAGAGAGAGAGAGAGAGAGAGAGAGAGAGAGAGAGAGAATGAGAATAGTCATGGTTCTCACAGCCCCACTGCTTCCATCAATGTAATATGCATTTTTATATGCACCTGCATTTTATAGCTGTGATTTTCAAAGTTGAAAGAATACTACCAACAGTAATATCACCCTGAAAATTCCTAGAATTGCACATTTTCAGCCTCTATTCACCATCCACTGAAACAGAAACTCTGGGTAGTGAAGATCATGAACGCTTCGGAAGAAACCTTCCAGGTGCTTTAAGTACACATGTGAATCTGAAACTACTGCTTAAAAGTGTGCAAAGTCCATCCAGTTCTACTTTTACTTGTTTTTAGAAACTTTGTTGTTCTTGCTCCTATGGTACACTTGAGGATCAAGCAGGACTGACTTCCTTAGTGTAAATACACGAAACCTGGGTTTGAGAGCAGCCTACATCCTTTGAGTACAGTAGGGTGTCCCTGTGAGTGTGCATACACACACACACATGTACACACACATGCGCAAATGCACATGTGCACACACAGATAATCAAAACAGGACGTTGCCACTTCTACTCTGAAGAGTTACAGGCTCCACTACAAGCCAACAAGCAAATACTCTACACCAAAATCTGTGAAATCCTAACCAATGTGAGGAGCTGTATTCAATTGAATCTATTTGACTTTAGCCAGGAAAGTAATTTTAAGACATACAAATATGGACCTATTGACATTTTTCTACATGTAAACAACCAGTTAGATCAGCACCACTTGTCAAAGATGCTGTCTTTTTTCCATTGTATGCTTTGGGTCCTTTGTCAAAAATCAAGTGTCCACAGGTGTATGGGCTTTTTCTGGGTCTCTGATTCTATTCCATTGACTCATGAGTCCATTTCCAGTACTGTGCAGTTTTTATTACTATTGCTCTGTAGTATAGCCTGAAGTCAGGGATGGATACACCTCTAGAAGTTCTATTATTGTATTGGATTATTTTAGCTATTCTGTGTTTTGTTTGGTTGGTTAGTTTTGTTTTTCCATATGAAATTTAGAACTGTTCTTTCAAGATCTGTAAAGAATTGTGTTGGTATTTTGATGGGAATTGCATTGAATCTGTAGATTGCTTTTGGTAAGATGGCCTTTATTAATATGTTAATCCTACTGATCCATGAGCAGGGGAGATCTTCCCATCTTCTGGTATCTTCTCCAGTTTCTTTCTTCAGAGACTTGAAGTTCTTGTCACACAGGTCTTTGACTTGGTTAGAGTTATACCAAGATACTTTATATGATTTGTGGCTATTGTAAAGGATGTGGTTTCCCTAACTTCTTTCTCAGCCCATTTGTTGTTTGTATACAGGAAGGCTACTAATATTTTTTGGTATGTATTCACTTGTAAGTGGATTTAGACATTTAGAACAGGAAAACATACTACAATGCACAGACCCAAAGAAGATAAGGAGGGATGTTTAAAGCTCACCCAGAAGGAGAAATAGAATAAACAGAGGTAGAGGTTGAGGAGAAGGAAGAAGGTAGGAGAGGGAGCACAGAGAGAAATAAGGGCAGAGCTCAGACCTGGGTGGAGGGTTGCTGTAGAGAAAAGAGAAACTGTAGGTGGGGGCATCTCTGTGACAAGCTGGAGACTTAAGTCATAACAGGCCTCTAGAAGGTTAGGAGGGGCACTCTAGCTGGGACTCCGAGTAGCAGGGGACATGGAGACTGAAGAAAACACTCTCTAACTATAGGATAGTCTTCGTGAATGGAGAACACCAACCCACCCACAAAAACTTTGATCCAAAACTTACCCTGCCTATAAGACATGCAGGGATAAAGTTAGAACAGACACAACAGAGATTGAGGGAATGTCCAACCAGTTCCTGGCCCAACACAAGACCCAACACCATGGGAGGAAACTAACCCTTGACATTATTAAGTATACTCTGCACACAGGAGCCTATCCTCTGACAGTTGTCCTCTGAGAGGCTCCACCCAGCAGTGGTTCAAAACAGATGCTGAGGCTCATAGCCAAACATTGAGGAAAGCACGGGGAGTCTAGTGGGAAAGTGGGGAAAGGATAACAGGACCTAGAGATGGCAAGAATTCTACCACAAGACAATCAGAGCCAATTAATGAGAGCCCCCAGGGGGCCTGTGGAGTCTGATGCACCAACCAAGCACCATGCACGGACTGGAAGTAGGTCCTCTACACAGATGTAGCCAATGGGCAGCTAAGGCTTCATGTGGGTCCACAAGTAAGGGGAGCACGGGCTGACTCTGACATGGGCTTTGTTGCTTGCTTTTTGATCACTTCTCTGGACAGGACTGCATTACCAGGCCACAGAGGAAGAAGACAAACTCAGAACTGATGCAACTCTATGAGCTGGTGCGAGCGGGTAGCATGAGCTCCTTTTTTCTGAGGAGTAGGGGGAGGGGGATATAGGGAAGAGGGAGGGAGGATGAAACTGATAGAAGAGGAGGTAGCAGACTACAATGAGGATGTAAAGTGAGTAAATAAATTAATTAATAAAAACAATAAACAAAGTTACGATCCATTGGAGATGTGTTATCCCATTTTTTAAAAAAATCTGTATGTAAATCAATCTCCATCACATACTGTCATTATCAACTTAAAACATCTATCTAGACCTAAAAACATCTTAACCCCTAAACAACTAAGCTTCATTGTAAAACTAAACTACCTGGTCTTCAACCCATCAGAGACTTGAGAAGGAATAAACTGAGTATACCAGGAACACAAGTTAGTAGGTTTCCAAATGAGAAGATGACAGAGACAGTTTACTGCCTGAACAGTCACCCAACACTCTCTATAATGTTGGAGCATCATCTTCAGCCTTCTGGTCCAATATATCTGACAGACATACTTGTGAGGCAGGAACTATTGAGGACTTCCTTACCCTGTCTTTTGCAGAGTTTGGCCATCGACTCTGCCCACATCCAAGCTTGCCCCTTTTTAGGCAGAATTCTGTCTGTGGTAGAAATGAGGACATTTTGCCCAGTGTTTTGTTTGCCACATTTGATGCCATCTCCACAAGTAGGTTCCTTGATGCTCATCATCCTCTTTGAGGTAGGCTGAGTGTTGCCAGGAGTTACCCTGTCTCACTGTCAGTGAATCTTTAAAATAATAAAAACATTTTTTAAATGCCATTCTCTGTGTGTCTCTGAGGTTTTTGAAGACCTTAGCTAACTATTTTGCCTTATCTTTCTATAGAATCATATTTATCTGTTGTACCTAAGATGTATTCATTCAGAATCTTAGATGCACCAATATAGGAAAGATGTTTTCTTCAAGTCTTTCAAATACAAATAGCCAAAACACTAAGAATGTAACATTTATATAGTTCCTGATTGTGTCATGGTTGGTTCTTCCTTCTATAGGTAGTTCATTGTATATATGTTTAATAATATAAATGTATATGTAAAAAATAAAAAATATTTAATAAAAAATCTAAAAAAGGAAAATCTACTTACATATATTTGTAAATAAACTAATTTATACAACATAAAAAAAGAACTACAGGCAACAATGGGATGCTGAGTAGTTATCCAACACCAAGTTTTCAGCCCTGAAAATGTAACAAGTAAGATTATACAGACTGACAAGGTTATATTTATGAAGATATACGCATACACATATACATATATGCATGCAATAATAAGTAATGAAAAAATAGGACATGGAATTGAAAAGGAAGGTTACATGGGAAATTTTTGAGGGAAGAAAGGGGAGGGAAATGATGTAATTATATTATTATTATTATTATTATTATTATTATTATTATATTAAAAATAAAAGGAAAAAAGGCTACACAAAGATGAACTGGCAAGTATATTTAAAATCTCAAAGTATCACAAAAATGCTTTCAAAATAACCAATGTTTTGATGAGCACTGACTATGAACCATCAGGAGGATGAAAATTAGGGGATGTTTGTTTCTAATGTGACTGGTCACTGTTGTTTTTAAACTTAAGTAGTTTTTTCCTTTGCTACAGTGTTTCTCAGTTTTGGATGCATGATGGAATAACCTGGGAGGTATAAGAGCCTGATGGCCAAATCTCTCCCCTGGACCAATTGCGTCAAAATGTCTGGGGAATGCTTTCTCGGTGGCCCTGTCATTAGCATCCTTCAAAAGCCAGACCAAATGTCCCCTGTCTAAGAACAGGATGGTGACTATTCACATGAAGGCACGTTCAGCATCTTTCTTGCACCCAGCTGGTTTATCTCCTTTGGAGCATGTTTTACAACCCTAATTATGTATTTATTGATTTTTTTTGTATGCTTTTGGTCTTGCCTCAATATAGTAGAAAATCCAGAAAATGGAGACCTTGCTCTTCTCATTCAATGCCATGGCCCCAATATCTGGATAGATTTCTGGTTTGGTGAATATTTCTTGAATAAATGAATGAAAGAGAAGCAATAAGGGGGTTGGTAATTAATCCTCAGGCCTGTTATCATATTCCATATTTGAGCTCCAGCATTCTGACTCTGGATTTATTGTTGTGGTTGTTGTTGTTGTTTTCTGACTCAATCTCGCTGACCAATTCTGATCTCATTTTCTTCACACGTCTTTAGATGAACAAGGTTAGGAAAGACATACTGTTCCTAATAAGGGCCCTGGGACTTGGTGACTTGGAGTTCACTTTATGTGATACGGCAAGGAGTGGGCGAGGAGGTACTGCACAGAGCCAGCTGTGTAAACAGCACCACTTCCAGTCCAATTTAAATGAAGTCAGTAAATTATGCCTCCAGACCCTAAGCCATTTATTTCACCATTATGGAGGAAGAAAAAAGAGTGTTCAAGGAAGTAATTTTCTGCCTAGATACTCCATTAAGAAAAACAAAAACAAAAAGAATAGAAGGGGCCGCTGAGGGAGTATGACACCTGATAGGACTGTGGGAAACACTTTTTCTTAAAAAAAAAAAAAAATAGAATTATCAAATGGTGGCTCATTCACCCCCAGTCAGTTCTTCTCATTAGCAATAATGGAGGACCGTGAGCTAGAGGGAACTCTCTAGCTTGAGCCCACGGTATGCCCCAGCAGAGATTCAAAGGGGCAGGCAAGCCTGCAGAAGCAATAAGACCAATAGTAATAACAAGTCACCTTTGTCAGTTCTTCGGAGGCTGTTATTATCCCGGGAGTACTAATGTTATTGTTTTTTGTTTTTTCCTCCCTCCTCACTGTTTCTGACAATGGAAAAAAAAACACACCTGTCCTCTTCTGTTGACGTAACATACAACAGGGCAGATTGTACTCTTTTACCGCTCACAGTAACAAAACCGCATCTAGCAAAACTGTGACTGAAGGCTCATCTGAACTCAGGGCTGAATATCAGTGCTTGACTAGATGTGCTTTTAAAGAATGCCTGGAAGAGCAGAGGGTAATTTAACAACTGCAGTTGTGTCTGGATGTTGCTATCATTCTAGAAACAAAACAAGAATCCTAGCTTCTATGTGAGAGGAACCAGAAAGAATGTCCATGTGACTTGTGCACCATCTTTCAGTTGCTGAGTGACAGGACTGGGATTCCACCCAAGCTGAACACAATTTGTAATGAACTACAGTACTAGGAAGCCTCTAGAGATGCTCATAATTATGATAAATACCTACTTGTATTGGTATTAATATTAGAAGTTGGTGTCGACAATGAAGGGACGTCTATGGCAACACTATGATAAGGCAAAAATGTATTACACATATAATCTCATTTAAACCTTGCAGTAATTAATTCTTACCACAATCCTATCCAGTAGGAATTATAATTTTCTCCTTGCAGATAAAAGTGCTGAGAGTCAGAAAGTTAAATGGAAGCCAGTAAATAGGCTGTTTATGTGAGCATGTGTCTTTCATCCTTTCTCTATGCTGTGGTCCTCTGTGTGAACTAGACTGAGAATGTCAGGCTTCCCCACAACACCAAGAATATTGAACTCCCATCCTATAAGCCTCCTTTGGCAGCTACTAAGGCATTCTGTGATCTTAGACTGGATCTTCTCTCATTTCTGGTGGGTAGTCTGTCTGGCTTTTCTCTGTCTCCTCTTGATTCATGGCTGATTCATGGCATTTTCCCAATGCACGAACGTACTTGGGCAAAACATACAAAGGCACCATCTAGTAGGCTATCCCATTGGGCTCTTTCAAATGGGAGATCATCAAGTTTTAAAAATTGATGATGAGGGCAAACCTTTGTAGGGACAAAATTCTCAGAGGGACAGAGGGCAAGTCCAGCTCATGAGAAAAAATAATCTAAACAGACTTACGTTCTGGTTTCTATTGTTCCCAGAGAATGGGACAAGGGGCTCATTTCCTTTCCCCATGTACTGTTCACCAGACATTTCAGGGAAAGAAAACCCAGAGCAGAGAACATAGCTACCTGAACTTGAAAAAGAGGTAAAGACCAAATTAAAGCAGGAAGCCTTAGGCATGAATACAAATGGATGATTATCAGCGACTCAGCCTGTGGCAGCAAGTAAAAGGAACACAGAAAAGATCCTCTAACAGTTAAAATAAAAGCTGGGGGAAAGGTGGGAGGTACACAAGAGGTTGAGTTCAAGAGTTTGGGATTTCTCATAAGGTTCTGAATACAATCACCTTAATAGCAATAGTAGCTAACAGTTCTTGCAGGCTAAGTGGGCACAGGAGACTTATCTATGTATGTCATGCCACTGCTGTCACTCAGACCATTGAACTAAGATAATAAAAACTTGCTCAGACCATTTGGCTCATCAGAATAGCAGACAGGATCTAGAGTCTGTCTCTGGCCGTGCCATTCTTTTGCTTTCACCTACGGGCAAGCAAAAGACTGTTTTGTTGGGGCAGGAGTAATAGCAGGGTTTTTGATGAGCTGCATTGCAGACTTCCAGACAGAATGTCCGTCTATGAGGGGATCAGGGGAGAGGTTATGTGATGCTGGTTCCTTCTACTTCTTTTCTCAGGTGCTGTCTGGACTGAATTTCTGATCCACCTTTGTTAACTGTAGTCACCCTTTCCCATTGTGTGTGACACCTGTTTCTTCCCCTACACTCAAACCTATTTGATTTTTTTTTCTTGATTATTGGTGGATCACTATTCTTTTTCTTTTCTTTTCTTTTCTTTTTCTTTTTTTTAGAATGAGCATTCTTATATTGTGGGGAAACAGTCAAACACAGGTAATGACATACTCTATGAAATTGAAGAAAAGGTGAGCTGAGACCAAGGACTGCCTGCAGGTAGCTGGAACCACAGCTCAGGGGAGAATCAGGCAGCAAGTGTGTGTGGCCATCTTGACCTAGAAGAACGCACTCAGAAGACTTGTAAAGAATAATCAATCCATCCCTACACACCTGGGTTGGATGGACTATTCTTTACAAGTCTTCTGATTGCAATCTGCTAGGTCAAGTCCAGCCCCAGGTACTGAGTTCCTACAGGGATGTAAAGATAGAAAAGACATTGTAGGATATCTTCCAGTGAAGAAAGTTTGTAGATAAGCCTTCTATATACAGTGAGAAAAATATGGTGAGGAGACTACATGAAGAGGCCAAAGTGTATCTAGAACAGTAGGCTTCCTTTAAGCGACTGACACTGCAGATGAGAGCTACTCAACTTGTCCTAGGACATACATAAGGAGTGCCTATAATGCTTCCCCAATTCTGATTCCCCAATTCTGATATCAATGAAAATCCCCCAAGGAACTGTTAGGAAAAGCAGTGGATAGCCTCACTGCTCCAAAGTCTTCTACAGTGGTTTAGATTGTATCAAGAAGTTTATTTCAAGCAGCCTAAGGTACAGTGTGCAGCCAATGAATAGCAATAGGCAAATCCACATATACAAGATGCCATGGAAAGAAACAAATAGACACTTATTAGCTACTTGATTTGGGCAGTTATTTCTCCAGTGTAGCAATTGCACAAGGAGCACTGAGGGGAAAAACATTTACTTTCCTAAAACCACAGAAACAATGGAAACGGAGAGAACATGCAAGGTGAGCCGTCTTTTGTCCACCTGAGAGGCCACTTACTGCCCATGTCCACTTGCATAGCTATTCCCATTCCTGCTACTTTACTAGAATATGTTACAAACACAGTGGTTAAAAGTCTACAAGAGATAAGTCACAACTGCTAAAATCCCCTTATTTTAACTTTGTAGATGTCCCCATGTTACACAGAAACCAGAGCGAAACAAGTCTGCCACCCACTAAAGTTTACATAAAATATAAATTAATATTTGTTGAGCTTGTAGTTATTTGCCTAGCTGAGTACCAAATACTGTGGAACATATGTCATCTCACACTCACATCAAGATTCAGGAGAGAACCATTAGGAAGAAGAGGAAGAGGAGGAAGAGAAGAGGAGAGGAGAGGAGAGAGAGAGATTCAAATTAATATGCAATTCAATGGGAATCCACTGAAGGTCAGAACAAATTAAAAATTGTTCCATTTCAGGATATGCTGCATGTCTTGGTCATCAGTTGGGGAATGTTTAGGTTGCCACTGTATTTGTCTGTTGTGGGCCATGCTGCCATGAAGTCCATGAGCAAGCTTGTGTTTGGCTCTGTGTCTTCCTTTTGTTAGCCATAGTATGCCTAGGAGTGAAATGTTTGGGCTTGGCGTTAACTGTTTCTTTAGCTTATCTAGGAAAGGTCAAAATTCTATGGCTGTGCCATTTTGTATTCCAGCCATCCGTATGTCATGTTTCTAATTTCTTTTCTTTTAAAGATTTATTTATTATTTATACAGCGTTGTACCTGCATTGTGAGCTTGCACACTAGAAGACAGCACCAGATCTCACTATAGGTGGTTGTGAGCCACCATGTGGTTGCTGGGAATTGAACTCAGGACCTTTGAAAAAGCAGACAGGGCTCTTAACCACTGAGCCATCTCTCCAGCTCCTTTAATTTCTTTATATCATCTACCTACTTCAATACTGATACATTTTGATCATATTTACACGAAGCAAAAATGCCAGATACAGGACCACATATCATGTGTGATTCAATTTACATTAAATATTCAAACTAGGCAAATCCATAGAGACAGAAAGCAGATTAGTGGTCGCTTAGGGCTTCAGAAGACGGGCGAAGGTGGGGTGACTGATTAATTATCCTTGTAGCGTGATAAATTAGAGAATGAAATCTAAGTAATGGATTTAGTAGTGATTGTTGCAAAACATTGTCAATGCATTCAATACTGTTGACTAATGTGCTTTAAGATGGTTAGGCTACTAAATATTATATTATATGTACTTTACTAAGGTAAAAGACTAAAGATTCCTAACAATTACATGGGAAGTTAATTAAGAAGGCTGTGAGAAGTCTAGGGAGATGGCCGCAGCAGTCTAGGTGACAGGAATGAAGGCGGAAAGCCAGAAGAGGTGGCCTCTTCACTAGGACAGGCAGATACTTTCTTGTTTTTTAACATAGCCTCGTCTTTTATTTTACCCATAAATTTACCCACTGTTTCATGTTAGGGCAACTTCTTTTTCTGTCTCCCATAAATTGAATCCTCATACCCACTGATTCATCGCTAGGTCTCTCCTCCCACTGAGTCCTCTGTCATCCCAGAAGCATCTACGTCTTGTTACATTTGTTAAATAAATAAAATAAATCAGAAGCATCAGAGAGCTTAAGGCTATGTGTGCAAGCCTGCTGTGCAGCTCTTCTCATTACATCCTTCCTCCTCATTTTCCGATCCCAGTCAAGTTAGGGTCCTGGACCACATGTAAGAAAGAAGGCCCTAAAATCAATATGGTGTTTAACGGGAGAGCACTGATGCATGGCCAGCTCCGAAGCAATCTGCTGACTCGCTACCATCAGGAGGGCATCTGGGCCCAGCTGCTACTGCTCTAGCATGGAGGGAAGCCCCAGAAAGACAAATTGCTGTCATCAATTCCCAAGAAGAAAGACTTGTGGCCTACCTTCTGCATCAGTAGGGAAGAGAGAAAGAAGGATGCCCTGGTCCCTCTGTGTCCCTGCTATGGTAATGAGGACCGCTGCTGACACTGGATGACAGCAGACTTGAAAGCAAGTTGGAAATCACCCCATATTTCCTGTTAGCAATCTGACTTTGTGTGTAACAGGGTCAGCGCAGGCCAGGCCTGTTGGTGTGACTTTGCAGAGAAGGTGCTCTGATCCCATTACTATGGGCCCTGCCTCCTTCAACCCTGGCACAAACAAGCACGCTGTCATCCACTACACAGCACAGAGCAGGTGCAAAAACGAAAGCTCCGAGCCACAAAAACTCAACATAACCAGGCAAACATCACTCACTACATTCTCTTTTCAGCCTCAGCCTTGCATGCCAGTTACAGGGACCCTGGTGCTTGGCATCATTACATCTCATTATGAAAAGAGCCGTTTTAGTAGGCGTCTCTCAATAGGGAACCATGCAGCAAGGAGAGTAGACTGATGATCGCTGAGGCTACACAAATCCGCTATTAAATACTGCTCCTACCCGCCCCCCCCCCCCCCCCCCCCCCCCCCCCCCCCCGCCTCCTAGTGGAGTAGCCTCAGGAAGGCTGTCTAGTTCCTAAAGCCTCAGGTTTTTTATCTGGAAAGTGGATGTGAAGCGTATCCTTCATGCAGCTCCTGGGAATGTGTGTGATAGCTGTATGTCAGGGGTTAACAGTGCTTAAGACAGAAAATGTTATTTAATAACTTAAGGTGACTTCTATTGGATTCGCTGTTTCACGCAAAAGCAGAGGATTCCATTGCTATAAGGAACTCTCCCCAGGATGAAGGTGTCAATGTCAACCACTATAATGACTGGTTGATGTTGTTTTCAATGTTTGCCCTGCCCCAGATCCCACATTTGGTAGAGAGAGACCACAGGTCCTGGCCCCAATCTGCACAATACCATAGCAGTTCAAATTCCTCCATGAGCCCTGGGAAACGACAGAATGCCCCTGAATGAGGAAGAAGGCCCTGGAGGGAAGCTCAGAGCCTGTCATTTTGGATTCCTCCCAGCCCGAACTCCTTCCATTGTGATCAATTGCACGTGTTTCAAGCCAATAGGGAGGAGCAATTCCCAGCAGACTGCTTCAGAGAGCATGCTTAGCAAGATGTTCTGTTTTTATGACTTACAGCCTGGGGAATCCAGGATGATTTGAGTTAGAATATCAACGTATGGGTGATTCACAGTGGGCAGTTCGGGTAAAAGGAAGTTGGGGGCTATTTGATTAAAGGCTTCCCAGGAAACATCCTGCAAGTAAAACGGTTGAGCTAAAGAATGATTATGCCAATTAGAATCATAAGGAGCCTCAACAAGAAATATGGAAATGTCCACCATCAGTAGCATGGTTAATAGATTATTGAATTGCATTCATATACAGTTCAAAAATTACCTTGCTATAAAAATATCTAACGACACATCTTAAGGAAGGAACTGATTTTTTTGGTTCACTTTGAAAGTCCAGACTATCATGACTGGATGGTGTGGTGGCAGGAACCCAAGGCAGCTGATGACATTGTTGCAACCTACATGGTCTCACCCAAGAGAAGGAGATCAGAGTAAGATATTTATAAATTTTAGGTTTTTAACTGAGCTCCCAGACCTAGCCAAGGGCACACACTCCTGTGACTACAAATGTAAAGAGGCAGACCCCAAGTCCATAAGTAGGGTGATTATGAAGGAAAAAAACACACGTTGCCACTTTCTGCTGAGGCAAGTGTGGTGGCTGTTGACAAGCATAAAAGGATATGAACTTTATATGAAATTGGGACATAGCTGTGTTAACATGGTATCGCTATGTGATCAGGGAAGGGAGAAGAAAACCTTGCTGTTAAAAAACAGAACAATGGAGAGTTAGTTATGACTCCCAGAAAGTGGGGCCTGAGGGTCAGGCTCACCTCAGTTTTAGTCTGAAGTAGGGTCCGAATTTAGCAAATATATTTTTTCTCACATCATCATGGCATCTACAGTCACGAAGCCGGGGGAGAGATGAATGTTCGAACTCAACGTTCTGTTCAGTGCTGGTCCACGAAGCCAAGGGAGAGATGAATGCTTGAACTCAACGTTCTGTTCAGCGCTGGTCCACAGACCACCCTCATTCAGGGTAGGCCTTTCTTCTCAGTTAAATCTTTCTTGAAATATCACAGATATAACCAGGGATGTGCTTTTGTGGTGATCCTAAGTCTGGTTTAGTTGACAATGGAGTTTAACCATCACAGAAGCCAAAACAGTCCATGGAGATGAGAGGCAAATTCTATTTGCTAATGCAAGTTGTGATTACACATGTATTTGGTTTTGATTTTGTGAAGCTTCTTCGGGTTTACGGCTCATCTACTTTTCTATGGATATGTCATTTTCCCAAAAATAAAGAGCTGGGCTAGGGATGTAATTGACCTAGAATTTACAAGGCTTGGCTTCTATCCCTATGGGGGGGGGGATAAAAAAGCAAACAGTCTGAGGAAGAAGAGAAGCAGGGGGAAGCCTAAGAAGATTAGGAGGAAGAGATGTTGCTGGTTTCAAATCTCCAGGAAGCATCCACAGATTCAGGGTCTGTGGCATCAGCAGACATGGGTGATGGTGGCTCTGGGTCAGGTATGGACTACTCCGCTGTTCCACTCTGCGGGGGTTTTATGGAAACAAAGCATGCAGCAGCATCCTTCCAAGAGAATCTGGGCACCAGCTGCAGGAGCTGAGTGAGTCTGCCAGAGGAGCCCACCTGTGCAGATCCACCTCTTTTGAAGATTCCCAGAAAGTGCTTAGCACGAGTTTGATGACACTGACCTTACTACACATAAGGTTCATGCACACAGGAAGAAAATCACAGCTTTAGGAAGTGACCAGGAGTCTGCTTTTATTTACCCTGAGTCTAGTGATGGTGCCTAATGCTGATTCGGAGTATGTTGTAAAGACGTCATCCTGAAGTTGATGTAGCAATCAATCATTCATCTTCACTATAATCAGATTTAAGGCTAGGCACAACAGAGTCATTTCAAGTTTAATATGATGAAGTGAATAGTAGGAATTTCCAAGCTACACACCCATCTTTATTTTTGCTTCTGGGAGAAAAGTATTAAAAACAAAATGTCCTGCTCCTCACAAGCAATCTTAATAAATAATAGAGTAAAAGGTTACTCACCTTGACAACACTGTTTATTGAACAGAGCCGTTGTTAGGTATCAAGCAATCGGTGTTTGCAAAATCTGGTAACTCCTAGTTTGCTGAGAACTAAGACTATGATACTGTATCACTACAATGAAATATTCATATACTATTTTTCTCTCCCAATCTCCTTTTTTGGACATCCCTGGTAATTATAATACATTAGAATTAATTCCCATGAATAGAATTATGTACATATACCAGTTTGGGTCTATATAAGACCTATAAATTACGCTTATTAACTTTTTCACTTTTTAGAAAATACAAATTTCACTGCCAGAGTTTAATTCTAGTTTTCTATTCCTTTGTTTTATTCCACTCATTTATTTGTATTTGCATTGCAAAGTTATCTGGACAAAGGTCAGGAGACTTGTTGACCTTAGTGTTGAGCTTTGAACTAAGTGAGTACTTCGGGTTCAGGGTGGTATACAGTTCTTCAGAAGACAGACGTGACAGTCTTGAGCTTAGCCAGGCTCAGAAAATGGCCCCGCCCCATGCAGCCACCTCCATATTTCTAAACCAACTGAAATCAGACTTCACATTTGAATCACATCTACCTGAATTACCTCCAATCTAAGGTGGCTTTGAAATTTTTCATATTAATGGATTTGAATATAAAAAGTAATAAGAGAAATCTATAGAGCTATATAAAGTTAAAGTTTTATGTGTGTGAACCTGGAAGTATTAGAAATGTCTTTCACGGCTGTGCGTAACCGTGGTAAGAACAGCGTAAGAAGATCTATGATGTGGCTGGCTTGCTGGGGCCTGATGATCTGATAACACAGCCAGTTATTTCAAGGGCATGAGAAGAAGTCAAAGGCAGGGTGAGTATTTCAGCTGGCAAAACAAAGGTCAGAAGGCAGGGGCTGGCAAGCTCCTCCCCATTTACCCCTCGTAGGATGCTTGGAATCCTGTACCACTCTTCCCGTGAGTGTCTGATTGTTTTCTCAAAACCCGCAGATTTTAATCCCTACTTCAGATCCTCCAAGCAGCCTGCTTCAATTACACAGAGAGGGTGTAGAGTCTTACTTATCTGTTTACTTACTTATTTAAGACAGGTTCTGTGTACTCCTAGCTGGCTTGAAACCTGCTCGTATAGACCAGAATGGCCTTGAACTCACCAAGATCCACCTGCCTCCGTCTTCTTAGACCTAGGCTTTAAAGCATGACCAACTGTACCCATTCCTTTTCAAAATTTATTTTGAATGTTTGTCTATATATATATTTGCATCATGTGCAGGCTTGATGTCTATGGTATAGCACTCTTTCTTTTAAACTCTACTTTGTTTGGGGTGTTTAGGCCTCAACCTCCCTTCTACCTTCCCAACCTTACATAGGAGAGAGATGGTTAGTGGGGAGTGGTGGCTCCTTTACTTCTCCCAGCTGTTTAAGTTCATTGTGTTCTTTTGGGCTAGCCTGGTCTCTTTCAACAGCAGACACAGCCAGCTGCTGGTCCCCAAAGAAATTTTCTCTGTCTGTCTGCTCCAAACCGCCACACCGTCTGTCTCTGGTCTTTTTAAACTGCTACATGCCACATGCCAACACTGAACACCGCACCACGCTCTCGCTGAGCTCCCTTTTATATCCTCAGAGCCCTAGGCCACGCCCCTCTCTGTGCTGCAGAAGGAAAGCCTAACCAGCTGGCAAAAGCCGAGTTCCTCATGAGACAATTAACAAGCATGGACAAACTGAAGCTCAAATTAAACCCCACACCTGAGATTAAAACAAAAGCATAGTTACATTACACAACGGAGTTTACAAAGAAACCAAAACTTCCATTACACTGGTCAGACAGGGTGTTGGATTCCCTGGAATATTTGAGTGAGAGATCTGAGTGGGCTAGCGTGCAGACAGTTGAAAACAAGCACGGTCCTCTGCCAGAGTAGTAAGTGAAGTGCTCTTGACTATCTCACCAGCCTCTGGAAGGAGAATTGTAAGAGAAAAGTAATAAAGGTAAAATTCGTCATACTTAAAGTGTTTCTGGGGTTAAATATAAAATAGAGTTCCGGGCTCCCTACCATCCAAGACAAAGAAGAAAGCAGGATGCGAAGCCATTCCGATTACATAAGTGCTTCCAAACTTTAAACTTTCAGAACAAGGTTCAGTTATAACTGGAAGCATTAGCCACCGTCTAGTTCAGCAACAGCAGCCATGGTGAAGCCCAGAACCATTTGTTTCAGGTTTATGATAAGAGCTCTGAAAAGGGGACCTCCTCCCTCACCTATGACTACAGCCTATCAGGTCTTGTCTGGAGAGCCTGCTTCTCCTTCCTCTGTGTGCTGCCTGGCCTCACACCAAGGGGAGGTGATCATATCTGGGGCACCAGAGTTCACGCCAGGGGCGGTCCCGGCTCTCCCCACAACAGTGAAGAATGAGCTCTCCATTGGCTAGATCTGAACAGGGAGTATAGGTTTACTGCATGCATTGCGCTTGGTTGGTGAAACAGTTTGTACAGGCTTCCCTGGGTCCAGATCTGCCAGCCTTGATGGTCTCCTTATGGGGCTCCTGAACCCTCTGGGCCTTTCCATCTTCCCATTCCTCCATACCACTCTCAGCTCTTTGCCCAGAGGTCTAGGGGAGGGGAATAGGGCAGAAGAGGGAGGGAGGGTAGGAAGGGGAACTGGAAGATACAAACAAGGGGATAACAATCGGGATGTAATCTGAATAAATTATAATTTTAAAAAAAAAGGAAAGGAAGAAAAAAAAAAAGAACTCTGGGAAGGGATGTATCTCCTGTGACTTTCCGGGGACTGGTCCTTCAGGTCAGGGTCTGCCTAAATGACATTCCGATGGGCAAAGTAACATGAGGATTAGAACCCCTCCGGTGCCTCGCAAAACCAAATGAACATCAGAACCCAGAGTCACTTTTCCTACTAGATACTAATTCAGAAACACTGGAGATAGCAGTATTCGCCAATGCCTTGTTTCCCTTTTGTCTCATTTGGCTTAAGTGTTTTTGTTTTTGTTTTTTTTAAACCAAGTCCTCCGGTGCTGAATCCAAGCCAAGAGCTTGGGTCTGCATTAGAAATCAACGGCTGAGAAAGCATGTCCCGGGCATGTGGCAAACGGGAGAAGCCTGGGACCCCCAAAGGCCGTCTGCAGTGCAGGTCACCTAATACAAAAGACAAGAGTGAAGCCAAAGAGCCGCGCGTGGGACTTGGAAATTGGAACTTAACACGTGGAGAGAGGAGACCAAGATTCCAGGCTGTGAGCCCGCTACCCTGGCACGCCCACCGCGTGCATCCTTGCTGCCCACACACTCCCCGAAAGGCACACGGGCCCTTCGCAGCCGTTCTTCTCACACGGCGATGCCTGTCTGCTCTGGCAAATTTTGATAAATGCAATGCCAAGTTGAGCAGTGTGCAACCACCGCAAGCAGTATTAATCAAAGAAGGGACTAGGAGATCTCTCGGGTACTTTTGTAGCGAGGGAAAAATAATCACATGTCTGATTTCTTCAAATGAGCACATTCATGGGTTCTTTTTTTTTTTTTTTTTTTTTTTTTTTTTTTTTTTTTTTCCCTTCCTAACCTAACAGTCATGCTGCCCACAGTCCAATAGTCAGGCGAGTATCCATCAGGCCCTATGTAAAAAGCTGTCCCCTGGAGGCCTAATTCTGATTTGTACTCTCTCCAGGTCCTGAAACACTAAATAAGTTAAAGCTGAAGGCTTTTTAATGAAAACATTAGGCTTCCTGGCTTAGCTTTTAATTGTGCAACACACACACACACACACACACACACACACACACACACACACACAC
>OU015753.1:23852829-23875784 GCA_907169655.1 Acomys percivali | reverse complement strand
ACACACACACACACACACACACACACTTCCATCTCAACCCACAGGCATGCATACATGTACACACACACACACACACACTTCTATCTCAACCCACAGGCATGCATACATGTACATACACACACACACACACATACACACACACATTTCCATCTCAACTCACAGGCATGCATACATGTACACACACACACACACACACACCCCACACAGGGTGGGGGGGAGATGACACAAAAACCCTTAATCCCTTTTAATTTCCTGTTAAGAATAAATACAAACAAATGGAGCTCTCCCTGCCCCCCCCCATCTCCCCTCCTCTGACATACAAACTAGCCTTCCTTAATCCTCCCTAATTTCCTACTAAGAAGTCCTGGGTCAGTAACAACAGTAGTTAAATCCCAAAATGTCTTTTAGGGGTAGCCAAGAAAAAATTTTCAAGGAAAAAAAATCCTTTTTGTGGAGGATTTTTCAGGCTGATGGGATTCAATAGGACAGAAAATTACTCTTGATTTTACCAGTGAACTCTGAAAGGCACACAACATACCAATTAGAAACTACACATTTATGAAATTCAGTGGGTAATATCTGGTCCTCCAAAAGCCCTTTCCTCCAGTTCACTGCTGCCTTTCCAAGCTAGTGCCTGTGTGGATCAGTGAGTGTGCTGTCATTAGGAAAAATGCCCAACTCCCCTGTCCATCACAAGCCACCCAATGCTTCTAGTGTAAATGGCTCAGGGTGTGTGAGAAGGCTCCTGTTGCTACCCCACCACAAGTGAGGATATGCCCACTTCTCTTTGAGCTAAGCTTGAGGTGAGGGAAGTGTGATGTATTCCACAGTTCTGCATCTGTTTCTAAGATGCCTATGGGTCTAGGAAGGCCTAATCTGAAGTTATTTGAGGGTAAATTCTAGATTCCTCACCGAAGTAGACGCCACAGGATAGAGATCATTCTACAAGCAGCATCTGGATTGGTCTGGGAGCCCCATTTTCCACATGATGGAGAAGACCAGCATGGGTCCAATAAACTGTCTCCCAGTTGTGGGAAATGGAAAATCAACTCACAGATTTCACTCAATTTAGCATCTGTCTCGCTGCCTTACAAAAACTTACTGATACAAGGATATTCACATTATACCTTCTGGAAGGTTCCTTTTTTCTTCAGTCTATTTATAAACACAGAATGTTGGAAATTTATAGCAATAACAACATTAAAACCACCCTGGTGTTTTATGCAAAAGTGTAGTTGTTGCAACTTAGCCTCACATGCACTGGGCAAACTGGCCTCATCGTGAAAAGCTACACATTATTACTAATGCTGTTGTCCCAACACTCTGGCTTTTGACAAACAGCAGGATCTCCCACAAGCTACTGAATTTGTAGCTTAAAACTCTCTATAAGAAGAAAATATATTTGACTTCTGAATCTTACTGGCAAAAGTTCTTCCAGGCTATTCTAAAGCCATGGGCTTTTGAAAAGAACAAACAAAATGGCTGCCTCTCACTGCGAACTGCCCTCCCTTGTTTGAGAGATGTATAATGTGACTGATTTATGGCAGTGCTATCCATTAGTTAATATTTCTGGCAGATACTTGTTGCCTCTTCTGTGCCTGATCCTAGACTAGGTGTCAAGGAGATTAAAAAGCCAATATTCACTGTCTGCTGCAGGGGGGATATTCAGTCAGTGGTGGGGCTCTCTCTCTTTTTTTCCTCTGGAGTCTATGTGGTATGGATATAATGAGAAAGGTTTTTTTTTTTTGGAGGGGGAGTCAATGTGAGCAATAAGTTGTCATCTCTTATGAGAAGAGACTTGGGTTTTCCATGTTGGAAACCTCCTTTAGTACTGTGGATCTCTTTGGAATCCCCAACCACATTTTCATGCTTATAGACCTACAGCCAACTATCAGGACCTTTAAGGCAACCAGACTGTGAGTGGATGCATAGATGAATCCTAAAAATAACTCTTAAAACAACAGACTGCCCTTTCTTGCACTTATCTCAGAAATAGGAAAAGCAAGCTGTTGAAATGATCTATACTTTAAGGCAACTGTTGGCTTTATTTTGTTTGTGGTACTGGGGAATGGAGGCTGGAGACCTGCCTGGAAACGAGGTGTCTACTACAATTACATCCATAGCCAAGCCAGTTAATGCATCCCTCTCCTACACACTTCCTCAAAGCTAATCACCCACTTAAACTGTTGTCATAGGATCTTGAGTTTTCACCTCTTTACCCTCCCATGCACTTACCTGAGGATATCAGTCAATCAATGACCCACTTAAAAGAAATATTTGCATAGAGTACACTCAGAGGGGTTAAAAAGTAATGGCAACAGAGTTTCCTATGGGGCCCTGGACTCACAGGCCACTCTACATTCAACTACTTGGATCATCACCTGCAGTCTTCCCTATTTCCTGTTCACAGCTGAGGAAGTTGACATCCAGAAAGGCAATGAATGACCAGTGCTCACCCAGATACTAAATGACAGTGTCAACACCACGCAGACTCTGAGCTCCTTTCTCAGAAGCCATCTACTATTTCTCCTGCTCACAAATCCTTTGTGGCTTGAGTGCTTACAAGCCGGCCCTCTGTCTGCATTATTTATAGAAAGGGTTCTCTTGCTAACACCAGTCTTAAAGACAGAATACACAGCAAAGGCTTGTTTGGAGAAGCAGTTCTACATTATCCCTGAATGAAACTGAAAACTGAAAGACAAGGAACCTGACAAAAAAGAGTTATATAGAAGCCAGAGGGCTTTAGATGATATATGAAGGCATTAATAGAAAAGTAGCTATTCACGGGGTTATGATTGATCATGTATTTAAAATAAACACAGTTGCTTTTCTTTACTTTGGCTCTGACAGCCGCTGAACTTTAGCACCATAATGGCCCACTGTTGTCTACGTGGCAGGTGGCTGGTGCATAAATCCCAGAGAATGGCAGGCTGAAAGGCCAATGTATGGACTCGATCTATGACATTGCATGCCCTGAATTTTTGCAGATAGACAAGCTGGTAGTGCCTGTGCTCTCTTTAAAGTCTCTGCTTTAGCTTTGTAGGAGGTGAAAATGGAGAAGTTCAAGTGCAATTAAAATTTAATTGTTGCAATTCCTCACATGGCACATCTGTCCACAGTGAGGAAGTAGCCTTGATTTCCTAAACTGTATAGTTGCAAAAGTGTCTCCTAGGATTATCAAGCCTAATCCTTCATGAAATACTTCACATTTCTTTACAATAACTCAAGTCACCATAGTGCCCAGCAGAATATTTGGGGGACATAAACATATATTCCTTAAACTGGTTCATTTTTTTAATATAGAATTATTCATTTCTTCGATATGGAAAACTGGTAGAACTTCAAATACTTTTATGGGTCACCATTTCAACTAATGATTCCTATTTACAACATACATAAGGTAGGAGAGGCCACCAAAGGAAAAATAAATCTTTGTTAAAAATCTATACATGTTCTAAGAGTAGATTTGAGAAGAAAGAAAGAGACCTGAGATTTGGAATTGAGTCTTCATATCATCTCAGTCACCGTCATAGTGTTCAGATAGACAAACCAAGATCCAGGGCAGCAGACATGGTTCGGTTGGTAACATGCTAGCCATGTAAACAAGAATATGTGAGTTCAGATACCCACACTCACATTAAAACAATTCTGAAAACAAAAACAAAAGACAATTCTGGATGCGACGAGGCATTCCTGTAATACTAGGTCTGTAGTGATAAGGATAGAAAGATCCCTAGAGCTTGGTGGCCATCCATCCATTCCAGACAAATAAATATGTTACAGGTTCAGTGAAAGACCCTATCTCAAAAAATAGGGTGAAGATAGTTTGGTAAAGATAAGCAAAGTTGACCTTTAGCCTCTATTCACATGCATATATGCATGAACACTCACATATGAGCACACACATACACACACGCATACGCCCACACACATACACACACACACACACACACACACACACACACACACACACACTACGCCACATCACCTCCACCCCTATCTGTACCATACCAGAAACAATATAAAGGGAATGAAGGCAGAAGGTCCATGACTTGTCCCGCATCGAGCGACAAGTACAAACCTGTGTGTACAACTGTTTTATTGAAACAAGAACAACAGTCTTCACTCTCATGTCATAACAACTCCACAGCCTTCATCATCAGACACACGCTTAGGCAACATCATCCAGTGGTCAAAATATGGTGTAACTTTCATTTGGATTCTGTATGTGCATTGACCTCTAACTTAATGATCAGGGTCAAGTATAATGTAAGATTTGCTTTAAATAAATGTTGAGAGAAAAAGAATGTGATATTAAAATTGAGAATAAAGTGCTTGAATGTGTGTGGTCTATAACCACACTTGTATGAAAATATTTCCATAGAAAGGAGAAGCATTAGGAATGTAAACACATTGGTTTCTGAGGCTTTCAAGTGTTTATGCTTTTATTTAGAATCATTCATTTCATTACTTCTTTTCCCATCAATATTACATTAAAAAATAAATGCTAATAAAATTGACTTCTTCATGTTGTCCTTTGACCATATGGTGACTAAAGTTTGAAAATTAGATATGGATAATGATAAAATTACCTGCAGGGTCGTGGCCTCTGCCCAGTCAGTGTCTTCATCACTTGTACAGTGTTTGTGCTTCTGTATGGCAGAGTGAACGGATCTATCAGTGCCTTGCTTCTTTTCTCATGGGTCTTGGTGGATATCTATGGCACACCAGATGCCTCAGCCAACACTTTTTTGTTTCCAGGATAGTTCAGGGAAGTGAAAAGACCCCACACAGAAGCGGTAAGAAATGTAGAAAGCAATCAAGTGAGGTTCAAGAAGAGAACAAATTATCTTCATTGGGGTCTTCTAAAAAAAAGGTTATATCTGAAGAGAACCCTTGAGAACAAGGACAAACTATGCAGAACAGGAAAAAAGTTGAATACCTGAGAACACTACTTAAGTTATGAGGTTATAGAAGCAACACTAACTGGTGAGTGAAGTTGCTGAGACTTGGGGGTAAGTGGACTAAGAATGAAAAGAGATGAGAATTGGACCCCTTTCTTGGAGAGGTTTACCTATCACCTGTGTTGAGGAGCTTAAGAATACCTGGATGGGTTTTGAGATGATGGATGGAAAGACCTTTCTCAGGAATGTGGAGAAAAATGAAATGTAAATTGTTGTTCTCAAAGAGGTTGGCTGTGTGGAGGCTTAAGTGTCTGTTTGCGATAATTTTGCATACACGTTCTCCTGAGGGAGAATCAGACCAACACCTATATCAGTAAACTACCTAAAAGACAGATCCTCAGACTTTATTAAAATATGTTTTCCTTGGCAGTTCCAAGCCCCTGGGTGTGCAGTCTTGTGCGGCCAACAGCTGGAATAGCTTGAAACACACAAGTGTACCTCCCTCCCTATCTACACATTTCTGGTTTGTGTTTTGCATTTGAGTGTAGAATAAAGAGCAATAGTGGCGCACAAATAATCAGTGGATGGCATTTTGGTGTCCTGCTATGTTCTACTTTCATGTTTTAATAAACCTAACCATGAACACAACTCAGTGTTATTAAAACTGAAGCCGCATATGGCCATTTCTTCCCAGTCATCCAATAAAAGTGCTTCCCTCTGTTACTTCAAAAGTATTAAAAGCTAATTGTTTTACTATTCAATTAAGGCCTACATGTGCAGGAATGTTTGTGTCCATATGCGTCCCCAAGAAATTTTCATTTTCATGGTGCCATGGCTCTCCCTTGGGTGGCAGTTTTCCATCTGATGGTGACTGATGCTAATTCAAGTCCATCTCTGGTGAGTACTTGGCAGAGGCTGAGTGAAATTCCCAAGAAACATACTGCCTGGGTTTTTATCAGCAAAGGGATGTGAGCAGTTGAAAACAAGAAGAAGAAAAGGATGCCATTTCTTGAGGCCTGGTCAGATTAAAGGAGATAAAATAGCTTTGATATAAGGAGAAAGGGAACGACTCTCTAACGAACACTAGGGTTTCATAGGTGAGTTTTGCCCTTGTTATCAAGGGAACAAACAAAACCAATATGACCAAGGAGTTGATTATTCCTCTTCCTGGATTAGGTAGGGCAGTTACTTCTAAACCATGAGACACATTGGAGTGAGGTTTAGGAGAGAATGAGGAGGCCAATCCTATTTAGAGCCAGCTCTCCTTCTCCTCTCTCCATTCCCACAACAATGCAAATGAACCACCTGTCAGTTCTTTTGAATCAATGGGCCTGGCAAGTTGGGGGAGGCTCTGGTCTCTTCTTTCCCTCACTCAGCTCTGGCTACAACAGCCAGATTCTCTGTTTTCTGCCACTTCCACTTATGAGTCACCTGGGAATTAGAATCTCACACCTGTACCAGAAAAGGAGTGGAGGGTATGCAGATGCATTCCCACCAATTTCAAGTCAAAGCCGTTCTTCAGGAAAAGGCAACGTTTCAAGAGCCACACTGTTTCATCAATCCACACTCATCAGGAATCATTCAGCAGGGGTACTCTACACCAGATAGCTGTAGAAATTCTCTGGCACATAAAGACAGACAAAGGTGTCTTCCTTGGGGAGATCCAGGGTATTTCCTCCAAGCCAGTCCCCACTGTACTTTATTGCATTTACTCATTTATGTCAGTCCGCCTACAAAATCACAGGACACCATGTCTAAATTACCCATCTTCCATTTCCTCACACGTGGCTAATGGCTGACACAGAACTACTTCAGTACAATGCCCTCCATTTGTTCTTTCAACAAGTCAAAGGACTATCTGCTATGAGCCAGACACTGTGATAAATGCATGTTCCATAGTAGTAAACAAACATGCCGAGCTGTGACCACACAGAGCATACCCACCCAAAGGAGAGCTAAATTAGCACATAGCTATGGAAATTGGGAGAAAAAAAAAAAAGGAAGAAAGAAGGAAATGAATAGGCAGTGTGAGGGAGAGAGATGAGAAGAAAGTGCTACACTCAGTTCAGGATTAGGAAAGCATCCTTGATAAGATGACATTGCAGAGACAGCAGAGGAGTAAGAAGGATCAAATACAGAGTGAAGGACAACACTCCCAGGAGCCATGAAATTCCTCCTCAGGCAGGATTTGGCATATCTGAGGTGGATGGAATGTACTTTCGATGAGACTTTTCTGAAACTGTATCAGAGACTAGGTTGCTCAGAAAAGAGAGATTGATTTTCTCACATTTCTAGATGGTAGAAATCCCAAGTAGTGGTATGGACAGGGTTGTTGAGGCCCACTCTTGAGCTTGAAGAGACCTGTCCCTGTGCTTCTGTGGCTAGCCTTTCCACCATATCTACATTTTGTCTTCTTATAAAGACATAGGTCATATTGGATCGAGACCTATCCTAAAGTTTTAACTTAGCTACTTTAAAAAACAACCCTACTTCCAAGTTGCATTTGGGGATTTGGGAGGTAGATTTGCCATTATGAATTCCAGAGGGGCATGACCATCTGAAATACTCCATAAGGGCCAATGTGGTTGGATTTTCTAGTCTAAGTGCTCCGGAGGCATTCATAGGTAATAAACCAGTCATTAGGCTTTTAAACTTGCTTTTAAAACCAATGCTGTGAGGAAAGTATGGAGAATACATTACAGTGGCAAAAATAGATGCGGTGAGGCCAGTTAGAAAGTGCTGCAGCATCCAACCAAGAGAAGAACATGGCCTGGGCATGGTGATCCCTGCAAACCCATCACTCAGGAGATGAAAGATGGGAGAATCCCAACCTGGAGACCAACCAGGATTATAACCATGACCAACTAAGACCATGCCTTAGTGAGAGAGAGAGGGAGTGAGGGAGAGAGAAGGGGAGGGAGAGAGTGGGGGTGATAATGGAAGCAAAGCTGATAGGCATAGGCCTCGGATGGGAGAAAGAAAGTCATTTATACAGTAAAAATAAAAACAAAAAAAATGAATAAATAAATGTGTCGATATGTAAGCAAAATGCAGCAAATAAATGACGGTGGCCTGATGATGATTGTAAGAACCATGGTTTTGCTCTCAAGGTGATAAAATGATGTTCATTATCTATATTTCTTCTATCCCCTGAAGAAGATAATTCCCAGCATAAAATGTGAGCACAATGGCCTTGAAGAACCTTTTATTCTGTATGTAAAGGGATGATGAACATGCAGTTTTTCTTTTACACACATCAGGTCCTGGATATTATACACACATTAAGTAAGAAGGTAGCAAAGACAAAGACCTAAGTCACCATGTAGTATAGTATGTCTTACTAGAAATGATGACCTTCATGATCCAGTGTGTCAGTTCTTCCACTTCCTATATACATTGTTCCGCCTACACATAAACCTGCATGCCAGAAGAGGGCATCAGATCATATTATAGATGTTGTGAGCCACCATGTGGTTGCTGGGAATTGAACTCAGGACCTCTGGGGGAGCAGTCAGTGCCCTTAACCTCTGAGCCATCTCTTCAGCCCTCAATATTAATTTTTTTAAATGAAATAATTTTACTTAGTTGATTTTGTGACATTAACCAACCATAGTATTTATACTGTACATTTTCATCATTCACTTCACCCATGGATGAATAAGACAGGAGATCTATTTCTTGTGAAAAAGATACAAATTATTAATTAAGTAGTACAATCAAGGATCCACAGACCTGTTGGATTACAGCACTGGATGTGACATGTGACATGCAAGTCCACCAATCACCCTCTATCATCTCCTATCAATAATCTTTTCAAAAGTCACTTCCTGAGCTCTCTTGTATCCTTCCTCAGAGGAGTTGCTCACTACATACATCACGTCGCAGCACTTTTCTCTATCCTGCTAACTGACCCATCCAGATGGCCTGGATGTAAAGAAGAAAAATATGCTTGGTCTTGCCATATTCACAAAGCTCTCTCACTTGATTGAGGACCAGCCATTTCAGGAGTGTCATTTCCTGGTCAATAGCTTCACATCTTTAAGATGCACACAGGAAGTAATGTTAGTGCTTTCCCAAACCTGTTTGCTACTGTTGCTTATCGTCTCTTAGGAAATGAAGTGCGCGTATATAATAGAGAGCTCCAAGAGTGAAATGACCTGTCCTAGTTGCTGGAACACTGGCAACTCAGATATTCAGGATTAAATCTGGCCAAAGGACCTTTCTTCTCATTTTATATCTCAATATCACAACCTTGTAGTATTTATTCCTCAATTTTCTCTTGGTCCTTTTTTCCCCCTCTATTCCCATACATGGTAATCAATTATCTGACTTTTCTCTTGCCTAAAAAAAAAAAAAAAAAAAAAAAAAAAACACATTATTCTAAAAACTAGTTCTCTTCCTAGTTTTCTTATCCTCAACTTGACATTTAACCTGAACACTGCTCACCACCCAAAGAAGTTAGAATTGTGAAATTTTACTTTTAATGTCATTTCCTTAAAGCCTTTTATTAAAATGTGTTTACATGTGTGTGTTTATACACACGTACATATGTATGTCCTACAACAGGCTTTTAAAAGGCTATATTTATATATTTGTGTATGAATTGGAGAGCTAGAGATAGGTAGGGAGGAATGGAGGAGAGGAGAGGAGGGAGGGGGAGAGAGAGAGAGAAGATAGGTAGAGGTTGAAGAGACTCAAACATGCATGTGAAGTTCAGAGGTCAGAAGTCAGCTCTAGGAAACTAATTCTCTCCTTTCACATTTACGTGGATTCCACAAATTGGACGCGGATGATCAGGCGTTCATGGAAAGTACTTTTACTTGTTGAGCAATCTCACCAGTGCTAGACTAGGCTTTTAATTGCTCTACAAAACCTTTAGAGAACAAATAAAAAGAAACGTATTTTTTTCCTTTTTAACCTATTTTTGTTGTTATAATTTGATTACAACGCTTCTTCCTTCTCTTTCCCCTTTACAAAGCCTCCCATATACCCCTTCCCACTCTTATTACAATTCATGGCCTCTTTTTTTTTTTTAAACTAATAGTTATGGTACACATATACACACAAACATGTGTGTGTATGTGTGTGTGTGTAAACATACTCTTAAATATAACCTATTATTCACACACACACACACACACACACATACACAGTCACATACATATTTGTAAATATAACCCGTTGTTCCATATTATGCCACCTATATGTATATTTTAAGGACTTAGCATCTAGCACTGGAAAATCAGTTGTTGTGTTCTTTTTCATTCCTGGCTTTCCTCAGATGCATGTGGTTCTTTCTGTAGGGTTGAAAACTCATGGGCTTTTCTGTGATTATGGCATGTTCATTGGTGCCATCTTCATTTTGGCTTCCATTGGTGCAGTAATGCTGACGAGCTTTTATGGATGAAGCTTCTAATATGACTAGGAGACACATCTCACAGAAAACTCCCTGATCCTCTGGGTATTACAACCTTTCTGACCGCACCCCTTCTGCAATGCTCCCTGAGCTTTAAGTGTGGAAGTGATTTATAGATATATTCGCTGGGTTTGAGTTCCTCAACTCTTCATTTGGATTAGTTGCCACTTTTCAGTTATGCCCTCTGTCTGCTGCAGTGAGGGCTCCTTGATGAGGGCTGGACACCACACTCATCATTGGGAATAATAACAAAATGGTCATAGATTGTTGTTAGGGATTGTCTTAGTCACTGTCCCATTGCTGTAAAGAGAAACCATGCCCAAGGCAACCCATAAAAGAACACATTTAATTGGGACCCTACTTCTACTGTGAGAGGTTTAGTCCATCATCATTATGGCAGGCAGCATGAGGACAGGCAGGAGTTGTGCAGGAGAAGTAGCTGAGAGCTATACCCTGATCCACAAGCAAAGGGCGAGTCTGAACTTGCCTTTTAGAAAACCTCAAGCTGAACCTCAGCAATATGTACTTTCTCCAACACAGCTATACCTCCTAATTCTTCTAATCCTATGGAAGATCTCCATTCCCTGGTGACTAAGCATTCAGATAATAAGAGTCTATGGAGGCCATTCTTATTTAAACCCCCCCCTGCAGGGATTATTTTGGGTTAGTAAATTAGTTGTTGTAGATTATTCTCTGTGGTCGTTTGAATGATAATGGTCCCCATAGGCTCATGTGTTTGAAGGGTCAGTCACCAGGAGTGACACCATTTGACAAGATTAAAAGGATTAGGAGGTATGGCCTTGTGGTAGGAAGTGTGTCATGGGGGGCGGGGCAAAAAGTCCAGAGTCTCTCTCTGTTTGAGGATCAGGATGTAGAACTCTCAGCCACCTCTCCAGCACCATGTCCACCTGCCTGCCGCCATGCTCCCCACCATGATAATAATGGGCTAACTTCTGAAAGTATAAGCAAGCCCCCAATTAAATGCTTTCTTATATAAGAGATGCTTTGGCCACGATGTCTCTTCACAGTGACCAGGGCACCCTCTAATAACCCTAACTCCACGAGCACTGATTAATTGGCTAGGTTTGATGTGCCAGGTAAGATCTGCCTCTTGTTGAGCAGATCATAAGTTTAATTAGAGAACAGATGTTTGGTACCAATGTAAGTGTGCAGCTATGCAGCCCTTCGTGTTACAGTGCCATTGGTCATTGATATGGGTCATAGGCTTCATAGCTGGGTAGGATTGTTGGTTGTCTTCCTCCTTTGGAAGCTTGCATGGCACCTTCTGGTACCATGAAGACTAGTCCTCCACAAGGAACCAATCAGATCAGCTCCATCTCAGGTGTCTCTGAGCTCTGTTTCTGAAGTACATGGTATGTTAACCAATAGGACTTCGATTCCACCTCTGGGGGTGGTAAGCAAGGGCAATTAAGTGCAATAGGCTGTTTGTGTTGTGAATCTGTTGAATAGCCCTGGTCAATAACTCAAAGGAGGGTTTCTCCTGTCTTGTAGTGATGTTTTCTTAGGTAGCCTATGGCTCTTGGCAGGCACACCGTCAGTTCAGATAAAAAAAAAAACTTCATTAAAACTATCTATGTATATTTATACATGGAGTAACATCTATTATATATTTTTTTAAATAGTAACATGATTCCTTGTGGCTTTTTCAGACATCCTTGTTATAGAAGTAGGTTATTTTCCTTACCTCTTTGCTTCCTCTGTATTTGCGTCCCTCCCCATTCCTAAGGATGACTTGCTGATGTTTTATCTCCCACCTCGATCCTCCGAACTTCTCTGCCTCAGTCTTGAACTTTCTGAATTTTATATAAGCATAAACTTGATCAAAATTTTCCTCCTAAGAGGACTTGGTTTTCCCATAAAACATCACCTGCCACCTTTCTGCTAGGTGGCATGCACTTACACCGGCAATGTTGACAGGCACAGTCCTCAAAGGGCTCTATCTGACTGTCATACCACAAGTCTATAGCCATGCTCTCCTAAGGCCTGGACCTGGCCTTAAAGGACAAACTCATTAGAGTATAGGGCATGTTGGTGGTCCTCCACTCCCCACGGCATACATTTCAAGGCTTCTTCTGGTGGCTGTCGGAAACCACAAATGGTACTGGAATCTACATATGATAACTATAGATTACATTTTTTCTTTACACTTTTATAAAACTTTGTGACTTAGGTATAGTGAAATATTAACAATGACAGATAATGAAGTGTTACAATTATTATAGTTGACTATAGTAAAAATTAGGTAACTATGTCCTCACTCTCCTCCTTCCTTAGAATGCCTTATTACCCTGCCCTCACCTTTCCTGTGCCTGTGTGGGATGACATAATGCCCACATGATGAGCTGAAATGACTTGAACAATGCAGACACAATAACCTACTGTTATAGCCAAAGGATCCCCTGAACACAAACACTGAATCCTCCTGCAGCCGATCTACTCTGCTAAGACACTGGCTGATAGGCAAGAACCATAGCTACCTGGACATGCCCTCTCCCTCCCCAGAGCAGGAGTGAACAGACAGTTTGGGCAGCACAAGGTTCTATCATAGCACTCAGAATGGTTCATAGCTTAAAACCAATAGCTTGTATAAATTTCCACTTGACATTTTCAGACACTGGTTAAACATGGGCCTATGAAACCTTAAGAAAACTGCAGAGAAGAAGAATCTACATGATTATCTACATGATGATCAATACAATTAAACCAATTAAACCATGGGCCTTGGTTAGTCTGTGTCCTGAAGGACTATACTATTACTTAATGCCTCTCTCTCTCTCTCTCTCTCTCTCTCTCTCTCTCTCTCTCTCTCTCTGTCTCTTTGTGTGTGTGTGTGTGTGTGTGTGTGTGTGTGTGTCCAGTACACAGTAAGTACTCAGGTGTGCCATCTTAGGGGACTCTCAACTGTTTTCCTCTGCAGTATCACAAATCTATGTAGATTCAGGACATCTGTAGCTTCTGCTAGGGAGTGATCTCGATGGGATTCACAGCATCAAGCACCTAGAAGGCTGCCAAGTTCCAGTGAGTGTTGGTTGAGCTATTCCTTCATCTCTCCCTAGTACAGGACCACAGAAATTAGCGCTATGCCAGTATATCTATCTATAAAGGCCATATTCTAGCTCACATATTAAGTAACGTTACTCATAAGGTTGATACAAGTCCTTTCCCCCACAAAGTCAACTCAAAACTCACAATCTATAAGAGCTCGGTGAAAATGCTTTCTAAGCAGCTACACTCTTCACAGTAGCTGGAACATTAAATTAAAGGCAGCCCAGCCATGTCTCATCTCTGCAGACCTGGGGAGGTTCCATGGACCAAACCTAGTCATAATCTCAACCACAGTCTCACGCAACCTTTTATCATCTCATCCTAGCACTGAACATATATCAATTTGATTAGTTAAGTGTCCCACTTAAATGCGAAGGGAGAAAATAAGGTACCCAACATTCTAATTAGCAATTTTTAAAAGTAATTTTATACATACTTTTATGATCAAACAATGCAATATAAAACAAATATTTAAAACTTATCTTAAAACATAGCTACCCTGATAAGCATAATTTAGAAATCTTTAATGAATTCACCTCAATTAGCCTTTAATTAAATAGCTCATTAAAAGCTGATTTGAATACTGCTCATGGAGAAATCCTTGTTCAACTGTTGTGACAGAACAGGAAGTTAATGAAGTTAAAATTAAGTGCAATTTTGAGGGAACAGACTGAAAGTCATAAAACTACAAGAGCAAACAGGATCTCTGACACCTGAGTCATTTCCTCATAACCACTAGCCCAAGGCTGAAATCTGCAGCACCAGGGAGCCTGACTTCACCTCATGTCCTCAGCTTGGGGCTTCGGATATTGGGGATACAAGACAATGGTTGGTGAATAGATAACAAATGAACAATCAAAAAAGATCTGCACATTTTGTAAATTCAAGCAAAACACTAAAGAATACAAAGGAAATTACACATTTATGCAGCACCTAACTGACTGTTTTGAATGTTTTTAATGAAGTGTTATTTATTTCTCCTAATAGCCTTTCATGTTCATAGTTAAAATATTAATTAGTCCTGCTTTACAGGTAAAGAAATAGAACAAAGCTGGACATGGTGGTCTGTGCTTATCATCCCAATAGCTGGGAAACTTGGTGCAGGGTTATCTTTCAGTCTAGGTTGAGTTACATAGCAAGACTGTCTCAACATGAATTAAAGAAAGGAAGGGAGAGAGGGAAAGAAGGGAGGGAGGGAAGGAAGGAAGGAACAAAAGAAGGAAGGAAGGAAGGTAGGAAGGAAGGAAGGGGGAATGAACCACAAACTGTTATATCTGAATCAATATCTGAGCTGACATTTTCATCTAAATACAAAAAACACAAACATATTTAATTGGCTATTTCCTTTACTCGAGTAGCCTAGAGAGGGAAGGATCCTCCACATGGACCCCAGCACGAGGTCTTTCCAAAGACCATATCCCCAGGCCAGTTCTTGTGCTCCTTAGCTCTGTCCTATCTGCAGAACATTGTCTAGTAATTCTTTATTCTAAAAAAGACAACGCTGCTTAAGTGCATTCTTCTGGGATATCTGAGACCAAGTTTAGTTAAGCAGGCATCAAAGGACAGATTCAGCCTTAGAGAGCTATGGGCTTGACGAACTACGGAGGGGGGTACATTATTAGAAGAGAAGAGAGAAGGTTGGGGTGCTATTTCATTATTTTGACTCTTAGGGATAAATCTGAAAACATTTTCAAGGAAGCCAAAATTTCCAACAAGAAAAATGTAGACATCTCTAGACCTATGGCTACTCTCTATGATGCCAGGCTGAGATGCAGAGCCTGGCTTTCAGTTCTTCTGCTCAGATGAACTCACTTGGGTGGAGGGAGGCATCCACATCCATGGTTCACAACTTTGGGAGCAGGGCCAAGATTTGGGAAGAAATGAAGAACATGAACTTATTGCTCAGCACAGAGCAAAGAGAGCTTGCTTGATTGAAGCTGTCCACTGCCCAGAAATGTAACTGGACCACTGAGGGAACCCACGCCCAGCCCAGAGATGCTGTTCCGGGCCTCTCTCAGCTGACACTTAGACCCAAGCAGAAGCAGCTTCCATAATATACAGGTTTCTCAGCCTCTCCACTAATGGCTGTGATGAAGAGGCAAAGATGTGTCAGTCAAGGAAGAGGCCTGGGGGAAGAGGGGAGTCTGGTCCCCTCCACCAAGATGTCCAATAAAGCTGTGTTTTTCTCATTTTTCTTTTGTATCACTATATTGTGGTCCTTATATTTAACATGTTTTTTAATGTTTAAATTTCCCTGGCTTACAGATCAAATGACATTTTAAGATTATAAATGTGTCCCAGACCTTACCGTTACCAAAACAACAGAGAAGGCTTTTGTGTGTGTATTTATTTTCCAATTTCTGATGGAATAGTTGCAGTGTTAGAAGCCTCTCTGAACTCAAGAACATCCAATTTCATTCTTGGACAGGCATGACATTTATGTATTTTTGTTTGTTTGTTTATTTCTTATTTTCATACAGGTTCTCCTTTCATGGGCCAGGTTAGCACCAAATTTGCAATGTTCCTGCATCAACCTTACAAGCATTGGGATTAGGCATATGCTACCTTGCCTACCTGCTGTGACTCCTGCAAACAATCTTCCTTGTATCACAAAAGACAACCTTAGATAGCTGTTGGCCTCTAGCCCTCTTCATGTGCTTCATAATCTCACGAAAAACTTCCATTGTCTGTGGTCCTATTGACTAGCATTTACAAATAACCCATTTGCATTGAGTAAGTAGTTTTCTGAACTGTCCCACATGAGACATGGTATGAGGACTAGCAGGACTCCTATTTTGGACAAGTTAGCGATGCCCCATGGATGAAAACAACAGGTCACCTTGAACAGGAAAGCATCATCAGGTCCAAATCCCACATATGTCCACTCTACATGGACCAAAGGGATGGAAGAACACACGGGGCATCTCCGGCCACTTAGATCCCCTGAAAATCGAGGCTGCATATGTGCCTTTCCCCTAGAATCCAGTGTTGACAAAACCTTTTGTATGTGTCTCTTTTCCCAATTCATCTTCTTTCCCCAGTGAACTAACCCACACTGCACACTCAGTAATATGTACTGCCAAAACAAATGAATGCAGAATCAGGAAATTCCTTCAATGCCTTCAAGTTTTTTCTATGAAGGAATTCTCTGACCCTCAAGATCTTAATCCATAAAAATCTGTTTAATCTGCAGCCAGTGAATAAATTTTGAAATATGTAAAACACTGTGTAAAAGAAAACATTATGTGTCTGTCCCCTGTTGTTTCTCCAGCCCGGGCCACTTGCTGCCTCTCTGTGTTCCTGCTTTGTAAGCTGCCTGTCTCATCTCTGAACAGAGCACAGTCCCATCCTTGTGTTGATCTTTTCATCCACTCCTCTCCCTGGCTAAACATTCTCCTGTGATTTTACTTGCAGCTTCTTCTACACCCATCCCATCTGCAGAAGGCTCCCCGCCCCCACCCCCACCCCCGGTACAGCCTGTTTCTAGTGTACAGTAAGCAATTAGATGCATCATCTCAGGGGACTCTCAACTGTTTTCATCTGTAGTGTCATAATTCCTTGTAGATTCAGGACATCTGCATCCTCTGTTATGGCGGGATCTCAGCACTAAACTCCAAGAATGTGCACAATGAATATATATTAAATGGATAAAGTTAATACATGGTTATTTGATATTTGGAGGTGAGAAATTCTAAAATATAGAAGCTGTAAGTATTTAAGTATTCACAACTCGGTCTATATCTCTCTCTTTTCTCTAGACAACTAGGACAGTTTCATGATATTCCTTTGTTTATTTCCAAAGTAGCCTCTATTGCTGACCTGCTGTGCTATTCAGGCACTGCTGGGATGAATAAGGAACTTTCAGGATGGTTGAATTTTAAACATTGACTTAGTTTTCAGATCAGGAGGGGAGGTCATACTGAGTACAGCATCATTGAACTGAAATTAGTTACTTTTGAATAATTTGACATTCCTTCAACAGTCCATCCACAGCAGAAGCACATTCACTCAAAGGTCTGGATCTCCCTCCAGGACAATTATGGAATTTGTATTCCGATGAACCTTTCAATGTAAGCACACATAGCTGGGGCAACAGTCAAATACCTCTCACTAGGTTTTCTGCTATACCCATCTATCTGGCATTCATCCTCCAATCCTTATTTTCTTGCACTGACTCCACCAGTCTTCCAGGTCCCAGCATTCAGATTCTTTCAGTTCATATATCTCCCCCTCCCACCTTCTCATCCATTTGCGTTTCTCAGTATCTGGTTTTTTTTTTCTCCTAAGACCCACACTAGTTACGATGAGAACTATAGGAATGGGTACTGAACACTTGCAACCTGTCACTAAGGATTCAGAGCAAATTAGGAACCAAGTAGACAGCCAAGAAGAATGGAAATAATACCCATCCCTCTTCTCATTGATTACACACCAGGATTCCCCTGTGGCTTAGTGAGGGCTCCTCATTACGTTGTTGTCATCTGGGCAGAAGGAACTCACACACATATTTCTCACAATTAGGCCTGTTTGGTATATACCATGGAAGTCACTGGAAATGCCTATCTGCTGTAGTTCCTGTTGGCTAATTCAAAACTTGCCTTTTCAGGAAGTCTAGGAGCAAAGCCTTGATTCTCAGACCAGACTAACCTCTTCTAGGTTTTCTGATTCGCTAAAGACCCGGGACCCTTCTTACCTTTGCCCGTGTTGTACAGATACCATCTGCCTTCTTTTCCTCCCTCACCATTCATCTCTGAGGTGCCATCCTACTTTAACTTCCCTAATCTCTTATTCAAACTGGGGAACACTAATCTGGCCCCTGATTGGTCTCAACTATACGGTTTTCAAATGTGAATTTCCATGTGACCCACTTTGTGCTTAAAGACTTTCAGGGTCTTCCTTTCCCACCGTTGCTCTTAGCAAGGGATATATGACTGGATTGTCCACAAGCACCTTCAAGTCTCTCTTCAACTTTATTCTCCTTACCAGACTCAGCACATCCTCAGCCACTAGCCACAATCATTCTCAGGAATAGCATGTGTTTCCTCTAGGCGTGTAACGATGGGCCCGGGAGGCACTCTGGTCATGTCCACAACAGAAGAAGGTGGTCTCCATTTCCTATAGATTATCTCGGAACTCTCCCACAGAATCCCTCTGCATCTCTTCTTCTCTCTGATGTCTCTCTGGCTGAAAGTACATGATTGGCCAACACAGGACAGGATGGGATGTGAAGGAGTCATCAAATGGAATGACTCTGCAGTGAATACAACACAGCTTTGGTCCAGGCCAACAACAGGGCAGTCCTCAAACATATTGCGCACACTCTCTTCAGCCCTAGCAGGGATGAATGTCTGTCACCTGCCTTAATCTGTTCTTTACTGTCACCTTTATTGGCTTTCCTCAATATCCTGCCACACTTCTCTGCATTCTCATTGGTGTTCCTGAAATTACTACCCATACAGTTGCACTCAAAGGCTTTTCTGAGTGTCTATTTGGGAGAAGATGAAGTAAGATGCCTACATGGACACATATTTGGTCTTTTTTGTTTTTTCCAGATCACTGAACTCATCTCTGATGATGTGGCTGTCTGAACAGATCTTTGATAACTCTCACCCTGTTAGAGCCATAAAAACAAGACCACTGGCTACCTAGTCACTTCCTCAAGCTAAGCACAAATCTAGGCGCATGGCAGGGGCTCAAAAAATCTGACTTGAACATGTTTAAAAAGACACGTCAAGCTGGATATGCTTGCACTGGATATAAAGTCATATTAACCAAGCCCTTGCTCTTAAGAGGCAAACAGACTGAGAAAAGGAGAATGAAGCACTTATAGTATACTCACTGAAATGTTATTTATTAGCCTCAGCGTTTATGACATAGTACCTAACCCAGCCATAGGGTGATGAGTGAAGGCATCCATGGTAAGAGATCCAATAGCACCCTCTCAAGTGTGCATTCTCTGAGGCAGACGTCTTCTATATCCAAATCCTGTGTTTTTAAGATGAGGTAGAAGAAGAAGAAAATGTTTTCTTCATGAGCATCATATGTGGGAAAGTTAATAATAAGCTCCAACTCAGAGTCCCAGAACTAGGCTAATCATATTGTGGTAAATATTAATAATGGAAATTAAGTAACAGAAGCACCAATAGCAGTGAGCACATCTGAGAACTTGTAGCTCGCTCGAGAAATAAGGCTTATCTAAAAATACTCCTCCTGTGGAGGTGCTTTTGCTTTCTGGAAGTAATGATTAGGACAGCAGGGGGCTGGGACTTGGCCTGGGAAGTTTCCTGTCTGCCAAGGCTTTGTCACTCCCCAGGAGGCCCTGGGAGTCTTGTTCACTGAGCAGATGCCTCCACAGGCAGAGCTTTTGAGCTCTGAACTCTGTTTCTGTGTTTCAAGACCCAGACCTGCAGTAGTCAGTGAACTCTGTTTTCATGTGTAAATGTGCTTAACTGTGGGAGGGATTTGCCAAATTGTTCATCATCTGCTATCACTGGGCAAGGTCCAGGTTTGTATTTTCTTAGTGGAGATGAATACTAAAGCCAACAAGCTCAGAACCCCCAATGGATTAGTGTATTAAAGTGTGTTATTTCTTGCACAAGTAGAAACCGGTATCCGGTAGCGGTCTTCAACTTACCAAAGTCAGAGACTTAAACCAGGAGAAGCTGGAGGCTCTCCTACCCTTAGGTCTCAGGCCATGCTGGTGAGCTGTACCCTGCTAGGAAACAAGAGGGCCTTTTAATTGTATAGAAGGTTGAATTGGCTGAATTGGATCATTATTAGTCTTAACTTAGAACCAAGTTCTATTTACATGCAGGCAGCCTGAGAAACATGAGCCCGCAGCATTCCCAGACAGAAAAGGAAATAGATTTTATGAAGATCCAGAGGTTTTGCCCACATTTTTCAGGCATGTTTTGAAAAGATGGGGCCATGAGAAGGTACCCACAGATAGCATTTCCTGTCTGGTTCATTCAATAAAATATGTCCTTATCTGTCTTGACAAAATCATCTTTTTACTGTTCAACTGACAGTAAAGGGTTGGGTCTGTCTGGTCATACTGACCTGGAACATGACTGACAAATAATGTTGATATTAAAACCTACTGGAGTAGGACCCACTGGATCCCTCTATTTCCTCATTCTTCCAGGCTTCTCACCCCTAAAGTCTCAATAGGATTTTCTCCCCTCTGACCCACTTTCTTGGTAGGTACAGTTTATCATGGGGGCGTACCCCTTGGCCTAGTGTCTCGATATAAGTGAATATATACCATTTGATTCTTTTTGCTTCTGGGTGAACTCACTCATTATGATAATTTCTAGATCGATCCATTTGTCCACAAATTTCGGAAATTCCTTGTTTTTAATAGCTGAGTAGTATTCCATAGTGTAAATATACCACAGTTTCTTTATCCATTCTTCTACTGATGGACACGTAGGTTGTTTCCATGTTCTGGCTATTATGAATAAGGCAGCTATGAACATGGTTGAGCATATGTCCCTGTTGTGTGGTAGTGCATCTTCTGGGTATATTCCAAGGAGTGGAATAGCTGGGTCTTGAGGAAGCCCTATTCCCATTTTTCTGAGAAAGAGCCAGATAGATTTCCAAAGTGGTTGTACTAGTTTGCATTCCCACCAGCAATGAAGGAGTGTTCCTCTCTCTCCACATCCTCGCCAGCATGTGGTGTCAGTTGAATTATTGATCTTAGCCATTCTGATGGGTGTAAGATGGAATCTCAGTGTCATTTTGATTTGCATTTCTCTGATGACTAAGGAGGTCGAGCATTTCTTTAAGTGTTTCTCCACCATTTGATGTTCCTCTATTGAGAATTCTCTGTTTAGTTCTGAGCCCCATTTCTCTATTGGGTTATTTGGTTTGATAGTGTTTAATTTCTTGAGTTCTTTATATATTTTGGATATTAGACCTTTGTCAGATGAAGGGTTGGTGAAGATCTTTTCCCAGTCTGTAGGCTGTCGCTTTGTTCTCTTGACAGTGTCACCTGCCTTACAGAAGCTTCTCAGCCTCATGAGGTCCCATTTATTAATTGTTGATGCTAAGGCCTGGACTGTTGGTGTTCTATTCAGGAAGTTGTCTCCTGTACCTATGTGTTCCAGACTCTTCCCCACTTTTTCCTCTAATTGGGTTAATGTCTCTGGTTTTAGGTTGAGGTCTTTAATCCACTTGGACTTGATTTTTGTGCATGGTGACAAATAGGGGTCTAATTGCATTTTTCTACATGTAGACATCCAGTTAGACCAGCACCATTTGTTGAAGATGCTGTCGTTTTTCCATTGAATGGATTTGGCTTCTTTGTCAAAAATCAAGTGACCAAATGTGTGCGGATTCATCTCTGGGTCTTCAGTTCGATTCCATTGATCCACTAGCCTATTGCTGTGCCAGTACCATGCTGTTTTAATTACTGTTGCTCTATAGTACAGCTTGAGATCAGGTATGGAGATTCCTCCAGAGGAATTTTTATTGTATAGGATTGTTTTTGCTATTCTGGGCTTTTTGTTTCTCCATATGAAGTTGAGGATTGTTCTTTCAATATCTTCAAAATATTTTGTAGGTATTCTGATAGGGATTGCATTGAATCTGTAAATTGCTTTTGGTAAAATGGCCATTTTTACTATGTTAATTCTCCCGATCCACGAACAAGGTAGATCCCACCATCTTCTGATGTCATTTTCAATCTCTTTCTTCAGAGATTTAAAGTTTTTTTCAAATAAGTCCTTCACTTGCTTGGTTAGGGTTATTCCTAGGTATTTTATATTGCTTTTGGCTATCGTGAAGGGAGTAGTTTTCCTAATTTCTTCCTCTGCCTGTTTGTCATTTGTATATAGGAAAGCTACTGACTTTTTTGAGTTTATTTTGTATCCTGCCAATTAGCTGAAGGTGTTTATCAGCTGTAGGAGTTCTCTGGTGGAATTTTGGGGGTCACTTATATACACTATCATATCATCTGCAAATAGGGATAATTTGACTTCTTCCTTTCCCATTTGGATACCCTTGATCTCCTTTTGATGTCTTATTGCTCTGGCTAGAACTTCAAGAACTATATTGAAGAGGTATGGGGAAAGTGGGCAGCCTTGTCTGGTCCCCGATTTTAAAGGGATTTCCTTGAGTATCTCTCCATTTAATTTAATGTTGGCTATTGGTTTGCTGTATATAGCCTTTATGATGTTTAGAAAAGTGCCTTGTATTCCTGATCTTTCCAGAACTTTAAACATAAATGGGTGTTGGATTTTGTCAAATGCTTTTTCTGCATCTAAAGAGATGATCATGTGGTTTTTCTCTTTCAGTTTGTTTATATGGTGGATTACATTGATGGATTTTCGTATGTTAAACTATCCCTGCATGTCTGGAATGAATCCTACCTGGTCATGGTGAATGATGTCTTTGATAAGCTGTTGTATTCGCTTTGCGAGTATTTTGTTAAGTATTTTTGCATCAATGTTCATAAGAGAAATTGGTCTGAAATTCTCTTTTTTGTTGCGTCTTTGTGGGGTTTGGGTATCAATGTGACTGTGGCCTCATAGAATGAATTTGGTAATATTCCATCCATTTCTATCTTT
>OU015753.1:23841154-23851508 GCA_907169655.1 Acomys percivali | reverse complement strand
TCTCTCTCTCTCTCTCTCTCTCTCTCTCTCTCTCTCTCTCTCTCTCTCTCGGTGTCTCTGTTTCTCCCTGAAGTCAAGGTTCAAGATGTCAGCCTTGGACATGGATAAGATAAAAGTTCTTTTAGTTCTGAAAGCAGGGGTTTTCCAAATGGACGATTTGCCAGGCAAATGGGTGGAGCTATAGAAGCAGAACATAAGCAGAACAAGTTGGTCATAACAACATCTTGAAAAAAAGACGTGGTTGCAAGTTGATCATAACAAGGTAGTCATTGCAATGCAGTCACAACAACTTTTGGAAACAAACTCATGGTTGTAGTTTCCTGGAACATGTAGTACAGAACCATTTGTCGTCAAGGTTACAGGTGGGGCATAGCCTAATTCCTGGAAAACAGAGGTTTAGTCACAAACAAGAATGGACCTAGTTTGACTTTATTATAAGATGGCTTCCGAGCCCCAGGTGAAGGCAGGCTTGTTTGTTTATCTCTGTGTGTGTTTGTGTGTGTGTGTTTGTATTTGTGTGTGTGTGTGTGTGTGTGTGTGTGTTTGTAAAGATTCAGGTATAACAAATGAAAACTCATTCCTAACTTGTCTTAGAGTAATAGATACTGAATCCATATTTACTTTATTGAGGACAGACTTGGAGCTCTAAGTTCAGCAACCACATTTGGTCATTATTTTTTAGGTGAGCAAACTAAGGATGGGCAGCATTAAGGACCATCCCTGAGGTCATAGGGTTCCTGTGTGGAAAAAAGAAAGCTGAGATCCAAACAAGAACAGTGGAGAAGCCTTGCTCCAAAGTATATTGCCCCGAGCCTTGTGACAGCATTTGGCAGTACAGAAAACATGCTGATTTCTAAAATGTACATAATTGATTTGGAAATATTGCATTTGCCTGCCTAAGATCTGGAATGAGGTAGAATAGATAAAAATCTATAGTCCCTCTGTCCAACTAATACTACAATTAGAATTTTAGACAAATGCAAATGAACAGCTATTATTTTTAAGTCACCATCCACATGCTTACCCTTCATCAATTTCCCTTGCTATATTATTAACTGGTCTGTCCTTCTCTCTGCTTCAGAATCCTATCCAAGATCTTCCTTAGTCTTGGTTTTGAAGAAACCAATCCACTCTCGGGGTAAGTTTAACTTCTGCTTTCGCCAATGAGGATTCTGTTTGCTAAGTCAAAATAGCAATCTTGGCAACTCTGAACCCAGATAGTCTATGAAGAGGACAGAGTCACAGAGAGAACCGTGTCTCAAAGCACTGTGACTTCCCTTCCTATCTTGCCATGGAATTGCAGAGAACAATACTTCAGACAGAGTACAAATAGTATATTTAATAACTTTCTCAATATTAACCTGGTCTATTCTCCGTGTGAAATGCTGTGCTACATGAAGGTTAGGGTAAAATTATATCACTACTTTCTACTTAGAGCCAAGAAGTGGGCAATGGGAATATAATCTGAGGTTACTTACCTATTTATTTCTTCCTAACATGAGAGAAGGGCACACCAGTAATGCTATTTTGCTGAAGAGTAACCAATCCTGAAAGGCATGAAGTGACCTACTGAAGGTAAAGCATAAATCATAGCTCTGTTGGTTGGAACGTTATCTATTTAAATTTCTAGTGCTGAAAGTCAGTGGTTAAGGCAATAGTAGTAAAAGGTGGGGCTTGTGAAGGGTGGTTTGGCCAGGAGGGTTCTTTACCTGTGAGTGGGATTCATGTATTTATTGAAAGAAGGAATGAAGGGAGGGTAAAAGGAAGGAAGGGAAGGGAAAAAAGAAAGAGAAAAAAAAGAGATGATTCTTATTTTAGTCCATGAGGCATTTCTATTTAAGTTATTGGGGTTAAGGTCAAATTTACTAGCAAAATAAAATGCCAGTTGTTAATCTTGGCACAAATCTTCCATAACCTCAGCACTGTGTTTTCAAAGGTGCTTTTGTCCCTTGTCTCACTCCTAATGAGTTAAGTTTTAGACTGAGGTTTTTAAACCAGGAATTGATTTGAATTGGATATGAGGCAGGCATCATGGGACACAAGGTAAGCATTAAAATGAGCTTTTCTTTTCGGCCCCATCATATGTGTATAAATTACCTTCAGCACAGAGAGGTTCATTATTAATCATTTGCACCAATAAATGTCTCATTAAATCCAACTTTTACTTATGGAATACGCAATTGTCATTATACAAATATTATTTAATTACATAATGGCTCAACTCTTAAGAAATCTGTATTTAACTGATAGTCACACCATACTCATAAAACTCTTTATCCTAGGGACTATTTGAGAATTCTGTAATCACTGAATTACAAGACGGGAACATTTTACTGATTGTATTTGGATAAGCCGTGTTGTCTTTATAATAAGGTGTGTTGATATTAAAAAATGATTAAACATTTTCAAGGAAGAGCCGCTTCATATCCACCCACCTTTCATCTCCGTACTATGAATTATATATCATTCTTTCACTTCTATATCCTCAATGCTTTTCACTCTTTGTAGGCAATTATACAGTGACCCATCCATATAGCTCATGAGATTTCTCAATTTTTCATGAATGCTCGTAAATATGAAGGAAATGAGTGCAAAATTTATAAGTAGTTGGACCATATTCTTATCCTGGGTGAGCAGGAGGCTGTAGTCATCACATTGTGCTATTTGAAAGTAGAGGGTGCTATTTTAGGTTAGCATGGGAAGTAAAGGCTATCTCAAACTCAAGAGTGACTTCGGCCTAGAGTATCATCAGGATCAGTATGCAGAGAGGATTTGGGAACGTAAGTGGAATGCTACCTGGATGTATTCTCTGTGATTTGGTGGGAGACTCTGGATGCCGAGATGAACGAATGATGGCTGCCAGTCTCAAGAAAAATCGAGAAGGAAGCTAGTACTCTCTTGTTCCACATTCAGGGAACTCTGAAAGGTGTCTCTGTTCAGGGAGGCATGGGAGTCACACTCTGCTCCCAGCCCAATCAGTGTTAATATCCATTGATATTCTGGGGAGAAAGTCTCCTTTGGATTTGGCTAGTATTTGGGTGGCCTGAAGCCATGCCAGGCAAGCATCAGAGCATAAAAGCAGTTAGGTCAGGTTTACGACTGTCTTCGTGCATTCAGAGGCATTAATTGAGCACTGGCTTGATGCAAACAACAAATTACAACAAAAAGCTGTGAAGTGTTCAGAAGCCCGAATCAAATCCATAATACCTGAGTTGGGAGAACTATGACACGTAGGAATCAGACATTCTTACACAACTGTAAATTACACAATCAGACATTCTTACACAATTGTACTGTGGATCAGTAAGTGCTCTGTGGGTGATACATGGCAAGTTCCAGTCTCCAAGCCAATCTCCAAGATGGTGATCCAAATGTCAGGTTTCTGAGAGAGACTTATGCCTTCTGATGCTTTTTTAGACTCTCAGATCTTTCTTGGCAAGAGAATTTGAGTATTCAAGAAGGTCCAGATAATAATAAACGCATTGGTCACTTTATTTCTTTATGACAAGGATTTGAATAAGTCTGTGCTCTGCCAATGGCCTATAAAGTACATGTTCATGTAATATTGCACCATGGAGTAGATACAAGCATTTCTACCTTGCCAAGATTGTCTTGGCAATATTTAGGAACCTGAGTTACTGGCTGGGAACTCAAAATTGTACTCTAAAACTCACAGAATTTTTTTAAGCAAGGTCTTCCTTCCAACCTAGCCTTTCTGCTGGCCTGGAACTCATGATGCCCTGCCTCGGCTTACTGAGCGCTGAACTTACAGATACATGCCATTAAGCCTGGCTAAGATCATCAGCCCTGAGCCTTAAACTGTAGCATGTACTAGCATGATATAAGAAGAGGAATGGAAGAGCAGGAGGCAAGTTGGAAGAGGTGGGTCAACAGAGATCATGCCTCATACAAAAGGTAGACATGAGTTAAGCCCAGCAGTGGAAGAGAAAGTCAGCATCGTCTGGGCACCCATCATGATGGAAAGTATGAGTGTAGAAACTCCTTTCATTCATCACAGAGATATCCATCTTAACATTTACTGTAGCATGGCATGCCCAATGCCCCATGAAGAAGTGAGCAGGAGAGACTAGTCCACACCAATCTTCTCCCCACATGCTGTTCTGTGGAAGGGATCACATAAGTCAACAGACGATGAGTTTAGCACACTATGGAGACATCTTTCAAACGTGGGTGTGACCTAGGCAAAGGAAGCTTTGTCAGAAGCATGCAACATAGAGAAAATCCAAAGAATATAAACTGAGAGTTAAGGAGGATGCTCTCAAAAGTTAAACAGAGGGGCTGGAGAGATGACTCAGTGCTTAAGGACACTTGATGCTCTCTCAGAGTACCCGAGTTTTGTTTCTAGCATCCACATTAGGTGGTTCACAATTGCCTATAACTCCAGCTCTGATGCTGTCTTTTATGGGCACCTGTGAGTGCGTGGCATAGGCACACAGGCATACACACACATGTACATACATACACATGACTCTTTAAAAATTTTTGCAAGGGAATGGAGGTGAGAGTTGATGACATTTTGATTAAAAGAATCTTGAAAGAGGTAGACACTGAAGAGGATCAAAGAGGCAGATTCCTAGACACAGTCTCTGAGGAAAACATTGGTGATCACGTTTAGTCCCTTAAACCCAACCCAACTTTTCTCCTATATCAGCAATTTAGTGAGTTTAACTAGATTATGTTTCTGTCTCAACCTGCCTCTTGAAGCACTTATAAAAAGGTTTTATAAATCTTTCTAATAATGAATTATGAACAACAACAAAAAAGGCCGCTCCTCCCAGGGAAAAGCTGAGCCCGATTCATATATTCTGCTCAGTCTGGCCTTGTTTTCTTTCAAAGACAAGAGAACATCATAACCTTGAGCTATCTGGTGGAAATAAAAGATGGATGCAAACTTTGCTGTGTAAAATTTGAAGTCTTTTCATCCAGTCCAGAAGACAACTGAACGTTACAAAAATGCTGCACAGTTGAAGAGAACTTATTTTATTCAAACAACCAGAACCTTCACCCTGGGAGAAACCTCTTTATGTGAAGATAAATAAATTAGGATATGCCATGTTGAGAAACAAATTTCTCCATAGGTTTTGAATAGCAGAATCTTGCAGCTTAAAAGTCCTACTGCCTATTTATAAACTTGAAAAAAAAATGATGAGCTCCCCCAGGATAGAAATATAAAGGGGCAAACTCAGCCACAGAACTTGACTCTGACATGCCATTTGGCAATCTCACTGGATTTTATGCACCTTCAAGATCATGATGAGATGTGTGTGATGCACCTCAAGAGAGCAAGGAAGAAGGGCTACAAGAATTGCAGCCACATGGGCTGTAGAGAAGGGAACACAAGACTTTGAAGATAATTTCAGTGGGAGGTTGTCCGGATAACATCTCCTTGGAGTTCATATTCAATCACCATGCTTACGAATAAGGGACATTCCTAGGTTTTATAGTAGGGCATGAGAAGAGGATGAGAGGGAAGCATCCATCATTATCAGTGGTCCAGCCCTGCCTGGACCACCAGCACAGAAACAGACATGGGGCTAGTCACACACTTCTGGGAGAGCAGGAGAGAGGATGGATGCCTTCATAAAAGTTCATATGTTAAAATGCTATTCTGGCTCTATCCAAGACAAATCAATGAACTAGAAGGGGGAAAAAACATACAAACCAGAAATGATGAATCCAGCCTCCTCCCCAAACAAGCCAAATCTTAAACAATCTTAAATGTCCCATGAAGTATAACAGCTGTATTATAGACTTGGGAGTCAATGACTGTACCCTATTCTCTGTGGGATGAATAAACTCCCTCTATTAGCATCATCTCATGTTCTTCAGTCCTGGCAACTTTGCTAAGATTTCAGATGCACTGCTTGGCAATCTAGCCACCCAGTCTTTACAGCACTTCAAGGTGGGTACCTTTTTCCGATCGATTGATTTATTTTCTGTGTAATGGTGTTTTGCATGAGCGTGTGTGCATATGTTCTATGGCTGGATGTGAGTGCACACCATTCATGGAGGTCAGAAGAGGGCCTAATTCTAGAAGAGTGTCCAGTTGCAGATGGAATTCCCTGGAACTGGAGTTGGAGATGGCTGCGGGCCACTGTGTCGATGCTGGAACCAACACAGGTCCTCTGTCAGAGCAGCAGGTGTTCTTAATCACTGAGCCATCTCTCCAGAAACCAGATGAGTACTTTTAATTCTGAATTTACAAATTAAAAAATAAATAAATAAATGAGGTGAGATAGATACATTCAAAGTCACATGACTGCTAAATACAGAAGACGGAGTCCAGAGCTGATAGGAGCCTGCTGACATCTCCACTGACTTAAACTCTCCTCAGCATTTTACTCCAACATCACAGTGAACCAGCTTACCTCACAATGGTTGCTGAAACCCCAGGTTTCAGAAGATGTTCTTTCTCCTTTGCTAAGAATGAGAAAGCCATTTAGTATATCTTCTTTTCTATCTCACTGAACAAAAATTGATTCCCAAACAAATTATCCCAGTGAGAATACATTTTATGTGCTCTGTGGATGATTTTCACATGCAGCCTGGGTAGACGACCATTGGTCAGAAATACAAGTCAGTGTTGAGAAGGGATAAGAGGGTGGGCTTCTCGCTCCACCCCGGTCTCCCACAGCTGGACATGGGGAGGCACCGTGGAGTGTATTATTCGGGGGAAATTGCATTTGGGAAGCACTGAGGATTTTCCTCTGGCTATGAGCTCTGCCTCAAAATCCTTTCTAAAGTACTTATTGAAGGTGGATGTAAAAGAATGGAGGACTTCTGGGAAATAAAGTTAAGCCTAATTCTTCCCTTTTTTTCCTCTCTATTCTTTTGTAAACATCCCTTCTTCCTCTCTTTTTTCCATCCATATTTATCTTCTATCCGTCCCCCCTTCACTCGCTTTATTTACTCCCCTGTCTTCCCTCAACCTCCCCTCCCTCATCGTCCGTCTCCTCTTCCTTCTGGCTCCTTGGTGAAGTTGGCTTGTCCCGCTATGACAGTGTAGCAGCCCATGTGCTTCTCTACTGTAATGCACATCTTGTACCACACAGCTTCGTCAGCGTCTGTCCCTTCTGCCAGACTCTCCACTCCATGAAAAGAAACATCACTGCCTTTCTTGCAGGATGCAACTTGTCTTGAGCAAATACAACCTATGCAAGGCTCTGCTCTCCATGTCCAGTAAGCAGTGAATGGCTGAGTTGTCCCATGTCCTGAGAACGTGGGAGCTGCGTCAAAATTGAAACATGTGACACATCAGTGATTATGAACTTCTTGCAAATGGGATTGTGAAGCCAGACCCAGTGTGGTGGCGCACGCCTTTAATCCCAGCACTTGGGAGGCAGAGGCAGGTGGATCTCTGTGAGTTCAAGGCCAGCCTGGGCTACAAAGTGAGTCTAAGACCTCCAGGGCTGTTGCACAGAGAAATCTTGTCTTGAAAAACCAAAAAAAAAAAAAAAAAAAAAGAAAGAAAAGAAAAAGAGAAGGAAAAGAAAGTGGAATTGTATTAAGATTGAGGGAAAATAGGACTGTGTGAAAAACAGGGTGTAAAATTATGCGGACTCCTCTTAGGAGTAGGGGGACACAGTAGAATGATAGCTCTTCTGTCTGTGCCTTTCTTCCTTTTTCTAGCAACAAACATCAAAAACAGCATCAGGCTGCTCGAGAAATCTTATTAAGAATGTACACAGTGCTCAGTATTAGGCATTTTGGGCTCAGCTGGTCCATAGTAGGGCTTCAGATCTTTCTTTTTTTGTGTCATATGTAATATAATACATTGTATTTCTTGATCTCTAGGAGCAGTTCAGAGCTAGAGGTGTCAGAAGTTGTGACTCCTTCACTGTGTATACAAGGTTGCACCTGACACAAATGAGGGACCCAGGGGGACCTTGGAACTGAATGGGTGATAATCACTCACTTTGAGAAGGTTCTTTCATCTCAGGCATCCACAGCCACTCAATAGGATTTTTCTCATCAAAATGTTCTCATCACATATCCCATCTCCTTTTTCCACACTGAGCACACTCACCTCACCGAGGAGCCTCCACCTCTTACCTCCACTCACATGTCTTCACAAGGACTCTCTTTGGCTTGGTACTTTTTCCCCTCGGCACAATAACAGGATATTGTGTTTGTTTAAAAAGTGGGGGGGGGGAGGATTTGTCAAGAACCATAACATTGTGTTCAATTTTTGAGCTAAAGATAGATTTTCTGTATTGTGGAGGAATTTAAGAGGCCAAAAAAAAAAAAAAAAAATTACAGGGCAACATCATCAGCTCCCAGTCTCTTGAGCAACAGCAACACCTGGACTCTCTTACATAATTGCTATTCTAGAAGCAGTGACTTGCCACTTAGAGTGCTCAGGAACTGAGGGGACCTCATAAGTATGGTTTTGGCAGCTGCCAATCACAAGAGCTTGCATCCCAGTGGCATGGGGCGCATTTATCAATCCCATCTCTGATGAGTCTGTGACTTTGAATATGTTCTGTCTCCTCTCTGACCTTGGGTCCCTTACCACTATGTTTCTGAAAACTGTACTGTTTTTAGGACTAAAATGATAAGTCACTGAGATATCACTTGTAGAAAAAACAATCCCTCCCTCAAAACAAAACCACCATTGGAGCTGAAAGGACATCCTGGAGATTGGGGAAATAAAACAAGGGGCTGGGACGCAGAGTAGAGGGAGTGAAGCAGGTTTATGAACCAAACCAAACAGCTAGGAACCAGGTGGTAAAGGAGAAAGATGGCTGAGGTCAGAAGGAGACAAATGGAACGCTGCCCTGGATTTAATAGAGACTGTTTTCTGTATTTGAGGACGTACCGCCAGAGGACAGGGACATCAGAGTTGGTAGTTTAGAAAAACGTGAGGAAGATGGAAATAGCCTGGAAGCAGAGTCCAGAGAAGAGAATTTGGCAAAACATTCAGAAACTCTGAGGGGCAGTGAGCATGGGAAGCAAGGACACAGAAGATATTTTGGACTAGGGAAGATAAAAAAGGCCTATTACTGATCAGAAATGATTTGTAATTAGCATATGCAAATGAAGTTCTCTTAGCCCAGCAGCTGTCTCTTCCCCAAGCATCCTATCCCTAGCCAAACTCAGGGCTTTTAGTCATCCGCTTTGCTCACATCCCAGCATCTTCTGGTCCCATAGACTGTTTTGGTCCATTGTCTTTTAGGCCTGAGCCTGGGGCTCCCACTGCCTATCCCAGCCAAGGAGAAAGGACAAGCAAATGGAAGAAAACTAAAGATTTTCTGTTTTCTTCTGCAAGATAAAGCAAGGTTATTTTTGGCTCCTTTTAGAGCAAATCAGATTTATTTTTTTCTTTTCTCCTTCAGAGCCCCATGTCTGGCAGGCTTCATGCAGGGGAGTGAAAATTAGAGCTCACATTTTCAATGCCTTTGCAGTTTTTGCCTGGTGTCAGTTTTGTTTGTCTTCCTCTGGCTGACTGTCTTCCGTGTCTCCGGACTCTTGACTTCTTCCAGAGGTTGCGCTCAAGCCAACAAAAGTAAAACCAAGCTGTCGTGTACAGGGGCGGGGAGTTTGGGTCAGAGAGAAGGAAAAGAAGGAAAAAAGGGAGCTATCCCCCAGGCTGCTTTTGGGAAGCCCCGCTTCCCACCCTCACATTAGCCCTGCAGCTCATGCTAGGCCCTGGATCAGAGAGACGCTACACTCTTTGGGTGTCTCCTAAGATGCAACTCACACTGTCAGGACCCAAGATACCTTTTCTCTACGGTTCACTCTGCTTGATTCATGGATTTGAAAGTTAGTCAGTGTGCTCTGAAGCAATGGACTCAGGGTTATAAGTTCAGATGATCACCTCCTTGACTACATTACTCAGCCTCAATAAGCCTGTTTTCATGATCTATGCACTAGGACTACGGGTAGAATTATCATGGGAATGTGACGAGAGATGCCTGAGGTGGGAGCTTTGAGAACTGCCTGGTGTCTGACTTTTGAAGGACTCTGAGCAGCTAGTGAGCGAGCCTCCATGTGCAGATGTGAAATCCATACTGCTGTTTACACCCAGTGACCTGCTACAGGCTACCTGGTCCAATTTGGCGACCTGTTCATGGTATTTAAAGAAATTATAATTTTGTTTCAATCCTTTTCTTAAAAGAAACCTTTTGTTTCATTTTCTCCTTCTCTCCCACTAGATTATTTCACTTAAGGCAGTTAGTGGAACATGGAGGACAGTGTTAGTAGCAGCTGGATGGTTTCTTGTTCCATTCTCCACATCCTTCTGTGTATTTTTAAGCAAAATCACAAGTGAGTGATATGGGTAACTCCTCTCTCTCTCTCTCTCTCTCTCTCTCTCTCTCTCTCTCTCTCTCTC
>OU015753.1:23819455-23841144 GCA_907169655.1 Acomys percivali | reverse complement strand
CTCTCTCTCTCTCTCTCTCTCTCTCTCTCTCTCTCTCTCTCTCTCTCTCAATAAAACAGAGCATGACCATTTGTACTTGCTCTTACACACATCCCTACCTGGAGAGCACAGTCTAAAACCCAGCTTTTCTCTACGCAAACTCTTCCTGTATTTTTACTGATTTATTCTTTAACAGTTTCTACATGTTTACAATACACCTTAGTCTCATTCCTCCCTCAGCACTTCTGAATGGAAACTGCTGTTTGCAATAAAGAAGGCCTTTCAAAGGCTCTGTGTTTATGAGCACTGCTTAATGGTCAGTGTAATAATGATTTTTAAAAATGCCATGTAATAATGAGTAAAAAAGGAAGGAGTGCCTACCACATTGAGAACTGAATTTCCAGTCTCTTCCTTCACCCTGAATTTTATACTCTTTCTTCCTAAAAAATAATACATTGAGAGTAAGAGATTAATGTCATTCAGCCAAGATAAAGAAGCTGGGATGATGATGAAAAACGAGTAGCTTTTCATGCAGTATATATTTTTAAAATCATAATACTGTGATGTATCTCCTTGCTGTCCCCTCTATGTCTGCAATTCCTGGCACATGTGTATTCAATGTCTGCAAATATTTGCTGATGCCTACAGATACAGGTGCATGCACGTATACTGTCAAACATGCGTGTGCAGATGTCTGCATCTTTATCGAACATGTGACCCCAGATTTTCCTAGCAATGGAAAGGAGTAGCGGTGTATGGGCAGCACATTCGGGTGTCCCTTGTCAAAGGCCTGGTGGGGAGGAAGCTCTCTAGGAGCACAGCAGTGGACAGCCTTCTGCATCCCTGGCATCTCTGATGCATTCTAGCCCTGACTGATGTTCTGCTAGATGTAATATTTGTGTTTGGCTGTGAATGAGTTCCTTATTACTAACCTAAGCAAATATCTGGCATCTCTTTACTGGTGCTCTCAATCCCAGAGTCTTGGTTTTCAGGACTGGAGACACCATGTGCACAGCTCAGCCTTTCCTCACAGTTGCTCCAGCTCCATGTTAATCCCATTAGCACCAAGAGCACTGTGTCAGAAGAAAACACCCAGCTGGATTCTTCAGGCTTACCTAAGGTCATTCACTAGAAAAAGGCAATGCTGATCAGAGGAAACCCTTCTTTGTGGGCAGCTTAGGTGGCCTAAGTGGGTTAGAGTTTCCAAAAGTAAAGTAAAGGCTGTCTGAGTGTGCTTGTGTGTGTGAGAGGGCAATACTGTGAACTCAAATTTAATTCATGCATTGAGTGAAGGATTGTTTATTCCAGGTTTCTTTGGAAACCTTATAAATTATACTGGGGAGGGAAGATGCTAAAAAGAAAATAATATTCTTTTGTCAAATAATTTTTAGAAAGTCTTTCATAAATAAAGCACTTTTATTGCACAACTTCTCAGTGTGTTTGAAAGGCCAATTTGCCTTATGGTATTCAAAGATAAACATGGTACTCTATACTTAGCATAATTTTCTTACTGCATTCTTACTGAATCCACAAAAAAAAAAAAAAACCCAGAAAAACAAAAACTAATGTCTAAGCCAGGTGTAGTGGTGCACACCTGTAATCCCAGCACTCAGGAAGGCAGAGGCAGGCTGTTCACTGTGAGTTCAAGGCCAGCCTGGCCTACAAAGTCCAGGACAACTAAGGTCACATAGAGAAACTCTGTCTAAAAAACAAATGAACCAAAACCAACCAAGCACTCAGAACAACAAACAACAACAACAAGAATCTATAATGTCTATACTTTGGGAAAAGAACAAAGAAATTTCACAGAAACAAAAATAAACAAAGAAATACAAATTTTACAAAACTGGATCTTGGTCCTTTGTTTGCAAAGATTTTACACAGAACTAAAGAATTCCAGGTCAGCATAAATGGCCCCTGTATATAGGTTCTCCTTTTGAATTAGCAATGGTTTCTCCCTATGTAGCCCAAGGTGGCCTCAAACTCCCTTCCCACCTCTGCTTCTGATTTCTTAGTGCCCGGATTGCAGACAGGTACCACACTGACCAGCTCTGAAATCCTTCCTCATAACCACTTTACAAGGAACCTGTGTTGTTGTCATGTGCTCCATGCAGGTTTCTCTGTGCCTTTGGATTAGGAGAAGGGAGCACTCCAGCCTTTAAGGGACACACAGGCTTAGTCTGGCTCCATATAGAAGGGAACAGAAACACAGTCCCATAGGAGACACAACTTCTTTTTTTAGACTTTATGCTTCTAAATGAGCCATATTCAGTGAGGTGCTTCATAGGCAAGGATAAGCCTGCTTGGGTTACTGGCCACTAGGAAACAGAGGTTCGCAGTGACCAGAAGCTTTACAAAGTTACAAAGAGAGAGAGACATCCAGAGTGCAGGATTCACAGTCAGTTTTAGACCACCTCAGCTCTCAAAATGCTGCAAAATCCCGCTTCGTGTCACAGTGAGGACATTGTGGGTGGCTCCCCTCAAATGCCCATGCTAAAGAGCTGGAGATTTATAATTGGTGCCAGGAGTGACTGGTTTCGGCCACACAACTATCAGGCCCACCCAGAAGTCAACACAGGCTAAACTTGGGCCAAGTTTATTTTTCTTTTCCCTTTGAGTGTGATACGGGGAGGAGAAGACTGCAGAGGAAGTGCTGCAGACACACACAGGCCCCAAGGGTGTGGGGGGGTCACAGTCCACAGAGAAGCTAGCCAAGCTTGACACATCATCCCTCTGTACTCACTCAGCCATAGGATGTTTACATTTCTGCTGGTCCTTAAGGACTGAGAACTGACTTGGGAAAGAAAAATGTGACCAGAGAAGATGCTGTGGTGGGAGACAAAAGAGTAGATTCTGGGGCAAACTGTCCAAGAAAAAAGATGAACCACGGAGAGTGGGCCTAATGTTCAATATAAAAAGCATGGGTCTAACTGTCCCCTTTCTTTCTTTCTTTCTTTCTTTCTTTCTTTCTTTCTTTCTTTCTTTTTTTCTTTCTTTCTTTTCTCCTCCTCCTTCTTTCTTCTGCTCCTCCTCCTCCTCCTCTTTGTTTTGTTTTGTTTGTTTGTTTTGAGACAGGGATTTTCTGCATAGCCTTGGCTGTCCTGGATTCACTTTGTAGACCAGGCTGGCCTTGAATTCCCAGATATCTCTGCCTCCCAGAGTGCTGGGATTACAGGTGTGTGCCACCATGCCTAGCTGGTTCATCCGAGCCAGGAACTTTAATTCTTTCTCTCTCTCTCTCTCTCTCTCTCTCTCTCTCTCTCTCTCTCTCTCTTCCATTTCAGACACTAAGGACTTGGTTACTTATGAATAAAGATTACAGTCACCTTGAAATACAGTAAGTACATCATTATATATGAAATTACTATATATATTTTGATAAATAATTGTATGATATGAATTTTCATGTGTATAAATACATGTTTATCATATTCAATTATGTTTGCGGTGTGAAAAATAACAGAGGAGAGAATGTTTGAGTGAGACTCAGAAGGTTAAGCCTTGTGTGGACCGATACCATCAGAAGCTATGTGAGATGGCTTTACAGACCCTGATACCTCCCCTGAGTGAAGTTCTTTATAACTGTTTAAAATGAGACATATGTGGACATTCAAACAAAGAAAATCTTTCCATTTTCTCCATCATTGAGGAAATGAAATGTGAGTGCTCTGATAAAGTATGAGCTCTGATAAAGAGTTTCCCACACTGATAAATATTTACACATAAATACATGTATGCGAGTATAAAATGTAAAATGTAAAATCCAAACAATGAAAACTACCTCTAGCTATGTATGTAAATGTCCAAGTCCTTACTTGGATTGTGTGTGTGTGGCTTTCAGAGAAAAGTATTTTTCAAAAACAAACAAGTATTGTTCAAAAAACAAAACAGTCTCTCCCTCCCTCTCTCTCTCTCTCTCTCTCTCTCTCTCTCTCTCTCTCTCTCTCCCCCCCCCCCCCCCGTGTGTGTGTGTGTGTGTGTGTGTGTGTGTGTTGCAGAAATAAAAGGAATTTTGATTAAAACAAGAATGAAGGCAAAGGCTGATGGGACACTGACACTTCTCCCGAATAATGGGGCGTTTGGCCACAGAGCTGTTTTTCCAGCTGGGAATCATTTTATTTCTTGCCCCAAATCCTGGGCAGAGCTCATATCCAGCCAGAGGCCAAAAGACCTGTGACCTCCTTTGTAGAATGATATCCACCCTCTCTTAGAGAAGGGATGCTGTGTTTAAGGAGGAGCATGGGGTTGGTGTGTTTTCTCAGGGAGTCTGGAGAAGGTGGAGAGAAACTGACAGTGCCTAATAAGGAAGCAGATGCATCATGGGATCAAAGCATCATGCTTTAAAATAGAAACAGGAGTAAATCTGAATTCAAATGAACTGTTGGTAAAAGTCCATCATAGGAGCTGGAATCTTCTGGGTAATGCCTTGCGGGAAGGCGAAATGGTCTTCCTTGACTGGCTGCCATGTGTTAGATGCTCATGCCAGCCTTACTGATACATCTACATGTCTATTACTTATTTTTCTTGTTGCTGTGACAAGACTCCAGGTGGGGCACCACCTTAGGGAAGGGAGGCTTTGTTTTGGCTAACAGTTGGGGGTATGGTCCATCCTGGTAAGGAGACAAAGGGCAGCAGTACAAGGCAGCTGGTCACATTGCATCTAAGTCAAGCAGAAAAGAGAAATGGCTACTCCATTTGCTTTCTCATTCTTATTCTAAGATGCCCGGCACATGGAATAATAACACCTATATTCAGTGTAGGTCTTCCCACCTCACTTAAGCCTCTCCAGAAATATTCCTACCAAAGGTAGGGGTTTGTTTTCTATGTAACTCTAAGTCTAGTCAAGTGCACAAACAAGATTAATCATCACAATTCTTCCCCTTGTTAACTCTATACCCAAACAAGTCACTTTTAAGCTATAACATTCCATCCCTGGTTCCCCCAAAGGGCCATGTTTAGCCCTTAATGCACAATGCACTGAGTCCAACTTAAAACATCCATCTAGAGCTAAACAGTTCTAGTGGTGTTGAGGGGTCCAAAGTGTCTTCTGAAACACAAGACAAAGTCTTAACTATGAGCCTCTTCTTAGAAGTGGGTGTGGGGACAGAGGGAGGGAAGTTTACATGAAGCCGATGGTAGTGTAGAGGGTAACAGAGGGATGGGAAGAGGAGAACCTAACCCCAAGGATGTTGAAAAAGTCATGGAGAAACCTATTTTATAAGCTTCATAGAAATGAGTTTCTTTGGAGTTGCTCTACATAGGGGATAATGATCCTCCAAGTTGTCAGATAAAACTCTCAGAGCCAGGTATGGGGTGCCTCCTCTGGAATTATTAGTCAGAGATATCCTACAGACTTTAAAAAAATCATACCAGATGTTGGTATTGCTGTTGGTTACCCACTAGAACTTGATGGTAAGACTCTATTGCTGAAGACACCACACATTTGATAGCAGAGCATGGAGAAATCAAGTTCATACTAACCAAAAAGACCCTCCCTGCTGGCTAGCAGAAGATATTGTATATTGTATATTGTATATTGTATAGGCTACCAGAGGAGAAAAGTCATCAGCAATTTCATTCAACTGTGAAACTTCTGAGCTACAAATTGACCACCCCATGGTGAGATATGCCCATAAGTACAATAGTGGTGCAAATGTTATGGGAGCAAATAACTGATTTTTTAATCGTAAAAAAACTATATTTTTTATTATATTTATTTCCTGCTTCATAAGAGGAAATGGTAAATTTGGACAAGAACCCACAAGTAAGGATCTCATAGGGCCCGCGGGCATGCTTACTGCTATTATTTCATTAAATTTGCATAATATAAAACTGCCCCTTAAATTCACATTTTTATATTCCTAGATTAGTGAAACTTTCAGACCTTATCAGTGGATTTTCTTTTTGTAGCATACAGTATTTAACCCAGAAAACCACTTGTCAATGTGTAGGGAATACGTGTCTGTGGAGTTCCCAGCCATAAATGGGACAGCAATATTGTAGCTCTCCCTCCAGGACTCAGCAAACATCATGAAATAGGGAGCAGAAAGACTGAAAGCCAGCGATTAGGAGGAAACAGGGTGAAACACCATCTCTAGACACAAGACTATTGCGTTCATGAACTACAGTAGCTATGGTTGCCTCCCCAAGACCAGGACAATCAACAGCCCAGCATGAAAGGGGAGGGGCTCACAAGCCTCCTCTCTAGATGAGGAGCTATTGACAACTGATGACCACTGGGGAAGAAGAGTTAGTTTTCTTCCAAGTTACAGCCTCTGATAGGCCAGCCCTGCCCCAGTGAATGGCCCCAGAGCTATTTGTATGTGGGCAACACAAAATGGATTCTGTGGGTGGGTTGTAAAGAAAAAAGAAAACATGAAGTTGGGAGGTAAGTGAGAGTGGGTCTGGCTAAAGGACAGAGTGGGTGATGAATATGATCAAAATGCATTGAATGCACATTTAAAATTATCAAATAATTGATAAAATATATTTAAAATTTTAAAATCATATCACATATATCCAGTATTCAATGGTACAGAATAAGCTTTACAAGTCCAAAAGAAAAAAAATGGCAAAGCAAAACAAAACCAAACCCAAAACATGCCAAAACAAGACTAACACCCATCAAGGAAAACAGGAAATTCTGCATCTCCGTGTTTCACATCTGGGATTCATGATGGAATCATCTTGGCTCTAACAGACATGGGTAGTCACACCCTTGAGCTTTGCTGCCCACAGCACACATGATCTCTTTCTTGAGTCAGATTTCTTTTCAAGATACTTATATTTTTGGCTTTTCTAACATCTTGGAGTTTCCTTCCCAACTTAGGGTTTACCCCCCAGCTTCCTGCCTTCTCAGGGCCTCCTTTCAGGAAATCTGACTCTACCATGCATCACCTGACCTTAGTGGCTTTCGGGAACCAACACTTACTCACCCTGGCACTTCACAGTCCCGCAAAACCGGTGCCGTATGGATGACTCTATCAAGTTCTGCTGCCAGTGTAAGATGCAGCCTGGCTCTCCTTCAGACCACAGTTGCAGCAGTATCACTATGCCTTCAAAGTTGACTCCAGGGAAACACTTAGTTAAGTGGCTACTTTGGAGCAGGTAGTCCATTTGGTGGCATTTTTTTTTCAGTTCAGTTTCTGTCCTTTAATGAGGTGGTATTTCCATATGTCGGAGTTAACAGTTGATGGCATCTTCTTCTCAAGCTCTCTATATAGGCTTCTTATGGTCCCAGTGCCAAGCATGAGGTTCTCTTTAGTGATACTCTTTTAAACTGTTATGGTTACTTCCCATGCAACTTAAACTTGCTCACACTCCTTCCTCTCCCTAAATTGCTTGTGTGTGTGTGTGTGTGTGTGTGTGTGTGTGTGTGTGTGTGTGTCTGTGTGTCTGTCTGTGTGTGTGTGTCTCTGTGTGTGTGTGTGTGTGTGTGTGTGTGTGTGTGTGTGTTTCATTCTTCTCCACTGTGGATCTACTAAAAGCAGTGAACAGCATTCATACTAAATTCTGGATGTAAATACTGTCTTGAAATGTTTTTCAGTAAACCACTTAGTCTGTTATCTTTTAATTAAGCCTCACTCAAATGTTTATAATATGCTAAGAATACAGCCAGATTTTTTGCTAACCTGTAGCATAAGTAGTCTTTAGTCTAGTTCTTAATAAAATTCATCTTCCCATTTTAAAGTCTTATGAACTATGTGCTCCCATATTAATATTAGTCTCAATATTGTAGTTTTCCAAAGTTCTACTAAAATGACCCATTAAACTGGAGTTAAATTTTTAATATTTCTCTAGCCCCAGATCCAAACTTCCTCCCACCCCAGGCCCCAAAAAACACTCAGCTCCAAAATCTTGAGAGTGACATGTTTAGATGTATCACACAATGGCCTATGTTTTGTTACCAATTTTCTTTTAGTTTCTTTTCTTATTGCTGTAAAGAACATGTTACAAAGGCAAATTACAACTTAAGGAATGTTTGCTTCTCTCCTATCCATGGCAAGGAAAGCTTGGTGGCAGGAGTGCATTGTGTCTGCTTCTGTTGTATCTAGAGTTAAAAACACAGAGATGAATGCGAGTGTTCTATCCATTTTCTCCTTTTTATTCGACCTGGGAGCTCCCAGCCCAGACAACGGTTCCACCCACATCCAGGGCAGATCTTCTCACTTCCTTAGACCTTCCTGGCCACATCTACACAAGTGTCTCTAGAAGACTCTTTCCTACATAAATCTAAACCTGGTCAGACTGACAATCAAGATTGAACGTTACAATACCCCTCCAGACTCAGAGACTCTAACCTCATCTGGAAAGACGGTCTTTGTGGATGTAACTAAGCATCTCCAAAGGAAGTTACCATGGATTGTTTAAATGGTGCCTAAATCCAAAACAGGTACTATTACTAGACATTTTTAAAGGCAGGAGAGAACACACAGACATGGATAAACCATGTGACAGCAGAGGCAGAGACCGAGGTGGGGGGGGGGCTGCCTCAAACAAGAAAGCCTGGGACCCTGGAAAACAGAAAGACAGGAGGAGGCATTTCCACGTGGGTCCTTATGGGGAGCTCCACACAGGTGACATCTTTGATTCAGGATTCTGTCTTTTACAACTGTAAAAGAATAACTTTCTATGGTTTGTTATTTTAAGTTTCCAGTTCAGGCCATTGCATACAGCAGCCTAAGGAAAGTGTTTTCCTTGCTGAAGAGGCCAGGTGGCCTTGGACTGGATTTCTAGGAAAAGAAAAGTCTCAGATGTAAGAGGGTAACGGCTTCCACGAAACACCTAGAACGCCAGTTCAGAATCACCATATCGAGCTCCCTAGTATGCCCCATGGACCCTGATCCCCCTTAGTCTAAAACATTACCTCCTAACAGCGTCTATGGCACTATACTGCTTAATTCTTTTGTACGGTACCTGTCAAGACTTACTATTATTTTGTGTATTTGATTCACGTTGTAGGACGCTGTCAGGTCTCTTACCCGTCAGGTAGGGCTGAAAAGGAAGAGGATTCGGAAGGCTGTTTACTCTCCCTGGGGGCTGAGTGGAACACTGCGTCGAGAGTCTTGTTGGAGCGAGGTCTCAACTTTATTGTGGCAGGTTTCTCTTATATAGAGTATAGGGAGTGGGCAGGGCATAAGGCGTCAGGAGATATGACGTCTCCCAGGACGTAAAGCAGCCTCATATTGTATTGTGGGACCAATTGGTTTGTGTTACGTGGCTGTTGACAGGTGGGGATCGGACCATGCTGAGTCATTCCTACGGGGAAGTATTTACCAGAGACTGTTGCTGAAACTCAAGCCAGGCTTGGTTCTTTCCTCAAGGCCTCAATGAACTAATAGATTCGGCCTTAGGGTCCAACAGGTTGCTGGCTCCCTTGAGGCCATACAGGGTCTCCTACACTGGCTACTTCTGAATTCAGCTCTTCACACAGCGCTTGACAAATGACAGCACCAGGGCAAGCTTTGTGAAAGGAAGAAACCCAGGGATGCTCTCAGACAAATGCTCTACAAGGCCATGAGAAGGATGCAGGAGGTCCCCCTCACTCGGTCCTTGCCTGCACTGAGCTCATTGTTCAAGCATGCAAGCTGCGACACAGGTGAGAAATGGTAAGAAATGGTTAAAAAAAAAAAGTCATGAGGAAGGGTCAGGTAAAATCCCAACAGACCAGAGAGATGAAAGCAACGGTCTCTCTCCATTGGGAAAGCTAAGGAATCTTAGCCCAGAGAAAGACTGCTAAGAGTCCCCAGAAGGGCAAAGCCAGCAATGGCGCTGTATGCTCTGGGTATGAAACAGGTACAGAGGCTTCAACGGAGGCATCTGCCGAGGCAGCATCAGAGAAGCAACAAGCTTCTCCTGAAGAGCACGTTGTTCAGCTTCCAAGGCCACTTGGGAACAACTTCCCAAACCTGGTAGCATCCTTGCTAATTACAGCTCTATCTCCCTCCAATCAGGTGTGCTGCTAAGGACCTTCCATGCTCAAATTTTAAAGCCTCTCAGTACATTCCCAGAGTAAAAAGAAATATGGTCTCTTTACAGGTGAGAAAAAAATCGAGGCTCATAATGGTAAAGCACCTTTAAAATTTAACAGCGGGTGGACTGAGCTTGCGTCGGGTCCAGAATGAATCGCGGATTGCAAAGAGTGTCATCTTTTCTAGAATTCTTCACACAGGGGACTCTCTCTTGACCTGAGAAGAAGAGAACTGTGAAGCCTCTAGGTCAAAGGCATTTCACCCTGTTTTAAAACTGAGAAGCCAAGACACTGTTGGGTCATCTTCAAAGAACTGCATGTAGGGAGCTGGAGGAAGGATAGGGAACGTCAATGTTCAAACGCAAACCCTTGCTGGAGAAGCCTGCTTAGCAGAGGTGAACAGGAGGGACTGGGACGCAACACACTCCATATCTACCAAACAAGCCTCTCTCTCTCTCTCCCCCACCCCGTCCCCCCCTCTCCTTTCTATGTCTCTTCTCCTCTTTCTGTGTCTCTCTGTCTCTCTTTCTCTCACTCTCATCTCTATCTGTCCCTCCCCCTCCTGCTCACCCTCTCTCTCATCTCTGAGTCTTTCATCTCGGAGTCTCTCTCTCTCTCTCATCTCTGCGAACCACTCTATTTCTCTCTGTCTCTCCTTCTCACTCTCTACATCTGTCTCTGTCTCTCTGTCCTGAAAGTAGCAGACAGGGACACAGGACATCCATCTCTACAAGGGACTTCCAGGGAAAACCATGCTCCTTGGAAGGGTTGGCTGCATCTGTCTTATAGAACAATGTGTTTTTTTCTTCAGAGAGATACCAGGTATTAAATAGAGAGTCCTGAACATTTTTATGAGCTGATATGATGGCCTCCATATACCCCTTCATTAAAACACACATACACATACACACACACAAATTTATATATTTATATTATATATGACAGCCTCTTCCAGAAACTGCATATCTACCTATGTCACAGATAGAATTAGGAATCTACAGCCACATGGCAGACATGGCCTCACTTTGATTTTTTTTTCTTATTGTCTTCTAAATGCAGTCTGGGAAGTGAATGAATGCTTCACCATGGTCCTCTCTGCCCCTTCTGCTGTGGCCTCACTCTTTCTTTCCCTCGGGGCATGCTCACAACCTCCTCCGATGTTTCCTGGGCTTTCTGAGCTCCTTTTCATCACAGGTTCTTTGCACATTCTGGTAATCTGTCTGTCATCTGTGCTAGGTCACCCTTCATGTTCTTAGGGTTCCTGGCAGAACTTCCTCTTAATATCTGGGTAGGGCTCTCTGGTTATATGTATTCCTAGAGTTCTGTTCATTGCCTATGAACACTTACTTATGTGCTTAAGAGTTTGAATGATTGTTTCACTAGTACTTAAAAAATTCATTACCAGTGCAAGCTTTATGTACACAAGGACCGCCTCCACTGGTCAGACAAAATGGCTCACTGGATAAGAGTGCTTGCCCCCACACCTGAAGACCCAAGTTCTTTTCCTGGAATCCACATGGCTGAAAAACAGAAATGATCCTCACAGGTTTGTCTTCTGACTTCTAGATGCACACAACGGTATATACTTACACTTTCAAATCCACCCAGCCACCTAGACAAACCCATTTGCACACACACACACACACACACACACACACACACAAATAAATATTAAATAGGTAAGTAAATGTAAATTGAAAGAAAATAGTTTACAGGCTGCCTCTATTCCTTACCGGAACCTAAGAATATAAAGCAAACAGTTAGTGGGTAAACAAAATAGATGCACGAACAAATACTGACTAATGAGTAGCTGAACAAGTAACAACTTTATACAATGGTAATAAGCAAGGAAGAGTTTGTCTCCACAGAATACCTGTCAATGTTTTGGGACAATTAGGGTACTTGTGGCACTATTGGAATTGAGGGGTGGGAGGCCATTATATGGTAAAGAAGAGAAAGAAGTCTTTCAGTTCATAGGACAACCCTACCTGCCCCCAGCAGTCTGTGAAACCCTTTGCATGTCTGCATCAGAAGGCACCCTACACTGATGATGTCATCCCCACAGAGTTGGCAAGGCATTCCCCCTTGGAGGCTCTGCAGGAGAGTCTGTACCATGTCCCTGTCTCTGTCTCTGTCTCTGTCTCTGTCTCTGTCTCTATCTCTGTCTCTGTCTCTCTGTCTCTGCCTCTCTGTCTCTGTCTCTCTGTCTCTGTTCTCTCTCTCTCTCTCTCTCTCTCTCTCTCTCTCTCTCTCTCTCTCTCTCTCTCTCTCTCTCTCTTTTTCTCTCTTCCCAACCCCCAGGCTTCTTGGCACTCATCACTGGTCTCCACTCTCTGTCCTGTCTTCCCTGGTCTCTATGTTTTTCCTCTTTTCTTATGAGGACATCCATCACTGGATTCAGGACCCATCCTACTGGCCCCATCTTGACTAATTACAGCTAAAGAACCTTTTTCCTGAACAATGGAAAATTGTCATAGATACTTGGGCTATAGGTATAAGACACAGGCTTTGTTTTTTGTTTGTTTGCTTGTTTGGAGGCTTTTTGTTTGTTAGTTTACTTTTGGTTTTTCAAGACAGGGTTTCCCTGTATAGCCCTGGCTGTCCTGGACTCACTGTGTATACCAGGTTGGCCTCAAACTCACAGCTATCCACCTGCCTCTGCTTCCCAGAGTGCTGGGATTATTGGCATATGCCATCGTGCCTGGTTTAACACACAGTTTTTAAAGACAGATTAATATGTCTAATTCTTATAATGTAAAGTTAATCGCATTCCTACCCCTGCCCACACCTAGAAAAATCAGTAAACACACCTATCCTTTCTCCTCCCCTCACATATACACCATTTTCTGTCACTCAGCCTTGCTTGCTTCTTTGCTTGCTCCACCTGCTCCTCCAAGCACTCATTCACCTGCACCTCCTTTAGGAGTCATGAGAGCCACTCCCTCTCTCCTACCTCAGGAGCCTTTTATCACATGGCCTACTGCTGCTTTTAATCTACAAGCTAGCTGTCACTTCTGGCCTCTGCTCACAAATTAGAGAAATAAGCACAGTATCTTGGACCCTCAGAGCTTTGCCATTGGATCCAAAGGCCAGCTCCTGTTTTTGGAAGATTTCTCCTCTGAGGTTCAGCTTCCTTGGTTTGCATCTGTGTCTGGAACTTCAGTCTGTCCTCTCAGAATGGCAGAATCGCTACCGACCTGCCTTTCTGCTCCCTTACTGTTTGCTTACACTTCTCTTTCCCTGACTATGAGGTCTTTCATGGATACAGTGTTTATTTCATCTCTGTGTCCCCCCACTCCAATGCCTACCTCAGGGCACAGCATACATGACCAATTTCTGTTTCATGAACAAATGAGTGCATTCATAAGCTCCACAAATGCAGTTTAGCGAGATTGCTCTTGTTTATGCTGGAATTTCTCAGGTAACACTAACAATAAATATAACACAGCACAGAGGTTCTATTAGAAGTGATGAGAAAGTGCATGGAATTTTTCAAGAACAAGAAGAAAAAACAAAAAAGCCTCCATGGGCACATTAGTTCACATGGCTGATTTAACTACCAGTGAGCATGCTTCCACTCCATGGATGGCAAGAGACTTATGCTTTCAAGACTAACTGCTTCCAAGGACATCTAAAAAGGTAGACATGCAAAACTTTTAAAAATAAACCTCATTGTTTATTTATATTTATTGGTATTTATTTATTTATTTATTTATTTATTTATTTATTTATTTATTTATTTTTGTGTAGGGATCAGACCAGGGTAATTTAAAAATATTGTACATGTGTTTGTTTTTAATCTACATGAATATCAGACATGGGGCAGAGTCAAAATGTCCTGAGATACCCCATGGATGTTCTTCCAGGTTCAGAGAAACAGGAGGATCCCTTGTGGAGGAAAGAGGCCACCAGTGACCAGCCAGGATGCTTCTGTCTCCGGGTCCAGGCTTGTACCCGCCATGCAACCTGCAACATGTTTCCTCCTGGTCCTCACTTTCCTTGCTCCCTGTCCTGAGTTGCAGATGAAAGTGGATGGCCTGGAGCTTCCTGCACCTCATTAACCTCCGCATTATCTCAGGGAAATTATACCAATTATCACACCGGGGCTCTGAATTGAAAAGCTACCATGTCTGTGCAGACGGTGATGGATGCTAGCAATTTAAGGAGAGGAGGGGGTAGTTCCTTGGGTGATGAAAGAATCATTTGTTTAGCCATGAGAGGATCTTTCATGGTAGACACAATGTACAGCTCTCTGCTGGGGGTGTGGGGAAAGGGGGGTCGCTCTCCTGGCATTGTTTGGTAACAGCTATATTTTGGAGTGATATTTTTTTAAATAGCATGTATTGATTAGCCTTATTTTCTTACTGTCTCGATAAAAAATAAATAAACAGAAAAATAAAACCTAAGCATAAAAGTGGCCCACAATCCTTTTACCTGGCAACTCCTGTTAACCTTTAAAGCCAATCAAAATGAAAGTATCACAGTACAGGTGGGTCTGACAACTCAGAACTTAGGAAGTGACCAAATTAAAGCAAATGTTTTCCATGTCCCTTTCCAAGCTCCCTCTCTGGACATCTAAGAGGCTATGGTGCTTCATTTAGAGACAGTAGAAGCAGAGCTGAAAAGCATGGGCAGGCCTTGCACTCGCTCACTCTCAGGGTGCAGAGACACACCCGAGAATCAGGAGAGTCCATGGCTCAGCAGAAGCAGTGCCTACACTTCACAATCTCTCTGTAGTGCTGACTCTTAGCTTTTCACTGTGTAACTGGAGGTTTGAATAAGTTAGTCTTCTGGTCTTTCTTTGCCTTGTTTTTTCCCTTCTGTAAACTGGATCTAATTACTAGAATTTAATAGCATTCAATAAATTAAAACATGTGAAAAGACACTGAATATTAACAGTACAGTTTTGCTACTATCATGAATATCTCAGCCTGAAAAATGTGTTTATAATTTTAAATGTTAAGTATTATTTTTTTCAGAATATACTTTTTTTTTTTTAGAATTCACTTAGTTAAAATAATGGTTTTTCAATTTTCATGTGGTTCAGTGTAGATGTAGATATAGACAGTCTTTATGGATTGCTTAACATGAAACCGTGTTGCAGATGTACATGCTGGAGGAGACACTGGTTGTCTAGAGGGCCCGACCACCCCGGTTAGTTTCCCTCACAGGTAGTAGGTATTCTGAGCAACTGAGGAGAGGTAGCATTCTCTCACGCGATATTTGTGAGCCAATTCATAGTAAGAAAATTTAAATATATACACTATATAGTCAAGGCTGCATGTGTTTTTGCGCCCTAGTCTATCAGAGATCCTAATGGGACCAGGCATCCTGATCTACAGAGTGAGTTCCAGACCAGCCAGGTCTACACAGAGAAACCATGTATTAAAAAAAAAAAAAGCATAAATAAGTAAATAATACATCCTGCTGGAACTACAGGTAAGTGGTATTTTTTCTCCAAAAACTCTGTGATGGTGAGCTTGCTAACTTGTTTGGAGTGAAGCCTACCTAGGTGACTCACAAGGCACCCATCTGCATAAGTCTGCGATAAGGTTACTATGGAGCGTTAACTGAGGGAGGAGGGTCCTGTCATGACCTATAAGGAGGTGGCCTAGGTGAACCCGCTCTCTCCTTCCCCGTCTCTCTGTCTCTTTCTGTGTGTGTGTGTGTGTGTGTGTGTGTGTGTGTGTGTGTGTGTGCACATGCGTGTGCTCGCTCACTCGCATACATCCTCTCCTTTCCCAATGCCATGATGTGAGCCTCCCTCCCTGCCCCAATGGGCAGGAACCTCTGAGACTATGAGCAAAATCAAGCTTTCCTCTCTTTGGTTGTTCTCGGGTTTTCAATCACAGCGACAAGTGTCTGGCACAGACTCTGTCACCTACATTTTCTAAGGAAGATGAGCAAACAGCGTGCATGTCCTGAATTGTGATGCAGTTGACTATGAATTGTCCATTCACAAATAACAAGATGAGGTTCAGGTTCAAAGCCAGCATTTGTTACTTCAGGAGCTTGGTCCTACAGGATGAAAGCCCCTAGAGTGGATGCCTGGCAGCACAGCCTGCGCTGCTCAGCACTACACTAGCACATGTAGGACAAACCTGGACAAAAGCAGAGAGTCAGGGAGTCAACCCTCAGAAAATGCTTCCAGAGAAAAGCAAAAGTCTAGGTTCTTGAATGGCAAATTCCCAAATTGACACAACCAATACGAGATCTGTTCTCTTTACAATTGCCTGCCTGGAATAAAAATACCAAAATAGCTTTCCATGGAGCCCAGCCTTGCCTGTGAAAACTGCATACTCAGTTCAGACTCTAGGTTTACGGAGGCAGAAATGTCATAGCCAGGGTGTTCTACAAAGATTCTGCTCCTGGATAGATGGCCAGGGGACATTCCTTTAGTAACCCCAGCCTGCCTAGCAAGTCTGCTGAGGCCCAGTCAACTGAAACAATGGAGACCTGCAAAAACATTCAGTTATAATGCTTGGATTTCACAAGCTTTTTGCTCAAATAGAACCAAAAGAACCATGGGAAATGAATCTGAACTATGGGGCAAGTTGGCCCCTGGCTTTTTCAAGTGATAAAGTGTATTCTAAGGCAGGCATCAAATTAAATATTAACAACATAAATCTCCCAAGGGATTCTTTGGAAAGCAAGCATCAGGAAGGTGATGGCTCACTGCTATGCTCTGCAAGTGTTCTCAGACGAAGTTCAGATTGTAAATGCAATACATATATATTCATCAAGTTATCCCACAAATCTTCAAAAGTCAATATGCCCTCCAAAGAGACCTGAGGAAGAGCAACTTTAAGACGCTTTGGTTAATCTGATCCATGATCAGTCTTCTAATTGATGCTGAGGTCTCCCCTCCATGGTCCTTGCTCACATCCTCGGGCTTGACTGCCTCCTACAGCTCCTATTCATTATCCCTCGCTACATACATCCCATGTCTGTGTGTCAAAATCTATGTCAGGCTGCAGAGAGAGAGAGAGAGCTCAGGAGGTGAAAGCACTGGATGCTCTTCTAGAGGAGCCAGGTGTATTTGTGAACCCACATGGTGTCTCACAACCACCTGTAGCACCAGTTTCATGGACCCTATGCCCTATTCTAACCTCTGAGGGCACCCGGGTGCTCACAGACTACACAGACACATGGGCCTGGCTGAACATCAATAAACATAAATAAAAATAAACATTTAAGAGGGGGGGACTTACTTGAGTCCCAGAGCAACCCTTTACTAGCTGTATAACCAGAGAATGCCATTTAGCCACTCAGAGCTCCCGTTTCTGGTTCCACAACATGTGAGAATACTGGAAGACTCAAAACATAAGAGTTTACAGAAAAGCACAGCTCAGATCCTCAGTTATGGGCATTTTTCAATATCCTCAGTGTCACAGGGGGCGAGGATAGAAACAACTACCTTGATGAGTGGCTATTCCTCATTCCCCCTTTAGGTTGGGTGACTTATAAGCTCATCACTTAACTATGAGTTTCATTGATGACCTGACATATGTGCTAATGGGAGTCGAACAGAAAAAAAATAAAGGGAGTGAATTAGTTAGGACATTTAAAAATGATCTAGGCTACACCTAATTTGAGCTGGCTTAAGGAAGGATGCAGTGTTCTCTCAGGAATGGTGATGTTTCCTTAAATAATGGGATGACAATTGCAACGGTGCCTAGGGAAGGGCCTGGAAAGCAGGGCTCAAGACAGAAATAAGCCCCATAATTGACTGTCTCGGTTTTCCATCCTCTCCCCTTTTCTGTGCTTGATTTACTGCTTCCTCTGTGTCTCTTAGTAGCATTTCTCTGCTCCTAGTCCCCACGGTGGAATAAAGGGCCCCTCGCTACCCATTCGAGAACCAGCCAGAAACTCCACCATCGACACCTACAGAATCAAATCTTCTCAGAGCGGCTGGCTGCACCTGCTCTAACCACCTCTGGTCAGTGAGTAGACTCGTAGAGGATCAAACAGCCTTTAGAGGCTCTTGTGTATCATCAGTGTGAGGTTGAAGAAGTTTACGTTATCAGGACAAACTGACCCTCTGAGAAAGAAGGGAAAAAGAGAGGATCTTTCTGAAGTAGTGAAGTAAACACTGCTTGATTCCCTTCTCCGTGGGGCACCACTGGCTGCTTAGAGTTGAATCTCTCATGTTGGAAAGGTAGCAATGTACCTATTTTTACATGAGAAATTGAGCTGAATCAATGGTTCCTAACCTTGGCTTATTATCTGACGGACGTGGGAAGCTTTTGGAAATGCTCAATATTTAGACACCACCTTCAGATCAAATACATCTAAATCTCTAGCTATGGAATTCTTGCTATTGATATGTTTTTTAAAAGTTCTTTAGATTATCCCAGCCTCCAACTAAGGTTTACAAGCACTGGGTGTGATTGGTGATTCTCAGATGAATCACCAGCATCTAGTGAAAGTAAGGGCCTTGACTGGATGGACTCATGGTGGGGCCTGGGATTCTGCCCTGGTAACAAGCTCCTGGGTGGCAGCAATGCTGCCTTGCAGATTGAATTCCAACCATCCAGGCACGCCATCCTCTCTCAGTCCTGCTCTACTTCAAAGATGTCAGGAACGGCCTGTTTAGCCCACACATCTTCCTTGCCATTCCCAGAATTTGAACTAAATACCACAGCATGAAAGCTAGTGAGCATCTTCCAGAAAGGAGTTAACATGTAGTCTATATGGCTGGGGAGAAGTTGCTAAAATGCATTCTGTGCGCACCATTGTTTTTGAGTTGTGTTTGGAAATCTGATTATTAAGTTTTGTTCTGTTTCATTATTGTCTGAAGAAAGAGTCTTTGCTGAAGAGGCTGCTGGCATCTTTGAGAGAAGGAATGCTGGCTCAAGCAAGGTACTCGAGCTGCTTGGCATGGAAAGAAGAAATACTTTAAGATTTTTGACAATTTATTTTGAAATTTTAATATAATTATGTAATTTCCCCTTCCCTCCAATCTCTCCTATGCTCTTTCTCAAATCCATGACTTCTTCTCCTTTAATTGTTATTACATACATGCACACATACACATTTCTAAATATATAAATTAAACCCTCTCAGTCTCTATAACCTTTCCTGTATGTATATAGTTTCAAAAGGACCTTCTCTTCTCAACAGGAAGAGGCCACATCACAGAAAACCACAACTGACCAAAATGCAGATAATGAGATAGTGCGCTGCACAGTCCACGGCTGCTAAGCTCAGGGGTTATTGCTGGAAAGAGGGCAACAGACTCTAAGAGCCAGAGGAACAAGAAGTTAGCTGTGAAATTGTGTCTTCTGTACATGTTAGTAAGGCTACACCCATGAAGTCCTATCTCATGGCTGCCTAAATAAGACTTGAACAACAATGATGGATGAGCTAACATGGAAAAGCATAATAGACAGATATATATTGATGATGGGCAAACGGATATTCCATGAAGGAGCCTCCTCATTATCTAGTGGATTTGATTGTCAATTAGCCAAACTCCTTCTAAAAGATCATGACCACATTTTTTAGAATGTCAATGGAGTTCCTGATAACAAAACTGAAGTTGTTTCAATATTTTGTGACAACTCTACTTAACTACTTTAATCTACCCTGTTTTAGAGGCTAGGAAAGCATCCATAGTTAGGATGTCTTAATTACATATTATTGACTAAAACATATACACAATAGAGAGGAAAACACAATAAAAAAATCACTGGGTTTTCACACAGCAGATATTTCTTAAGTATATACTATGTAATGGGCATTCGACTTATCAAAGTTATAGCTCTATAAAATTTAGGATTATTCATATATCATTTCTATTGATTTTCAGAAATTCAGTTTTGTATAGTCACATTTTATAGTCATTGAAATGTGGGATCTAGGAATCAGAACGCTACGTTGGTCTCAGTGATAGGGTTAATGGTGGTACATGTGAGGATGGTGGTGGTGGCACGAATGAGTGTGGTAAGGATGGGCACGGTAAGAGTGGGCGTGGTGAGAGTGGGCGTGGTGAGAGTGGGCGTGGTGAGAGTGGGCATGGTGCAGATGGTAAGGGTGGGTGTGGGAAGGATGGGTGTTTGTATACATTTTGTATTTAAGACATTTCTAAGTAGGCTTCTAAATACGCAGGGAAAACACTCTACCACTGACTAGTTGAAGGTGCAGGAGGAAATCAGATGCTCAAGCACCAAGCACAGCTGCCTAACCTTTCCGCCATTCTGAGTGGTTAGCTTATTTCTAAAGTTTAGTTTCTGGTTAGCCATAGTACGCCAGTGTTGGAAAATGACCCCCAAACCTCAGCCTGTACACAATCCTGTAGCTTCGTGTCTAAAAAGGGAAGAGCTTTAAGACAGCAATGTCTAAAGCAGTACCAATTCTTCGTTTCTAGCCTGCGTCCTTCCCTCCTGGCAAAGAAGGCTGGAGCAAGAGCTGGTCATAAGCGGAAGTGTTTCACTGGGCCTTGCAGGTGCGTTCTGGTGCCAATGTTGCCTCTACCTTTCTAGCTGGCACATAAAAGAAGTGTATTTAGACGGCATTTCATAAAAGTAAGGTTGACTTAGGAAGTCAGAGAGTTATAACTGCCTCCACCACCACCCCGCCCCTACAAGAAAACGCCACACTTTTCAAACAGCTTCCGTTGCCATAGCCTTCCAGCAGCCCATCTGCTCACAGTCCAATCCAACTCCACACCACAGCTGGAGTGAGCCTATTTGGAAAGCAAAGGCAACTTCCTCTCTCTAGAGAAACGATTTCAACATTTCTTTGACTTTACGGTCACCAGCAGGAGTGTCAGGCACCTGAGCTGGATGCCTTCTAACACCTAGTTACTCGATTACAACAGCTTTGCTTCTCTTCTGTTGTTTATATTTCCACAATATTCTATAGCGAAGGCAGATTCTGTGTATCTGCAATTCCCCCCCTGAAAGTCTGTCTGATGCTTCAAGACCTAGGAAATATATGGGATGTCTCCATCAGCATGGCATCTCTGCCTATTTCATCCTTCATGGCCTGCCTTCAAATACTTTGTAGGCCATTCTTAATGTAGTGCAGGTGTGCATTTATGTTACCTCCTAGTAGGCTATGCCTCAACATGTGTGTGCTTTCGAGAAACCCCACTAGCCATCACTACCACCACTCTTATCACTAAATGCCTACTAGGTTCCAGCAATGGTGATTATCGGTTTATGTAACACAAATTCTTATGGCACCACCCTGAGATCATAGATCAAGTTAAATTAACAGGCAAATCAAAAGAGCAGCCACCCGCCAAACGTGACAGCAAAAGGAATACATTAAACACAACAATCATTTGCTGCTCAATAACTTGTAAAGATAAATCAATGACTATTTATTTATTTATTTTTAGGCACAGGCTTTTTAAAAGAGCAGTTCTAGATTTACAAAGAAATTGAGATAACTGCATTATTTCTATGTCCCCAGGACCAGTTTCCCTGTTAGTAGCAAACTGTGTTGTTATCATATATTTCTAATAATTAATATCCAATCGACACAGCTACTTAACTACATCCCAAGTTTCATTTTGCTTTTTTTAGCCCTGAGTTATAGTGTCTTCCACACATGGCTTTGACTACAGAACTTCATCAAGTTTTACTATCTTGAGTTTTAAGAAGTAGCAGGAAATATATTGAATTATCTTGTAGCTTGATGCTTTTCTTAAGATTGAAGTTGGATGCTGAGTGTGTGTGTGTGTATGTGTGTGTGTGTGTGTGTGTGTGTGTGTGTGTGTGTGTGTGTGTGT
>OU015753.1:23788786-23813757 GCA_907169655.1 Acomys percivali | reverse complement strand
ACACACACACACACACACACACACACACACACACACACACACACACAGCACATAGGCACACAGGCATGTACATGCACACACCCAGTTCAGTTAACCATGCTCAGAAAAACACATGCATACTAGCTACCTCCTATGCCCATAGCATGAGATTTATAGGCAACAAATTCTGCATATCTCCTGAAACAGTGTTTTGTTTTCGATCCTCAGTCATTGAAACCAAGCACATGAGTGCCTCCAAGTAAAGTGGAAGACGGGAACATAAAATCCACCTTTGCTAAATCCTGAAATGGACTGAACAGTGCCTAGAGTCCATGTGGAGTCACATTGCTGAGCTTTGACTTATGTTTAGCTTCCTGTTGTGTGCAGGAAGGATTGGCTGGAAGAAGATCTGGACCACAAAGACTGACACATGTGTCCTCTTGGCTAAGCTTTACCCTTTGTCCAGTTCTTAGTGGATGTGCTGGGGAAGGGAGCAATGGAGACCACACTGATCTCCTGTAAGAACAGCTGAGGGAACATGCTGCAGTTAAGATGGATAGAATGCTTTGGAAAACAGACAGAGTTGCTGTGCAGAGTCAGCGTGATCTGGGCAGCCTGCTGATACTTTTCGTGGCCTGGCCTCTGAATTCTGAGGACAGTTAGCCAGAGATCCATCTACCAGCGCTGAAAGGTCTTTACAGCAATGTGTCCTTGGGAGGGAGGGGGCCGGCCTTATTCTTCCAGTAGAAAGCTATTATCTTCCAACAGCTGTTTATAGTTAACTGCAGCCCATACTTAAAGGCTGAATGCCGGAGCCATATTTACTGCCTGTGGATTTGCAGTGAACAGAGTCTAGCTTAACTCTTTCCATTCCCCGTACTTAATGGCTTCATGGGTGGGTGAGCTTAAAGGCAAGGCATACAGAAAGGGCAGGTTAGACAGAGGGGGTGCATGGGCCAGTGGGACTAGCAGTAGATTCTAATTAGGATCACTGTTGACGTTCTAGTCCGTGTTAGCAAAGAGTTGAACATTTTGCATTGGAAAATTGGTGCAGAGCATGTTTTTGATGAGTTGGCAGGGCCAGAACCCCAAGAGCCCCTCTCCAAGCCTAGATTTAATTGTTCAGAATGAGCAGCATGGAAGCTGTGGTGGCAACAATATTTGGAAGGGACAAGGAAGATGAGAAAAGGTAGGCAGCTCTTTGACAGCCCGGAAACAGGAAATGGTGAGTGTTACTAGGTGTGGGCAGTTGCAAGTGAATACAGAAGGCATTTCCAAGGAAGAAATACAAAGGATATTTGGTTCAATAGTCTCTAAAAAAAAAAAAAAAAAAAAAAAAAAATGAAAGAGAGGTTAAATTTGCCAGCAGGAAGTTGGATGGAACTCTGATCTAACCACTAGCTCAACCTCAAATGGCATACATTCCTGTGGATTATAGGGCTACCCAGGGACTGGAGAGCAATAGCAAGACTCCGCCCCTCTGTCTCTCTCTCTCCTTCTTTGCCTGTCTCCCTCTCCCTCCCTCCCTCCCTTACCCCTTCTCTCTCCCTCTCCCCCTCTTCTCTGTCTTGTCTCTGTCTCTGTCTCTCTCTCCATGTCTAGAACTTTTCTTCCCCTCTTTGCCTCCAGCTTTTTTTGCCCGATGACAAAGCAAGCCAAGGATTTTTGAAGCCCATTGTTGAACACAAAGAGGTGGAGTGAGCGTGGTGTGGGGAGGGAAAGTTGGCTGACTCCAGACTTTATTCTCTGTCTTGGTACCCAACAATTCGCAGTGGGAGAGAGGGTGGCTTGCCAAAGGGCTCCGTGTGACTGAGCTAAACTAGAAGAATATGTAAAGTTCAAGATGAAAAGACAGCCCTCGCAGCTGAAAACAGAGCCGGGAGCTCACAGAGCTTGGGAAAAGAGGCTTCACAAAGAAAAGTGCTTATTTGCAAACTCGTTTCTCTGCAGCAAATGCTCCCAGGACCTCTGGCAGGAGGGATTCCTGGACACAGGCCTCTGCATTGAGCTGTTAGTGATCTGCTGTTAATTGACTCTCTCCAGGCTCCCTTCTGCAGCCAATCTGTGGGATGGCCCGCAGAGGTCTGGGGGAGACATTTTTGCCATTTTAACCCCCCAAGTTTAACAAAGTTAAAGGCTTACAAATGTAGAACTGGGAAAAATCTCGCATCTTCTCCAAATTCCTCTTTTGACCAGAGGTATGAGAGAAGGGTCAGGCAAGCAAATAGGGACAAGGGCCAGAAAGGAGGGGGAGACAGGCACCTTAACAGCCTGTGAGTGAGCAGACAGGCTATGGACAGCTCAGCTGTCCTGCTCTTGTAGGGGAGCTGGACTGTCACTCTTTTGTGACAAAGCTTTGTCCTGGAGTTTTACTGCAAAGAGACATAGATTTGCTTCTACTGGCCAAACAGCCTAAGGCTATCAAGAGATGCAATCCTAGGCTGCCATTACTTGAAATAAAAGCAAAACAGAGCAATAGATTTCCAAAACAGGAGGCATAAATGTCAGAGGGTTCTAGAGAGGCAGGAAAGAACATGTATATACAAGCACATACACACAGAGATACACACACACACACACACACACACACACATACACACACACACAGAGAAGAACACAAACAAAAGTCCATACACAGAGACACACAGAGATACAAACATACACACACACACACAGACAAGTGCATGTGTGCACACACACGCGCATACATGCACACACACCATATGACTTACATGTATAGTGGTGTACATTCAGCTATACTTTACTTTAGACCTTGGATTTTGCTCTTTCCATGTAGGCTAGTCAAATGCAGAGGAATACTCTCTCACACTGCTATTTGGTAGCAAAAAGCCCCAGGCCCTAGCCAGCCATGCATCCAGGAGACTAGTAAGCATTGGACGTTCTGCCGTGTCTGAGTAACTGCTAAGATTTAATAGTCAATAGGTTAGCTGGAGAAAATGCAATCATTTCTTATTATAGTTCTCACTTGTGGTGGCTTTATTGGGCTTTAATCCCATTGGGCTTACATGTTAAGGAGCATCTGTAGGTACAGACACATTATCTGTATGTACGCGCGCGCGCGCACGCACACACACACACACACACACACACACACACACACACACACAGAGAGAGTAAAAAGAAAGTGAGGTTGAGAGATTTGATTGTTTTAGGGAATTGGCTCCTGAGACTTCTAGGACTGGAAAGTCTGAAATTTATAGGCCAGGCCAGCAGATTCAGGTCAGAGTTGATGCTGCAGTCCTGAGTCCAAATTCTACAGAGCAGCAGCCCAGAAACTCAAACAGCAGCATTCTTAATGTTCCCCTCTTGGGCAGAATCCCTGCCTCTCAGGAACCCTGTAACTTGCCTCTTAGGGTCTTCAATTGAGCAAGCAGGTGGGGCCCACTGATGTGATGGAGAGAGACCTCCTTCTTAAAGCAATTTAACTGTAAACTGTAGCATCAAACACCCTCACAGAAAATTCTAGTATCGGACCAAATAGTTGGTCACTGTCACTCAGCCACATAAACCTATAGAATTGCCAGTTGCACCGCGTATTCACAAATGTCCAGGGAAAGCCAGCAGTCTGTGTATGGGATACCTATTGACAAAGGACTGATATCAACACAGGACAATGCATTCGTATCATACTGCAAACCACCTCAGAAAAATGAGTGAATATCATAAGCAGCAGGCGCAAGAGCTCCTCTCCCAATCAGTCTTCAGCTCTCGGTTCCCTCCATGTGCTTATGATGCCCACCAGCACATACACCTGAGACCCATTTCCTCTACAAGTTGAGCTGTCCTATGTCCTTCTTAGACCCAGGCACCAGGCCACCCTGTGACCAGTGGCATACCCCAAGAAGGAAGGTACTCCTTGGCCAAAGCCCCCCTCCTATTTTGATGATCATTTGTTTGTTTGTTTGTCTCTCCTGACTACGGTTTAACTCAGAGCATTTTAGTTGTGCCTACTGCCCTGCAACTAGCTTTCAAGAGGCCTTGGAGCCTGTGCCTATAATTTAGACTCACTCCCAAATTAAAGCTTATAGCAAATTACGAACTGAACAGCAGGAGCCAGGACTCCACCCCTAGATCAGGAACTCAGCACCCGCCTTGAATCTTGACACACTCACTAGAGATTTTTGCCGGTAATAAAGGGGTACCATATTCTTTCACCCCAGCTTTGGCCACAAGGTCAATAAACATAGGGTGATAAGGCATCCTTTCCGGTTTAGGGACAAAAGTCTATCTTGAGGTTTTCCAGACTTCCAGTCAGGGTGTTCAGACCTCATTTCTCAGTCTTGCCCAGGGAAGCCATCATATTTATAAAGGCCCATGTGAAGGTCACAGTGTAGGCTCCAGACTCATATTAAATGTATGTCCTAAGGCTACTGAGAACTCATGTTCATGAATGTTTCAACAGGATGTCATCCATTCCACAAAATTCTGTAAAATTTAACTAAAGTTTTAAAGCGTTGGGACTGCATTAATTACTTTTCATAGCTGCACCCAATATGCTTGAGGGGGATTTTTTTTTTTTTACTTCACTTACAGTTTCAGTGGGCTCACTCCAGGTTTTTTGGCCCCAATTACAGCTAGGTACCACCTTTTGGAATATTGATCCCCTCTCAAAACAGTCACACCACCTGAGGACGTAGGTTTTACAGCGTAAGTCTATAGGGGATGCTTCACACTCAAACAGGCACACCACAAAGAGAATTTTTTGAAAATACCAAACATTTGGAATATGGTACTGGTGACCATATTGGGACCACTCCCAAGTCCATAACCTTGTAATTATGCTGTTGCTACTACTATAATGTTTAGTTTACAGGCCTTCATCAGATGAAAGAGTGAAACCCCTTGAAAACTACAGTCAAAGTGCAACTTGGTTCTGTTGCTGCTGGGTAGAAAGAGGCCTTCAGTTGACTTATAATACACATGATCACTGGCTCAGACTCCCTTCAAGCTTGGTATTTTTCTTTATAGGACTCCTTGTTGTTGTGGTGAACAAATTCTTAATTATTTGATATCTTTCTTCCTGGTGGTGATGATTTAGGGAAGGTGAAGCTTGAGTCTTGTGTACTGACTTCTGCTCACTTCAATTGAAGATGTCTCCTGAACTTTCGTTAAGTAAATCAGCATCAACCAAGCAGTAGTTAAGATACTAAATCTATCAAATGTGACCTGACACACATTTCCATTCATATGCCTATGTCCAGTGTGAGTTACAGCAAATAGGAATCCAACATAAGTGGATTTCCCCCCTCCATTTTCTCTGTCTGCTATAGCAGTATGCATAGTGAAAAACTGTCCCCTTCTTTCTGGAAGGGAGGAATTATTTGTTTTGATGAATTCCTACAAAATAGCTGCCACCGTATCTGTGTTATCAACTACAAATCTTTTATCTTTCTTTCCTAAAAATCTCCCTTCAAAGCCTGAAGAAAAATTGTTGTGTTTTGTTTTGTTTTGTTTTTTTCCTATACTTACTTTTGTCCTTAGAAATGGAGTTGTCTGTGCCAAATCTCCCTCATCTCTGCCTCTCTATGTCATCTCTGTCTGTCTCTTTGTCTCTCTCTTTGTTCTCTTTCTTCCTCTCTCATTCTCCCAGGATCCTCTAGTCTCCCCAGCCTCATCCCATGATACAGTTAATGTCACAGCTTACCACTGAATAAGAATACATATTAATGGAGAGTTCATTAGGCAAACAGGTCTTGGGTTGGTCCTGAAAATTGATGGAGAACAAAACTGATATAGCCTCAGCCGTCATGGCCTTGCACATGATTGAAGAAGGCATAAGTTAAGCAAGTAGAACAAGAGTTAACAAAGAAGATTTTTAAAGGACCGTGGAAGCACAACTAAAAGAAATTTTGTCTAGCATGTCAAGACAAGCCTAGCTGAGAATATGATATTTAGCCTGAAAATTAAAGGAATCAGTAGCTAAGTAAGCAGAGTTGCCTTAGGGATGCTGGTTTGGGCAGAAGAAAGAATGATAACGATGATTCAGTATTCAAAAAAAAAAACTTATTACATCCATGCAAAAGAAAGAGTGTTAGCATAATGGGCCTTCAGAACATAATATACATGGAATTCTCTGTTTCTTTGCCCCTTATTATTATTCCCTTGGTCTTAAATGCTGTTCTTCTTCTCATCCTACCATATACCTGGTTCAATGTTTATTTCAAGTTTATCTCAAGTTTTCCCAGCATCCCCTTTGATGGAAATTCTCTTTCCCTTTGTAACTCCTTACATAAACTTCTACCACAGTGCTAATCTGCTTCTAGTTTGACCACGTTACTCTCTGCCCTTTGTATGATGGCAACCTCAGTGTACTTTATTCCCCAACACACAAAGTGGTAGTGCCAAGAGTGAATTATATTAAACTATTTGATTTTGCCTTCTTCAAAGTGACAAGTGTTCCAGGAGGCTTGGAGCCCCAAGTCACACCTAATTCGTAATCATTTTCTTCTATATTTCTGACAACAAGGCTTTCTATCTAATTGTTGTCCTTAAGAAAGCCTGCAGAGGGCCAAAAGGCATGTAAGCTTTTGAGTGTGGAGATATCTATAAAAGAACATATTGAGAGAAAGGTTTAACTCGTGCAAGAAGATTAATAGCCTAAGCTTAAAAGCCATTAAGAAAATGTAAGAGAGGGATAAAACTGGAATAAACAAAGCCATGTCTAATGAGACAGATTTCTATGTCAAAGGCAAATTATAAGCAGTGGACTGGCACTGGGTTTATGCATATCCAGAAGTGTCCTGGACATGTTGCATACGGAGATAGACCTGCCATGAAAAAGTTCCAGCCACAGAAATTGGGTCAGCATCTGAGAACATTCTAGAGAGGATTGTTCTAAGTGCTGGGAATCTGGATCTAGCAACTGAGCATCCTGTAAGCCTCCCTTGGCTCCGCTTGCGCTCTCCAGCTATGCCTGGTTTCAGGGGAGGTGGGATTTAGGAGGCAGGTCTGTCTTTTCTACTCTGGACACTTTCTTTGTTCTTCTAGGGCCTAACACAGAAGTATTCAGAATATGTAGGATAAGAAAGACAACCACAAAGCAACAATTCATTCTTTTAAAACCTCTTTACCTCTTTGCACTGCCCTTTTCATTTTGTAAAATGAAGACCACAATGCTACCTCTGCTTAGGACATAGGATCACCATGAGCAAGGGGCTCACATACTCGCAAAGTGACCTCAGAAATAGAGGCATCGGCACCATATTACAGTATATATATAGAAAGCATCAGTTCAGATTTACTCACGTTAAGAAACCTGACTTCATTATATTCATCCATTTATTTGATCATATACTCAGTCCATCATCTGCAGATGTTCATTCCACTACCTATCACTAATAATACATTATACTTTTTACTTACCACTAAACATTCTTTATACAACTGTCATGGTGAGAATCTTTGTAAGTCAAGGCACACAGCCTTCTGATTTGGAGGCTGTATGAGAAAGCACAGTTTGTTTGCTGTTTCCATACCACATAGCATGAAGAGATTTTCTTTTTCATTCAGCTGTCCTGGGGCATCTTGTTGCATTTCAATGTTTACAACTCAGGAATGAGGCTGCCAATATTTTTATGGTGCCCCCTGGAGCAACACAGTAGGAGTTTGGGCTTTGAAAAATAGTGTATATTAAAATATAATATAGTGCATCCCAAACATGTCTTCCAAATTTCTGATATCCTATTGAATTTTTTTTTATGAAATATAGTTGACAAGCATCTGGAAGTTTAATTTGATTTATATGGACATTAGAATAGGCCTTGACTGTACAATGCTAAACAAGGAAGCTCTGCCACTGATACTTGCTTTCCTGTAACTTATGGTATAAAACATAACCACAATTTTAGCCAAGTAAGCACAACTATGTGTCATACTCAGAGAGGAATGGAGTATGTGCAAACTGATTGTAGAAACACCGAACTCAGTGGAAGCTGCCCTTGATGCTGAGAGAAATCTTTAGTCTCTAATGATCCAAAAGCATAAGGGTGTCAAGAAGAGAGCATGGCGGAACTGGGAAACTAGAGGAAAACTTCCATGCACTTCACTTTAAAGCTGGCATTCAAAGCTTAAGCATACTTTTTATCTATTTTATTTGCATTCCTTATATCTATACCTCCCTTCTCCACCCCAACACCAGATGGGAGAGAAAGAAGATTAGTGGGGAGAGGGGCATATTTCTTTACCTACTTCCTGTTGGTTAGTGTCCTCACATTCTTTGCCTTGGGGCAAGTCCAATCATCATTTCAAGATGTCTCCAACCTCTTCTTCTCATCAAACTGCAACAACAGCCACCAGGAGCAGCAGGGGGAGCAGCAAGGGGAGCAGCAGGGGGAGCAGCAGGGGGAGCAGCAGGGGGAGCAGCAGCAGCCTTCTTTCTTGGAGCTCATTGTCCCTCTCTGAGCTCTGGAATTTATTCCCTCTCCAGAGTCCTCTGAATTAAACTATCTACAGCTGGGAAAGATCTTGCCCCTCTTAGTGCCAACATGAGGCAGATAGTTTGCTGCTGTGGACCATCTGAAGAAGCCCCATATCCCACACCTTGGATTAAAACAAAAATATGTTTTTATGATATAACTGAGTTTCTAAGGACACTAAATTTTCCACTTCACAAAGTAGAGCAGCTAATGCTACCTTTGTTCAAGTCCTAATTCTCTATCTTAATTTAAATTATCTGATTTGGGGAAAGTTATATAGCCTTACTGCCTCAGTTCCTGGGGAGGAATGTCTTGAATGGATGTAACAACTGTCAATAAAGCACTGTGTGGCCAATAAGCTGGCCAGAAGGACAGGAAGTGGAAAGAGGGACTTCTTGGAGAGAGGTGGAGAAGTTTGAAGGTTGAAAGGGGAGGAGGACAGGGAGAGAAATGGTCCAAGGATCACCATAGTGGCAAGTGCCTGGGGTATATGTATGTTATGAGATTTAGAGTAATTTTTTATGTTAGTTTAGGAGTAGATTTATATCAGTTTAGATTCTGCCCAGTATAGTGCTGGCAGCTTTAAAGTACACTTCAGACTCTGTATCATTTATTAGCCATCGTAGGCCGAACCGATACTTTTTACTGTAACAAGTTCCCTCACTGATAAACTGTGGTTTGCAATGTCATCTTCTTTCACTTTTGTGACACTCAGAGTATTCAGATATCAAAAGGCTCTTGAGAGACAACATAGCCAATCATGAGAGCCATGTGAGTTAGCAATCATGACCATGATTATAGTCATGACTGTCACTTTCTGATACTACTGCTAGTTAAGCCATTTCAAGAGGCCAATCATCACCAAAGCTTCAAATTTGCATCCACAGATAAGAACATTAGCACTTCCATTGTGTAGAGATGATTAGCTGAAATGACAAATTCACTGTAGATGTCTAGGATAGGCATCTTTGACTACTCAGCAAATACTAGTGCTACTAGAAATGGCCCAAATTTTCCTGGAGTCTAAGCCTTGACCTTGGCCCCAATATGACATTAATCAACTGTGTAGATGTGGGAATACTGACAGAAACATCTCCAGGTTTGGCTAAAGCAAGGAACCCAAAGCAGAAGACAATAGATGCATCACCCTCCCGCATGAAGATGGCTGCCTCTTCATAATCTTCCCTGTGCATCAAAGACCACTACAGGAGCAAAATGCTCCCTCATGACTGAGCAGCTCTCTGTTTATAAGTTATTTAATCATGGTACTTCTGATGTCTCTGACCTTGGGCAGCTTTCTACATCTGTTTCTCTGAGCATTATTCTCAGTGAAGCAAAGGTCAGTGGCACTTAGGAGGTAGATGTAGTAGGAAACCTAAGTGTCAAGGAGAGATGCAATGACCTTGTGATGACCCTCTTAGGTACCCTTGGTGTCAGACAGTCTAGCAGGCTGTTCCCAGAAAAAAGGATCTATCACTCAGCCACCTTCCCAGGTTCCATTTACAAATCTGACACCATTAATCTGTTCTACTTTACTTTTAATTATGTAGAAAAGTGCTCCTGATCAAAAGTCCCATTGTATAGCTGCCTGATTCATCACCAGTGGCTGTTGGGCCACACACCAGAAATTCATAAGCAGTAGATATTATTCAACCAAATAACATCCAGGACTTGAAAGCTTAGAATTATGGTCTCTTATTGGGAAGGCACAGCCACATAAGATGTAATATGCCAGTCACTCTGATGATTCATACAAATAGATACCCTTCTGTTTTACACTAAGGGATTTCTTGCTAACTCTATTAAATATATTTGGAACATCAATTTTCTGAGGTTACCCCACACAGACCCCACATAAAAACTGAACATCCTACAGTTTGTATTAAAAAAAAACAACAGAGTTAGGATAGACAGAGTAACACCAATACACTTGCCCAACAATACATAAAGACTCTGAAAAGACACTGAGACATGTCTATTACTACATTGCATATTTAGAAGTTCCTTACTCTTTCTTCAGATGTAGGTTTTTACGTTAATACTTACTGAGTACTGAACCAATACTGAATGCTTTACCTAATCTCAGTCATCCCTTGCTCCTTCTACCTCTGACTACCTCATACAGAAGTACTCTGGATTATATCAAAGACAACCAGTGCCAATGTACTATAGTTGGGCCTGTTCTCGGGATTGCTCTGTTCTAACCCTCCAGCCGATTGACTTTTCTTTCTTTCTTTCTTTCTTTCTTTCTTTCTTTCTTTCTTTCTTTCTTTCTTTCTTCCTGTCTGAAAAAAAATTCTAATTAGGTACTTGAAAGATAGAAAGAGATACCATGGAATGTATTTTTGCCTGTATTAATGATGTTATTTTCAAGCTGTCACAACCATGTTCCTGTTTTAAAAATAAGTTTAAATATATAAAATGCTTTTAAAAAAAAACTGGTAAGTCCTTGCGCTGGCTAGTTTTCTGTCAACCTGACACAAACTAGAGTCAACAGTGATGAGGGAATCTCAGTTGAGAAAATGCCTCATAAAATTAGGCTTTAGTCAAGCCTATAAGGCATTTTTCTTAGTTAGTGATTGATGTGGGAGGTCCCAGTGGGTGAAGCCACCACTGGGCTTGCTGCTCCTAAATTCTATAAGTAAGCAGGCTGAGCAAGGCCTGAGAAGCGAGCTGCCAGGAACCAGCATTCCTCTGCATCAGCTCCTGCCTCCAGGTTCCTGCCCTGTTTGAGTTCCTACCCTCACTGCTTTTGATGATGACTAGGATATGGGGCTGTGAGTGGAATAACCGCCCCCCCCTTTTCACTGAGTGAAAAAGGAAATTAAAAAAAATAGGAGGAGGGAAGGAGATGACCAGTCCTAGGTTTTAGCACCAGATGAATGATAAATGAAATAAAAAGAAAAAGAGCATGATTACTCCTAGGTATGGTAAATAAAACGGGGAGCATAGTTAGAGGCAGGGACATCTGGGGAAGCCCAGAGTGAACATGCCCAGATTAGGTGGGGCCCTGTGTGGAGAAGGGAAAGGGAGAGAAGAGGGGAGAGAAGGGGACCCAGACCAAGAGGCCAGGAGGATAAATGGGCAGACAAAAGTGATAGACCAACAGGCCAGGTAACCAAAATGCTTGGATGAGGTAGGGAAGGGCAGTTGGGGATGGGCAGCCCACACCCAAGGCTGGAAAAGTTTGGGGGGGTGTGGGGCATATGCCATCCTGGAGGGTTTGGGAACTGGTATGGACAGAATGTTGAAGGGAGGGAGAAACCTGGCAGCCACTGTTTGCTTTGACATGTTAAATATAGGCTCCTCAGCCTTTAGTACCAGGTTTGAGACCTAACAGTTCCCAAGCTGCTTTTGGTCATGGTGTCTCGTTACAGCAATACGAATCCTGACCAAGATAATACTTAATAAATAATATTTAGATCTATTCACATGGGTCCCTCCTAAACATGCCACAGGAAGAACTTCTTTTGCTTCTGCTTAAACACCTTCTGACAAGCTCTTGTTCCTCTTAGATCTCTACCCCAAGCCCACGCCCTTCACACTTTGGGGTTGATCTCACATAACATAGGCTCAGTTCTACAGTTTTCTAGCTTCAAACGACATGTGGGCTTAATTCTAGACTTTCCCAGCTCCAAAACTATTTCTACATTTGGTTCATAGCCACGTAAAATAATTCAAACTCCTTCCAGAAGGATAAAAATCTCTGGATTTATTAGAAAGTAATTCTAGCCTGATCAACTCCTCTGTTTTCTAGGCTAAAATAATAACAGCCTTTCATTTGTTTCTTCTCTGGTTTAACTTGAATGTTACTTCCAAACTTTCCGTTTAAAATTGATTGCCTTCTATATCTTGGCTTCATGGGGAAGAAACTGTGGCAAGCAAATCCAGCTGCTCATCTGCCTAATGACTGAGCAAAAAAACAGAACCGAGCAGTAAACAGAAACCCAACGTATGGGCCCCAGGTCCAATGGACACTGCTGTTCTGCTCTTCTTGCCTCGGCTTTACAATAAGGAATAAACAGTTTTGAAAGGTGAAGTCCTGCCCTGTCCCTTAGCTTCTTGCTTCCACCCCAAAGATGACCAATACTTGGAACCCGATAGGCAACATTTCTGTACATGTTTTTCTACTGTGAATAGAGACTTCCATAATTAACACTATAGTATTGTTGCAGTGAATTAATATTTAAATGAATGCCTCCACACCATGCATATGTTTTACACCTTACTTTTCACAGTCCATTATGTGTTTTTAAGATGCATCTGCATATGTACACTAGATTATTTTAGTTGTTGTATAGCTAGCTATTCACTGTGTGAGTTAACCATAGCTTACTTACTTAATACCATTATACAAAAGACTTACAAACAGGTTCAGTAGATTGTGTAAGATATCTGAAATTACAATTTTACATCTATCTATGTATATATGTATATGTGTGTGTATGTGTACGTACACACACAAATGAGTACAAATAAATATGTGCATATACTCCTTGTGTGGATACTCACATATGTTTCTTTTTTGTTTGTATATATGTATAAACTATAAGTGGCAGAGGCTGTTACAGTGGCACACACCTTTAATCCCAGCACTCAGGAGGCAGAGGCAAGTGGATCTCTGTGAGTTCAAGACCATCCTGGTCTCTAAAAAGAGTCCAGGATAGCCAGAACTACACAGAAAAACCTTGTCTCAAAAAAACCTTTAACAAAGACTATTATATCTTAAACATTGTTGGACATTGGCAAATTGTTCCCCCACACCACTTTGCCAGTACTACCACTATGTATTTCACCTCAAATTGAAATAGAAAAGATTTTATTAGTTACATTCTCCAAGCATAGTACAATCAAATTATAAAAACAAGTTACCAAAATACAAGTGAAAATCAAAATCACTTGAAACTAAAAAACCACACCCACACATAATTGTGTAAAAAACCTGAAGTGTAGAGAGGAAGCCAACAATTCCATCCCAAATTCTATGAAAGTTAGATGAAAACTGAATTCAAGACACATACCACAAATTAAACTCACAGATCAAAATGTTTTCAATTCACATGTGGGAGGCCCTAGATCTGCAAAACAATCATTCCTTTCACAATCAATGTATAAAGAACCATTAAGAAATGCAATACTCATCTGTATAAAGCACAAGAAGCAGCAATATAAATCAGGGAGAAAGAGGAATCAATGATGTCTATAATTATTAAAAATATAAAGCAATAATGATAATGACATCCAAAATCTGTTTCCTTGGAAAAACAAAAAGTAGACTGTAAGAGCACGGTCTGGTGCTTTGTGTTTGATTGTTAATTATTTTGCTCCCTGAGACCTGGTTGCTTCCCAGATGAGCACACTCATACACTTGTCCTTGTTGAGTAAGCTTTGCTCTACCTAATTTAATGTTGATTGGTTAATTAGGAGAAGAAAATAGTCCTACACCTGGGCAGAGCAGACGTGAAGGGCAGAGCTAAGGTTTGCTGTTTGCGGAGGTGGGCTGCTGTGGCGGGGAAGAGAACAGAAGAATCTTGGGTAGCAGGAGAGAGGCACTGGAGGAGAGAGAGAGAGAGAGAGAAGAAAGTTGCCATGGGCTGGGAAAGAGCCTCGTGGGCTAGGAAGAGGAACTCTAAAGTTCTGCATGGAAAGAAATAGCCCAGATGAACAGCATAAACAATTATTTTGGGATTACGAATGGGAAATAGCCCAGATAAAAAATAAAGTGGATGGTGTGGGATGGGGGCTAAGAGATAACGGGAGGTAGTTTGGGGGTTAATATCTGACCAGCCCCAGGTAAAATAAGGCTTATTCAAAAATACAACAGGTATTTATATCTTTAATTGATTATGATAGCAGGTTAGATAATACTGCCATAATAAGTATAGGCTAATTTAATAATAAGCGTTATCAGTCTGTTTATTTATATTTTCAGCAATAGTAGACAAATAAGGAAGGTAGTTATAGAAAGAGAGAGAAAAAATTACTAGGTAGGAGACCTACTACAAGCAGGAAAGAAATTAAAGGAAATAATACATACAACTTAATGAAATTAGTTCTAAAACTTTGTGGAAGTTTATGATTTCCTAAAAAAAGTAAATGAACAAAATTAGCATAATAATAGAAAATTATATTATTTATTGTTGCATTACCATAATTACTACTGCATAACATAAAATATTTAAAAGGCACTTTTAAGAGACCAGAAGTGCTACTTAGTCAGATTTGACCATTATATATCATAGACATATACTGCTGATCAGATTGTGGTCGATAAATATGTATAATAATGTATCAGTCATATTTTCAAAAGTTTAAAAAAAATACCAAGCTAGAAATCATGTTGCATGCCTATAATCCTAGCACTTGGGAGTCTGAGGCTGGAGAATCTTGATTTGGGAGCCAGTCAGAGCTATATATTGATACCCTGTCTCAAGGAAAAGAAAACCAAAACAAAATAGTAAATACAAATCTTTTGAAAAGACCTCAAAATTAAAATAAAGAAGTTCAAACCTAGCTATGAGCTAAATCGCAAATGAGTAACTCAAATGTTATGAAAGCTATTTCAGATCTTAGGAGAAAAATCCAAACAAGATACAAATGGGCAACAACCACATGAAAAAGATGTTCAACAGTATCGGCCATTGGGAAATGCAAATCAGGCTACAATTAGATCCCATTCTGTAGCCAGAAAGACGGTTTAATTTTAAAAAGAAAGTAAATAACAAACGTTGGCAAAGACATGGAGAAATTAAAAGCCGTACTCAATGTGGTGGGAATGCAAAACAATGCAGCCATTTTCTAAGAGTTTGCCAACTCCTCACAGTGAAATTCAGAATTACCATATGATCCAGCATTTCCACTTCTAGGTATATACTTAAGAGAAATGAAAACAGATGTAAACACAAGAATGTGTGTGTAAATGTTTAAAGCAGCATTATTCATAATGGCCCCAAAGTGGAGACAACCCAAATGTTCAACAGAAAGTGAATGGACAAGGAAAGTAAGGAATCCTCTTAAGATGCAAATAAGTGGTAAAGGATAAAATTCTGGTCCACATTACCATGTGGAGACAACCTGAAAACCTCATGCAAAATGTCAAGTCTGTGTGCATGGTTCTGTTTGGAGAAATAGGTTCAGAATGGCTGATGTATCGACTGAAAGCTGGTTAGTGGTTGGGTAAATGGAGGCTTCTTTTGGAAGTGACAAATATTTTTGAAAATCAAATGATGGTAAGGGCGGCAGGATCCTGTGAATACTCCGAAGCTATTGCATTGTGTACTTTGTGTGAATAAAGCTCCTGCTATGTAAGTTATACATAAGCAAAGCTGTTAAACCCCTGCAAGAATGGGCCGGAAGTGTAAGGATCAAGCAGATGGACCCACACTTACGTGCTGGCATTTTTGAAAACATCCAGCTTTCAGTATTCATAAAAATACCTAATAAATAGAGAATTAAGCCTTTTATTCTTCCATAGAAAATAAACTGTGAAAATTGCCATTCTGTTGGGGAATATGTGGAAATATCTCATTGTGAATGGTAGGTAGGTCTGTGCTGAAATTGATAGAGCCAGCTTTAAAAGCAAAACGTTTTAGTATTTTAGAGACAATGAAGTTAATGTAAAATGTGCTTATAACATGTTTGATCTTGTGCTAAACTAAGAAAATTAATTGTAAGATCATTTAGTAGAATCCTTGCAAGTGTATGCCTTACACAGTTATCTAGATAATCATACATCTATGTGTACAATTTTCATCAGGAAATGTGCTCATTGGAAAAAAAAAATGAACCTAACTCACTGACTTCCTGCACAGGTCTCAGCAGTCTAAAATTGAGCATAATTTCCTTTATTTCAATTTGGAGTTATCCCATTTACTGTAAACTTTAACTAGAAGTGTTTTGCAAAGCTAGTAATTAAGTATAACTGATAACGGAGAAAGACAAGGAAACATAGCAGGGCTGACTTCTAACTGAGAATTTTCTGGAGTGCATGACCAAATGTGTGAAGTATTGGAAGTCTTTGCATGCTCCGGGTAGCGTAGTGGTCAGCGTTTCCTGGGTACTTCAAATGACTTTAACAGTCCTCCAAATTGTACTGTCTCTCGTAAAAGGCCACGGCAATGTCCTTGATTCATATCGGTCATGCGGTTTCCCTTCGGTGTGTTCTGACGTTTCCCTCAGTTTCGAAGCTCAGAGTCCTGATGTGGCACTGTGTTGGCTTCCTGGTACACATTTCCTGCAAAACTCCAGACCGCACAGGTTTCTGCTGTTATGTGTTATGCCAGGGACTGTCGGTGACAGTTAGGTGAACCCTCAGAAACCTAATCAAGCCGGTTCATTTCTGTCTCTCAGAGCTTCTGATTGAGACTACATGGTTCCATCTGAGCACATCCAAGTGTTTACTTGTCTCTTAACCCTCCTGATGCCTTCTCAATGTGACACGGGTGACAAGGCTTGCAACTATCACCAAGCACAAATTGCTCCTTCTTCTAGGCTTGTTTTCCATCCTCTTTCTCTCCCATATGACTTTAGGCTTTAGAGTTTCTGAATCTTATACAAAAATCCATTAGCAAACCAGAGGCAAGTCTGAGCATTTCTCTTCTGTACCAGAGTTTTACTCAGCCCAGACAAAGGTTCCTGTCAGGTTGCCTTCCTGCCTCTCTGTCATTCACACAGGTGTTTCAGACCAGGTGGGTCAGGACTTCCCAGAATGTTAGCACTTCCCACCTTCCAACAGCGATTCTGACACAGGGGAAGTTTGAAAACCTTACATTTAGCTCCTTCAAGGATTAGTCTAGAATGTCAATAATTTCCCAAAATGTCCCAATCTTCCAGTGACCATAACGACATTCACAGTTACTATTTCCACTGTGATGAAAAGGTATTCACCTATAGCTCCTTCTCCAAACCCCACTTTTCTCGTGTTTATGATACAGGACATACCAAAAAAGCCAAGAGGGAAACCGAAACCCAAACCAGAAACACCACAGACAAGACATCAGAGTGTCTGTGCCATCACTGGAGTTTGGAAATGTGGTTTTCACTAATTTTTTTTTTAAACATATGCAGAGCACCTCCTTGCTAGCACTTCCTATAGTTGAGTTGCAGCCTTTGGCTCTGGTTACCCAAAGCTATTCTGCTAAGGCCTTCAACTTGACTTTACAAACACAGACAGGTTTACAACAGGACCAACAAGACCAGTCAGGAGTTCACCACTCCACTCCTGAGAACAAGGGCCCCAAACATGGGGAAGGCTTCGTTGCCGCAATACACCTGAGGAAAATAAAGCAAGCCAAAAAGCACAATCCTTGAGAGAATAAGAGGCAAGCAATGCCTGCAAAAGTGAACCGACGCTTTGGAAGCACCACTCATTGAAGAAAACCAGAAGAGAGATAATTTCAAGAAAGAAAAATCTAACTGAACTAAAAGTGTGGAAGCCTTAAAATACCGCCCCCCGCCCCCGGAAGGCAGAGGTCCATTCTCACTGGTGACAAACATTTTCCCAACAGAGGAAATTTAACACATTATATAAATACCCCATCCGTAAATGCTCTGGAGGTAACAATTAGTTTTCTCTCCTTTCATCTCAGTTGTTTCTGCCCACACACATTTCCTATTTCAAGCTTTAGTGTAACAAATGCATCTTTCGAAGTGGAAGCCCACGCCTTGTTTGCCCCAAACACGGGTCTCTTTATCGCCACGTGCAGTCTCTCTGGTTCACAGAGCTGAACAGTGCAGCATTTTCTTCTCTCCCAGAGCTCTGGCAGAATTCATTTAATTTCCATGTAAAATGTAATCTGCAGGTAATAATAGGTCACTTGCAGCAATTTCATTCAGGCTGCCAGATCACCCGTCACTGTGCTAATTATGGGATAGCACAATGCTCGGCCAAGACGTGCGTTTAGAATTAGGTTGGGCACTTTGTTTTAATGATGCTACGAAGAACACAACAGAAAGTCTCAGCGAATACTGTAGGCATTGCCCGTCTCCTCTAAAATGACTGAGAAACCAAAGCAAGGCTTCTTGTGTGTTGAGCATCTTCAGCTTCAGCATCCTCGATGTTGCCTGCAACACCTACAGGCTCATGGTATTTTATTGAGCATGGGCAGGTGCTGAAATACCCAGAGGTCCCTGATACAATAGCATTGTAGCTTCTTGGAGAGAAGCTAAGAGCAGCTGGATGATTGCAAGGGCAGGTGGCATTCACTCACTGATTGGCTATCCCTGCTTTGAAATTATGATCACAAACCTTGCATACCTCCCTTTAAGCATCAAAGAAAAGTGAAGTACTTTTCTCTGTAGCTTTCCTTTATGCAGAAACTTAAATTAGCCATGATGCTATATTTGTGTGTGTGCATGTGTGTATGTGTGTGTGTGTGTGTGTGTGTGTGCCCGTGCGCGCACGCGCGTGCGCGTGCATGTGCACATGTGTGTTGAGGGGTTTCCAAACTCAGGAACTATCACAGAATGTGGTAACATAAAATGGACCCAAAAGATGACTTAGCCCATATTATTCATTTAATTAACTTCATCATAACTTACTTCCATTATAAAGAAACTTCAGGGCCACTGTAAATTATTTGGTTATGAGTTTAATATGAAATGTCTTCCCTAGGGTTGTGTGTTGAAGGTTTGGTTCCCCTGCTGGTCAGGTAATTTTGGCAACTGTTGGAAACTTGAATAAGTCAGGGGTAGCTGGAGGCAGTAAGTTCTCTAGGGGCATGTCCTTGTGGGGCAGTGTCCTGTCCCCCGGTCATTCCTGCTGCCTCTTTTCTGTCTGCCATAGGGTAAGCAGCCTCTTCTACCATATGGTCTCATTGCCCTGCTAACTGTCTCCTTCCATACCACAGCAATCTATCCAGCTGACCTTGACCTCAAACCTTGAAACTGTAAGCCAAAACAACCTCCTGTAAACTGAGTTTCCCAGGCATTTATCACTGTGACCAAATGTCTGATTACCGTGTGTTTGGAAAGGGTAAAAAAAAAAATTAAAAAAAAAAAGCAGAGACAAGCCCTTCCTCCGGAAAGACCAGTTCAGGTGTTGATGGTCAAGTCAGAGCAAAGGAAAATTATTCTTCCTCAGAAGGGAGTAATATGAGATGTGGAGGATGTGATTGCAAGGAGGTATAGAAACAAAAGCCTGAGGAGAGTGTGTGCCTCAGGGCTGCCTGCATCACCGCTGAGTCCTACCTACTTCCTGTTGTATAACAGAGTGTATAATAATGCGGGGGATATAATAGGGAAGTGCTAAGGCAGGGCCTCCAGTTCCTCCATAGCAACAAACAAACAAACAAACAAACCAAAACAAAAAAGAAAACAAAAAAACAACATAGGCTGCTGGCTCAGCACATAGCTTGGACAGCTTCAGGGATCTTGGCCAGATTTTCAGGTTTGGAAGGACTAACCCAGCAGACCGCCCCTCCCCCGCATTCTCTGAGTGCCCTTCTCCTGTTTTGTTTGGATATGGAAAGACAAAATGTGCAGTCACCACCTGAGAGGGATGGAAAGACAGAGAGTATCAAAGCCCTGGGAGAAGAAACAAGAAAGAACTGTCTGGATAGGGGCAGGGACAATACAGAGACAGGCAGAGGAGGAAACTGATGATAAGAGAATGGAGTGAGGAGAAAGGAGAATGAGACAGGCAGAAAAAGCAGGGATCAGAGAAACAGAGGGAGAACGGCACAGAGGGAGAGGATGATGGAGAAAAATGAAGAGCAATGCGGGTGGCTTTAGAGAAACCAGGAGGAGATGCAGAAACAGACAAGGGTTGGGCCAGACTGAGCCTGATATTGTGCTTGGAAGGTAAGTACCTGTGTGTGTGTGTGTGTGTGTGTGTGTGTGTGTGTGTGTGTGTGTGTACATGCACACATGCAAATATGTGTAAATGAGTGTGAGTATGGATGTGTGTAAGCATATATGCGTAAATGGGATGAGTGTGTACCAATAAATATGGGTATGTGCATGTGTGTGTGTGTGTGTGTGTGTGTGTGTGTGTGTGTGTGTGTTGTTTATGAACCACTATGTGTAAGTGGTATAAGTGTGTTCAGGTGTGAGTATGGGTTGTGCATGTGTGTATGCATGTATGCATATGAGAAAATATATGTAATGAGTATGTATGGGTGTGAGTATGGGTGTGTACAGGTTTGACAGGGTGTTTGTGTTTTAGGGCTGTGCAACTTGGAAGTGGCCTTGGACAAGTCACAGTATTTTTTGTTGTTTTTCTGTTTTGTTTTCTTTTTCTTTTTTTCCCCCATTTCTTTTTTTTTTTTTTAAGATTTATTTATTTATTTATTTATTATGTATACAGTGCTCTGCTTGCATGTACTCCTGCAGGCCAGAAGAGGGCACCACATCACATTACAGATGGTTGTGAGCCACCATGTGGTTGCTGGGAATTGAACTCCTGACTCTGGAAGAGCAGTCTGTGAGTGCTCTTAACTGCTGAGGTATCTCTCCAGGCCTTGTTTTGTTTTTGTTTTTCAAGACAAGGTTTCTCTGTGTTGTAGACCAGGCTGGCCTCAAACTCACAGAGATCTGGTTGCTTGCTAGAAATGCCAAAATGCAGACACAGAAACACACACAGACTCCAAAGTGCAAATGGAAGTCTGAGAAGCAGCTATTTTCACACCAAGGCATGGTGGAAGATTTCCTGGAGACTCAACTTCTGTGATTGCAAAGATGAAATGTTTTTCATCTTCTAAGTAAGAAAAGTGAAGTCTGTAATATTTCTGGGGTGCTATACTGATGGCCTGGGTGGTAAAGTGCTCACTGAGTAAGCATAAGGTTTGGAGCCCCAACATCTTCATAGAATCAGGGCCTCGCAAAGACTGCTTACAATCCCAGTGTAAGAAGGGCAGAGGGATGCCAAGGGTTTACTGCCTAGCCAGGCCAGTCAGCACCGGAAGTCACTGTCTCAAAAATAAAGGTGGTAGGAAGAAAGATTTCTTTCTAGATTACTCTCTCTGGCTGTGATAAACAGAAACAAAGAGCAGCTTGAGGAGGAAAAGGTTTACTTAGCATCCTGATTACAGTCCATCCCTGAGGAAAGCCAAGGCAGGAACTCGGAGGCAGGAACTGAAGGAGAGGTCATGGAAGAGAGCTGCTTACTGGCTTACATGTTCCTAGGCTCGTCTAATGGATGCGATTCCTCAATCAAGAATCTATCTTCCCCAGTGACTCTGGTTTGTGTCAAGGTGACAAAAACTGATCAGCACAATACTCTAAACCAACAGCTGGGGTTCTGTACCTGTTCATGCATGAATGTACACACACACACATACACACACACATACACACACACACACACACACACACACATACACACTGGGAGGGGGTCTATATCAGTATCCCAAAGTAGCATGGCTGGCTTCAAAATCAAGTTTAGTGACCCAAAATTAAGTTTAATCAACTGAAGACCACCATATATTTCACAGGTACCACCTGACAAGCCCAGAGTTGGATGCTATTTTTATCTAGTATTTGCCTTGATCCTCAAAACAAGTTTTTAATGGTACATTTTCCTCAGTTCACAAAGAAACACTCAAGAGTCCAGCCATTGCTTTCCAAAGCACACCGCTAGTAAGCGGCCCAGCTGGATTTTAAATGCACAGCTGTACACATCCCAAGCTCCGGCTCCCGTGGCTTTGCTGTTCTGAGTTTCTCTGTTCACTGCCTCCGTTTCTGAAGATGCTCAGTTTCCATGCTGTTTCAGCTCCTGGTGACAGCGAGCCCAGCGCAGGCAAGGACCACAGAAGCTGCTCGTTAAGGGCAGAGAGCAGAGGCCTGTGGAGCTTGCTGAAACCTAGCAAAGGGGCACAGAGAGCTTCGACTAGGCATTTGGAACCGGTGATGCATGATATTGATTATCAACTTGATAGGAATTAGAGTCACCATGGAAACAAACCTCTGAGGATGCCTGTGAGGGAGTTTCTAGATTGAGCTAATTCTAAATTAGGCAAGGTCTAAATGTAGGTGGCACCATTTGTAGTGCCGGGTCACAGAACTGAATGAAAAGGAGAAATGGAGCTGAGTGGAAGAACAGTTGTCTCTGTGTCCTGACTCTACCACCTGACTGCAAATACAACATACCAGACGTCTTATACCTCAGCCACCACGCCTTGCCAAGATGAACTATACGCCCTCAAACTAAACACCAAAACAAACTCTTTGCCCCGAAGTGGCTTTAGTCATAGCAGCAGTAAAAGTAACTGGTGTGGGCTCTCACTTTTGGCTCAGATCTGAAAGCTGACTTTCCTTCTGCCTGAGCTGTATACTGTGTCCTTCCGTGTCCATGGACTGGCCTTCCCGGAACTGTCACCCTTGGAATAAAAGACATCAGATCCCCAGGACATCCCAAGCTTCCCCAGTATCAACATGTCTGAGGACTGGCCAGTCTCTCTCATCATCTTACCATGGACTCCAGGCTGCATTTCCTGCCCTCGTAGCACTTTCCTCTGATGCAGGCAGCCATACAATTCCTAGCTTTTTTAAAAACTGAACTATAAAGAGCAGATGAGCAGAAAAAGGTAGACCGCCCCTGACCATTTCCGGTGTTATAGTCTTGATGCAATAGGTGCTTGCTATGTAGCCGATGTTGGTCTCCGACTCACAACTTTCCTACCTCAACTTCTTGAGTGCTGGCATCACAAGTGTTTACCATCACGCCCAGCTATGGCTTTGAGTTTTGACGTCCAAACTCCCCCAGGCTTGCAGACTGTCTCTGCCTGCAGGAAGAAGCTCTCCCAAACACAAAATGTATTTGCCTAAAGCAAGAAAGCTTGCCGTATTGCATTATACAAAAGCTAGCAAAACCCCAAAATAAATGCAGACCAGTGACTCTGAAAATACCATGTACCATTGGGTATTCCCTCAGGGACACATGCACTCAGAACTCTCTGAATCCCAAGTCTGATTTTCCAAAACTGCCTTTCTGAGTCATTCCCCTGTTGAGCTTAGCTTGCCTTTGGGCAGCCTGGAGGCTGAGGGCCCTGCTCAGGTGCAGCCGCTGAGTGGAGCGGCCTCCTAATAAGGCAGGCATCAGTCCAGAAAGAAAATCTTATCACTGATTGTTTATGAAGGATGCGACGATTATACAGTAGTTGGGAAGGGAGCAAGCTGTCTGTCCCAGTAGACTGTGATCAGAATATCAAATCCTCAGCCCTAGGTGCAGATGATGAGGAGAGGAGAATGGCTGTGTTTTTTCTTAGAGAGCAAGGGCCAGAACCATCCTCTGAGTGGTGGTGGTGGGAGGGGCTGGCTCATAATCACCCAGTACAGAGAAGGTGAGCACCGAGGTACCTGTTTGCATGCAGGAGGCTGAGCATCACTCTGAGCATGAAAACATTGTTCAGCTCTGCAAATGCTTGGAGATTAGAGAAGCCCCTTGGCGGCTTTGACTCTAAGTGGAGATTGGTCCCCAGGGAGAAATCAGCTGCAAATCTGCGCAAGCATATGGGCATAGGGGAGGGAGTTGCTTGAGCAAGGTGGCTTTACCAACCTTCTGTGAAGTCAGAGGTATCAAAGGGGTGAGTTCTAAAAGCTCTGTGGCCGGAAAGAGGCCCGAGAACACAGGAGTGCCGAGTTCAATGGCACCTGTTCCCGAGGTGAGACAGGTAGGGCACAAGGTCAGAATGATAAAACACAAACGGATAGTCCTGAGGAACCAAGAATCCCAGCTCAGAAAACCTGTCCCAACTCCGCCACTCTACTACCAAAGGGATTAACACTTTTTGTGATGATGTTTTTCTAACAGAATTATTATTTAAACACAACAAAACTCTCCAATTTTGAGTGTGCGGTAGATTGAATTTTTGACATTTGCATTTCCCCAGAAACCACCATCTAAGTAAAATATAGGCAATATATTTTTTTTTTAATCACCTCAGAAAGTTTGCTTTCAGCCTTGGCGGTGTCCACCTCATCCCGCCCCCTTGCTTAAAGCTGTTCTGGCTTCTTCTTATGACCACAGGGTTACTTAGCTTATTCTGGTGCTCCAGATCAATGAACTCATACAGCAGCTATCATTTATGTCTGATTTGTTCATGCCACAGACCACATTTAACACTGTCTCTGCTGTGCATCACAGAAGTGAGTTCCATTACAAGATTAAATCACAGCTTGTTTACCACTTAGCCGTACCTGGACAGTGAACTTGGTCAAAAGGTTTTCAGCTACTATCAATAATGGTACTGTGAACATTTTATTTTTAAATATATTTATTATTTAAAAAATAGTTTTAATAATAGTGTGTGGGGTAAGTGTGGGTGTTGTGGGGGTGCATGACTTGTGGGTGTCAGCCAGAGGGCTTATGCATGTACAAGAGAGTGCCCACAAAGTCAAGAAGAGGGAGTGGGATCCCCTGAAAGCAGAACTTGGGGTCTTCTGGAAAAGCTGAATGAGAGCTTTCCCATTGTGCCATCCCTGTAGTGCACATGTGCACGTGTGCACATCCATGTGTGTGGTGTAGTGTGTATGGTGTGCGTTGGTGTGTGTATGTGTAATGTAGTATGTGTGGGTGTGTGTGGGTGGTATGTGTGGTGTGGGATGGTGTGTGTATGTGTA
>OU015753.1:23749034-23788776 GCA_907169655.1 Acomys percivali | reverse complement strand
GTGTGTGTGTGTGTGTGTGTGTGTGTGTGTGTGTGTGTGTGTTCACTTACAAGCCATGGTGGAAGTCAATGGACAACTTTCAGGAGCCTATCACCATATACCCGTCAGTTATGGAACTCAAGTCATTGAAATTAGATTGACGGCAAGCCTTTACACACTTGGCCATCTTGCCAGGCTGAACATGCTTGCTCAGTCTTTTCTGGAAATGAGCATTCATTTTACTTAAGAAAATGAAAGCGGGTGTGGGTGTGTGTTTGATTCTACATAAAGTTACCAAGTTGTTTCTCAATGTGTCCGGGCTGTTTCACCTTCCCACCCGTGGAGCAGAGGCATCCCAGGCCATGCCCCTGTGCTCACTCAGCCTGGGTGTCACAGTGTTTCAAACCTTGCTTAGTCTTCCATCTGTAAAGCACTGTCTTGCTTGGTTTCAATGTGCAATTCCTTGCAGACTACTCGCATGCTGCACCTTGTAATATGCTTACTGCTGGCGGCCTGCCTTCTTTGCAATGCACTTTGTCCACTTTCTTACCGGATTACATGTTATTACTGAATCATATAAGCTCTTTGTATATTGTAGCTACAAAGGTATCATAATTCTATTTCCCTGTTTTTGACTTACATATGTCCTCTTTTGGTGGTATTGTTTTTCAAGAGCAGATTTTAGTTTTACTAAAGCCCAATTTATTGATTTTTTTTTTTCATTATACGTGTTTGGCTTCATTCTTTGAGAGAGGGTCTCAAGAGCTCAGGCTAGCCTCTCTCACTGAGGATGACTTTCAACTCCTGTTCTTTCTGATTCCACCTTCTGGCTGTTCCTAGATGCTAGGCAAGTGCTCATCCTGATGGGCTCCATTCTAAGACCCTGATTGGTCCTTTTTAATGTCTAAAAGCATCGTTATCTGCTTTATATATGAAGGTGTCCTCTCTGGTTTCCACCACCGCAGGGTGAGTTTTGCTTGTTGTAGAATTCCATGTAAGTGAAGTCACACAGTACATTTTGCTCAGGTCTAATTGTTTCATGGAACACGCCTCTTTGCTGGAGCCACAGAAGTTAGTTTTGTTTGTCATTACATAAGTGAATCATGGTGTGTTTATAGACGCATACATAGATGGATATTGGGTTTCATAAAAGTTTTTAGCTATTATCAATAAAGCTATTACAAACATCTCTGTATAATTGTATTGTTTTCATTTTTATGATTAGGTCTATAATACAGCTCAAAGTAATTTTATGAATAGCTTGTCAGGATTTAAGACCAGCTTTTTATCCACACAAATATGTAGTTGGTTGAAAATTATTTCCTAAAGATTTTTTTTCCTCCAGTGAATTGCCTTGACATCTTCATCACATATATGTATACATACATATGTATATATGTATGTGTGCATATGTATATACATATATATGATAATAACAAATGAAATCTTAACCATGAATGCAGATATGTATGAATATTCATTATGTAAATCATAGGAGTGCTTAGTATATCTTTGGTTCTAATATTAGTGTTTCACCCAAATACTTGGTTCCTAACAAGGAGCTCCTAAATCCTTCATAGTTCCTGGGTGTCCTGCATGAATGTAAGGCCATCACATGACAGAAGACAGAAGGGCCAGCAAGACTGACTCTTCAGCAAGCCCTGTGTACAGTTGTGTTCATGTGTGTGCAGGAACTGACTACAGGGCCTCGTGCACGATAGGCAGGAGCTCTACCTCTGAACTCAGTCATTTGTCTTTTATTAATGAAGCCCTTATAAGGAAACTAATTCAGTCCACGGGAAGAGAACCCTCATGACCCTGTCACTTCTTGAAGGGTCATCTCTTTAAAAAATTCACAATGACATTTCAGAACCTGAATTTGGGGAAAATACATTTAAATCATAGCATGTGGGAGAAAAGAATCTTAGGCATGGACTAGGCACAGGTGGTACATGCTATAGCCCCAGCACATGGGAGATGGAGATCATAGGATCAGGTGTTCAAAACCAACCTAGCCTAAATAGTAAATTCAAGATCAGTCTGGCTTACATGAGATACTGACACAAAAACTGACAGTAAATAATAAGAAATATAATAATAATAATAACTTAAAATCATAAATATAATTGTGTGCATAGTATTGTAGTCTGTGAATCATTAAACCTGAGGATAGTCTGGGCATGGGCAACCACAAGCTTGTTACTCTAGCATAATGTTAGTCATTTATAATTTCCATTTATCCTGTTTGTCTAGAAACCTTTAAAAGAACAAAGTCAAACTTGTTCACTGTATTGGGTCAGCACTGGGCTCTCTTGATGTTTTCCTGTGTCATGAAATTAAATTATCTTTATGCTTTGTGTGGTAAAATGGAGCTCAATTATTTAAAACATTGTTTTCCAATATCAGCATTGAAAGATATGCATTTATCTCTGTGTATTTGATATTTCTTAAAATATCTGTCTCTGTGTCTCTGTCTCTGTCTCTGTCTCTGTCTCTCTCTCTCTCTCTCTCTCTCTCTCTCTCTCTCTCTCTCTCTCTGTGTGTGTGTGTGTGTGTGTGTGTGTGTGTGTGTGTTTCATTCCCATGACTGTATGGATATATGAACATGAACAGGCATACAGAGGCCTGAGTAGGATATCAAGTATCTTCCTCTGTTCTTCTCTGTCTTATTATCTTAAAATAGTGTCCCTCAGTGGACCAGAAGCCACTGTTTAGTGTAGACTGGCTGATACATGAATTCCTGCCATCTGCTCCTTCCCCTCTGCTACAAACTAGTGAGGTTACAGGCACACAAAGCTGTATCCAGCATTTTTGCTTGTGTGCCAGAGATTTGAACTCAGGACCTCGTGTTCTCTTAGCCACAGAGTCAACCCCCAAGCCCTATCACAAATTGTAATTTGAGCGTTTTAATCACCACCCACTTAAAAGTATTTAACTGTTATTTCCTCCTTTTGAAAATATTTGCTTCTGACTGTCAAGATGCCCTCGTACAGGAAGGACCCTTACAGTACTGTGCTTCGTCTCTCACAGTATTCTCTGCTGATGAGTCTGCTTTTCAGATACACAACATTGGCTTCCTCAGTATACTCATGACTGCCTGTTCATGATGTCTCTGCCTCTTTGCTCTTTCCTCACTTTCCTGTCCCTGAAAGTCATGTCTTTGATCTTCCTTTAAGAGCAACATAAGGAACTGTCCTTGACTGTTGGCTCCTTCACCTTCCTTAGAAGCCTGGATGGCAGCTTGCTGTCTGTGGCTGTTCTATGTTGAATATCTGGTTACTTTATATTTGTTTCCTGTCTTCTTTAGTTAATCAAACTCTGGCCTGATTTGCTTTGTGTAGCCAGTCCTCTTGTTTGGCTTTTCCCTTGTGTTCAGTTTTGGTGCTGTTGTTTTCTAGTGGATGTTTTCACAGACAATAGCATAGCCTTAGCTTAGTTAAGTCCGTACCTGGCTGACACTGCACCTGCTCATGAAGAGAGCGGACTTTAAGTGGAACGGTCCCTTCCTGTTGGTCCTCTATCCTCGCCTGTTCCTTCTCCTCAGCTTGTGCTTCAGTTTTGTAATGTTTCCCCTAAACAATGCGCTGCATTTTTACAACATTTAAAAGGGGGAAATGCAGTTCTTCATACTCACCACTTGTAGTTCTTCCCTTCCTTCCTTTAGAGTTTAGTGTTCGCTCTGCGCCATTCCCCTTGGCCCTGGAGTGCTGCCTTTTGCATTTCGTCCAGTGTGAGCCTGTGTGTATTTTTTTTTTAGATTCCGTTCATTGGGAAAGCTTTATTCTTAGCTTGAAAGCTATTTGTACTGACTAAACGATCTGTGTGATAGCATTTCTCCACACACAACCCCCTACCTGACATTTTAAGATACTGTCCCTTTATCTTCTTGATTTCACTGTTTCTTTTTTTATTTTAAAATATTAAGCCTCCTGCTGTGATTCTTCTCCATATTTCCCCAAATTTTAGACATTTCTAAAGCTTTCCCTTTACTCCAGTAACATAAGTTTAACTATATCCTGTCCAGGTATGTTTTGTTTTGTTTGTTTGTTTTTTTTGTATCTGGAATTGTCTTGGGTGCTTGTTTCTGATCAAACATCAAAGTAGTTTGCCTAATATTTTAAAAATACTGTCTGTCTAATTTTCTGCCTCTTCTTGAGAAACTCAGTCATGAGTCATGAGTTTCTGTTTTATTTTTTAAACATTGGTTTTCATCCCTTTAGTCTAGATGTATTTTATTACTCTGTCTTTAAATCTATGGGTACTTTCATTGAATGCAATATGTCATTAACCCTACCAAATTAATCACCATTTCAATTGGTCCTTTCTGTATAAGATTCTCTATCTTAATTTCCTTTGCATATTCATTTCTTTAATATTTTTATGAAGGTTAAAGTAATAGCTAACTCTAATCCAGTGGTCCTCAGCCTGTGGGGCACAATCCCATTGGGGGTCAAATGACACTTTCACAAGGGACACATATCAGATATCCTGCATATCATATAGTTACATTATGATTCATAACAGTAGCAAAAGTGCAGTTATGAAGTAGCAGTAAAATAATTTTATGATTGAGGGTCACCACAACATGGTGGACTGTATTAAAGGGTCATAGCATTAGGAAGGTTGAAAATCACTATTCTAATCTCTGGTTATTTGTGCACCTGTGTATAGGTTTGTTTCCTTATGATCAGTCTCCATATATTTAGTACTAAAAAAAAACAGAAAAAATCTGCTGGGCTTTGTTGTTACTATGCTACAGAGACTCTGACTTCTGTTGCTTTGTTTGAAACAATGGCACTGGAGTATAGTTGCTAATACCTGGATGCTGCAACGTTTAGTTTAAGGTTTTTTAAAGGCTGCTACTATGTTGCTTTCTTCCTTAGTCCAGGGCGAATGTTTTAATTCTCAGAAGTGGTTGTATTCCCTAGGTTTGGCCTTTGTAAGTTTTCAGTGCAGAAGTTGTTTAGCAGACTTAGCTCACATAGAGGGATTCTAACTAGAAGCTCCTGGTGGGAACAGAGGAAATCTTGCAAGGATGTTTCATCCTCTAAACTGTTCATATCGCTTCTGGCATCCATAGGGTCTCATCATACACCTCCATAGTTAAAACATCTCACAAAGATTCTTGAGGGATTGATATATGGACATTTGACTCTCACTCTATGTGGCTACATACTTTCTGAGAAGGTCCTAAGATCTCAGGAAATTGAAAGATTCTGTCTTCTGATTCATCAGATCCATATATATGCAGCCTGGGGTCCAGCCCCCCACCCCACTCTATTTCTTTCAATACTTTCCAGGGAAAAATAAATTCACTTCTCATGTCAGAGATTTCCCTTGTTCACAACTCAAATCTACAGTACTTTCTCCTTCCTTTTGTCACTCCTTTTGGAAACTTGTAATATGTTCATGTTTTTATTGCTTTCAATGGAATTATTAATCGAAAACAAACCAAATACCTAAACTTAAACTCCTTGAATAAGTTTATCTGGTCACTTAGTCGGCAGTCGTTTATGAAGCCAGTCTTAGTCACGGTTCGATTTCTGTTAAGAGACACATGACCAAGGCAATTCTTACTTAAAAAAAAAAAAAGCTTAAAGTGGGGGCTGGCTTACATCTTCAGAGGTTAGTCAGCATTATCGTGGTAGGGAACAATGGTAGCATGCATGATAGGCTGGTGCTGGGCAAGTAATTGAGAGCCATATGTTTATCTGCAGGCAGAGAAAGAGAGGGAGGGGATGAGGGAGAGAGAGAGCGAGAATAGATGTGCATGGGCATTTGAAACTCCAAAGCGCACCCCCAGTGACGTACTTCCTCCAACGGAGCCATACCTTCTAGTTCTTCCACTCCTATCAAAGAGTTCCATTCTCTGGTAACTAACTATTCAACCATATGAGCCTATGGGGGGGCCATCTTATTTTAAACACCACAAAGCCCTTAACATTGGTTTTGTGTTGGTGATGACATTGGCAGCTTAAGGCACAAAGCTAGAGAATGAAAAGGGAAAGCCTTTCTTAGGAACATCACGCAGCAACAGCCAAATATCAGGAGAACGTGTGGCTATGAGTGCCTGTAGTGGGCCAATTTTAACCCATTAGAGAAAGCTGTGGAGGGGTCCATGGAGAAAAAGGATGTAAGGCTGCCGCTGGGTCATTGCAGAAGCTACCACTCAGGTGACCTATGCTTGTTCCACAAGAAAGGCCAGGACTGCTGGATACTGTGGTGCAAGCATTCATTTATAGCCTATTCTAGATCAATGGCCTATAAAAGCATCCTCTGCATCAGTCCTGCAAACTAGGAGTTCTCTAGTTGGAGTTAAGAGGGAGAGAGAAAGTGCAGCCAGACGTACCAACCATTAATGAAGGGGAGGGTCAGGGACTAAACTTCTTGGGGAAATTCTAGCACCTTTAAATAAGAGTGTACTGAAATGAGATGGAAAGACAAGAACAAAGAATCACCTTATCCACTCAATAACAAGTAAAAACTTCCTTTACAGATTAATAAACTATCGGCAGTAACAGAGCTACCAGCAAAGCAGGATTTTGTTCCTTTCCTTGGAGCCTGGGGATTCACCACCAGGGATTCTTGTTGAGGTCAGCAGGAGTGGGAGGCAGGAAGCCTCAGGAGCAGGACCCCCTGGAGAGTTGTGGGTGGGAGTAGAGCACTTTTACCTCAAACCTAGAGAAAGGGGTTGCACCCCTCTTTCACACTTGTCAAAGTAACTACTTAATATTCTTTTATGTTGATTTATTCTGAGTCCTGTCAACTTATGGTAATGTTTTCTCAACTTCTTTTATAATTATGAAATAATTACAAAGGGTTGACACGGATACTTAGTCCCGCTTTTTCTTTCCGTGCAGTGGTAGGCACTCTGCCTGAAACTCAAAGTCTGATTAGCCAACCCTTGAAATAATTTGCCTTTCGTAAATCCTCCTGGTCTAGTAAGAAAATGAAACACATCCTTTAGAAGATGCTCATTATCTTTGTATTAATTATATTTGACTTAACAGCACTTCTGATCTTATGAAGAAAATTTAAGAAAACAAAGCAAGACAGTAAAAAGAAAGACATAAAATATTCACAGCCTTTTACTTAAAGCTTACCAATGAGGACATTCAGCTTTAAAGGTTTGGTATCTTTTAGCAGAGGCATATGGGGTGAACTTGGGAATGAATATGGACCTGTGGGTGATTGGAGACGTAGATTAAGAAGTGATGACACTACAGATGTTTACTGTGGACAACCATTTACAGCCTTTTAAGGTACATTAAACACCATATACCTTATTCCTAAAGCAATGAAAAACCACTGAAGGGTTTGTAAGCAAAGAAGATTATAAAATCATATTTGTGTTTTTAAAGTATTACATATTGCTGGATGTAAGGGCATATGCCTTTATGGCCAGCATTTAGGTGGGCCAAGGCAGGGGAGCTCTGTTAGTTTGTAGCCAGCCTTGTCCACATGGTGAGTTTCTGGGCCAGAGCTACATATGTCATCTAAATAAATAAATAATCCTTGATACATCATAGAGAATGCATCCAAATGGGGATCCAGCCAGCAGGGATTTGGGGGAAATGCCACTGACAGGCTAATGTTGCTGTTATCAAAATGAGAATTGACAAGAATTAAGACAGAGATAGGAGTGATGGGAGAAGACAGCATTTCACAGGATAGTTAGAACAGTCAGGAGAGATAAGAAAGATGAAGAAAACTGTCAAGTAGCTGATATTTGTTACAAGATTTTATTTTCTTTCTTTCTTTCTTTTATTTATTAATATTAATATTATCTTTATGTGTAGGCTTCTCTTTATCTTAATAATGTTACCTTAAGTGCAGAAATATTGTGTTACTCATTTTTTACTTAACATTAATACCATATTTGCTTCTTCTTCTTCTTCATCACTGTTAAATTCAGTGTGGTGATTCCTTAATTTATTCAGGGGAGTTAACCCTTCACCTGCCTAACGTGGGAGACTAGATTGTTCTCCAGGATTTGCTAACACATGTAATTCTGCAACTGATCTCTTTGGGCATGAAGAAACTTCTTTATGTTCTATATCTTTAGAGTCAACGCTCACAAGTAATTTACTGGGTTAAGGTATATGACTATACTAAGATTCTCACAGCAGCAGATGCATGGCTGTATTTTATCATCTTAATTACTTCATTCAGATCAGAGGGAAACCATCGTGTATCAGACTGATTATGTCAAATCCCTTTCCTCAAGGAAAGGACAACAGTTTGCCCTTACTGGAACAGCTCCATGGTCTCAATACAGATTCATCTTTTCTGCCCCAGTGTACTGTCATAATTGCCACCCATAGGCTGACAGACCATTGTAGCCACCCTCAGAGCAACACGCAGAATTGCAGATGAATGGTAGCTGTTGGTTTGTTCTTAAGGAATTCAATGGGTTTGACAATGTAAGTCCTCTACTCAAAAGCATACTATGGCCTGCTGAGTATTCAATTATGACACATACTGAGAAACAACATTTGCCAGTTCAGCAGTGTATCTTCAAATATGCAATATATGCATTGAAAAAGCAACTAATAGACAGCAGCATTTCTTCTACAGCTACAAAATATGTGTCTGTAATCCCAGGGATAAAGGTGAGAATGAGTCCTTTCATAACTGGACTCATGAAAATTATCTAAGCCCTGTGCTACAACTTGGAACTCTCCTGACTTGAAAGTTTTAGTTAGTAGCGAAGAAATGTTTCCCACAGGGACCACGAGGAGTCACCATTGAATGAGCAGCCAGCTGCCTAGTCCAGGCTTTCTGTATCGCAGAAGCCAGAGTGTACAGAAGGACGGAATTCCTCGAGTGTATTATCCTGGCTAGATGATTGGCCATGACCACAAGAGACAAAATCAGTTGCTCCTTGTCGTCAGTCAGAATGAACTATATCCATAACCTTGAGAAGTCATTGAATATGTTGTAGTAGCCTCGTGTGTAATTACAAAAGTTAATAGGAAATAACAGCAACCAAAATGGAAGACAAAATTAAAAAAAAAAGAATTAGACGATAGAGGGCTTAATGCTTGGAGCTACATGAGTGATAAAGAGCAGTAATTAGGGCAGAGATGGAACAGGGGAGTGTTAGCATAGAGGATAACTCAGCTTGGTGTAATAAACTAAAGCAGTCCCTCTTTGTTCATGAAGGACACATGAGAAGACCCCGAGTGATGCCCGAAACCACAGAAAGTACCGAACACTGTGCATGTCATTTTTTTTTCCTTTACAAACACGCCTAGGATTATGCTCCTAAAACTAAGAGAATTATGCTAAAGCACATTAAGAGATGAAGAGCAATGGCTTGTAATAAAATAGAGTGTATAACCACACACTGTAATAAAAGTTATTTAAATGTATTAATTTATATCTGGAACTTTTCATCTCAGGCTTTGGCTTCCCAAGGGCAAGTGAAACTGTGGAAAGTGATACTATGGGTAACGGGGAACTACTGCACCGATAGCACCTAAAGGACAGTTCAGAAAGAGACTGTGGCACATGACACAGGCATACATGTGTGCTTTTATGTTTACATGTATGTTTCATATTTCTCTTCATCTTTTCTCCCCTCTGTTTTATATAAAGCTTATTAACATGGTTCACAGCACATAGAATATCCACTTGATTTTAGAAAACTCGTCTTAAGTGGTTTCACCATGCATACCAACCAAAGCAAGAATCATGGAATGGAAGCAATTAAATAGTAAATGGATAAAAATTAAAAGGCTCTCCTTCCTTCAGGAATGATTGACATAGTTCAAAAGATGTATTCCTTACCCGAATGAGAGACAGAGTGAGAGCTAGGCTGAGCATAAGAACGAACTTTCCAGGTGTTCACACTGCACAGCATTAAAGTGTGTCTCATTGTCAATATAATTTGTTCCCAGCCCTGGGAGTCTCAGTGATATTCAGAAAATTTAATGTACTACATAAGGGACTGTGGGGCCAAATAGGGTATCACTCTTCTTGCTTTGTATTTGATGAAATGATTCTCAGAGAGGTGTTTGAATTCACCTCACACACAGTTCACAGTAGGCTATCTCCAGCCAGTACTAAAATCTTGCTTTCCTCTTGCTAGTGACAAAGGATTATGGGAAAGTTGTTACACTTCTCATTCTCTTTCAGCTTCTCCTATGGAGCCAATGTCTTTTGCATCTGGAGCATCGTATTTGGATTTACTTTAATATAAATTAAAAATGCATCATTGAGTGAAATTTTAGACTAATTATTTACTCCATTAACCTCCACAAATTTATAGTCTACTGCCCACATTATTAGTATAACTGAAAATCAGTACCTGTTAACAGTATGTTTCTTCTATGGCCCTGTCTTCTCCACCCCTAGTCATACACCACTTGCAATACCACCAACATGCATACTCACACACACACACACACACACACACACACACACACACACACATGGGAGTAGGGAGGGAGGGAGAGGGAGCAAATCCTGTTTTCATAAACGTGTTTGCATTTAAGAGTTTTCCTCTTGTTTAGCATCTGATTCATTCTTGAATGTGAGAGACAGCCAACTGATTCAGATATTCAGACATTTTCCAGTAAATGAATGCATCTAAGTCTCTGATCCATCCAAGTACATAGAAAGACTATGTTTCTCTTGACTTTTGACATACATGGTGATATTTCTACTTTACAAAATGAAGTGTGACTGTAAGCTATCTAAGTTACTCTGAAGACTTACATTGAAGTGTTGATTTCTATCTCATAAGATGGTCAAATCTCCTTCTGATTAGATCCTTCCAGAATATAGAAAGCAGAAAACTCACTGAAACCTGACTAGAAATGTACATTAAAAAAATAATCACTTGTCCTAACCTACTTAGAAGTGGCACCCGATTGTTACTGCGACAGAACCCAAGTGATGCTGACTGATACACAAACCTACTAACCCCTGTGTAAGTTTGATTCTGAACAAATATTTCTGAGAGATGGATATATGATTATTTTCATTTTAAATCTGCATAATTTGGATGTGCATGTGCAAGTCAATCGATGATAGAGATTTAAAAAAAAAAAAAAAAAAAAAAAAGGAAAAGGTGATCTACTCTCCTGGATAAGACAAGTCTTTGGTTTTCTGCTGGAGAATTAGTTGGATTCTCCAGAGAGCAACTGTGAGTTTTACCCTGACTAGGATAGTTTCTTCCACAACTGCCCTTATTAAGTGATCTTTGGAAGAGACAGGACCATATATGGAGGTAGTTCTACATACAATATCCCCCAAGGTTGAGATCCCAACTGAGGTCCGGTGAAATGACCATGATGAGACCAAGTATGTGGGAAGTGCTATACTGAAATAACTAAGAAGTACCTTTGAAAGAAATATCTCCTCTGGGAAATCAACCCCACAAGCGGTTGTAAATACACGCTAGCGGACAATGGATATTTCTAACCTGTCCAAAATATTAAGTGTGTGGACTATGACAACAGCACCTCGGGAGGAGAGGAGGTCACACAGGAGAACAGGAAGTGCTAGGAAAGAAAAGATAGAGGTGTCCTGGCATGGTCTGGTGCTTTGTATTTTGATTGTTAATTATTTTGCCCCATGAGGTCTGTTTGCTATCTTTTAGGCACAGACACTCATGTACCCCAAAAGGACATTTGTAATCTTTGCCTCCAAACTATTTCCAATTTGCTGAATAAATGTCTACACGCCTAAGCAGATATTACCTCCCCCCCCCCAAGCTACCTTGTGAGCTCTCAGCCCCACACCCCATGGCACTTGCTTTAATCGTTTCTATCTGGGCTACTTCCCATCCAATATTCCCACAAACACCTGTACATGCTTTCCACCTGGGCCGCTCCTCTCCACGCCATCCTCAGAGACCATTCCTCCCAGCCCAGGTGGTTCTTTACCTATCCCATGGCGCCTCTCCTTCTTTCTCCCTGACCTATCTTGCCCTCTCTCTCATAATCCCTTCTCTCCTCCAAGCCACGAACTTGGCCATGCTTACCTCATTTCTGCCCTGCCCAGGTGTGTAGCCAGTCAGGGATAATTTGGAGGCAAGGGTTACAAACGTCATGTTGGGGCCCATGAGTGTCTGCTTGTAAATGACGGCAAACAGACCTCAGGGGCAAGACAGTTAACAATCAAATACAAAGAGCCAGACCATTCCCTTACAATTTCCCCCCCTTTTTTTTTCTAATTAAAAAGACTATTTTTAAACTATGTACAGTAAGAACAATTATGAAACAATTATAAAAACCACTTGTGAAGACTTACACACACAATATCTAGTCTATAGGTATTTGGCAACCTTGAAGAAAGTATTATTTATCCTATCTTGATGAGTTTAAAGATTTGTACCTAAATTATTTTCTATCATACCTTGTATCTATCCGTCTACAAATGTCTATCTAGGCCTTAAAACATCTTCTTAAATCCTAATCAACTAAGCTTAATGTAAAACTATAACTATCTAGTCTTCAACCCTATCAGAGGCTTTAGAAGGAATAGAATTTATTACCTGAGTAAGCAGGAAGTACAAGATAACAGCTTCCAAAATATAAATAAATATGACAGAGACAGTTTGCTGCCTGGACAGTCACCCAAAATCTTGTTGGAGCATGATCTTCAGCCTTCTGGCCCAGTATATCTGACAGATATATTTGTGAAGCAGGCACTGCTAAGGACTTCCTTATCCTGTCTTGGCAGAGCTCAGCAGTTCACTTGGCCTGCATCCAAGCTTGCCCATTTTAGGCAGAATTCTGTCTGTGCTAGAAATGAGGCCATTTTCTTTGCATAGGTGGCTGGCTTGCTACACAGAAGCAGCTCCATGTGGAGGTTCCTTGATGCTTATATCTTCTCTGAGGTAGGCTGAGTGCTGCCAGGAGTTTACCTGTCTACTGTCAAAGAATCCTTAATACAAAAAAAATCTTTAAATATCATATTCTGTCAATCTCTTAGGTTGTTGAAAGCTTTATCTATCTATTCATTTTACATAATGCATATTTATATCTATCAATATTTCTGTCTATAATCTATATCTCTATCTATCATCTGAACAGCCACTTTTGCTTGTTTTTAGCTATTTATTATCTGTTTAACCTATGGTGTTTACTTTGTGATAGGTTAGACTAGTGGTTGACATGGCCATGAGTTGATCAACTCACAATTACCATGCATTACTTAATTATCCTAAACAGTTTATAATAGCAGCTTTTAAAGTATTGGAAGTAGTGTAAATGTACCACAGTTTCTTTATCCATTCTTCTACTGAGGGACACTTAGGCTGTTTCCATGTTCTGGCTATTATGAATAAGGCTGCTATGAACATGGTTGAGCAAATTTTCTTGTTGTGTGCTGGACCATCTTCTGGGTATATTCCAAGGAGTAGATTCCTGAAATTTGTGGACAAATGGATTGAACTAGAAATGATCATAATGAGTGAGTTAACCCAGAAGCAGAAGGAGTCAAATGGTATATACTCACTTATAGCTGCATACTAGCCCAAGGGGCATGTCCCATGAAAGTCTTCACTAACCAGGAAACTGGGACAGAGGGGAGAACATCCTATTGGGACTCTAGATGAGAGAAGCATAGGAGCATGGCAAAGTTGAAGGATTCAGAGGATCCTAGAAATCTACAAAAAGAACATTATGATAGGCAGACTTGGGCCCAGTGGTCCCACTCAAACTATGGCACCAGCCAAGGACAATACAGGCCATAAACTTCAAATTCCTACCCAGATCTAGCCAATGGACCGGACATTCTCCACAGTTGAGTGGAGAGTGGGGTCTGACTTTCACACGTACTCTGGTGCCTCCCCTGAATGGGGAGACCTGGTGGCACTCAGAAGAAGGATAGCAGGCTACCAAGAAGAGACTTGATACCCTATGAGTATATACAGGGGGAGGAAGTCCCCCTCAGTCACAGTTATAGGGGAGGGGAGTAAGGGGAAAATGGGAGGGAGGGAGGAATGGGAGGATACAAGGGAGGGGATAACCACTGAGATGTAATATGAATAAATTAATAAAATAAAATTTAAAAAATAAAGTATTGGAAGTAAATCTTGTATCTGTAAATGAGTTGTATGAGTACAATACCTCACATCAGAGTTAAAATATGTGTGTGTATCATAATAGAATATTTATACCAATGTATCAAAATAAGCTTATTTAAATATAATAATTTTTCTAAGTTGAAAAGTAGAGTCAATAATCTACCTTTTGTCATACTATTTCTATAAGCTATATATATATTTCCCCATTTTCTTTTCAAGCCTTTTCTCCTTACCTAAAAAAGAAAGAAAGATAGAGAAAAGAGAAGGAAAATAGAGAACTCCTCAAGTCTAAGTGTTTATAGCTTGTTTTGTTTTCTCTGAATAAGACAATTAATAACTTATAACGAGCCCCTTTAAAACAATAAGCATCCATTACCCAAGAAAACAACCAAATATCTAGCCACCCCACCTTAAGGGAAATGACATATAATTCTTCTTAAGGTGGCTTCCTGCTGATTTGAAGCATAGGCTACCTTTCTGGGGGCCCAAATAAATTTGAGGAAATGGTTTAAAAAGTTAGCAATAACATTTGTAATCCAGTCTGGAAATGTTGAGAAAATTTTAGGCATAAGTGAACTTCTGTTTGCAACAGTCTGAAAGGCTGGACCAATTGGAATCATTAGTTTTCTTTGAAGCTGTCCTGGAAGCAGGCTTTGATGGAATAGCAATTGAAGCAGCTGAGGCTGGAACATGTGGGATGCTGGAATATCTTATGTTTGCATCTGATCCAGCATCATTGGTGCCCGTGTTGTTGTTATTGTTGTTCTGGTGGTGGTTGTGTGAAAATACATAATTTCTCATAAGTATTGTACAATTCTAAAATTATAAATGTATGAGGTATGCAGGATGCACAAATCAGTTAAAGATGGTTCTCTGCTATTTGTATGAGCAGAAGAAAGACATCTATAAATCTTGATTCATGCCATATGAAAGGATGTCTCAGAGCTGTTGCCATGTAGTGAGATCAGCAATATAAGTTATCTGCTTGTTCTGCAGTTTTAAGTCATGTAAGTATAGACTAATTTAATTTAACATTCTCCATTTTACCTTGCTCTGTTTCATTTTGACCTCTCTCAAAGAGGATGTATAATATCACCAATACCATTAAACATACAATCATTTTCATGTTGAAATCAAAACAAGACTGTATAGTGTCCAAATATTCTCTTTGGGGCCCTTGGGCTCTGTCATACCAGGCTGAGCCACCACCTGTCCCCTGCGAGTGCCTCGCATCTGCAGGGATTGGCCAGCTGCCCAGAGCAAAGGAAAAGGCATTACCTTTTAAATCAGTTCTACTTACACTCTTTTCTAACTTTAGTATTCAAGCATATCTCTAGGCATCTTGTACCTGTTTAGAGGTTTGGGCCTGGGTTTCTGCATTTGCCTCAGCTCTCTTGGCCCGACCCCTTTCTCCGCATGGAATGGGGAGTTCTGCCTTTGTGTTTTGGTACCTAACTTAGGCTCAGGTCTATTTCATCACCCACCTGTACTGTCTGTCCTCTGTGTCTCTCTTTGCCTCATGTCTATAGGGATAAGCCAGCTTCCCAGAGCAGTGTGACATCTCACCTCAGTGAATATTTAATAGCTTTTGGCTGTGGGAGGCATACAGCTTGTATGTTCATCTCCCAGCCTAACTTTGGCTCCTTACATTAATTAACAGAATATCTCTTTTAGGTCAAGATGCCTTCTTTGCATCAGTTCCCCCATGGAAGCCCCACTTCCTAAGAGCATGTCTGGCTTTCCAGGGCAGTGTGACATCATCCTCTCCTCACATAAGATTGATGTATGTCCATCCCCTAAACCAGTAAAGATGTTACTATTCATTATTAAGAAAAAACTTACATAGTAACTTTAAGGGAAACTGTATCATTTTGAATATTAGACTTTCTTTATTAGACTTGGCTTTATCTTATCAGCAGGGGGTCCTGCTCTGAGTTCATTATTTAGACCAGGCTGGTCTAGAATATACAGAGATCCTCCTGTCTCAGTCTCCTTTGTGTTGATATTAAAGACACGTGCTACCACCACAGTGCTCAAATATTTCACCTCAATTCCATATCATTGTAACTCTTGGTTTTAGAAAACAACAAAATTTAACTGCCATGACATTTTGAATTTAGTTAAAATCTTTAAAACACTGCAATGTTTCAGTAATGTCAAACAATAAAAATATTCTTTCTGTTTCCCACTATAGGGAAAAACAAAGACTTTCAAGCAAAATCATGCAAAGAAACAGGAAAATTCTAAACTTAGGGGCCAGTTGTGCCATCTCAGGCTACAACAGCAAAGCCCTGTTCAGCATTCCTTGGCATTTATTTGCTGCTATATTATATTGGCAAGCACTTACGAGAGAGACTTGAAAAACATCTAGTGGCCAGAGAGCTCTGAGTTCCAGTTGCTATCAATTTCTCATTTTCTATCAGGAAGAGTCCTTTGAGACAGATGGGAGAGAAAGAAGGCGAGCCTCCATGGGATAGGTAAGGAACCCGGTGGGATGGGAGGAGTGAACTCTGAGAATGGCATGCAGAGGAACGGCCCAGATGGAAAGCATGTGCAAATGTTTATGGGAATATTGGATTGGAAGTAGCTCAGTTAGGAATGATTAGAGCAAATGCCATAGGATATGGGACTGAAAGCTAACAAGGTAGCTTAGGGTGTAATAGCTGCCCAGCCCTAGCTGAAATAAGGATTATTTAAAATTCTATCAGGTGTCTGTGTCTTTTATTGATAAGGCAGCAGGTTAATAATAATGATGGTAATAATTATAGGATTTGAATAATAAACATTACTAGCCATTTTTAAAATTTCTATAGCAGGAAAGAGAATTTGAGGTATCACCATAAAGTTGTGCTACAATCAAGTTCTACATTGTCCAATGAAAAATGACAAAACTTTGCAAATTTTAAGGCTAAGTGGCCTGCTAAAACCCACCCTTTACCTGTTCTTTTACAATATACAAACGATGATGGAGATGCGGCTTCCTACATAGAAAACAAGAAATAGAAATGGCCAAATTCATCTTCTTAACATGTCGTCTCATCTGTAGAAACAAAGGAACAACAGAATCATTACCTCTTACCTGATGTGCTCCCTAACAGATGATGGAGCCATATGGTCCCTCAACATGCACTGCCTTCTAAAAATGAGCTACATAAGCTGGTTGGTTTTTACAGAATAGAAAAAAAAAATAGTGTTTAATGGAACAAAAGTATTTTCCAGGCCAGACAGCTTGAGGTGAGAAATAACTAGAAAGAGGCGGGATTCCCCTCAACCCTGCCTGTCAGCACCTTGGGTACTGGATGAGGTGCCATTTTACTTGTTGTCGGGACCCACGCTTGGTTGTTCACATCCTAAGCTGGAATACTAGCCTCTGCCCTTGAAGTCTATCATTTTGTGCACCCTAGAGCTGCTCTTGCCACCTCTACATTCATCACTCTATCTACACTTCCCACAGATAACACAATGGTTTAGATGATGCCACAATGCTGATTTTAAGCATGCCCATAGTTGCCTGTTGTTCCATTTAATAATCATACAAGAACAAAAATATCCCATGGCAGAGAGGGCCCATCTGCTTTGTCTTGTTTTCTATAATGTTCTCTTGAATAATCTTCTATCATTAGTCTCACTCTTCCATCCCTTTCACTTTCCAAACTCCTACTCACCCTTCAAAGCCATGACCTCTTCTTGCTTCTGATTCTACCCAGGTTTGCTGGGAAGTGTTTGATATTTTGTTTTAATTCCTGATTGACTTGACTTTTACTACCAGGAAATTGAAAAGGCACTGAGATTAAGGCGTCAGTCTCACTGATTTTGTATCACAGGATATAGGCCTGCCATACAAACATCAGGTAATGGAGAGGCCAGGAAGAATTAACAAGAATGTAAGGAAAGAAAAGTAGGGCTGGAGAGATGGCTTAGAGGTTAAGAACATTGCTTGTTCTTCCAAAGGTTCTGGGTTCAATTCCCAGCAACCACATGATGGCTCACAACCATCTATACTGAGATCTGCTGCCCTCTTCTGGAGGGCAGGGGTACATGCAAGTAAAACACTGTATACTTAATAAATAATTAAAAAAAAAAAAAAAAGAAGAGTGGGGAAAAAAATGGCCCCTTTCCTCACTTGTGGCTATTTCATGAGACACTCAAAAGTAAAATGAAACTAACCATGCAAATGCTTGATCATTAATGAAAAGAAAATTATTTTCTTAATAAATAAACCTATTTTATTTATTAAAATAAATCTTAAGTATTTATTTATCGATAAATAATTATTTATTATTTATTAAGAAATATTTATTAATAAATGAAACATTAAAATAAAACATCTATTTAAATAAAACTATTTAAATCTGAGTAGAAATTTTAATATGGAATAATGGAATTTCTATAGTAAGGGACTCATATTTAACTTATTGATATTTGAGGCTAGATGTTGAAATAATGTAACCATCAAACATGGCAACAAATTAATTTCTTAGAGCATTACATCATCTTTAAGTAATACTAAAATGCAATCTTTTCTGTAGTGTTGAAAAGTATCTGTTCTGAAATGCTAAGCTGGGCAAATGTTACTGTTTCAGTTTCCTAGACGAAGAAACGGAGTTTTGGAGAGAAAGAGATTCCTCAAGGCCACCTTGCAAATCACAAAAAAAAAAAAAAAAAAAAAAAGCCTCTATGCAAATCCCTGAACTTCTGGTCATTAAACTTCACTTTCTGCACACCCTGCTGAGTTACTGTGCTTTAAATAAAAAGTCAAGGAAATTTCCTTGAACTTGCATGTCACCCTGGGCTAAACTGCCCTTTGTTTGGGGAGTTTTTATTCAGTTTCTTATCCAAGTTATAACAGCACAGTATGGACCTAATAACCTTCTCACGCCGCAGGAACAGCAATGATTTCTTTGTCTAACGTTTTCCCCCCCCTGTGATCTCAGAATGACTGTTTGCAAATGCCTTCCCTGAAATTATAAGGGCCAGAAAGGAGAAAGAACGTGCCGATTCCCTGGCACCAACACTCTTCTCTCAGACAACTTTAAATGAAGATTTGAAACACACTTTAAAGTCATGAAGAATTGTTACACACCTATAAGTAATTCTTATGCTAAAATGTGTAAGTATCCCCCAATCCTTTACAGTTTACAACAGCTTACTTCAGTGCACTCATTCAATTAGCATTAAATAAACACAAAGATCCTAAACAGAGCCAGGCATTTCTTTACAGATAGGCTTTATTTATAAGCTTAAGATTTGAAATCTGGGATTACGTAAATGTAGATGACTCTTCCTCTTCTTTCTCAGTTTCCTTCTTCAATTCTTTCTCCATTCTCCTCTGCTCAGTTTTGAATTGCTGTACTGATGAGAATCCCATTACTTCCTGAGGTCCCCAAGGTTCAGTACTTTGCCACATCTAAGGGACAGGTTTCTGGGGGCAAATACAATTCTTTTGCTCTTGGGGCATGGCAGAAACATGGAGAGGCCAACTAGTTAGGGGCCTTTGGGAAGCTCCCCTGTGGTCCTGCATTAAACCAGCAGACTCTAGACTGGTTTAAGACAAAAGAGAACCAACCATAATTAAATAGTCATAGAAATCCTCATAGGCTTCTGCTTTTCAACATTCAGAAGGACACTAATTAGATGGGAGCCCTTCCCTGCCAAACTCCCTAGCACAGAGGGAGGGCTGCCCTCGAGGATTCCTCTCTAACTAGAGGGAGTGTGTGACCCCCCCTCATTGATTCCCTAAATTGTGTTTGCCCCACTAATAAAGCCTAACGGTGGGAGCGGGCAGACTGCCTGCCTCTCTCCATCCTGGGGACACCGCTTTCCCCAGTGTGCACGGCTGGGCATGAATGACCCTTTTGTCTTCATCGCAAATGTTTTGGCAGGGCTTCTGAAAACAGCAGTGAATGAAAAAACCACATGGTTCTAATTGTTTTCTCTGGGGTCACACTGATTTCCTTAGGGTGTCCATCTCACAGGGGAGGTGCCTCTGCTGCCCAAAGATCAGCATTGTCTGTAGACTTCTCGGCTAATTCCACAAAGAGATTTTCTTAAAAAAAAAAAAAAAGTATAAAAATATACACAATTTTACTAAAAAGGCATTTGCTCTCTGGCCCAGTTCTAGTGATCATCCAGGAGAAAGCCAGAGGGTGTGATTTCACTCCTGGTTAAAGGATATGCCTATCTCGGGATTCTACTAAAGCCTCCTAGAGAGTCTTGCAGTGTCTTGAATGAAGGAACAAACAGCTGAAGGCTGAAGAAAGAAAGGGAACACGGGGTGGAGAAAGTCACCATCCTTGCTGTGTGCAAACATTGCCTTGAGTGGTCACTTCACCACCAGCACTTACTTGGCCACGGTTTTGTGAGAGTTGAGACTATAGCTGGGGTAATTTTGTGTTCTAGGGCCTTTCCTGAACATTCTGAAGTGTGTATCAACAGCCCTATCTCTACCACTCAGTGCAGGTAGTAATGTTCCACCTCCTGTTGCAGCTATCAAAGGTTTCTCTAATTTTGCCGGAATAGGAGGTTATATTTATTCAAGTTTGAGATTCACTGAAATTGCTCCATGAAAAAGATGAAAACAGTTGCAGAAACATTCAGCATAAATTGGCACTAGGATTGGCATCTATAAAATACTCTTGGCTTAGCCTAATACTAACTGTGACTTCCGCCTGACTCCCACCCTTCCTTACTATAGCAGAGAACCAGGTATGCAAAGGACATGTCCTAAACAGCCAGGGCTGTGGACATTGTCCTCAGGAATTTTTGACATTTGGAAAGATGACAGACTTCTGGCCTGAACCTAAAGAGTTTCTACTTACACATCCCTGAACTCAGTTGGTGCAACTCACGTCCATCATCAACTCTGCAATTGTCTGCCTCCATACTTTAGTCCCAGGAACAGCAGCAAGTGGGAACTCTTTCACTAGCCATGACCCCTTGACTCCCTCCTGGGGTGCACACATGCCAGGGGGCTGAGAAAGAAGGAGGTTTCCCATGAAAAACAAGGTTGTTAACATTTTAGCAACCACATTTGGCAACTATTTGACCACTCAAGGCCAGAGGTCAGATCCCCGGCACTGAGCTTCTCTGCTTTGTGCAAAATGAAAATCCTTAGGGCCCCAAGGGATATCTCAAGCCACTGGTTATACCCTGGGATGGATAAGATGTATGGGCAACCCTATGTCCCCAAAATTCTTATGTACGAAATGATGTGTCACACATGCTATTGGCCTCCTTCTTAGCAAGGCCCAGGGCTACCCCTGCTTGTGTTCACTGACTGCCAACATGAAGATACCCCCCTCTGATTTCCATGAGCGACTCCCCACTCTCACCTTTATGATCAAGTGACATCTCCCCGATGTTACCTGAAGTCAAGGCTTGCAGCAGTGTCTCCACAATCCCTTCCCTCCCCCTATAAAATGACCAATCTGTATTATTTTTCACAGTGTCCCTGCTTAAAACTCTTCAGTAGTTTTTCCATTTCTTTTGGACTAGAGTCCTCAGCTTGCTACCACGATCACCCACGTGGTTTTGTTGCTCCCCCTCCCCTCTCACGCTCCAATCACCATCTGCCCCTCAGAAAATTGAGCCCAGTAGTATTTTCCAAATCTCTTGTCCTCATTCTCAGACTCAAGTCAATCTCTTCGCACAATAGAATGTTCAGGACCAATGAGAAGCCCCCCAAAACTTCAGGAGCCAACAAAATGATTTGAAGTGTTGAGGAGTTGATTCCGTGGATAAAAACAAACAAACGAAAACAAAGAAAATACTTGCTGAGAAAGTATGAGGACTCAGGTTGGAATTCCCAGAATCCTCCCCAAACCAAGCATACTAGTTCAAATCAGTAGGGCCAATGTTTCAATGCTGTGATGGAGGCAGAGAAAGGAAAGTCCTTGGACGTGAACTGGCCAGTTAGCCAACACACCACTGAGAATAGCAATGAAACCCTGTCTCAAACGCTGTGGAAGGAAAGGACCGACACCTTGAGGCTGTCCTCTGACCTCCACACATGCATCATACACGGACATAGTTGTACTCACATGAACACATATGCATCACACACACACACACACACACACACACACACACAAATACACAAAGTATTTCATTCCTGGAAAATATAAATGCATTGGGCCATATAGTTGAAAATATAATTGAAGTCAAAATGAATAAATCTGGCTTGGAGAAGCGAAGTATGCCTGTGATTCCAGTGCTCAGGAGGCAGGGCCTCATGTGGCCCTGGCAGCAGCCAAGGCAAGATCCTAACGTGATTTCTCAGGCTTGAAACAAGGAACCAGCTATATTACAGCCTCTGCAGCAATGAATAGGTTTTGTGGTTGAGGGAATGTAGAAGAAAGAGTGCTAGGTGCTCCAGGCATTATATGGCCAGGCAGACAAACATTCCTGGCCACACTCTCTAAGTGTATTACAACAATTTTGCAAGACCCTGTTTCTTTCTCCCTTGTTAGAGAGTGTGGGGGTGAGAGGCAGGGGATAATGTTCTTGCCTCACAAACCAGATGCTCTGTTTCTTTATCATTACACACAAAACCAGAGCAAACAAACGGAGGAAGCAGTGTCTGGAGGTGGGAAAGAGATCGGCTTTGATGGGGTCCAGGCTTTAGTTGAAACCCTGGCTCTGCTACCCTCTTACAGTCTGGGTAATCTGGGAACAGATCACTTAATTCTACTGACCATCAATATCTGTAGCTGGATGGAAACTCTTCCTCACAGACTGAGTATGGGCTCTACTTACTGTTCTTATATGCAAGACCAACCATGAGGGCTCCCTCACCCTCCCTTATTCCATGGCTGACCTTATGCACTGGATAAAACTAGCCCTGATTTCAACACCACTAGTGATGCCACCAACATTCTCCAGCCTTAAATGTATCCTTCATCTTTGAAAATGAATAAGTGCTTTCTTGGGGGAGTCCAGCTCATGGTGACCATGCTTTGAAGCAAGCTGTGTCAACATTTCACACTGCAGACCTTACAAAGGAATTTAAGATTTCATCCAGTTGACTAAAGATGCTTGCTTGTGGCTTCTGGGGGGAGAAACTGGGCCATAACAAAGTATGCAAATCTGATAGTTTGGACGTAAGTTCCAAAGACAAAGAAACCACCTACCCACTAGACAGACTAGAGAAATGGGAGTAGTTACAGGTCTGTGCAGCTTTAGGAAGACATACCAGTTATGAAGCCCTTTACTTGAAGAGCTGTGTGTGTCTATCCTGAACTAGGAGGTACACCAGCCATGTTGCTTTTGCAGGTTCACTTTATCTTTTCAACAACTGTCTTGGTTCCTTTGTCACTGTTATTACGCGGTACTTGACAACAGCAACATCTGGAAGAACGTTTTTTTTTTCTTGCTCCCAGTTTTATGGTACAGTTCACTGGGGCTGGAAAGTCATGGGGCAGGAACATGAGGTGGTTGGTCACACTACACCTATAGTCAAAAGACAGGGAAGGAGAGAAATGGAGGCTGGGTTTATCCAGCTTTCTTCCTCACTGGAATGGTGCTGCCCACAACTCAGGTTGATCTTCCTGAAACTCCCTCATAGACATGCACATTTGTCTTCTAGCTAAGTCTAGATTATGTTAACCAGCACAGCAACCCAACATTATCTAGGCTTTTACATATAAAGAATTTTCACCTCAAGGTTATGAAGTCAAAAAAGTGACTTGAGGATTTGAGCCTCCAGATCTGTCTGATTTTAACTGCTCTGCCCCACTAGACTTCCTAGGCCTCAGAAGTATGGAAATGAAGTACAGTAAATAAATATCCAGTTAAACTTGTTTCTCAGATAAGCAGAAAATCATTTTTTTTTATATAAATATACCCTCACATATTTCAGGATAAGTATAGCTCAACTAGTATACCTTTAAGTCTCTTCCTTAGCTATCTTCCATGCCAATTTATCCGAGCTTCTTGCATTTTATCTGACAGTGCTCCTTAGGAGGCTCAGGTGGCAGGAACAGATGACAAGGAGTGGCATCTCAAAGACTCTTCAGAAGTACCTTCATGAAAACACACCTTTCAGAAGTAGAAAGCCATGTTTTTCTTACTGAAAGACTTGTAGAAACCTAAAAGTAAAGCTACTAGCATTACTTTTACAATTTTAGAAGAGCTCAGAACACTGAAAGCTACAGTGTCTTTTAGGATGATCTTTCTCTGTGACTCTGACCTAGGCGTAGACACCTCAAGGATGTCCAGAGTGAGAGATGCTGATTGGAGCTGGCAGTGGAATGTTCAAGGGGCAAAAAGTATTGTCTGAGAAAATTCAAATGCACCACACCCATCTTTCTCTGAAGAGTCATAGGTCTCATTTGAAGTACCAAACTCACTGGAACATATCTCTCAGACAGCAGCCATGTTGGTACTTTATCCATGGCATTCCATTCAACCTATTAGCATTTCTGTGAGGTGGATTGACTATCCCACTTATTGACTGGCAGATGTGGATGACAGAGCCAAGGCCACAATACATGAGTAGGAGAGATTAATTTATATAATTTACAGATCCATTTATATGAACCAGCTACTGTCACATTATATCCATGAAGTATGAGGACCAAGACTTTGTAGAAATGCAGTTGGATTTTCCAATAAACATGCTCATGTCACGCTCTCTGAGGTCATTCTATCTGAGTGGCTGCCTGTTTATCTGTACACACTGTGACTCATTTCTCAAGCCCTGGGTCATACCTGGTGATATTTATGAATCTTATCTGATTCTTTCAATGAGATGCAATGCCTCTACTCTCTACCCCAAATCATTCTCTAATTTGTCTTCAGATTTGAACTCTTACTGTAGAAACTAAGACGTGTCTTCCCTGTTGTATGTGTAATACCTCCTGCTATTACTGCAGATGTGGCATATCACAGAGGTTATAAATGTGATCTATGAAGCCCTAATTCTAGGTCACCATTACTGGCTTATGAGGCACTGACGAACTGCACAATGTCTCCAGGTCTCAGTTTACTTACTTATAATTAAGACTATAACTCTTACCCAAAGAAGCCGAACAACTTAAAGTTCATAAGTCACTTAAGACACCTCTATTGCAATGTAAGTGCTCAATATATATTTTATTGTGAGTATTACTACTTACGATAGCAATCAGGATTTTAATTTTCAGTAGGTGCCAAGCACAGAGATAAATTTATACACACTAGCCAGGGTAATTCCTACTTACAATAGTGTTAAGGGTTGGTTGAACTAGCATCAGCTACTGAATCACAGAGTGAACAGGCAAACATTGGCTAACTAGGGAGCCCATATACCTTCAGTCCCAGCCCTGGATTCTCTCAGATTTCCTATCTATTTATTACAGCTTGTTGAATGTGCTCCAAAGTAGTAGCTAGCTTGAATGTTGTCATTTTCTTTCTTAGTGTAACACATGAATGTTACCAAATCTAAATCTTTTGTGAACATATATAAGAATTTGAATCGCAAGAGTTAAATGCGATTATGATAGCAAGCCCAACTTATCTTTTGCATTTTCAGTTTTCTTTTCTGTAGGTGTTCGGTGTGCATGCAAGCATGCATGGGTAGGTATTTCCAGGGGTGTGGATACATTTGTATTCATGTGCCTGTGCACACGTGTGTACATATGTTTGGAGCCCTGAAGTTGACGCCAGGTGTCTTGCTTCATCACTTCCTGCTTGATGTATTGAATCATGGACACTCACTGAACACAGCGTTAATCAGCTCTTGGTGGCATTACCAGGCCTGCCCTGCTTGGAGGCCAGTTCTGGAGAACAAAACTCCAATGTCCATGCTTCCACGTCAAGTGCTTCCTCCTCTGGGTCATCTCCCAACCCTCTGATGTAGGCTTTGCATTTCATCCTAAACCCGAAGAATGTAAGTGCAAATTAATTGATTGTAGAAGATTCTTACATATTCAAATCTATTATCTTTCATTTTTTTCTTTAAAAATAATTTTTAAATATTAATTTAAAATATTGTTTGGCTAACCCTAACTTGAGTGGTGGGTAGAAAACAAAATCAAAGGAGATATTACTAGAAACAGAAAATGCCAAGTAATGCCTATCAGGGTCTGTTTTTCTGATGACCCTCCAAACATCTTGTACTAACCAAACCATTTACTTTAAGCAAACTTCCCTTTAGCTGACTGTGTGATCATTGAGATGTTTGTTGACATCTTGGGTCTACAAAAGACCCTAGACTGATATTTTTTTTAATGAATGGGAATTCTTTAGGGATTTGCCTCATCTATAGGTAAACAACTTAATTAAACACTTTATTCTGTGCCCTCCCCACACCCTTACAAGGAGCAGTGTCATAAAGTATTGAATCCTCAGGGGCCTGCAAAGAGGAAGTTTACATTTATGAAAATTTTGTGTGGTATAGTTAGATAAGACATGTAATTTATAATCCATCTTGGGGTATATCCAGAAAGGCCATGGTTTTACCACTTGACCATGGCAGACTTCTCAATTTTTGTGGACATCAAAATCTATACCTATAAATTTGTTAAAGTTCTTTTCCTCCAAACTGTGACAGGTTGTCAAGGGAAAGCATAGATGTCCAAGTGTACAGTATGACTAATTTTCACTGACATTGTCATTGGTCTGTGAACTTGATTCAGAAGGGTCACTCTCATCTGTATTCAGAGCACACTGATGAAATAATGGTTCTTTTATGAAATTTATAACTTCTTCAACCATCAACATTCAATGACTCGCATTCTTTGCTATTGAATATTGTTGATTTGCTAGGGTTTCAGCTATCTGAGTAAAAAAGATCAGACTAGAGCTATAAAAGCATGATTACATTGCTTCTGCAACTTCCAGAACGCGGATGGTTATAAACTGATGCAGGGCATTCGCCTTCTAACTATCTACTGCTGTTTTGATTTCATAAAGCCACTAAAAACATCCTATACTACTTCTATATACAGTGCCACTTTTATAGCTTTGGGGTTGTAATAAAAGACAATTTGTTGGAAGCTAAGAATTTTGTGTTGTGTTGTTTGTGAATGTGTGGTTGTTTTTCCAGCAGGGAAAAAAGCCAACTAGGAAGAAGACATTTCTGTCTAGTCCTTCTACCCACAAATCCAATCAGTTCACATTCTCCTATGAGCCAGAGTGTTCTTCCCCAAAAGCTATTGATGAAACATTGGGCTGCCTGAAGGTCAATGATTCCCCATTGGTTGAGGGGAAAGCTTCATGCCCTTGGCCTGGAATACAAAATTGGCTAGTATTAGATCTCATCTCTCACCCACACAAACAAAACTGAATAATTTCTTCTTTACCTTCTCCAATACTTATGATATCAAAGTATCACATGTTTTCTCTGCCACTTTAATAAGCCCCTCTGCCTTGGTTCTGTACTTCATTGTCACTTACAACTAAGAACTCATCTTTCTTTGATTTAAATTTCTGCAGTACTGGCTGTGCCTAGAGATATAATACCTGCTAGAATAACTCACTACTACTGAGCTGTGCCCCTAGCCTTTTAAAATTTTATCTTCAGACCAGACCTTGCTAACTTTTCTAGGCTGGCTTTGAACTCACTTTGGATCCCATGCTCTTCCTGAGTTTATATTCTTCTTTCCTTAGCTTCATTGAACAACTTGGGATATAGGACTATACCACCAGATCTGGATTTAAAATCAAAACAAAACAAAATAAACACAACAACAACAACATCACAAATCATCTCTCTATCTACCATCTAACTAATGCTAGCATTACTTCCTTTTTTATTAATTTATTCATATTATATCTCAATTGTATCCCTTGTATCCTCCCATTCCTCCCTCCCTCCTGCCTCCCCCTACTCCCCTCCCTATGATAGCATTCCTTCCTTGAACACAGCCAAAATCTTCCAAGTCATTAAGTTCTGCCTGTTGAGTTTATTCTTCACTCACATGATTCTCCAAACTGAAATCCACATTTACCTTAGATTAGGAAATGGATATGTTCTTTATTCTGCAAAGCACCTGTAGCCATGTTGTGTGATGCTACTTTATAAAAGAAAAAGACACTGTGAGGAAACTAATCAAACTCAGCAGGATTTAAGTGACTTGGACATGGTCACATGGAAGTTCTGACAGATTATTTGTATCCTACTACAGTGTGCTTTCCTGGAATAATTCCAGAGAGAAGGGACTGGAAAAATGGGTGGATTGATGGATGAATGGATGGAAACATGCATATATGAATGCCTGTTATCATTTATTTCAGTGGAATAGAAATAGATGATCCCTGTAGGAAGAGAATTAACCAAAACCTCTTATCATTAAGAAAATGACAGTTCTGTCTAGCTGTGATATGTAGAAACTTCCTCTGGTTCTGACCACACTCAGTATATTGTCACTCACTAACCCTTGGTAGAGTACCCAAGAAAATTCTAGGGGAAAATTATGCTTTTGATTTCTAGACAACAATAAAACATACTTATCTAAAATTAAACTTAATTTTCTTCTTTTATTTAATTCATTTATATGTGTGTCTGCATGCATGTATACACATGTGCCCATGCTGTAGACATATGAAACTGATCAGACAGTTTGGGGGAGCAGGTTCTTGTCTTCAGTTTCTTGGAAGCTGAACTCAAGTCATCAGGCTTGGTGACAGCAATTTACCCATTGAGCCACGATCTCACTGTCTCTACAATTAGACTTTTAATCAAGGCCCTGGCCTCCACTATTATGTTGTACTACAAAGTAAGTTCTCAGCTCAGGAAATTACCAGCCTAGACACTTCTCACAGGGTCAGGGTCTCTAGAAAATGGCTGCAGAGACCCTGCTAGAAAATATCCAGTGACAATGCCCACTGCCACAAAATTCCTATGGATAATTTGGGTTTCTACAAAGTTCCTGGTCTAACTTCAGTTCCTCTGTCTAATAAGTTTAAACAAAGTTTCGGACTTTGTTTAATCGCTATTTAACGTCATTAGCTGATGGTGGCTGGTATGACTGACACAATGCCACACACTGAATGTGTGGCACCGACAGGCTCTGTCTACAAGACACTTTCAGGCTAGGTTAAAAATGAAGGGAAGAAATTTATCATTCTATGCCACCTCTCGCCACATTAAGTCATAAATCTAACGGAACAATTTGTACCAGTGGATAATCATCCTCACAGTAATTTGGAAACCATATAAGCTTCATGCATGCTCACCTGCCCCTGACTATTCTAAGTTCCCTGAGTGCTCCACGCATTGGAGTGTTTTCTATTGTTGATAATACAGTACCCATGCCATTCGATTTAAAGAAAGGAGCATTCTTCTGCCTTGTATGTGTAGACATCACATATGGTGGATGCCCTCTTACTTGCAGAGCTCCGAGGCATTATATAGCATTATATAACATGAAACAGTCTCTCTCTCTCTCTCTCTCTCTCTCTCTCTCTCTCTCTCTCTCTCTTTTTCTCCTCTCTCTCTCTCTCTCTCTCTCTCTCTCTCTCTCTCTGCCCTCTCTCGCCATCCCTCCTCCCACCTTGTTCTTATACCTCTCTCCCTCCCTTTCCCATCTCCCCAACTCCACGTTTCGCTGTCTCCCTCCTACAAAATACCATCTTTCTATCTCACTATAAGGCTTAGCTCCAATATAAGTCAGAGGGAAGAAATCGTATTCAAACCACAGCACCCCCATGAGGTTTCAGGTACATCAGAGCTTTCTGGAAGGGATCCCATTTTGGATCCAAATACAAAGCTCTTCCTAAGACACTTATGTCAATCAGCAGCGTTCCTGAAGGAGGTGACTGTAACCTTTAACGGGGAAATGTACTACTTAACCTCCCAACTTGTCTCTTGTATCCTGTACCTGGAATGCATAAATAGTGCTTTACAGGAGATTAAGATAAGACAGGGCCTAGAGAACCAGCTGTGTGCTCTTACCTAGTAATGCTGTGAGGAGTCAGAATGATTCATGCCCCAATGGACTGCATTCTCTCTGGCTCTGAGCTTAGATTTGTAGTACCAAGATGAACAGAGGGCATTCCAGCAGATACAGTCGGAGAAGACTGTATAAACACTTACTCTCACCTGTTCTCCCATTTAAAGAAATACTTGGCATTCTGGTGTTAAGACAGGAAATAAATAGCTAAAAGATGCTAGAGACGGCAGAGCTGGGCTTTCTTGTGCTTCTGTCTGTAGCACATTAGCCTTGGCAAGCTCTGTGATACTTCCAGAAAACGTACTGGTTTCTTCTCATCATGTGACAGGGGTGAAAGAAAGAAGCATCTTGGAGGCATCTTCTTACATATTTTAAGTTGACATGAGGTAAGTAAGGAAGTCATAGCATCATGGTCCCAAACATGAACTCTGCAACCAGGCAGATCTGGGCCGTGATTTTTCACTTACCCAACTTCTACTTCTGTGACCTTGGATAACACAACTGTTTTTTCTTCTCTCATAACTTCACGTTAGCTGAGACTTATAACACTGATTACATGGGGCAAGGTGTCAGTGAGAAGAATTGAGTGCACATAAGCCTGAAGAACTATTACTGAAGGTAGGAAAACAGCAATCTGCCTGTAAGATGCGGCTCCTTCCCCAGGTTTCCCTAAGAGTCATCAGCTTTCTCCTTCTACAGTCATAATATTAGTTTTAGCCACAGTTGCTATCCAAGGACCAGACATTCAACAATACATGTCTAAATACAGACTCCCACCCCCACCCAACAAATATCCTTCTCATCTTTTAAAATGTAAGCTTTGTTTGTTTCACATTTCCCCCAAAGTATTAAGCATATGGTATTTCATATGCTCCCATAAAATCCAAAACCCATGCAGATGTTCTTCCCTCCAAAACCTTGGACTTAGAGCTAAAGGACATGGTTGTCAGTTCTGGCTTTCCTGCTTAGTAACCATGGGAACTGAACCAACTGGCTTCCTCTTGCTAAGGCTTGATGTTCTGTCACCAGTTTCCATCAGTTGTGGACACAGGATGATAATGACAGTGGTCACAATGATGACAGTAACAATGATGGGAAGAGAAGGGCACATGTTCTTCACAACTTTATTAGGAAGCTCATCCTCTGGGTTAGATAGTAATGAATGGAACACTGAAACTACAACATCCCTATTAGCCTTAGTGCTTGGGACTGGGAATCCAAAGCTCATGGAGATTATAAGTGGCTCGAATCCACCAACACCCTCCCCCTGCATCAAGTTAGATTACAACACCTTTCAATAAACTAACCATTCATACAACATCTGGGATCTGTTAGCCTTTGACCTGTATCTGGTCTGACTTCTGAATGAAATACCTACATACTCACTGAGCCACATCAAAGAAACTTGGTCCTCTGTACCTTCATCAACAACAGGCTTATCTCTGGAAGTGTGAAGAGGCAACAGCTAATAGAACAGAAGCAAACCTAAATGTCTCTAGATGTCATTCAACTCTAGAGGGAACAGAGGGACCGAAGGAACACTCAAGTTAAAACTGTACATTGTCACGAGGCTATTGAGACTGGCTGGCTGCACAGCTTTTACATTTTGCCAGGGGGGAAAAAATGAAGACGTAAACCATTATAAAGTAAATCTTTCAGATCCCCAAGCTAATGCTGTGGGTCTCAAGTGACTTTCTGGCAGGCATAAGTCACCTTCATCATGCTATTTTCATATGAGGTGTCCCTGTGAGTCAGTGAGATGATTTGCTTGGGCTGTCAGATGTCAACTCCACCTTTGTCAAGCCCTACTTCAGTGGAACACCCATAGGCAAGGAGAGACTCAACAGCTTCCCAGCTGAATGCTTTAATGTGATGGAAATGCATTGTTCCACAAAACGGTAGCATCTATGTTTTTATTTAATGGACACCCTTCTATCCAAGGCCCTTATAGCTAGCTAAAATCAATTAGGGGATTTATTGAAAATTGATATAGTGGTTGGCCCCCAGAATTTGGTGAGGGAGATAGCCACGGAGACTCTAAATCCTCCCTTTGTCAGAGAAGGAGCTCGTAGATTTTTAAGTTTAGAACTATGCTATCTAGTTCAGGAGCCACTGGGCATAAAGTATAAAGGAAGAGTAACTAAAATATAATTCAACAAGATTAATTGAAGTAGAATAAAATTTTTATTTTGGAGTTGATGAGATTTTTTTTAAAGCAATTTGAACTCAGTTCCAACGCTTACTGAGCAGGAACCATTGCTCATTTTCACAGATAGGTCTGCTAAAGATCCCTGTTGAAGAGCTCTGCTCACATACTTAACTACCTCGTCTGTACTTTTAGGATCTATGTTTCCTTCCTCCAGTGTCTTAATTTTCAGAGGGAAAAATTTGATGAAGCAGATTTAGATTCTGAAAGGACCAACTATGATCTCGGAGGATCAGATCATTTAATGAGAGCCAGGCCTGGCCTCTGGCTCAAGGGCTGTGATATAATAAATGAATTTTCCCTACAGATTGTATGGGAACCCCAGGCTCCAGACCCATCAAAGGTAGTGTATCTGTGTGATGTCTCCAGGAGCCTTCCTGTTCATCCTACATAATGCTTACAGTAGTTGGAGACCCTAAACTATAGACTAGAAATAGAGAAAATGGTACACGAGATAACAAGAAAAGTTGAGCAATAGACTCGGGGCTTGAGAACATTTACTTGTGTTTTGTCTGTTACATACAGGATGCCTTTTATGTCTTTTTTTTTTAAATTTAATTTTTAAAAAGGTACTTTTATTTATTTCATTATTGTTCATTTGGGACAGTATTCTCGAAACATCCCGATGTAGGTTACACTTCTTTAAGGAGTCCTATTGGACAAGTGACCAAGAGAAAAAGCAAGGGGGAAAAAAACTGCTTTTGTGTCTCCTTATCTCAAGATGTGACTCAATGTACCTGAGGCTTGGCGGCCAAAAGGAAGCTTTATTTCAAATCTAAAGACAGCTCTGGATGCATGGTGTGCCTTTCAGAAGGCAAGTTCAAAAGAAGAACAGGGAAGTCAGGGGAGGCTCCATTCAGAAGCTTTTATGCAATCTATGAAAAGAGGCTATCCAAATAACAAAGAAATTGAACACATAAAACTAATTATTGGAGTCATTTTTAATTAACCTGCCAAGATAAATAATCCCTGGAACATTTGTTCATTGTAGGCGTTTTATCTCAAGGAGCAAATAACCATTGGTTTTTGTGCTCATTGGGTCTATATTGACTGAGCATCGTCAAATCCTTTTATTGAGTGGTTGTGCTGGTAAGGCAGCAGAGATATTTAGTTTCTCCCACAGCTTCGAGTTTCTCACTCATTGTCTCAAATTCCTCACAAAATACTTGCGTCTTCTCTAGCTCCTGAACAGCAATGTTTCTCGAGGTCCATCCATCCATGCTCATCCCCTGAACCACAGTGCATCCACCTGTCTGGGCAGCAGACTGAGAGCAGCACTGTGGTGGCTTCACCCATCTGACAGCTTTTGAAGGCCCAGGAATCTCAGCCTTGCCTGAACATTAGAATCTCCTGCAGAGCTTTTAAAAGGACCCAGTCCAGCTGCACTGCAGACCGATTAAACTGGCATGTCTGAGGATGGGACTAGCATCAGTAATCTTTAAAGCTCCCCAGACGGCTGCAAAGATTACTTGAGTGGCAAGTTTGTGGACAGCGGCAGGAGCACAATTCAGAGCTTGTTAGGAATACAGAACCACAGCCCCACACCCAGGCCTCCAGAACAAGAATTTATTCTTCCTTGAGACATCCCATGTGACTCATTTGTACATTAGGAATTAAAAAGCATGGCTGGACCAGTGGCCTTCAAGCCTGAGCATACATCACAAGCACCTAGCAATATTGAGATGAGTGGAAGGGGCTGAAGCCTATGCCTGGAGTTCGTGATTCACCTCATCCAGGGTGAGGCTTGAGAATCATCATTTCTACAGTGGCATGTGGCTGGTAATCCCAGATGAACACTTCAGACATCATGCTAATCCCTACTATCCATCATTATTATTTCATTTATTCAATTTTACTCAATATTCAATAAATTATTCAATGTATTCAGTAATATTTTTAGATCATGGCAACATTTGGGGACAGAGAGGATATCAAGAACTAAAACACAATTCCTGATTTTATGGAAATTCTTAGAAACCCAAGAGTAAGCAAAAAAAAATCCCATTTACTAAAACATAAAGCAGAGATCATATTAAGTGTTTATGAATAAAAGAAGTATACTGAGAAGCAAAGGAGAAGGTGACAAAAGGTAGCATTTTAGCTCGAGTGGTTTGGTACATACTCTCAGAATGACAAGCAGTTGAGCAAAGGGCTTAATGGTTGATTTACCAAGACAGGCAAGATGAGGTTTTATGAAAAAAAGAAAAGAAAATGTTAATGTCCCAAGGCAAAGTAACATCCAAAATTCCAAGTAGGATGGAGAGGTCAAGTGATAGAACCATCCTTGATCAACTTCTAGTCACACAGACTTCTGGCTGTACAGTTTGGCGAAAATTCTGCTTGTTATTTCCTATCCCATTTACTCATCAAGATTCCTTTGTGGGATTCTTTGGAAGATTAAATTTTCATCAAGGAAGTAGTTCATGCTCTGTGCACTCCAAAGTTATGCTTGCTTGCTCAACCCAGATCTCCAAGGGGGAAAGCAAGCACGCTTACCAACAGTAGGTGAGCCATCCATCTTTGCCGAAGCCGGTAATAGAGGCATAAGAAGGATGAGATGTTTTCTCTGTTCTCAGGGAAAAACTCAGCCGCACAGGAGGAAAACACAGCAGGAGGGAAATGAAGAAAAACCAAGACACACAGAGAGCAACGTTGGATGTGAATTGTGACATAGACAACAGAGGCATACCCCAAGGACTGGGGCAGATCTTCAAAGAGACAGAGTACCAGCTAGACTTTAAAAGAAGCAAAGAGTGATTAAGAAGAGAACACTGTACGTGTGCCTCCATGTTTTATTAAAGAGTTAGATGCCTAAGTCTTAAGAAGATAGGAACAGACGAACTTTACAGATTTACAGACCTTATCAATTATACAAATATTTTTACTCTTCCTTTATCTCCTTTATCTCTTCCACGAACTGAGCTGCATTTCTCCACCGTTCCTGTGTTGTGGCTTTAAGCCCTCAGACTACTGGATTTAAAGAAACACCACTTAGGAGGTAATTGAGTTTAAGCCAGGTAAAAAGGGTGAGCCCCTGATCCAAGGGGACACATGTATTTATAAAAGGAGGTAGAGAAAGCAAAGTAAGCCCATGTAAGCCAAGAGCACCCAATGAGAAGGCAGGAGGCTATATGCCCGAAAGATAAACTCTTTATCCCATGAATCATTGGTTTTCAATGAGACAACTTCCAAAATGATAGGAAAAGAAATTTCTCCTGTTTAATCCACCCAGAATGTGGTCACGGTATGGTTGCTTAAACTAAGACAAATCTGCAGAAGTAAAGATGGAAAATTAACAGCCAGTTAGAATAAACATTAACATTTGTAATATGCAGTTTTCATTTGTTTATCTTATGGATAGGGGAGTGGGCGGTGGAGGGTGTGCACGAGTGCTATGCTCACATAGAGAGGTCAGAGGATAACACATATGAGTTGTTTCTCTTCTTACACCACTTGGGTGTCAGGGATTGAAGTTAAGTAATCGGGCTTGAGAGCAGGTACCCTAACCCTGGGTAAGCATTAGTTTTAGACTGTCCTAAGCAGTAAATTTTTGGTTTGGGGTTCAGGCAGATCTACATTTGAACATCTCTACTTCTTATTTTTGAAGAACTAACTAAACAAGCCTTGTGATCACGATTACTAAATAACCATTTGCTCATGGGAAATGAAGATTTTTTTTCCCTAAAATGGTTATTAACAATAACATGTAGAAGCAGGAGAGCTAGCTCTTAGCACATGACGGTTGCTCCACAAGTGCCAGTTCCCTCTCTGACTAGTCCTGGGTTACCATTGCTACCCTGGTCTGGAAACAGACATCCTCCATATGACCAGAAGATGAGAGCTAGGTTTAGGCCTAACAGATGCCCAACAACTAATGGGCTCCACCACAACCCACTTTACAAGCTGCATAAGAGATTTCCAGCCAACCCACATTTCCTCCTGAACTTGTCCTGAGGTAAATAACAGCTGCCATGGTCTTCCCTGGGCTCATTAGATATAGTTAATTGTCCAAGCCCTCTAGTTACAGGACTATAAATGAGATAGCCTTGCCTACTTCTGGGATATTTTTGAGCTATGGCTTATGGGTCCTGGGACTGAGGAGGGTGTGGGCAGAGTCTCTAAGCTCCACAGGCCCCAGTGAGATCTCTCTCTTTTTTATGTAGGTGCTTTCTGTTACTTCTTATATTTGGAGCATCAGAGGCTATTCGATGATCCTATTTTCTTTACATTGCCTTTAATTATCTGTGATAACTAAAGACCCATCTTTGGTCAACAGCTGTTCATGATTGGGTCATGAAAAATACGTATTTAAAGAGCTCTGGAGAAACCTAGTGAAAAGTCAAGAGCTAAGAAGCTATGACTACCCTTGGAACTCCAGCCAATCCTGTGTTTCTCTGTCCCTCTCCCTTCCTCCCCCCCTCTTCCACTCTGCTTTTCTTCCTTCTTTGCTCTTTCTTTCCCTTCTTTTTTTTTTTTACTTTGTTTCTCCATTTTTATTTCTTCTTCTTTTCCATTCATAAAGATAGGTAAAGATTTAAATTTATAAGGATCTTTGGCCCTGAAGAAACTACCTCCACCATGCCCAAACTCCAGCTCCAGTCCCCAGAGTGAGCACATTAGTTTCACATTTGGAAGCCAGTACATGTCCAGGTGGCTCAGTGACAACAAAGATACAGATGACAAATTAACACCCAGAGGCCAAGCAAAGAACCTTCACTGGGGTGGACATTTGAAGCATCTGTACTTGGCTTTCATGTTGTCTACTTCAGAACATTTGTTCCTGGGGCTAATTCCTGGAGTTAGGTCTGCTTCGAGGACACATCTGTGGGCTCCTGGTGTAAGCAGCAGTTATAGAGTCCATGTGTGGCCACTGCAGATGCCGGATGTAAACTCCTGACAGTCTTTGGTACATTAGGATGGCAGATGTTTTGGGCATCCCTGTGTCACATCCTCTTGACCTACCTCTGATCTCAGTCACAGCTGTGGTGATCAAATCTATTTCCTTTGAAAGCTTTCACTGTAATTAAAGCATAAAGCAGAGAGTGTAGACACAGCACAGCACCCAGCCTCAGAGCACGGTTCTACTCAAATGTTTACCTTCCTTTCCACTGTCTTCCCCTTCAGTCCTTTCCCCTCCCCTTCTCCTCTTTTCTTTCATCTTCCTCCCAACCCCTCCTTCTACTTTCATTTCTTTCTTCCTCCCCCTCCCTCCATCTTTCTCTTTATCTTCCTTCTTTTGTCCTTATTTCTTACTTCTTCTCTCTCTTTCTAATCATATAGCTAAAGAACTGTTGTGTGAGCTATTCCTAGAAAGATAAACAAACATCTGTTTGCCCTAGATGGAGCACCAATAAACAAAGAAACAATCCCACTCAAGTATAACTTGATGGAGCAGCGAGCTTAGCTAGGGTTACTTTCAGGAGCATAGGTAAGAGCTATTCACAGGAGCACAGAAATTTAGGAGCAGTGACACTGCTGAAGACTGTCACCCTTTCCAGCAACTGTCAACCGTTTATATACCCTCCAGAAGGGTATATAAGCCCACCTCTCCTGTCCAACAAAATGTTAATTCATCCGATCTTGTGAGAGGGCAGCACTCCTGCAAATCACAGCTGCCGAGAGTAAATGGCCATGTTGTGCTAGGAAGACAGCATTCCACATTAGGCGTAGCTCTAGCTGCAGGTCAACGAATAGCCACATGGATGCTGATGTCAAGAGTGCCTTTTGTGGAGAAATAGCATCATACATTTCACATGGGATGCTGTTCAAACTGGGGCATCTGGGGACCTGTATTGGCAATACTGTACATTTGAAAAACATCTTCTGATTTCTCATAGGAACACTAGAGTATTTCATGGATGGAGGAAAAGATGAGCCCAGGAAGCCTTTCAACATCCTCCTTAAATCACCTTTCGTTCTGGAACACGATGGCTGGCCTAATGCGAACTGAAGTACACCAGACTCTTTAAACACAGGGCGGAAGGGATTCTCTCTTGATATTCCCTGTGCTTTAGTTCATTGTCAAACACCAAGAGTCATTTATTCAATCAACATGAAGAACAAAGTTCCTCTCAACAACTGAATGCAGGTTCATTTTGGTACTTCTAAACATCCTCATTGCCAGAAAAAAAATTCCTGAGAATATCCTACAGCCACACAAAAGTAGGCGTTCTTGAGGGGGGAAAAACAACAGCCCTAATATAATCACTTTTCATTTGCCCTCATGCAAGAAGTTGCCAAATGTTTACATCTACTCATGCAATTAAGAAGGTACTTTTTTCCCCAATAACTAAAATATATGATGGTTGCTCCACTAGCCACCTTGCGACACAGTCAAGACACTAAGACTCTTCTAGTTATGTCCTCAGTTATAATTCCAAATTTAGCTGTTGAGGTGGGATGCATTTTACGCTGGAATCTGAACCAATTCTTGATTTTGCAGCATACACATAGACATAAGCAGACACAACAACTCAGCTGTGCATAGGAATGTGCACACTTTAAAATAAAAAGAAATATTGACACTTGGGGGGGGTGTTTTAGCCCTACCTAGCTGCCAATTATCCAGCTAGTGGTTTTTCTATTCAGTTGCTGACCATTTGAAACCAAAATCATTCACTTTGAGCAACATTCAGGATACTTAATATGCAACTTTTATTTATTATAAAAGTTTTCCATCAGCCCTGAAAGTGGAGGCTGGCATCTGGCAGTGTCCATCAGCACTAAGAATGGTTCATTCCTTCTTTTGAGTTCTGACTAGTTTTTCCTTTACTTCACCTGTGACCATACACTCCGCTGGGCACTGTTTGGCAGGCTTTCTTTGTAAATAGCACTGTTTCTGAATCCCGAGTGACTTGTTCCAGTCTAGCTTTGCTTGCTTCAGACTCAGCAAAAGGAAAATTTCCAAATAGGGTCTAGAGGCTGCAGCATCCACCCTCTAGGCCAGTTTAACTTCTGCTCTTGTAAATCATCCTTCACTGGGCAGGTTTATAGGAACCTGCCTGTTTACTTAATCACTATGGGGATATGCCTGACATCATATAGAGGTAAGCTCCAAAAATTAAAAGAGGAGGGAAGTCACATCTCCTCTTTTTTTTTTTAACTTAAAAAGATTTCCTATAAATACACATTCTACATCGAGTATATTTCTCCAACATCCTGTTACACCCACCCCCCAACACACACACATCCATTCTTTGCCATCCTCCCTCCTTTTAGTCCTCCTTGGTCACCTGGCCAGCGTGAATTCTGCACACTGCTGGAGGAAATGTACACTAGCCTGCCTTCTGTGATATTTAGCATGACCAAAACCACTGAAACTGCATTTACTATATGGCCCAGTTATACCAAAATTGTAAATAATATTTATTCCTTGAAAATCTATGCATTTATGTCATGTGTATATTGATCACACCTATCCTGTTTCCTCCGACCTCTACCCCCTTCAACTCCCCCGCTAGAATCCCTTACCCTATTTCCCTCAGTTCTGATCCCCCTCCCAAGTCTATAAGGTGGGCAAGCCTGGCACCTCCAATTCCGTTGTACAGAACTACAAATAAAAACAGAAAGTAGAGTGAGAGGATTGAGGGGTGAAGTGGAGAGAAGGGAACAGGAATGTGGGAGGGAGGAGGAGAGAGGAGGGGG